>JAUPFN010000012.1:29184098-30434098 GCA_036924255.1 Apodemia mormo | reverse complement strand
TTATGCCTGAAATTTGATCGCATCATTCGCCAAACGAATTAAGACGCGCCTTAATTTCAATCCCGACGAGGTCATGGATGATATAAGGTGCTATGTTATTAAATATCTAAAAATGATAGTGATATGCTGTAGGCTTCTGGCGCAGCTGAGCAATCACACCCCGGCGACCAGGGTAATACAACTACGTTAACACCACCACAAAGTAACAACTTTAACTTAAGCATGCGTTACCATTGCTACCTTACCCTCCAATCCGGAATATGATTGTGACAAGGACTGAGGCTATAGCAACTGGAATAGATAAAACGGCGGTATCAAACCCAGTTGAAACTCAGACACTAATGTGAAAAAATAGTGATACGAATGATATAATCATTCGCCTTTTACGAACTGTTTGGCAGAATAGCAGAGAATTATTTTTAAAGAAAAGGCCTGACCGGCTAGTATCTGTCTCCGTCTTCTTTTGACCAGTAATTACGATAGGGTGAAAAAGCTAAAGTTTTTCTGACTTATCAATTTTAGTCATTCATTCAGAATCGATATGTTTGTCAATCGAATTCAATTATCATCAATCAAACCAACATTAGAGTAAAAGTGTTTTATCGTGTCTTTTCTCTCTTCTTACTAGCTATTATGAAATGTACTTTCGGAGAGATTCGTGTTTGCCACTGTAAATTACAAAAATTTACGCTTACCATTTGAAGCATCCCAGTCTTCATCATCGTCTTCTGATATTCGAGACTCGTAAGGCGCCACTTTCAACCAATCATATAATTTTCGCCGACAACATCTAAACGAATTTGTAACTTTTAAAGACTACAAAAAAAGAAATAACAGATATAGAAAAGCCAGACCTGAAGTGCTTTTGTTTATTTATTTTTTAGCGTCAACAACATACCTTAACGTAAAATGGTGGCAAGAGAGAACAGAGTGAAGTGAGTGTGAACAAGCATCAGGAATCAAGCAGATTTGTCTTGCTTTCTCACATTTATTTATCTATTTACAAGCAAGACTGTAACAGATACTCTTACAATTTCCTTGACAAGTTTCTTGGAAACTGTCACATGCGTGTGTAGTAGCATTTACTAGGACTCAGAAAACACTTGTTCTTGTCGCTGTCATGTTCTGGTTTGAAGGATAAGGTAGCTGGTACATTTATGCATGTGGCATTTAAATCCCGCCCACTATCATATTTGGTTGTCTTACGACGATGATTAAATTTTTCCATCAAGAGAACCATATGCTTGTTTGCTGACCAATGAAATAAAATAAATAAATAAAAATACTTAATTACTTAATTAAAACTCAGATAATTTAAACACAGTAAAACTGTAACAGTTGATTTTTTTATTTCTTGTATCCCTGGAACTCTACATCAGATCTTCACCAAATTAAAATTGGACCAAACGGAAAGTATACACTCTCAAACAAAAAACAATCAAAATTTCTTCTTAAATTACCAAGTTCTGAAGTAACAACCACACACAGTAAACGTAAAAAAATACAACTGAATTGATTCCTCCTCATGGGAAGTCGGTTGAAAACCATGGTATTAAATTCGTCTTGTTTTTACGAAAGGCATAGCGTAATATGACATTAAGAGCAGATTAATAGTGACATTCATCTAATTCTTCATGACACACTCGAAAATTAATCATAGGGTGTATTTAGCATCCTCATACACATTTACAATTGAAAAATATTTCCGCTCCCCAAATAGCAAACAACCTATATAAAAAACTAACTGCAGCGTGTAGCCCGCATGCATTATAAAAATTTTTGGCGATCCCGCGGGATCACCTAATTTTTCCGGGATAAAAAGTAGCCTATGTGCTGATCCAGATCATCATCTACCTGTGAGCCAAATTTTATTCAAATCCGTATAGTAGTTTTTGCGCGATTGTGTAACAAATATCCATCCATCCAAACATCCAATCTTTTGTTTTCATATACATAGCGATTTCTTAATCATAATCATTTATTGCAACAAATATCTTATACTTAACTATCTTTACCAATTTATTTCTTATGTAGCTCCTTTTTAAATTATATCTGAACCATAAATCGTCCTTTAATCGATTATTTAAATGGAAGCACTAAAACAAAGATTAACATAAACCATAACTTACTTGAGAACATATTCCTTGGATTCCTGTAAAAGTACCGCTTGCAATTCCCTCCGAAGTTCAGGCATGACAATCTTAGACAGAGCCAGTGTCACCGCCTCAGCTCGAAGCTCATTCCACGCTTGCACTGTGGCCGCAAACTCATCCTAGTTTACAATTATAGGAAATGTTAGATAAGACAGTTAACAGACAAACATATCTAATAGTTATTATTTTTGATGACATATTTTAAAATCATTTCAAAAGAGTATTAAGTTGCTGCTTCGCCATTCTAGTCAGCCAGTTAATCATGAGACTCAAGGTTAAATTATTGGCTCAAGCAATGTTATTAGTTAGACTAGTGCCCGACCGAAGTCTCAATTTCGATTTCGACCAAACTTCGGCCAAACAAAATCTTCGGTCTAAGTATCAGTTTAAATCACAAATCAACCGTAACTTCCATCCTGGTCGAACCCTACGATTACGGACTTGTGTTGCGTTCGACTATACTCGAGGGTTTGCGTTGCCGCCGACGTATTATGGTCACTCTGGTCACTTGACTTTCACACCGAAACACTAAAAGCACTGAAAGTTTCAGTACGCCAAAGAGCCGCGTCTGAGACGACAAGAATTAAATAACGATAAGTGTTTTAAAGACATCAGGCAATACGAGGTACATTTTTGTTTGAGAGTTATGTTAGTTTTGTTTTGTAACTATAGCTCTAAAATACTCATTGAAAGACTATTAAAAGAAACTTAGGCTGATTTGAAAAGTAGACCTAAAAGTAAAATGTGTAAGTTATTTCACAATTTAACCACAGCATTTTATTTCCTATACCCCCAATGAACAAGAAAAAATATATTATATGAGTCATTCAACAAGTCTGTAAACCTCTAAATTCCAAAGCATTGGGTACATTTTTATGAGCGTTGAAAATTTTCCATTTTGGTCAGTCACTAGATTTTTCTTTGTACAAAAGTCTTAATAGCATGCCTAAGTCAGGACGGTGGGGTTATCATGCCATGGGCAAGCAAGTAATTATTTCGTTCTTGGTTAACGGAAAGCAAAAGCATAGGATAATCGTTACATGTCGGTAAATGAGAAATGGGGGTCACCACCACTTACCTTTTGATAAAGTTGTTTTAACTCTTCTAAATAGTTGGAACTAGTATTGCCTTCTATTTGTTCGCTGATAGAGATCTCCATCAGCCTGTCTTCAGCAGCTATTGTTAGCTTCAGAAACTGATCACCCGTGAGATCTCGAACCGGTTTCTTCTTTAAATATTTCATGCTGTGTGATATAAAATGGTAACATGAAATAATTTTTGCATTGCTATTAAGTTTTAGCGCAATTAGAATACTGCCATGTTTTTCGTTTTTTTCATAAATTCATTATTTAAAGAGATATGATTCTATTGTGTTCAAACACAGAAACACAGCAAAATCTTTCTTGGATTTATAATAAAAAAATTAATCAAATCGGTTTAGTTTTGGGAGAAAAAACAGGGGACAGTGAAACGTTATTTATGTAAAAGATATTTTCGGTCCAAGCTGCAGTTGTCTCTATTGCACCCTACGGTATTCCGGTAAAGTGCGATAGAGAAAGCTGCACGGCGGCAGAGCACTAGATCCTACAAACATTTATTTTTTTAATCTCTCGCACTTAATGATCCCTTTTTATAGCCACTAATAAATAATTTATTTATTACACAGTACATGAAGTACTAATAAATAATTGTTACTAATGGCTATTAAGATTAAATAATTGTTATGGCTGTTAGCCTACAGTGAATTGCACAAACCACATCATAGTCCAATCAGAGGGCCTACCATGAACTCTTATAATACTTGTCAAGTTCCAGGCAGTTCAACTATGAGTATTAACCTGTCAGGTTTTACGATCGTACCATGAACTAATTTTTGTTGAACTGCAATGCGTCGTCTTCTGGCCGGTTACATTATCTCTGGCAGAACATATCAAATTAACGTTGAGAAACACATAACTTGCCGATTTTTAAATTTTAGTATAAAGTTATTATTATTAATGCATTTTAATTAGAAATCTTGAATTTAAGAATACAAATTGGCAAAAGAGATCGAGTTTTAAGTTATTTAAAGTCTACGTAAAATATATGGAACATAAAGTAAACCACGTAATATTTGTTAAGCGTCATCCATTAAAGAACGCAACTCTGGGAACATTACACATGACCTTGAACTGTTTAATAAAGACATTTTTGTTATGAGCGCGGTTTTTAAATTTCTTGAGTACGTCTTGATTTTTTGAGATTAGAGTTTTGGAATAGTTTGTGACTATTCTAAAGCTTAAAATTACACATTGATTTAATGAACGTGATTGATGTCGGAAGCAAAACGATCGTATGATATCAATATATTAAATGAACAATAATTGGAAATTTTATGATATATTTGGAATACTCATAATGATATTGCAACGGGATTCAATAAAAGTGCACACTCAAAACGTTAATTTTCATAACACATCTAAGTTTATGTGTATCTCCTCTGTGGTCTAGTGGTCCGGTGTCGGAGTTGATCACATGAGGTCCCGGGTCGGACAATTCAACAAAATGTGTTTTTCAGTTTTCTGACAAAAGCAATGTTGCCCGGGACTCGAAAAAGTGCCCGGGTGGTGATAGGCTTAGGCTAATCGTGGTTACACTTGTTGTACCCCTGCCTACCACTTTGGGGATACGGGCGTGAAGACACTTTTTTTATCTAAAATTAAAAATAAATAAAAAATGCTTTAAAAGTAAGTAAGTATTAAATAATAAATAAATAACTTTAAATAGAAGTAATGAATTAGGAACTATATTTTATACTAATATCAATATTTTTCTAAAACACAGTTAATGTAAAAAAATATGCAATATAAATTCCAAATAGGACTAGGGCTAGGAATAGCAGTAATAATAAAAAATACCTACGTTTACAGTACATTTAAGACAAAGCAATCCAATAAAAGTTACTTTTTTCCACCTGCAAGTGACCGGCAATATTATGACACTTTAGCAATTCAAATATCGATTTCGGTCTGACAAAAACACTTCATGATACGCTAACGCAGGGCAGAAGTTGGTTTGAATAGTAAAACGATCGCTCGCCGGCATAGGTCACGTGGTCACTGACTGGCCTGTTAGATAACGCTTTCATGGTACGAAATAGCAGGACAGTTTAATTATCGGCTAAAATTGACCTGCTATAAGAGATCATGGTAGGGCCGCAGATCAGCTGATAAGCGCGCGTCGTACGTAAAAGACGTAGGTACCAACGCACTCATTTTGGCGCACGCCCACAGAGTAAGAAGGTAAATAACCTCTCACTCTTACGTTAAAAGTAGATTATTTTACACAGAAAGACGTAAAGCGTTATGAGACAAAATTATTTTATTAGTAAATAAATCGAAATTTTTGTTTCTGAATCACATCTTTTTTGGGTAGATGTCTTTGGATAGAAAGCTGTGTTGAATTATGATCACCTATTTTGGTAGGACCTCATATACGACGTGCGAATACATAAGACAGCAAATTAGCTATGTCACTAGGATGTAGATCGCACCGAGTTGTAGTAAAGCCTCGATTACACTTTGATTAGTGCGTGTGCGAGTGTTTAATGCAGGTGCTTAGTATTAAGCAAAAACACACGTGTAGACAGCCGTTGATTAGTGCAAGTAATAAGTAACTAGTGTAGTATAAGTGATTAGACGCTGATTACTAATCACTCGTACCAATCAACCGCTGTCTACACGTGTTTTTTTGCTTAATACTAAGCACCTGCATTAAACACTGGCTCTCACACTAAAGTGTAAACGGGTCCCAAGTTAGAGTGTGATGATGTGGTGTCGTGTAGTGTATGTGCGGGTGTACCTGTAGCAGGGATGGCTCTCGTCGATCTCCTTCTGCCCCTTGGCGGTGGGGCGCGCGGAGATGGTGGCGCGCTCGCGCAGCGCGTCCCGCAGCGTGTGACGCAGCAGCGGCTCGCGCGCCAGCTGCACGCCGCACATGAACACCGCGCGCCGCAGCGTCTCCGCCGCGTTACTGGCGCCCGTCTGTGTCACACATATCATAAGATAGCAAATAAGCAGCTAGCTCTCCTGATGGAAAGAGTTAACCATCGCCTGTAGACACCGGAGATTTTAATAGTGCGTTGCTATCTTGTGGCGATTCTAATGCCACATGCATAAGTGCCTCGTTCTGACTAGGCTAGTACTTTAGTCAAGTAGCAAGTAATTTAGTAACTAACATGTCGGAATACCAAAAATTTAGTCAAGTAGATTAGTACATAATTTAGTAGAGCCGAACCATTGAAACAGAAACAGAAAAATACAATTTATTTTTCTCTGACGAGCACCGCCCCCCACCACGCGCCCCACGTTGTGTTTCGCAAGATGAACATCCTATAAAACAACAGGCGTACACATGACACAATACAAGCTGAATACAATTAATAGACTCGACTAAAACAAGAGGTTCTCACTTGTGCAGTCGGTGAGCCAGTAAGCGGGGCGCGTAGGGGACAGGGTACGTAGTGGGTGAGGCACATAAGGAGCGTAGTACTAAATTGATAACTCAACTAAATTATGCACTGATCTACTCAACTAAATTTTTGGTGTTCACACCTGTTTAGTTACTAAATTACTTGCTACTCGACTAAAATACTAACATAGTCAGAACGAGGCATTAAAGAACTCAGAGAGACAAGTAGGTTACGTGAAAGCACCATGAGCTACCATAAGCCAAAAAATTCGGTGTAAAAACTAAAAAGGCAGCGGTTAAACGGCAATAATATTGTTGCGAATAATCTAGAAAATTGAAGAGTGAAAACACTGTAAAAAAACTAGTAATAAAAGAAAGAGATAGCTGCTTCTATCGATAAACAATAGTTGCCGTTACCCAAACCCAAATATGGCATAGCTATGCCATATTGAATCTTCTCGCATATAGCATGAAGGTTAAAATAGCGTGTATTATGACCTTTTTTCATCTAAGTTGTTCATGAGTCATTTTTGGATCTTTCGAGAACATGGTCGAACTTTACCATGTGTATAAATAAGGAGGAGTCAGTTTTACAAAGCGATTCAGAAGCGATAGTTGAGACGATTAGTGTAAAGCGATATAGAGTTATGCATTGTCTCACCCGGGTCTGGTACCACCGCCTTACCTAGTCCTGCCGCAATAGCGTCAATGCTAGTCACTATCGTGTTTCGGTTTGAAGGGTTAGGTAGCCGATAAACTTATGCATGTGGCATTAGTCCTCGCCACAAGACAGCAACGCACCATTAACATCTGTGGTGTCTATAGACAATGGTTGACTCTTTCCATCAGGACAACCATGTGTTTGTTTGCTTTATGATATATAATAATATCTGATCAAATAACAGCCTACAGGACTATCAATTTATGAAAATAGAGGTCTGTATAAATCTTAACTTTTGTAATTCATTCATCCCTTTATAAAAAAGAATAGACATGAATCTTTTTATATATTATCTACATAAGTATGATGGAATGAAGTACTCACAAATGGAGCAGCGGCTTCCAAAGGCGGTATGGGCTGCTGATCCACCTCATGGCGCTGGTAGTTGTCGCGGACGTTCTCGGCGAACTGCTCAGGTGACAGACCGAACATTTTCACCAACGGTTCTAGGTTCAAACAATTTCAAATACTAAGTAATAAATTACTTTTCCCGTATTTCTCCAAGCTCACTTTGAAAAATAGACATACTGTCATACAGTTTGTAAAAGACAAACAATTGACTATTGCCGGATTCCTATAATCAACGATTGGTGATTCGTGGCTGTAACTATTGATTGGTTGTAATCAATTTAATAATAACGAGACCTTCCACAAATTGTTTGGAAATTTAGTAATTTGACATTTATAGGAATAGTTAAGCTTATGCTTCATAGAAAATATTACTCATAACTAAATCGACTCGTCCAACTGATATATGAACTAGGCTATTGTGACTACTACTAGGTAGAGTTCTGCAGCGTCTCACCCGGATCTGGTACCACCGCCTTACCTGACGCAGTAGCATTAATATTTGTCAATACCATATGAACCAGTTTAGAGGATAGCCACACTTTTATTGATTCAGGCGTTACTTTGCGGAAATCCATTATTAAAAGGTGAAATTAATTAAATTTGCTATTATCCGCGAACTATTATTCTATGTATCCTCCGTGATGGTACCGAAAAGAGAGACGTCGGTTTAATAAATGGATAGGACTCACCGATGGTTCCGATCAAACGAAGACCCCAGCGGCACACTTATCTGCCCACATCCACCACACTTTTAGAACCACGACCACGCCGGCACCAATCACAAAAGCACACAATTCATGTACGTACTCAACGCACGTTTCACTTCGAAACCGAAGCATCTTCAGGAGAAACGAACACTACCTCACTCTACGCGAGTGTAAGTAATACTGACTTACTGACAAAAGCACACAATTCATGTACGTACTCAACGCACGTTTCACTTCGAAACCGAAGCATCTTCAGGAGAAACGAACACTACCTCACTCTACGCGAGTGTAAGTAATACTGACTTACTTACACTCGCGTAGAGTGAGGTAGTGTTCGTTTCTGTGAAACGTGCGTTGAGTACGTACATGAATTGTGTGCTTTTATGATTGGTGCCGGCGTGGTCGTGGTTGTAAAAGTGTGGTGGATGTGGGCGGATAAGTGTGCCGCTGGGGTCTTCGTTTGATCGGAAGCATCGGTGAGTCCTATCCATTTATTAAACCGACGTCTCTCTTTTCGGTACCATCACGGAGGATACATAGAATAATAGTTCGCGGATAATAGCAAATTTAATTAATTTCACCTTTTGATAGCCACACTATTATTCAACTGTTCTTTTTATTTTATGGTATAAAAAAAGACTTGGTGTATAGTGAATCAAATTATTATTTATAAATGAAGTATTTAAACAAAAGACACTGTAATATGTCATGTAAAATATACATACATAATGCACATTTATCGATAATAACTAAATGTAATTGGATTCCTTTCCAGCCAGAATAATTTCCTTTACTTTTCACCCCCAATTGCAATAAGAAATAGCACAATACTTTTCCAAATAGTAAGGATTAAAGTAAATGCAACTTGTTGTTAAAATAGCTCCTAATTTTGGAATAGATGAAATGTGGGTTGTTAATTTTGAAATTAGGTTGTAGAATTATGCAAGTCACGCCCGGGTACCACAAAAGTACCATCTAGCGTATATTTGCTGTAATAGCTTTAGGACTTGTTGCCGTGCTCCAGTTTGGAGAGTAAAGTAACCAGTAAACTTATGCATGTGCAGAATGTAACAACTTCTCGTCACATGGACAGGAACGCACTATTAAAATTATTAGTATCTAAGTAAAGAGAACAATCTGTTTGTTTGATGTCCTATAATGTGAAAAATCCTACCGAGTCCTGCTTTCCGGCATAGCTCGTATGGCCCGGATCTGGCGGCAAACTTGACCTCGGTGACTTCTTCCTCATCAGGCTCGGCCGCTTCCACTGCCGCCGCGGCTTCTTCCGGATCTTCTCCATTCTTCTCTGCCTCTTCCCTGGCCACTCGTCTACAACAATAGTCTCACTGTTATGTATTCACAAAAAAAACATTGAATAACAGATTTTAAAAAAGCTACACATTCAATTTAAAAACCAGCCAAGTAGGAATCAGACTCGCGCACGAAGGGTTCCGTACCATCATTTATAAAAAACGGCAAAAAAAAAATACGTTTGTTATTGTTATGTATATTTTCATTTTTTTATTTTTAGTATTTGTTGTTATAGCGACAAGCGACAACGGAAATACATAATTAGTGAACATTTCAGCTTTCTAGCTATCACGGTTTGAGTGTTATAATTTATTACTATATTTCAATTATATGGAATGTGTAGTACTGTTTTATGAAAAAAAGAAGATTGGTGTATGTCAATCCAATAGGACAGACGTCTGGTCGGTTAAATAAAAAGTATTCAAGAAAAGTATTTTCCTTCCAGTTAGATAGTTGTGAACAAAGAGTATAAAATCACTACATGGTAGTCATTGATATAAAATATCCAAGATGCACAGTCCCGAACGAAATTGACACTTCAAACTGTCGCTAATTTCACACAAGTAGTTATGATATGGCAAAATTATATGTTTCTGTATATACAACCTTAAGCGTAAGTTTTATAGTTGTTTATACAAAGCAATGTACAAAAATTAATAAAATTGACAGTATCGCGACCGACGAGATTCTATTTGAAATGAGCGCACAATTTAAAACTATGCGCTCATTTTTATAGGACGATTTTGAGACACTGATCGTGTATCTTGGGTTTTTTATATCAATGATGGTAGTGAATATATAGTACATCGAACACCAGTAACCCAACTGAAAGCAGTCAAGCAGAGAAGTCTCCCAAAGGTAAAGGACAGAGGTTTTCATAGTATCACCATCAAACCTATTCCTGGGCAAAATAATAATAACATATACATGTATAATGTGTATTGCCTTGGCATGCACATTATTTACCTATTACATTCAAAAGAGAAAAATTAATTTCTAAGATGTTAAATCTGAAAAAGTATGTCTTGGATTATTTTTGATTTTTGGTATGAGATTATTAGGCCCCATATTGCACACTGGTATGTACTGTACAAGCATCAGAACTCAGAAGTGTTGTGGTTTTTCATCATTACAACTTGTGCTGGTCAAATGTCGTGGAAACTAACTCGCAAAAACAACAAATCACAATGCATTGTAATGACTTTTATTTTTTTATTATTTTCGTGACTGACTAATACGTGGGCGACTGCTGGCCCCTCACGAGTCTAGTCACGAGTTCGGTAAATTGCTGTTTGTAAACAATGACCTTCAATAACTGTATGTGTATCCGACAATAAACATTATGTCAAAATTTAATTACTTACATATTTTATACATATTTGAAATTTATATATATAGATTTTTTTATAATTTCAGTGCTCATCAAAAGTTCAAAGCATTAGCACCAGAGAAAGTAGGACATAATAAAAATGCCAAATTGCCAATGGCAAAGATACTCCAATACCCAGAGTTAAGGGTCAACCCCTTTCGGGACCGGATATGCAAGGTGTTTAGTTCTAGCAACGATGGAGATTGTACTTTTGAAGATTTTCTTGATATGATGTCTGTGTTCAGTGAGAATGCCCCAAAAGCTGTAAAAGCGGAGCACGCTTTTAGAATATTTGGTAATTAACTTTCAGATTTATTTATGTAACACTGAATAAATCAAAAAATATATTTATATATTATAACTAGCTGTTGCCTGCGACTTCGTCCGCGCGGACTTCTTTTACTCCGCACTGCTCCTCCCCTGTAGATGATAGCGTGATAATATGTAACCTATATGTTGACCCGACCTGTTAGTAATATTCATGCAAAATTTGAAGTAAATACATGCAGTACTTTTTGAGTTTACCCCGGACATACATACAGACAAACAGATAAACAGACAAAAATTCTAAAAACTATATGACCCTGAAGTTAGCGGACAGCAGACAATATAAATTTTCAGATAGGGATATCTACAAACGAAATTAAGTTTTTCGAGTTTACCAAATTATAAATGGTTTGTCGTTGACTTATCTACAGATGATAATAAACATTTTTTTTTTTTTTGTATTCACAAAAAAAACATTGAATAACAGATTTTAAAAAAGCTACACATTCAATTTAAAAACCAGCCAAGTACAAGTCAGACTCGCGCACGAAGGGTTCCGTACCATCATTTATAAAAAAACGGCAAAAAAAAATACGCTTGTTGTATGGGAAACCTCTTAATATTTTCATTTTTTTATTTTTAGTATTTGTTGTTATAGCTACAAGCGACAACGGAAATACATAATTAATGCACATTTAAGCTTTCTAGCTATCACGGTTTATGAGTGTTATAATTTATTACTATATTTCAATTATATGGAATGTGTAGTACTGTTTTATGAAAAAAGAAGATTGATGTATGTCAATCCAATAGGACAGACGTCTGGTCGGTTAAATAAAAAGTATTGAAGAAAAGTATTTTCCTTCCAGTTAGATAGTTGTGAACAAAGAGTATAAAATCACTACATGGTAGTCATTGATATAAAAAATACAAGATGCACAGTCCCGAACGAAACTGACACTTCAAACTGTCGCTAATTTCACACAAGTAGTTATGATATGGCAAAATTATATGTTTCTGTATATAACCTTAAGCGTAAGTTTTATAGTTCTTTATACAAAGCAATGTACAAAAATTAATAAAATTGACAATATCGCGACCGACGAGATTCTATTTGAAATGAGCGCACAATTTAAAACTATGCGCTCATTTTTATAAGACGATTTTGAGACACTGATCGTGTATCTCGGGTTTTTTATATCAATGATGGTAGTGAATATATAGTACATCGAACACCAGTAACCCAACTGAAAGCAGTCAAGCAGAGAAGTCTCCCAAAGGTAAAGGACAGAAGTTTTCATAGTATCACCATCAAACCTATTCCTGGGCAAAATAATAATAACATATACATGTATAATGTGTATTGCCTTGGCATGCACATTATTTACCTATTACATTCAAAAGAGAAAAATTAATTTCTAAGATATTAAATCTGAAAAAGTATGTCTTGGATTATTTTTGATTTTTGGTATGAGATTATTAGGCACCATATTGCACACTGGCATGTATTGTACAAGCATCAGAACTCAGAAGTGTTGTGGTTTTTCATCATTACAACTTGTGCTGGTCAAATTTCGTGGAAACTAACTCGCAAAAACAACAAATCACTGCATTGTAATGACTTTTATTTTTTTATTATTTTCGTGACTGACTAATACGTGGGCGACTGCTGACCCCTAACGAGTCTAGTCACGAGTTCGGTAAATTGCTGTTTGTAAACAATGACCTTCAATAACTGTATGTGTATCCGACAATAAACATTATGTCAAAATTTAATTACTTACATATTTTATACATATTTGATATCAGAATCGAGTGCTGAACACACTCCTTCAGTATGTACAATCTTTTACCAGTCAGCCTGTATATAAACAATAGAACTACAATTAGAATTAAAACAACACTTACTTTTTTTCTTCCAATTCTTTCTTTTTCTCTTTAGTTCTTTGCAATTTCTGCATTTCTGGTAAATCGTGCGAGTAATAAAGCAGGAAGTGTGTGTGCACATCTCGCAGTTCCTCTGGCGTTTGTACATTTTTTAATCTGCAATCAAAACCTATATTGATCATATAATTTCATTCCCGCTTAAAATTATTCGCAAATAGTAATAGGCCACCTGTTTTATCAAAGCAAAAAATGCTGTTTATTTTAATTATTTTTTCGTGGTAGTCTAATAAATGTTTCTGTAGGCACACAAGAGGTACTAAATCTACATAAAGGATATTACGATATACATTATATTACATTATATTTACTATCCACACATTGGTTGGTCTCAAAAAAAATAGCCACACCCGCCATGCTGACACCACAATGGCAGATGTACTTAGTATCTTAGTTACTTTTTCTCAGTACAAACAATTGAAAAACAAGATCATCAAGTTAGTGGTTCATTCCATGGGTCGAACAAAAGGTTTTTTGAGATTTGTTTCAATAATTGAAACCTCAGTTGACATCCTTGTGCCTCAAGGGAGCGTAAAATGTTTCTATTCATTACGAATTACTCTGCTCTAATATGTAATATTGAAATCTCTAGTAATTTCCTATTATTTTGTAGAAAGTGCAATATTTGATTACATACACTTTCCGATTTTAGTATGAAAATCAACAATCAAACACAGATGCAATTACCCCATCAGGATTAAAACAGATATTTTATATAGAGCAAAATTAAAACCAGTGTAAACCTTTTCATTGGCAAAAAAAAATTAATTCTCATACGAATTTAGTTAGTGTGTCAAAGTAATTTATTCATAAATTACCTAGCTACCTAGTGGAGGAAATATTTTGGATATTTTTTAAAATAATTGCACAAACAGTGGAGCATAATATTTGGCACAGTTAAAGTTTACATTTGGAGGACTGCAGAAACCTAATATAAAGTATCATAATGCCCAGTTCCCTTGTAGGGTAGGCAGAGTAAACCGAAACGTCTATAGACTTTTCAGTTCACCGCAATTCACCGGTTTTGACGGTTGGCGAGATAAGTGGTGATCCTCATCGCCGCATTTACCTAAATGTTAATGCTCATTGACTATTTCTAGCGATAACCGGGATCGACAGTAATGTGCTCATCCGAGGCACGGGAGTGGTAATACGCCACTCCGCCAGACTCCGAGCTGCTACTGATGAATAGAATTTTCGAGAAAACCAAGAAAAAGCCTTAATGACACTTAGCCCGAACCGGGGATTAAACCCAGGACTTCATGGTCTGAGCCAAATAGGCTAACCCGTAGACCAGGATGCAATCAATACCTCGAACCCTAATATTTTTAAATGCAAAGCATTAGAAGTACATTAAATTAATAAAAATAAACTTTACACACACTATATTCCTGTGACATAAATGATATTTACACATGTGTACATCATTTTCTTTGAGGCTAAAGTCAGTCGTCAAACTTAAAAAGACATCTTTCTTGTTTAGTCTATGGTCGTGTTTCGGCCACAGGCGATCGCAAGTAATTGTAAATGTGTAATATCTGAGTAATTTGGTTATTAATTATTACACTATCACACAGTAATGGTTCTCTCTTTCAACCATGTTAGTAGTCTAGTCATGTTATGAGTGCGTTACTATCCATTGAGCAGGATGGCAATATAATATACATAATTTTACTGGCTACCCTACTCTCTTAACTAGAACACGACAATAACAAACTTCGAGGCTATTGCGTCAGAAACAGGTGAAGCGGTGGTATCAAACCAGGGTGGGGTACAAGCTAATACAAGAATTACCTCTCAATGTCCTCATCCTTGATAATTCTCATGTTTTCAGGGATGGGTGCATCAGGATCCACCATGAGCTTGTCGAGTTGAAACTCGCGCATATTTTCCAACAGCTTGAGCAGATTCTCCTTGCGTTGCTTCAGTTGGCACCACTGAATAACACAAAACACTTTTCATTACATTTTATTGTTGTAACTGAAATACAAATAAAAGCAAATAAATTAATTTAAGAATGTGCGAGATCGTTTAGTCTTAATGTATCGTTAGCGTCGTGACTACGAGATTCACTTGTCTGCCACTGTGTGTGTATGACAATACTAGCTGTTTCCTGCGACTTCGTTCGCGCGGACTTCGTTTACTCCGCACTGCTCCTCCCCTTTAGGTGATAGCGCGATAATATGTAGCCTATATGTTGACCCGACCTGTTAGTAATATTCATGCAAAATTTGAAGTAAATCCATGCAGTACTTTTTGAGTTTACCCCGGACATACATACAGACTAACAGACAAAAATTCTAAAAACTATATTTTTGGCTTTGATATCGATTGTAGGTCACGCCCCAAGTATTCTTTTAAAAAATATTCAATGTACAGTTTTGACTTACCTACGATTTTATTATATGTTTAGATAATGTGTTTGTGAGGCAAACTGACTCCTAGAAGGTTACAAGAAATAAAAGTCTAAATTGTCTCTGATTTGCACGTAATATTTATACTCAAGAACTCAGGTAAATATTGGTTATAATTGACAAGTAAATAAGTACAGTTTAGATCAAAGGAGCACCACAGGTTATTATGGAGCACGACGGGGAAAAACTATTGTGTACTAGCGAGTGTGCTTCCATGCAACCGTGTAAAGCTAACTCAGCTAATTACACATCATACTGTGTCCCTACAACTAACAAAATTCTGTACATATTGAAAGACACGAGATTTAATCTTTATATTTTACCAATAAAAATATAATAAAAAAAGAATATTGCTTAACTAGATTATACGCAATTTGTAGGGGTTTATATAAAATTAAATAGGTTTTCAATTACAATGTATCATTTGTCAAAAATCAACAATGTGGATGATGTGCTAACTGCTTATATAAGCCCTTATCAAGTCAGACAGGGTTTTTATTACTCTATACATAGTTGGATATCATATGAACAGATGGTTTTTCTGAGGCGAGGAAACAACCATCGCTTATAGAAACCAAGGATGTTAATAATACATCAGTATCTGTGTGGCAGAGTGGTAATACCACATGCATAAGTTTACCGCCTATCTTAGTTTCCAAACCAGAACACCATAGTGACAAGCTTTAATGCTATTGAGGCAGGAATATGTAAGGTGGTGTTATTAAACCCGGGACGGATGGGACGATGCAGAACTTTAGAACCTAATAGTCATGATGGTATTGACTTGTATATAGTTTGTCGTTTACGAACTCCCTGGCAGAATAGCAAATGGTTTTCTCCAAAAGGGAGTCCGACCAACATGGAACAATAATGTTAACTAAAATTGTTAAGTGTAACGTTGCATATTAACATAATTCTTAATAAACTTAATAACTGGCACTTCACTCCAACTTAGTGTCTCTTTCTCTGTTTCTCACATTATTACTACCTTACTAAACAGTATTATACCGTAATCTTTCTATCTAAGTAGACATTTGGTCAATGGTCAAAAACGATTATAGAAGTGAAAAATATGACAAAATAATACCTTAGCATCATATTTGTAGACCTTCCAGAGATCATTGATAGTCAATTCTGGCTGCACATACTCCTTTCGGTAAAATGCTATGAATGGTACCTCCAATGTCTGATTTCTCATGAAGTCTAATGCTTGACGAATTTTTACTATTGTATTTGAACCACTGTAAAAATAAATTACATTATTAATGATTAATTACCAACGCGGTTCGTCGTAGCACAGGCATATAAGAGGCCACTTAGGCTCAGCTTGCTTGAAACAGATTTGTATATGAGCACAATTTAGGTTTGTTTGCACCCATTTATATAATTTTCAAATATATTTAACCATAGTAAATGTGATTATTTAACCATAGTAAGTATTTAAATAGGTTGGTGCAGCCATAGTCAGAATATAAAAAATATTTAGAAAATTTTAACTTTACATAATGAAAACTTTAAAACATAAAAACTCTCCCTCCACCCTCAAAGGATTAAGTGGAAGTGCAATACATCCATGGTACTGATAAAAAAACACTCTCTCCCACTCTTGAAGAATCAAACAGAGGTACATCACATCCATGGCACTGATAAGCCTGTTCGCTTATTAGGTGTCCCAGGATGTGACTGGAGGCTGCACTATAGATAAATCTGGCAAATATTCAATCTTGAGAAAGTTAACTTTCCCAGAATAATTGGAAAATTTATTCGTAGCGAATCCTACTAGTCTAGGTTTCGAACTCAGGTTGGACAATCCGAACTATATACAAATGCATATTATGATGCATACATTAGTAATTACAAAATACACGAAATTGAAATCTTTAAAAAGAACAAAAATCTTAATAACTGAAAAGCAAAAAACAAATATGTTTTTCATCTTTCAGGCATTTTTACAATGTAGGTAAAGGAACATGGCCAGATCCTGAACCCAAAACCTAACAACTACTAAAGAAGCCGGCTACAACTTGTGACTATACTAGCCATTTAGTAAGCTTTTGACCGTTAAGATAGCTGGAATAAATCAGCGACGGATAATATACCAAATTTACTGTGTGATATATTCACGAAATTTAAAAAATGTAAAAGTGTATCGTTCAAACTTCTCACCGTCTAGATCTCTCACGTGACTCTTGTGGATCTGCCTTGGACACTGGTGGCTTAAGGAATGCCTGTTTGTATATCCACTCCGCCTCATCCTGTAATTCCGTGCTGCCTTCCTCCACTGGTGTAATTGGGACTTCTCTGATTTGCATCCGCTCTGGGATGTCCGTTTTACGTATCTATTTAAAAATAAAAATATTTACAATTAAATAGAAACAAAAACGCCACGTACGTAAGTTAACTTACAGGGCCCTCTTTTAAGAAAAGACCATCGACCATTTTAATAGGTAATTCTTAAAAGGCGAACGAATACATGTTATATAATATAATGTTCCCCGTGTTGGTTCCGGGCTCCTTTGAAGAATAGACCAACTGCCGTTCTGCCAGGCAGGTCGTAAAAGGCGACCGATTGGCTATGCGAGTCACTACCATCGTGGCTACAAGGTGGTAGAGTTCTACATTGCCTCACCTGGGTCAGGTACCACCGCCTTACCTATTCCTGCCGCAATAGCGTCAGTGTTTGTCGCTGTCGTGTTCCGGTTTGGAGGGTAAGGTAGCCGGTAAACTTATGCATGTGGCATTAGACCTCGCCACAAGATAACAACGCACCATTAACACCTTTGGTGTCTATAGGCGATGGTTGACTCTTTCAACCAGGAGACCCATCTGCTTGTTTGCTATCTTATGATATAAAAAAAACATATCTCTACCATCAGGACTACTGTACAATGTCTCGCTTAGGTTTTAGTACCACCGCCTTCCTGTGTTCTTGCCACAAAAGCGTCAGTTCTTGTTACCCTAGGCGATGGTTTTCTGTTTTCGTCAGGAGCGCCAGAGCTTGTTTGCTGTCTTATAATATTAAAAAATCTTCAACTAAAACACAAAAGTGACAAGCTTCGACGTTATTAGGGCATGAAAAGCTATGTAAGCTATGTAAAACGTGTCTGATACTCTAGAGAGATGTCGCAAAATCTACCTAGCAGTTATATTGTTAGAGATACGTTTAGCCTTTGCTTGCATTTTACAAACTACCTATTAAGAAGGCAGATAGGTGATAGATAGGTGTTGGGATATAACTCTTGAGAATAATATGCTTTTTGACAAAGTTGATGCCTTTAATAGTTTTTGCACACTGTCTTCGAAATGATGTCGAGAAATACGTAAATTATAAGTAAAGTGTAAAATAACTAACCTCATTATCCAAATCGGTGAAGTGACTTCTTTTCAATTCACTCGGTTCATATATTTCAAATATGGACTTCTTACTAGAACGTTTCGTCTTTCCCTTCTTAGTTCGACGCCGTTCACCTGCTGATAAAATAATTATACATGATTAAATTATCCATTTATTAAAATACAAACAGTAGGGTGTGGCAGTCTGCTGGTGACCATGGTCATATATGTATGTACTTACGCGTTTTTGTTTTTTAAAAATTATAGTGGAATGCGTTAGTTTAAAAGTTTTAAGAAACAATTTATCTGGCACTACATATATCTCAATTTGTAAATTTTGTTGTTTGACAAAAAGGCGCATCTACTCAATTTTTTTCCATCTTTTAACTCCATAATCTGCGGGGATACAGAAAGCTGAAAAGGCACATGTGTCAGAAGTTTTAAGTTTTACTTATTTAAAAGGGCATATTCAATGTTTACGAAATGAAAAAGCGCAACTGATTAAAAAGGGCATATTTAACATTGATTAAATGAATGAGCACAATTGGCTATATGTGACTTTTACATTTTTTTAAATTATAGGTTAAATATTTCAAAAGTATAACTATAAATAGTAGAAAAATTAAAAGTATCTTCACGCCCGTATCCCTGAAGATGTAGGCAGAGGTACAACTAGTGCACCCACGATTAGCTGAAGATACTTAGTCCCACAATGAGATAGGTGGCAAGCCTATCGCCAACCGGGCATTCTTCAATCCTGGACCACATTGTTTTTATCACAAAACTGAAATAACACATTTTAGAATTGCCCAACCCAGGAATCGAACCCGGGACCTCATGTGGTCAACTCCCACACCGGACCACTAGACCACAGAGGCAATCACTTTTTATTATTTCAAAAAAAGGATAAACAACATTTAGCGCGCACTTTTGTTTTTGCTAGTTGTGCTCTTCTTCTGTATGAGGGCAGAATGAGTTTGTTGGGACTCAGATATTTATTTTCATAATATTAGATAGCAAACATGCAGATGGCTCTTCTCATAGAAAGAAAAACTATGACATATAGACCAAAAATATAACTCGCTACCTAGTTCGTAATCAGAATGTAGTAACATGTATTAAGCCTTTTCTCGCCTGTTATGAGATAGCTGAAAGTAAGGCAGTTGACCTGTTAA
This sequence comes from Apodemia mormo, assembly GCA_036924255.1. Lineage (NCBI taxonomy): Eukaryota > Metazoa > Arthropoda > Insecta > Lepidoptera > Riodinidae > Apodemia > Apodemia mormo. The sequence goes on along the minus strand of JAUPFN010000012.1, from coordinate 30,413,904 downwards.
AGATGCAAGATCAACATGGAGAAACATATTCATTAAAGGCAGTGTGAGATTTTTTCCAAAAACATCATAATTGCTTTTTTCTACATCATAAATCAAACTCAAGAGTCCCGTTGTGTGGGCCTAATCAGCTTAACATTTAGCTTAGACTTCACGGGTAGTCAGAATTCTTTGTTTATTATCCTTGGTGTTGGGACTACGCCTTTTCTTTCAAGAGTGCAATTTCTATAGGATTATATGTAAAACATGATTGATTATTTCCAAAGTGACAGTACATATATCGCTCATTTGGTGAAACATTGGTGTATTTACAGTATTACGTATTTTACAGGATATTTTTTAAACGAGTTTATGGTCTTATTATTGCAATTCATGCTCATGTTTTTTATTTAAACAATAGTAATAGTATTTTAGTATTATTAAAACTTAACTTTTTTTTATCATAATCAATCAATCAATCGATCAAGCAATCTTTGTCATATTTACTTCCACCACATGAGCGATATATGTAGGTGTCATATTTGATATTATTAATAATGATTTTATAACTGCTTCTTAGTATGCTTTGGGAATCTGTAAAGTAACTATGGCATCTTTTGTCTTTCAATCACTTCAGAAATCTTCTGATATATTTAAAGGTGTATAAAATTGTAGCAGTAAAAAATAATTAATAAATATTCATACCTTCTTCCTCTTCATCCTCGATATATTCGTCAAGATCTTCTTCCTCATCTTCGTAATCTTCTTCACCGTATTTCTCAAACTCATCATAGTCGAAATCAACACCAAAAATATCCTGACCCTCTTGTAGTGACCTAAGAATATCACAAAATCATTAGCTAAACAGTGACTTAGAATCTTAAAAAATAAATGATTAATAATTTACATCAATCTGAGACCAATGTATTTTTAAATGAAGGCATAATATTATGGTAACATATTTTAAAACAAATTATTATTAATTGAATATTTTTTTTAATTCTAATTTAATTTACCTAATTTCAATTACTTTAAGTGGTTATGAATATACTATAATCCTTCTAATTGTAGACATGCATAAAAGTATTATTACACTTACTAATTGACCAACGCGACTTCATCCGCATGGACTTAGATCTGAGCTTTTTTTAGTTTCACAGAACTCTAAATATTTGTCTACTATAAAAGTAACCTAAGTTTTTTTATATCAGAAGATAGCAAACAAGCAGATGGGTCAGCTGATGGAAAGAGTCAACCACCATTTATAAACACGAAAGATGTTAATGTTGCGTTGCTAACTTGTGGCGAGTGCTAATGCCACATACATAAGTTTGCCGGCTACCTAACCCTCCAAACCGGAACACGACAATGACTAAGACTAACGCTTTTACGGCAGGAATAATTAAGGCGGTGGTACCAGACAAGGGGGAGACAATGCAGAACTCTACCACCCAATAGCTATGATGGTAGTGACTCGCATAGCCAATCGGTTGAATTTTACGACCTGCCTGGCAAAAAGGCAGATGACCTATTCTTTAAAGGAGCCCGGACCAACAAAGGGAAAAATAAATTACTAATTTTTTTATGGTGACATTATATTATGTTTAATATAAATAAAAATAGAAACACTAGATTTTATATACCATACAATAAACACAAGAGGAATACTTTAAAAAAAGATTTTGTATACACCCAACGCGAATTACTAAACAAAACGCATCAATGTTCAACTGCTTTATTAACTTATACTGTGTTAAAATTGTACAATATCAACCTGTATATAAAAAGCACTTACGCATCAGTGAAGATAGGCTTGCGTTTTTTCTTTCTTTCAGCAATTGGTCTCCCATCATCATCCACAATAAAATCATCTGCGTCCGATTCCATATCTTCATTCTCATCGTCATATTCAACTTCACGTGGAGCAGCAGGCTCTGAGCGGTTTTCATCTTCCTAAGAAATATATTCAAATTCATTACTTATGTACATATTTCAACCTTTATAATTGATACAAAGAACAATTTAAGATTAATGGATTAAATTTTTTAACTACTCTTCATTCACAGGCTTGTACTAAACACAACTGACTACTAAATATTATAAAAAGAACATATTGTTATATGGGAACCTTAATAAAAAAGAAAAATTAATAACAAATATAGATTGATGTGGTGTATTCCATTAGCGCCCTTCTTTCTATAGCATATACACTTCTACTAAAAAAACTTTATTAACCTTTATTATTATCCTTTTTATGTCATAGGATAGCACATATAGTCCAGTAAAAAGTTTAATGAAACCATGATCAACCAGTTTTGGCGCAATAAGTAAAAATGTGTTCATTAATACTTAAATAATGATATTATGAAATTAATTTTGATTATATATATATATATATATATATATATATATATATATATATATATATATATATATATATATATATATATATATATAATTGGAATCTCGAAATCGGCTCCAACGATTGTCATGAAAGTCACAAATTAGGGGTTTTTCGGGTCAAGGAATCGGGTCAAAAATCAAGATATGGGTATGTGAAAAACCGAGCAAAGCTCGGTCAACCAGGTACAGAAAAAGAATAATTTATTCTATAGGAATCGATTTATCAAGCTCGGTTCCAAAGATATGGGTATATGAAAAACCGAGCAAAGCTCGGTCAACCAGATATTAAGTAATTACCTGACCTACGCATTTTTTTATATCATAAAATAGCAAACAAGTAGCTAGGTCTCCTGATGGAAAGAGTCAACCATCGCCTATAGACACCAAAGATGTTATTGGTGCATTGCTATCTTGTGGCGAGGTCTAATGCTACATGCATAAGTATACCGGCTGCCTTACCCTCCAACAAACCGAAACACGTCAGTGACTAGCACTGACGCTATTGTGGCAGGAATAGATAAGGCGGTGGTACCCGAACCGGGCGAGCCAACGCAGAACTCTACTACCTAGTACTCTCACCTGCAAGTTGATTAACATGTCGATGCAGTTTCTCGTACAAGCTTTCATCCTCTATTTCAGCCCCTTGGAGTTGTTTTTTCAAAAAATAAGTTATGCTATGTTTGACCCCAGATCTTCAACTATCTCCAAAATCAAATTTAGTATTAAAAATTACCTCATCAGATCCTCCAACAAATAATCTCTCTGCAATAACCTCCCTTTCTAAATCTGGATCATCTGCTCCTTCATTGTCACTGTCATCATCTTCTAGACGACGTAATCTTTTGAATTTATTCTGTAAAAATAAATATATAAAACATAAATCACCATGTTTGACTTTAATAATTATTCCTTTCCATATATATTTTTTTGGCTTACTCCCTTAAATATTTAAAATGTCTTTAAAAAAATAATAATAATGACAATTTGTCATATTTGTCTATATTTTTAACTGACAGTTGGATTGTGGGCTTCTTCTAAGTAAGTTTAACAAAAACAACACAAAAATATATGGTAAAACAAAAACAACAAAAAATCTACATACTACAACCTAATGTTGTTAGAATCAATAAAGTTAAGCAACACTTTAGCAATAGGACTAAATTTAAGTGAAAATAAATATTTTAGGTTGACAGGACGAGGAAGGTCATCTGGAAGAGAATCATGATGTGAGGAAGAGGCATTAGGGCAACTGAAAAATATGTGATCAACTGATCCTTCATCCCACCCACATTCACAGATAGAAGTATCCTTAATCCTAAGTTTGTGTAAAAAAAACAGGAGAACAAACATGTCCAAGTCTTAATCTAGAGAGAAAAGATGTAGCATGCTTTGTGGCTGAACAATATTTGAAGAACCAAGGTTTTGAGGGAATTGATTCTTGAACGTCAGCATATTATTTGCCTTTCATTATCTTAGATTACTTCCATAACCTTTTCCAAGAGGACTGGAGATCATTTGCTGCAAGGGGAAGTAAATCATAGAAGAAACGTTCGGTGTGTAAAGATTCCATAGAGGGAAGCTTCTTTGGCGAGGGAATCAACAGTCTCTTTCCCGAGAATGCTATTATGACCTGGGATCCATACTAATTTCATCAGTATTTTAAAAAACCATTTAAGAAGCCTCCTTAATTTCATTTCAAGAAATGGATAACACTTCACTAAGTCTAAACTAGTCACTTCCTAAGTTTACTCAACACTGGCAGAATTCTCTGATAATTACCATTCGTATAATGAAGAAGAACTGACAGTTGACATAAGTTTGATATATATCTATGTTATATTGTTGGGATTAGATAATATTTGAGTATCTATTTCGGCATCCAAGCACATATACTAAATTTTGTAAGTGTATGTAATGTTTGTATGTTTAAAGCCATATCCAACTTGGGGAACAGTTCAAGTTTCGTCAAAATCGGTTCAGTCGTTTTTGGGATATAGGTATAGTTAACAGATATTTGGATTCGGTTTAATTTTCCAAATTTAATTATTATTTACTTTCTCAAATATTAACATAAATACACTCACGAAATTGGTATTCAAAGCAGAAACTGACTGAAAATTGATGGCTGCAGATAATGCTAATACTATTTATTTATTTCTTTAAACTCTTTATTGCACAAAAATATAAAAGGCAAACTTCACACCTAAAGACATTTTCTACCAGTTACTTAATACTACTGTTTTCAGTTGTCATATTCTTTTATTTTTCTAACTTTTCTCTGGGCAGAATACAATAAATTCATTTAACAAACCAAAGGAAAATGTCGCCATATTGGACCATCAATATGTAAATCAGCTAGAGGAGTATTGTTTGGCCGTAAGGCAAATTTTTAAATCGCAGTTGTGTCAAAATTTAAAAAAAAATTAACATTTTTTTTAAATTGTATTAAGTATCAAAGTGTATATGTTCAAACTAGGATTTTTATGCCTGAGATAGCCCAAAATGGATAAATATATATATCACTATTCCCTAACGTAATCTATAGTTCTAATTAGCTTGCACTCGGCCCCATTCTCATCATATTACATCCGATTTATTGTTGGTGGAGTAGTTGTGTTTGATTGTTATTGTGCACACTTTTGTTTTGCCAAGATGTCTTATGAAGATATAGCCTATTCAATTCTAGTGAATTCTTATGGCTAGAATTCTAATAAATATAATAAAGCAAAAAAAAACATGGGCGAAAATCCATACATTTTGCTTTATGTATTACCTTTAAATTTAATATATATTCCTTAAGATTCAATATCAGCTTCTTAACTTATCCGCCTTTAAAAATATTTTTTAAACTTGGGGAATAGTAGCTAAATAAAGTTCGAAAAGGTTTAATTCTTTCCTTAGTAGTCTGTGTTAAGGATTTATCTTGTCATTGGGTGTCTCCAGTACAACTGCTAATCTCAGAAATCTAAGTTAGATTCACAGAATTCTGAGCTAAGATTTTGCTAAGAGACTTTATAGATACTTAAAATATCAAAGAGTAATTAACTTTAACCTATTCTTGAGAACAAAATCAGGGAAAATTTTTAATTGCGACGTGTAATGAAAATTATGATTTATATATACTTGTTATTTTAATGTAAATGAAATTAAAATTTTGTACAGTGGTAATTTCTAAATATGACGATAGAAGTCAATCAAATTAAAGTCTCCATATTTTTTATATGATTATTCCGTGTGATATATTTAACTTAATTATTTTAAAAATCATGAAAAAATATTCTTGTTTATTTAATATTTAGCACTCTAAAAGACACACAATGTGTTCTTTAATGAGTCGTATCAACAGAGATATCAAATTCAGCATTTTTACAGAACTTTTAAAGCAAAGCTATTATTAGTCTCTGTTGAACCTATTGTTGAAGGAATTTTGCCAACATATGCTACAACTTAACTGCTAATTCTATAAATTTACTTTATCTAACATTAATTATTATTTGCTTCAGTAGCAGCTGGTTAAATTTTAATAATTTATTTGGTGTTAAAAACATATTATGATTGATTTCTATTTTATTTAAGCTAACATTAAATACTTAATTGAGAGTAATAATAAATAATATCAGGTAATATTTATTTAACAGTTATATAAAAATATTTTACATTACTGCCAAATAGATATAAAGTTTCAAAAAGCCTGCCAAACTTTCAAATTAACCACAGCGATTTATTTTTTGTTTCATAGCTCAACACTAATATGGAGATAGGTAACAATTGTATGACATTACAAATTTCAGAGGGGTATCAGGTAAGCTAAAAATATAACCGGAAACTATGTTTTTTTAATATAATCCTTACACATAATGTAAATATAGTTAATTTTCTAAACACATCTTGTTGAGGTAATGGCATATTTCAGATAGATTTGATAACTCAAAATATTTAGTATCACTTAACATATGCATAAGTTAATATGATATTCATTAGCATTAAAGCTTCATAGTTGCCTTACAAACTTGTAGCACTCTGCCTTGTTTAACACAGTAAGAGCTATTATAATCATTGTACTTAAATGTAACAAACAACTTAGCATTGCTAATAATTTTGGCATGATGTATTTGCTGTGCCAAGATCCACACTACACCACCACAAAATCACTATAATATGTATGAGTGTAGTTTTATTAACTTTTACCATATAAACTTACCCTAGCCACTTTGACACCAAGATTTTCTTCAATGAGATCATAATCTTCATCTTCTAATCTATCATCCAATTCATCATCACTTTTTTTTCTCTTTTTGGGACCAGCACTTGCGTCTGAATCTTCACCATCACTGCCAGATTCCTCAATTGGTGCATCATCAATTAAATCTTTTAACTCTTCTCTCAGACGTTCCTCATCATCTAAAAATGATTTCTCCAGTTAGTAAAAGTTATTGAATACATTGCATACATACATTACAATATATGAGAGAATTCTCATCATCTAAAAATGATTTATCCAGTTAGTAAAAATTATTGAATACATTTAATACATACTTTGATATGAGCTGACAGTCCTCTACTGCCCTAGTTTATTGTCGATGGTTTAATACAGGCAGTTTAAAATGAAAAATATTGATTGTCTGAGACAAAAAACATAATAGTATCACTTATTGTCGCTGTGCCTGACAAGTTCCATATGTGTAATTTGTAAAGTTTCAAGAACCGACATGCACAATAAATACTGGGGTGAGTGAGTCGACTGGGCAATTGAAACAGGTATTAGACAAAATGAACCTGCAACTATCGCACAGGTTACTAAAACTAAACAAAAAACAGCTACGTGTAATAACTGGTGCTATTACAGGGCATGGTCCCTTTAACAAACACATGTTTAACATGGATGTTACAGTCTTCTGTGCAGAGCCTGCATGCAGACAGAAGAAACGGCTACACACGTCATCTTGGAAGGCAAAGGTGTGGCGAACTACCGGGTCAAGTACCTGGGATCTCCAAGGTCACTCCCCGAAGCTTTCTCCCACATCAAGGGGTTGCTGGACTACCTGGAGGAATTGGGATGGCAAGAATAGGACCATTCAACCCACACACAAAAAAGGCGCTAGTCGTCGAGTTGCAGAGACCCACCCACAGAAAAAAGAAGGTTTTGGGAAACAACAAAATATGTGTTATTAAATTAACAAATAGACTATTTTGTTAATTTTTGTTATTAAATGATTTATTGTTATTAAATGATTTATTGTTATTAAATAAAAAATAGACTATTTGTTAATTTAATAACACAAATTTTGTTGTTTCCCAAAACCTTACAAATATCACATATGGACTTGTCAGGAGCAGTGACAATATTTTGGTTGTATGTATATTGTTGTTGAAATATTTACTCTTATTAATCTTTATTTTTAACCAAAGTATCCAATAGAATTTCGTGAGCACTACTTGAGAAATTTTAATTCCAATAAAATTTAGACTGTTTGTCTGTTGTCTTGGAAAAATGAATTATTCATATTTATTTTTCTAAAAAACTTCTTAGAAAAAAAATTAATTGCTAGTTAGAAAGGCGCAGAATCAGCACACTGGTTCCGTTGCAGGATAAGCAGAGTGAACAGAATATGTGTAGACTTTCCGTTTTACCACGATTCACAGTTGGCGAGATATGATAGATAGTCCCAACCACAGACATGAATACCAATAGACACGCTATTGGGAAAGAAACACGTCGTTGAAAGAAAAGTATCATACATTTGTAGATATATTATATTGTGAAAAAATAGAAATAAATCAAATTGTACTGTTTTATCATATTGAATGAGATGACAAGGTTTAAATTTTTTTAATTTTATTTCATTGGTACATAGTATAACTCGGTATTGCTGTGTGTGAATGCAAGCTACACTGACAAACTTCGAAAATGCTTTGAAAGGTGTATCCGTTTAATCCACAGTTCAAACACTGCATTTCACTGGATTGATAAAAATTATAGCTTACTAGCTTGTTACTAGCAATAGTCAGTACCTAAACCTTTATGTGCTCTTTTAAGGCACAGGGTATTAGCACACCACCCACAAGAATCCAAGCTGTTATTGAAATTTTGGGTTTGGGCATTCAAGAAACATGTCGACCAACCCAGGAGGTTACAATTTGCGGCAAATAAACTAAACATTACATTATGAGTTATATGAGAAAACAGAATGTATTAAATAAATGTTTTCCTTCTCTTAATGAATGTTTTTTTATAGCCAAATGGACAGGAGCCATTTGGACATGATAAAAGAATAAAAGAATAAAATGGACAGGAGGCTCATCTGATGGTAAGTGATCACCACCGCCCATGGACAACCACACTATCTGATTTGCAGTTGCGTTACCAGCCTTTTAAAGTGTAGCCTCTTTTCTTTTCTCGTTTCTTGATATGTGACATACCACTGGATTTCAAAAAGAAATGTTTTTAAATGAATTCAAACCAAACCTTCTTCTTCTTCATCTTCATCATCACTCTGCACCGCTGCTTTGCGTTTGGGCTTTTTACGTTCTGGTGGCTTGTCTTCATCTTCTGACTCTAACTAAATAACAAATTAAAATTATATAATAAGTAGTATTTCTGGACTATCCAGTAATTGACTTAATATAATAGATGGTAGAGTTCTGCATTGTCTCACCTGGGTCTGGTACCACTGTTTCTGCCTCAATAGCAACAGTGGTTCACTGTCGTGTTCATGTTTGGAGGATAAGGTAGCCTGATGACTTATGCGTGTTGCATTAAGACCCCGCTACACAGATAGCAACGCATCTTTAACACCTATGGTATCTATAGACGATGGTTGTCTCTTTCCATCAAGAAAACCATCTGCATGATTGCTATCTTATGATAAATAAAAAATAGGGTAAGAAAAATTTGACATCGGTCTTAACATCGCAGTCTCATTAAGTATCTATGTAAGGTGTCACACTGACATCTGGCAATGCTCAAAAAAAATATGGCAGTTATTTGTAGGCCATTTGCTAATGTCTACTTGATTGCAACTCAATCTGATAAAAACAATGCCTATATCACAACAAAAACAGTTGAAAACAGAAACAATATTATATTCATAAAAAATAAGAAAAATGGTTTGTACACTCACTAAATACAAGGAATAAAAACAATCTTGTTGTGCATGCATCTCATCTCCTCATATTCTAATGTAACTCTTTTATTAGGAAATGTATACACTTTTATAATAAACTTCCTGATGCTATAAGAGGTCTACCAATAAACTAAATTAAAAAATGTGTTAAAACAAAACTGTGTAAAAGTGTATTTTAAAAGTATGATTATTTTGAAGAAAAAAAAGCCTGGGATTTAATAATAAATATTCAGGGACAAATTACACTTACTAAACTAACCCCAAAGTATGCAAATTATTTGCTCGTATTATAGGTGTTAGTCAACGATACTAAAACATAGCAATACATATATAAATACTAGAATATATTTAATAAACACTCAAACCCGGAAATACAAACATTTATGCTCATCACACAAATGCTTATCCCAATCGGAGATTGGACCTGAGCCTTGTTGATTGTGTAGTCAGAGTCGCTAACCACTCAACCAACGGGGCAGTCAAATTTAAATGCTTCTCTATTATTAATCTCTTATATCCTTTGTATTATAACATAATTCTTGTAAAATTGTATCACATTATTATATAAAAAAAGACAAAAAGACAAGCTCGCAGAGTTTCTTCTGCCTGATCTTCTCAGAGTGGCTGCATTCCGATCCAAAAGTAGTTTTTAAAATATCAGCTCATAAAAAGTGCCCATAAAAGTTTAATTGAATAAAACCTTTTTTGATTTTGATTTTTAAATTTAATAAAGGTTCTATGCACAGTTTGCCCAAAAAGAAAAATTTCTTAGGTGTATTTAAGATGTATCACATTCTTATATACAGTTTTTTTTTAATAATTTATTTAAATAAGAAGTATAAAAACAGTTAATCATCAAGCATTGCAAAAACCAGCTGGTTTATCTGCAAGTTAATAAGCTGATGGCTCTGCTGATGGAAAGTGGCAACCATTACCTAAAAATACCAAAGATGTCAATGGTGCATTACTATCGTTGTGGTCGGATCTTAATAACCCTTGCATAAGTTTACCTATCTTAACCTCCAAACTAAATACAACAGTGACTAACACTGCTAGTATTGGGGCAGAAACAGGTAATGCATAATACCAGACCCGGAAAAGACAATGCAGAACTCTACCAAGCAGAAGCAACAATGATAATGACTCCCATAGCCAACCTTGCCTTGGGCCTGAACCAACACATGATAAATAGTATGTACATGAGGTAACCTATCACTCACATCAATTTACTTATATTTTTAAGGTTTAGAAATTATGAATACAGAATAGTGATGTGACAAACATAATTAATAAAGATATTACCTGACGATATTACCAACAGCTGAGAGGTTAACTTTCACAACTACAAAGCAAGTTCAATTTTGATTCTGAGTAAATATGGAAAAGTTAGTGTCATAAACATAGATATTTGTATTACAAGTAAAAAGGTAAAACTTTTGGTATATATCATGTATGTTGTTGTCTTATAAGTAGAATAAAACAATGAACTGCAAAAATGTATAATTTGTCAACATGTATGGGCTTTTACTTTTTTATGAACTGCAAAATAAACACATATGGTAGGCATATTCTTCAAAAGGAGCCTGGATCAACACATATTGCTGACACACATTATTTACGTATAACAGAAATGTACGCAACATTAATTTAGATACTTAGATTAATGGTATTGCACTAACCTCTGTATTTCACGATTTAACATTGTAATACATTTTAAAACCTATCAATCACATGATAATCTAGTCAAATACCGCTGAAAACTGTTTTAATAGGTACGACAAAGGTCAGAAATAGGCCGCAAAGAACCAAAAGACACGTTAATGAAATGTGGTCTTGTAACAATATTTTTATGATTTGTTGATTACAAGTGAACATGAATAAGATTACGGAACTATTTTCTTTCTTTTCATACAGTTACAAAAAAGGGTAAAACAAAGAGCAGATATTAATAAAAACGAATTATGCAGTCGTAATCATATACGAAAAAAAATTACTAACCTCGCTCTCTTCTGCCTCTGATTCTAAAAAATCTGCCATTTTGCTGTGTAATTACAGTTAGTGCTTCAAATAAATACTTTAATTTTAAGCTATAACACTACCAAACTATAAAATTTACACTGAAAACGTAAGCTAAAGAAAAGTAACTAATCTGTAAAGTGAACTGTAAAACATAACCACACAGACTCATAATCAGTAACCACAGATTAGATATATGGACATAACGACACAGACTAAAAATAACAACATCTAAAAATATAGACCATCTCTAAGTGGTCTGTGATATAGACTATTTAAAATATACGCAACAATTTTAAAAATAAGTAATAATATACCTATCAAGAATCAAGATAAGAAACGAAGACTGTTTCTTAAACAATAATTTTTATTTGATAAAGTAAAATAAATATTTGAATCAATTATAATTATATTTAAGGACACAAATCAGGAAAATTAATTTAGCTACCAGCATCTACATTATATCTAATACCTACTTTAATACCTCTATAGTCTAAACCTAGCACAGCATCATAGATTAGGTATTTATTACGGAATTATTATGAGTACTTAGGTACCTTAATCTAAGCATATCTAAGAACACATTACAATATTTAAACATACCTACATTAAGTAATCTATTGCTGCCTATACTTTGAATATCATGAAACAGTTGCCTATTTTATATAATTTGTGGAGGTTTTAATGAATTATTAAGTTTATAATGTGTATACGCTGAAGTTTTGAGACATGAGTAAATGCGTATATTGCAGTAAAACGTCGCCTAACAGGCACGTGCTTGTAATCCCTGTTTTTAATCAAAATTGAGTAACATTTTATTTAGAACATCATCAAAAACTTTTAATACGATATTATGTTTGCAACAGAGTTATTGATTTTCGGCTGAATTGATAATATTTATTTAATTTTTCTTTTGCTTAGAATTATCTAGTGATATCAAAAACTCATATCGATAATTTGAATATCGATATTTTACTTTAGTAGTCCAACGCATTCTCTTTTTCCATACTTGCATATTTGTCACTTTAGGCGCCCCATAGACCTAAAATGATATTGCGCAATACTTATATTGTGCAATAATTTTGAATACCCCTTTGATTCCAAACGTTCAATAAAACTCAATAAAATTGAGAAACCAGTCTGATCAATATTTTCGTGCGCGCTACATGTCTGACAACGAAGTTTTGGCGGCAACAATTGGTGATTTTGTTAAATAAATCTCTATACAATTCTATACACTCAAGTAAAAACTCCCGTTCTTTATCTTTTATAGCATTCTTGATCGCCATTTTGCTTAAATTTACGACATGACCATACATTAAGCATCGTGACTGACTGAACGCTACCGCTCCGAACTCTAAAGTGAAAACTATTGTGCAAACAGCGCCTTAAATTATGTGTCTAGCGACAAAAAAATCTAGCGACAAATCTAACGACTTCTAGAGTTCAAATAAAAAAATAAATAAGTATTATAACCTATATAGCAAGATCTCAGACCAGAAAGAACACGGACAAGACTTCATACATCTTTATTTTTAGTTATTACCTTAAAGTTTAATATATTCCTTAAGATTATATATCAACTCCTTAATTTATTCGCATTTAATAAATATTTTTTAACGTGGGGAATAGTAGCTAAAAAAAGTTGGAATTTAGGTAAGGTTAACGCAAGGAAGTTATATTCTACCCGGAATGCTTACACGCGCTTCAAAATCGTTCCGAAGAGTACCACGACATGAGTGGAGTGTGTCTCTTTCTACTAAATGAAGCACCAATCGCCATATATAAATGTGGCCAAGCGTAGTTTGCAAATTACTACTAAGTAATTCTACTAATTTTCAGAAACAGTTTTTGCATTGCATAAGTAATTACGTAATAATTAAAATAAGCACATTTAAAAACTCTCTATGTTAATTACAATACATTTTATGCTAATGTATCTATCGACGTGTATAAATGAAAGGGATTTAACGATTAAGGAATATATAAAAATCTACCATCCGAAAGTTTTATTTATACTGGCAATTGCAAGAAAGGGACAACATCCACTCATGTCATTGTCTTGCTCAGAACGTTTTTCCCCTCTGTTATGTAAGAAACAAATGTCAACATTATGTGGATAGAAATAAAGTACATTTTTATTTTTCAAATATTGCTTCGTAGTAATTCCAGTTATCGTAGATAAGTTCCTTGGGTTAACGTAAATAATCAGTTCTCTCCTTAGTAGTCTGTGGTTAGGTATTTATCTTGTCATTGGGTGTCTTCAGTACAACTGCCAATCTCAGAAATCTAAGTTAGATTGACAGAATTCTGAGCTAAGATTTTGCAAAAACACTTTATAGGTACTTAAAAGAACAAAATTATTAAAATTATTTAAAATTAAAATTATTAAAATAAAATTATTCTCTCTGCCTACCCCGTAAGGGATCTGGCGTGAAGATATGTATGTATATGTAAAAGAACAAAAAATAAATAAGCATTAACTATTCCTTAATACAAAAACAGGGAAAATTTTTATTTGATACTTGTAATGACAATTATGATACTGTTTTAATGAACTTATTACTGTTTTAATGAAAATGTAATTAAAGTTTTATAAAATGGTAACACTTAAATGTGATGATAGAATTCAATCAAATTATAGTCTCAATTATTTTTAAATGATTATTCCTTACGATATATTTTATTTACCCGATTTAAAAATCGTTGAAAATTATTCTAGTTTATCTAATATTCGTCACTTCAAACGACACGCAAGGGTTGTACAAAATTAAAATGACCTGTGTTCTTTATGTTTTTTTATATATTCTGAACTTCGTTCCGAAATCGGATATCATTCTGATAAGTCTATCTTTATCCCACTTGTAGCCTTTGAATGAGACAAATTCTAGTCAGAGTAATAAAAATAAATATAGGAAAAAAAGCTTCATTCATTTCATGAAAAACGCCTATTTCATAGGTAAAGACTTATTATTTATCTAATTTCGGAACGCTTCCATAAATTCTTATAGCCGAGCCACACTGTTGGAAACAAGCTTCGGGTGACCTTGGTAGAGTTCAGATGAATTTTACTTGCAAACAAGTGTTTACACTGTTGTAAAACGCAGGTGAAGACCCATGTGAAGGGCTTGTTTCCAACAGTGTGCAGCTCGGCTTTTATGCTTCAGCCGGGATTCACCCAATGCTGTACTTGTGTACAGAGTAGGGGAATCCCCGCGAGAATTTTTACAATATTGTACATTTGAGAATTGAGTGTTCTGCCGAACGCTCAGTTTTTTGGGATCATTTAGTGACTTCTAGCGACTTTTGACCTTTGTCCGTAGCTAGCGACATCTAGCGACATTTCAAACTTACGCTAACGACTTTTTAACATACAGAGTTGGCAACACTGATAACGTTTTATTAAAAACGGCCACCGAGGAAGTTACATTCTATAGGCCTTTTCATCATCAGATGAGCGCAAGCGTAGCCGCCATGTTGAAACGGCGGTAATTCAAAAAATTCGTACTGTTTTAATCAACAATGGCTGGACAAGGACTATTATCTCCACAAAGAAATAAATTATTGGAAAAAACCATCGATGGTGCTTCACTTATTTATGATTCAGTTGAAGCTCATAATTGTGAACAATTGAAAAGGTGGCTAAAATTGATTTTAGCCACCTTTTCAATTAATTGATTATTATTTGATTTGTTTGAAAAACAAAAAACCTTATTAATTGATTTATCAATATGTTGAAACTCTTGATAGCTTAAAGGATCAGGGTTTTGTTCAGTTGGACCACTTTCTCCAAGAAAATGTAGTGAGCAAATATAAGTATCCTTAGTAACATTATCAATAGATCTAAAACCTCGGTCACTTCTGCCACATTTTTTCACCCATAACTCACATTTCGCACATTTTACACATGCTTTAATGTGTAATTTGCTTGATGATTTGATTATTTTTTTTCGATATTCAAGACAAGGCTTTGGAAAATTTATAAAATAGAATCTATTGGTTTTAAATGATTTGTATCGTGTATCACTTTTACATACTCCATAACAACACCGTTTTGTTGTTCCCAAGGAAGTTATATTCTATCTGGAAGGTCCACATGTACTTCAAAATCGTTCCGAAGAGTACCACGACATGAGTGGAGTGTGTCTCTTTCTACTAAATAAGGCGCCAATCGCCATATATAAGTGCGGCCATGCTTAGTTTGCAAATTACTACTAAGTAATTCTACTAATTTGAGAAACAGTTTTTGCATTGAATAAGTAATTACGTAATAATTAAAATAAGCACATTTTGGAACTCACTATGTTAATTACAATACATTTTATGCTAATGTATTTATCGACGTGTATGAATAAAAGGGATTTAACGGTTACCGGATATATAAAAAATCTACCATCCGAAAGTTTTATTTACACTGGCAATTGCAAGAAAGGGATAACATCCACTCATGTCGTTGTCTCGCTCAGAACGTTTTTCCCCTCTGTTAAGTAAGAAGCAAATGTCAACTTTATTGCTAACGAAATAAAGTACATTTTTATTTTTCAAATATTGCTTCGTAGTAATTCCAGATATCATATATAAGTTCCTTGGTTGTTCCTTTTCGTACAGACAACATAATTATAATGGAGTACAAAAATTTTTTCCGATTATTTTGACTTACTACTTTTTTTTTCACTTTTTTTACAATTAATCAACTTTGATTTATATTTTAATTTTTGATACACGGATAGCGGACAATTTAGCATGGTTGTTTACAAAAAACAGTACGAAAAAGATGGCTGATTCTGACGCTTGCGCACAAAAAAATTTTTGTGATGAAAAGGCCTATTCACACGCGCTTCAAAATCGTTCCGAAGAGTACCACGACATGGGTCGAGTGTGTCTCTTTCTACTAAATAAAGCGCCAATCGCCATATATAAGTGAGGCCATGCGTAGTTTGCAAATTACTACTAAGTAATTCTACTAATTTGAAAAACAGTTTTTGCATTGCATAAGTAATTACGTAATAATTAAAGTAAGCACATTTTAGAACTCAGTATGTTAATTACAATACATTTTATGCTAATTTATATATCGACGTTATGAATAAAAAGGATGTAACGATTACCGAATATGTAAAAATCTACCATCTAGATAGTTTTATTTTCACTGGCAGTTGCAAGAAAGGGACAACATCCACTCTTGTCGTTGTCTTGCTTAGAACGTTATCCCCCTCTGTTATGTAAGAAACAAATGTCAACTTTATTAGCTATGAAATAAAGTACATTTTTATTTTTCAAATATTGCTTCGTAAAAATTCCAGTTATAGTATATAAGTTCCTTGACGGCCACCTCTAGTCACCTCTAGACCCTCTAGTGAAGGATCAAGGATGGTGACATTTGACATTTATATTTTATACATAAATAATCTGTGATTTGACAGATGATATCTATAATATAATTATATAAATAAAAATATTATTTCACAAATTATAAAGTATTATGTACTAGTACAGATAGGACAGCTAGTTGTCGTAGTGAGTTTGGAGGGCAAGCTTTTTTCCGCTTGGTGGCGCCTATGAGCCGACGCGCTGTCAAATCGCGTTTGGGTTGATAAAATCAAGTTAAATGTTTTATTCTATCAAGTAATTTTTAAAATATGAAACTAAAATTAATTTACATTTCATTTATTTTGTTGTTTGTATATAGTTCACAATCTATTTTAATTAAACGATAAAATATTTCACTTTTGAATGAAATAGGTACACTACTAATGTTTTATTTAGGGGTAACAATAATTAAAAATTGGTTTTTGCCCCAAAGAAGATAAGGCTTTCTTATTGTTTCTTCTTGATATAAAATATTCTTATTCCCAACTATTCTAAATTACTTACGCTTAAATATAATTTTATTTCTTAATAGTGTTATCCTTTATTACTAATCATGTATTATTAAAAATGTATTATTTGTTAGGTCTACAGAAATCCTCCAGTAAATTGTTAATCGTATACGAATTACATTACTGTCTTTCATATATATTATGCACCTATATTGTATACACATTGAGATGTGCGTAAATGTTGATATTTTTGTAGTAGGTAATATATTTTGCGAATAGCAATGCTTAAATAAACACTGATGTACATATTATTATATCATTATCTGCGGTGTGACACTCACGGATCACGTTTGCAATACTAAGTTGAGAGGAACAGAGAGGATGTGATTGGAAGACAGAATCGGTGTGATAATGAGAAAAGATATGCTTCATTGACTCGGACATGGTGAAAGAATGACAGATGAATGATAAAAAAAAAAACAGATACAAAATGCGAATTTGAATGAATTTAAGCATCGGGGAAGACAAAGGCAGGAGCACCATGATCCAATTGGTGGGATGCTATCCAAAGCTGGTGTTAAGCGTTTCTGAAACCGACGTATTTACATGAAGAGAGTTATGAATGTGGAGAAAGCAGGGCAAGTCTGTCTGGATCGTAATATAGGACACTCCAATCTCACTGTATACCACGTACTGTGTATTTGTGTGTATAACATCTAACTTTGACTTTAATAGTTTCCTCATTTAGTATTTCAGGTGATGTACAAACTTCAAAGCTATCTTCATAAAGAAAATTTATCCATCTGAAGTATAATCTCAAACAATTACTAGGAGGTGGTTTAGTATCCGAAATGTGGGAGATTTTTACATTAGCGTTATCTTATGTATGCGGAAGTACATCCTACAAGTCGGATAATCAGGCTTCATTAACATATTTGTCTATAAGCAATGGTTGCTTCTATCAGATGAACTTTCTGCTTGTTTGCTATCAAATCTATAATATAAAATAAGTCGGGTTTTCCTTCCTGACGCTATAACTTCAGAACGCATGAACGATTTCCACGATTTTGCATTCGTTGGAAAGATCTCGAGCTCCGTGAGGTTTATAGCTAAGAAAATTTAAAAGCAAAGCAAAGCAAAGCCATCTGGTGGTGAAACGGAGTTCGCCGGGTTTGCTAGTTTGGTATAATAAAAATAAGTCGGGTTTTCCTTCCAGACGCTATAACTCCAGAACGTACGAACCGATTTCCACGGTTTTCTATTCGTTGGAAAGGTCTCAGGCTCTGTGAGGTTTATAGCAAAGAAAATTTAAAAGCAAAGCAAAGCCATCTGGTGGCGAAACGGAGTTCGCCGGGTTTGCTAGTTTGGTATAAAAAATGGTTACCCGTATATCATATCACAAGCATAAGCAATCCACACGATTGCTAGAGAGTCAGTAGCCAGTGTCATAATTTTTTAATATATAAGGGTTTAATTTCACAGCTAATTAACTACCTTCTTTAGCACAGTCACTCTCATGTCGGACTGTACAGTCATGCTAAAGCTTGCTATACGGACGCTGTTTAGATCATCTACTTAAGATGTAAAGGCCTGAATGATGATAGAACAATGCAGTGAATTAACGCAAGTTGTATTACTTTATGCCACGTTGGTGACAACGCCATATAAATAATTAAATATTATGTTTTGAGAACCATCTGCTTTTTAATTGTATAAATAGATATAAAAAAGTCACTATTAACCGTCGCTGAGGGATGCCTGATGAACCATCGCAAATCTAGATAACAATCTTTAAAGTTATTAGACAGTTAGGATTCATTGATTTGTATGAATGAAAAGTTAGTTATTTAATCTGGATAGTTTTGCAATTAAATTTAGAACACAAGTCGATCTTTACTTGGATTACCTTGTAGATTACTAAGTACTTTACGAGCAAAGCAAAATATGCGATTTAATTCAAAATGGGGCTTAATATATAAAATTGCAAAATAGACGTCTCTTTGCTTGGCACGTCACTCAATGTATACTTTCTCAATGCCAAAAGCTTACAAAACAAATTGTTGTCAAATGACAATATGCGTGTTCAGTGAAACTTTAACTCAGAAATCTAAGCTAATCAGAAACCTGAGCTAAGATTCCACCAGGACACTTTTTCGAAATTTAAAAACATTTCAATGCTGCCATTTCACTATATATGTCACGGTGACATTGAATAATTCCATCACTGCTTCTTTAGGTCCAGCCTGAAATCGTCTACGCTCGGATGCTTAAAATAAAATGCTGTTGATTCTTATTATTTAACTTAAAATTCTGACTTAGAAGTTACGTTTGACACACCCAGTAGCGCCACCAAGCGGAAATTGTGTGTGCCCTCCAAACCAAGGATTTAAAACGTTATAATTTCGATATGTTTGCTGTTTTGTGATTGGTTTGCCGCGTCTCATGTTATGTCTTGATTGGTTCGCCAACTAGCGCTAGGAGACAACGTCATAATATCATATACCATAACCAATCACGACGACGCAAACATATCGAAATTATAACGTTATAAATCCTTGCTCCAAACTCTTAAAATTCTTAAAAATGTTCTAGCTGTCAACCCCGTGTATTATTTGTTATTGTGTTCAAGTATTGTATACTCTTTAATTGTGTTTCTTTTTAGAGTTTATAAAGGATTATTACTCTAGAGTCTAGAGCAAAGTATATAATTAATAATACCAAAGAGTATATACCTAATCACTACGTTTTAATTATTAAAAGACACTAATTAGAATACTTTTTGATTAATACTCTACGGGAGTCTCTATAAAGTATTTGAACAAAATAATAATTTCACGTCGTTATTTGTAAACTTCGTTTTCATTACAATGAGCAAAATTGAACCAGTTATTAAAAATATAATTTATGCTGGTCAAAAATATATACCCATAAGTGATGGCAGTAAAGTAAGATTCATAACCAAATTGTATCTTACGTTTAGTTGTAATAACAAAGTCATTTTACTTTTTTGTTCGCAGGTACATTTCCACTTTCAAACATGGAAACTGGGCAAAGAACGCATATTAATAGATGATAGCAGAAAAATTGGCAAAAAGGAGCCAATGGTCCTTGTTATTGGACATAAATTTAAGTTAGAAGTTTGGGAAAACATTGTTAAGATGATGGCAGTCAATGAAGTTGCAAGTTTTAGAGTTAAAAAAGAGGTATAGTAAATATTTAACAGTATAGAAATAACATTTCTACAATTTTAAATGCTATTTTGTTTACCAGTTGGTGTATAGTTATCCATTTGTGTCAAAAACTCTTCGTGAATTGGGACAAGAACATAAGATCAAGCATACCTGTACAATGACATTGCACACAGAGGGCATTGGTTACCCTGATTTAGATGATTTAATAAACCATCCATGTGATTTGGAATTTATCATAGGTATGTAATATGATATTTCCTGTAGACAATCTAAATTTCAGGTTGGCATCGGAAATTGCATCTCAAATTTGGAGTTGGTTAGGATTTTTTAAGGGGCTGGTTGTCCCTTTCAAACAACACCTCACCCTGAGAAAATATGTAGTTCTTTTATATGAGTTTGAAGTTTGAACATCATCCGAACATCATTTTGCCCTTTTTGGATTATAGATTAAGAAAATTATTTTGTTTCAAAAATATTATTGTTATAATTCATTATTGTTATTTTATTGTTTTTTTATAATAATTTCTTAAAAAATTTTGGTACTAGTAAGTAATTTATCTGTTTAGGTTGATAGCCACGAATTGCTCTTATCTGACTTGTTACAGACATAGGTAATATTTCATTGCAATTATGAAGATAAAAAATGTGTTAAGAAAAAAAATACAAGCAAAATTTATATGATTTTCTACAATATCAAAAATGCCATATTTCTTAGAAATAATTTCGTTAATAATAATTAAAGCAAGACAAATGGTTAAGATTCCAAACAAGACAAAATATATTTATTACAAAATAATTCAAGACTGATATTTTAAGAGTTTTTAAGTTTTTGCATACCTTTTAAATATTGAATCAGTCTCAAACTGTAAACCAAGATGAGCTTTTTGGTTTGAAATGAGACGACTCTTCAGTAAGGAAAATAAGAAAAAAGTGTATGAATGTTTATCATCTTTAAGATTTAGTGAGGTTTTTGCAAATTCAAACAGTGAAGAGGCATTTAATCATTTTTATGACATATTCTTACTGTTTTTTGAGTTATGCTTTCCAAAAGTTTAAATCAAAGTATCAAATAAACCAATAAAAAATAAATGGCTCACAAAAGGTCTCCTTAAATGTTGCAAAGTCAAACGTCAGTTGTACTTGAATTATCGTCACACTAAGTAAAATAAAAAAGAAAATAAAAGTAATTACTTGCATTACAAAAAAATTCTATCTAAATGTATATCAGAATCACAAAAGCAGTCATCTCTGAAATTTATTGATAAATCATCTAATAAATGCAAAACATCATGGGATTTAATTAAAAACACTTTTGAGAATAAAACAAATAATAAAGAAATTGAGAAAATAGGGTAAATAACTCAGTCTATACAAATACTCAAACAATGTGTAAACTATTTAATGATTTTTTTATAAACCAGGCAAAAACAAGTAATAACAATCATAAGCTCACAAATATTCCAAAATCACATACATTCTCCAATAGTAATAAAACTATGTTTTAAGACTAGTAGATGAGCATGAAATATTTAGAATCATACATTGCTTAAAAAACACTAGTGCAACTGGTTATGATAATATTAGTACAAAATTACTCAAATATGTTGCTCCAGTAATATCAAAACCCCTCAGCCATATTATTAATTTGTCATTTTTAGAAGGAAACTTCCCGGAACAACTAAAAAAAAATATATTGTAAGACCATTGTTTAAAAAAGGAGATAAGGGTGATTTGAATAATTATAGGCGTATTACGTTAATTCCAGTATTCTCAAAAAAATTTGAAAAAGCTATGTATAAAAGACTTTATAATTATTTACTGGAATTTAAATTACTAAAAAATAATCAATATGGATTTAGGAAAGGTAGATCTACAACCTTAGCATGTTTTGAGTTAGTAAAAAGTATTATGGAATGCCTGAATACAAAAATGTATCCACTTTTTTGGACATGAGTAAGGCATTTGATTTTGTTTCACATAGAAATCTGTTGACAAAACTTGAAAAGTATGGCATCAGAGGAAAATCATTAGAGTGGATACAAAGTTATTTAGATAAAAGGAAACAATGTGTTGAAATTTCATACACATACTTTTGTATATGGAAATCATAAAAAAATATTTACTTCAAGTTATTGCTGTAGTAACTGTGGAATACCACAGGAAAGTGTTTTAGGGGCCTTGCTTTTTCTAATTTATATTAATGATCTCCCAGAAACTATCGAACATGAATCATTCTTATTTGCAGATGATACTACCCTCCTTATTAAATGTAAAAACAAAAATCTTTTAGTAAAGGAAACATCTGAAACCTTACTTAAAGTTTCAGAATGGTTTAAAAGCAACAATCTGAAACTTAACCTGAGTAAAACAAAAATAGTTCAATTTCAAACATATTACAGTAATAATATCAAAAGTTCAAACACATTTTTTAACAATACCAATATAGAAAATACAGATAATAATAAATTTCTAGGAATATTAATTGACAAACATTGTAACTGAAAAGCACACATTGATGATTCCCTTTGTAATAAAATTGATAGATTTGTGTATGTTTTAAGAAGAATAAGAGAAATAGCAAACATAAATGCTACCTTGTTAGCATATCATGGATATGTCTTATCTGTATTGCAATATGGAATCCCTATTTGGGGAAACTCAGTAGATTTAATCAAAATATTTAGAATACAAAAGAAATGTATATGTGCAATATGTAATGTGAATCAATTTATTCTTGTAAACCACTTTTTAAAAAACTTAAAATTCTACCATTAAGGTAATGGTAGTATTTTAAGTTTTTTAAAAAGCCTTTATATCCTGGCAGTATGTGTATTTGTAAAAAAACATCAACATTTGTTTAAAACAAATGCTGAAGTATTAGGTAACACATATTTTAGGAATAGTGAAAAACTACATGTGCCCAGCCAAAGAAATGCCTGTTGTATGGCAATTAATATATACAATCATTTTACTGATAGTCTTAAATCCTTACCTCTTAATAAATTCTGCAAACAACTATTTGATTTACTACTAGACAAATCTTATTATAATGTAAATGAATTTTTTGCTGATAAAATTAAATATTAATCAAATAATAAATCTTTTATTGTATAATTATAAAAAAACGTTGTAATTAATAAATTTAAACTAACAGAATTAGAAATTACTCTTTTTTAAATTACAAGAATGTTGATTTATAAAATTTTATATTAAAAAATGTATTTTATGCACTATATAAGGTAGAACATGTTGATAAATATACATTAAATTGTACAACTTAACTAAATTGTTACAAATTATCTATTATCTTTCTTCTGTCTTTAAACTTTGTAAAATGACAACATTTTAATTAAACAAAAAATGAATTTTGTAAATTATAGAAATAAGTGTTGTGGTGTGAAATAATGTTTGTAATTTGTGACATGTAACTATAATTGAAAATAAAAAACAAGCCCGCTGAGTTTCTTCCGCCGGATCTTCTCAGTATGTGGCTGCGTTCCATTCCGGTAGTAATTTAAAAAAAATCGACTCCCAACATTTTTAGTTTAATGATAAATAATTATAATTTTAAAATATTTGCACACCATATCATGGTAGAATATGTTGGTAACTTAATCAAATTTTAATAACTAGTAAACTCCCATATTCTGGCATATAAATAATTTCTTTCTTTCTTTCAGTTAGTTTTTGGGCTTTATTTATACTTTCCGGGAGGGACAGAATGGTACAGGGTACGCTGCCTCCCCCCTAGCGCAATGATTGAAGGTGACAACCTAAAAACTGTATATCTCAGCAACCAGGGGTTTTCGTGGGCGGTGGGACTGGTCCAGGGGGATTGTAAACATTCCCCGTTCCCCTCCTCCCCCCTCAACCCTTAAATCAGGATGCAAATTTCAAATGCAATCCTGATGCTCTGATATGATTTACTGGTTTGTAAATTTTGTGATAGTTTCCTTGACCTCAGACTTCTTTTTTTTTAATTGGCTAGTAAGTTCTCGTTGTTAATTTTTAATCCAATTTATTCCATGTTTGGCACAAAAACATCAGCTAGATGGGAAACAAAGGGCAAGTTGGCCCACGAGATTTTGAGAAATTTTGAAAAAACCTCAAAAAAATTTTTTGGCGAAACAGTACCTATTTTTTAATATAACTTCCAGATGTATGTACCCAAATGAGTACAAAAACTAATCAGCTCTATTCCTCAAAAAACTACGTCTAATGCATAAATTGCATCAAAATCGGTTTATCCATTTGGGAGTAATCGTTGACGAAAAATTTTGAAAAAAAGTGTTTTGTCAACATAACTTCGAAATATTTCAACCAATCATTCTTTGGTATTCTACAATATCTTAGTACTAAAAAAACTACGTCGTATTTCGTCAATCAAAATCGAATCTAATTTTCAAAAGTTACAGCTTTTCAAATATTAAAATTCCATTGATTTTAGCAGACTTACTTAATATTTTTAAAATAACTTTCATGCTAATACACCGATTAAAAATCTTATGAACATTTCTCCTTTTAAAATTGCGTCAAATACCGTAAATTAGATCAAAATCTGTCAAAAATTTATGAAAAAAATGTCGTTTGACATTGTTTCGGAATTTTTCAACCTATCAATTATTTAGCTTAAGCAATATTTTAATTCTCAAAAATTGAATTGAATGCCATTCAAAAGTTCAAAATCGATCATCGTTTCCAAAATATACAACTTTTCAAAAATCAATTTAGTGCCATTTTTAACAAAATAAATGTTTGAACTGAAAAAATCCATACTTATAATTTTTACTCTTTCAAGCTTTAGCTGGAAGTTTCAGGGATGGCCTGCAGGGTCAACCGCTTACAGGTTTTTTCTATTCAAATTAGAAGTACTCAAAAGTAATTTTCCTCATATAACTAAACAGTTAAATATTTTAACATGTTGATAGGTTTTCATATGTATGAAAGACAAATTAGTAATTTTTATGAAATAGGTAATAGTTTGATGAATTTTATTTTCAGAAGTTTTAAAAGTGGAAAGAACAGATGAATATGAAAAAGAATTATGGCAACTTAATATAGATGAAAGAATGAAGCTTATCCCCACTCTAAAAGAAAAGGGAAATAATTTCTATGCACAAAAATTGTATGATGAAGCAGAGGATGCGTATGGCCAGGCTCTAGCCATTTGCGAACAGCTTATGATAAGGTTATATACTTACTAAATATTTAAGAAGTAAAATATTTAAGTCTTCTAGTATACTTAACACATCGGTGGGCGGAAGCAGTTGAGTCCAAGGGGGAGGCATTGGCAGTTAATTTAGACATAGCGAAGGCCTTTGATAGGGTATGGCACAAAGCGCTTCTGGCGAAGCTGCCTTCCTATGGGCTTCCCGAGAAATTATGCAAGTGGATCACCAGTTTTTTGGCTGATCGGAGCATCAAGGTCGTAGTTGACGGTGCGTGCTCTGACCTTAAATCTATCAATGCTGGTGTTCCACAAGGCTGCGTGCTATCACCGACACTGTTCCTTCTGCATATCAATGACATGATGCGAATTCGCAACATACATTGCTATGCAAATGACAGTACTGGTGATGCTACATACTCCGGCCGAAGCGGTATTTCTCGGGAACACGTCGAAGAGAGCCGAAACAAGCTTGTGTCCGAAGTTGAGAATCGACTAACTGATGTCTCGGAATGGGGTCGTCAAAACCTGGTCGTCAAAACACTTTTAACCCCAAGAAGACACAGCTTTGCGTGTTTTCCGCTAAAAAGACATCCTTTGTCGTGTCACCTCGATTTGGGGATACTCTCCTGACAGCCTTAGCTAGTATCGGGATTCTGGGAGTCGACATATCGAATTACGTTCAGTTCGCGGTCATTTGGAGGGTAAGGCTAAACTAGCCTCCAAAAAGCTCGGTGTGCTCAGCAGAGCGAGACAGTACTTCTTGTCGGCCCATCGCCTTGAACTTTATAAGGCTCAAATTCGGCCCCACATGGAGTACTGTTTTCATCTCTGGGCCGGAGCTCCTCAGTACCAGCTCCTTCCTCTTGATTGCATTCAGCGTAGAACGGTTCGAATCGTTGACGACCTGGCTATTTCGAAACGGCTTGACTCTTTATCATTGTGCAGAGATGTTGGTTCACTCTGTGTCTTCTATCATATCTTTCATGGGGAGTGTTCCGACGAGTTATTTGGATTAATTCCTGCCGCCGAATTCCATCATCGAACATCGCGTCAAAATTTGAAATTCCATCCTCACCATCTCGATGTCTGGAAATCCACAACTGTGCGTTTCTCTCGACACTTTTTGCCTCGCACTACTTTGTTGTGGAACCAATTACCGGCAGGGGTGTTTCCAAACGGATACGACTTGGGGCCTTCAAGAAAAGAGCTTACTCATTCTTAAAAGGCCGGCAACGCAACTGCAAGACCTCTGGTATTGTGGATGTCCATAGGCGGCGGTGATCACTTACTATCAGGTGCACCTCCTGCTCGTTTGCCCCCTCTTCTATAAAAAAAAAAACTACAACCTTTAAGTGAAAAAAATAAATATATATATATATATATATATATATATATATATATATATATATATATATATATATATATATATATATATATATATATATATATATATATATATATATATATATATATATATATATATTACAAATAAGGTTGAGATCATATTGTTGTATTAGAATATGTGTCTTAAAGGTAACATGTTAAAATAAAACTATAGTTTTAGTTGGTATGTTCATTCCCCCTAATATCAGTACAAAGCTAAAAAAATATTTTACTATTTACTAAGTTTAAAATTTAGCCTAAAACATTAATCTTCTCCAATAAAAATAACTATTTGTGATTAATACATGGGGCACACTAAAAGATTTGCACTTCTAGCTAATCGGAACTATTTGAATTTCGTATGTTATATTTTTAAAACGTTGCAACCTTCTTAGTAATTAAAAAAAACAATTGGCGAGAAATGATTTGTCAATTGTTTTTTTATCACACATCAAAGTTCTACGTACGCAACGAAAATGGAATGAAGTCGAAAAGATTTTAGAGCGATGATTTTTTATGGTTTTAAAAGTTCTCTTTCTCCGCAAGACTGTCTTCAAAATGCTTTTGGGAGAGAAGCACCTTTTGTTTGCTGAATTTGAGTGAGGTCGAGTTTCTTAACATGACGAATTTCGTGAAGGGCGGCCTTCAACTGCCGTCAACGAAAATAATGTGGCTACTGTTAAGCAGTTAATTGAAGAAAACCCCCGGATTACCTATGAGACAATTTCAGGACTATTAGGGATTGGTATGAGCCAAATTCAGAAAATTTTACTCTAAGAATTGAAAGTTTGGAAACTTTGTTGTCGTTGGATCCTTCATGAACTGACAGCGGAGCAGAAGCGGGCTCGCATGGAATGGTGCTCACAGATGCTACTGAAGTACGACCACGGACATTCTAATGCTGTTTATGACATTGTCACAGGAGACAAAACGTGGATTTATTGTTTCGAACCCGAAAAAAACAGCAATCTTGTGAATGGGTGTTTGAAAATGAGAACAGGCCAACAAAAGTGAGACAGGCGAGAAACGTTGGTAAAAAAATGATCGCGTTCTTTTTCTCAGCTACGGGCCCCATCTGTACAATCTCACTTGAAGATCACTAGAGTGTTAATTCCAAATGGTATTCTACCATTTGTTTACCCAGGGTGTTAGAAAAAAATCGCGAAAGACGACCCAAAAGCCGCATTCTCCTACACCATGATAACGCTTCTTCACACACGGCCAACAAAACAAAGTCATTTTTAGCTTCCGAAAAAGTACATCTCGTCACTCATCCTGCGCATATCCCCAACCTAGCACCCTGTAATTTCTGTATTTTCCCCAAAATCAAAGATTGATGAGAGGTTTTACTTTACCAACTCCGAAGAGGCAGTGATAGCGTTCAATCAACACATAGAAAACATGCCTTCAGATCTGTGGTCCTCCTGTTTTAAAAAATGGTTCGATCACATGAAAAAATGTTTAAAATGTAAAGGAGATTATTTTGAAAAGCAATAAACATAATATTTTGATTATAACATGTTGTTTTTTTAAGTTACGCAAAACTTATAGTGTGACCTACGTAATATTGCTTCTGAGCAATCACAATTATTTTTTGATTGCAGGGAAAGAAAAGCAGATGAAGAATGGAGTACTCTCAATCAAATAAAGCTGCCTATACTTCTTAATTTTGCTCAATGTAAACTACTTAAAGGAGATTATTATTCGGTTATAGAGCACTGCAACACTATTTTAGAATATGATAAAGGTATCTTTGTAGTCTACTGTCATAGTTTTATGGTTAAACTAGGGACTGCGGGAATATTTTATATAATGTAATATGAAAATAAAATATGTATAAAGAAAACATAGTTACATACTTAGGTTATATTTTAGTTTACCTAATTTGTCACCTAGACAAGTGAAACAAAAATTATCTTTGCAGCAGAAGTCGAAGCTTCTGGAGATATTTTTAAAATAATTTCAAAACACAATAATCATCGTTTTTTTTTTAAGATGATCAGGAGCCCATCTGCTTGTTTGCTATCTTATACTAAAAAAATACGTTTTTGTTTTATAATATATTGATAAAATTCTATATTTCACATTGTTCTAGATAATGAGAAAGCACTATATAGAAGAGGTAAAGCACATGTAGGTGCTTGGAATCCAGATTTAGCAGAACAAGACTTTAACAAGTTAAAACAAATAAATCCTGCACTAACAGCCACCATGGACAAAGAACTTGAGAACATAATGAAGCTAAGAAAACAAAAAGAAGAACAAGATAAAAATGCTCTTAAAAAACTTTTTGGGGCAGTAAAATTAAGCACATAACATTGTAGAATTATAATATAAAGAAAGAAAAATAGTGACAGGTAAATTATATGTTTTATTACATAATTATTATTGGTACTTGAGTAGATACACAAAAATTTAACTTCCAACCCCAAACTGAAGAAAATATTTCTTTTCTCTCATTTATATCAAATCTTTTCTTTGAAAGTTTTTAAAGAAAAAAGCTTTCTTTTGCTGGTTATTCATATTATAATAAAAATAATCACATATAATAAATGAAATTGACTTTTAAATACAAACAATCCTAACAAATTAGCTAAAAACGTTATATATATATATATATATATATATATATATATATATATATATATATATATATATATATATATATATATACAGGGTGTCCCAGAACTCAACGTCAAGCCGAAACGGGGTGACAGGATAGATCATAACCATCACGAGAAAAATCAGAAAAAAAATCTATCCCATGCAGTTTGAAAATTATGGGCATTTTAAGAAAAACCTAGAAATTTGGTCTAACTGTACAATTTTTCGGTTATTGTGGTTAATTTTTATTATTTTTGTTCATTTAAACTTTGGAACCGTAACCCTAAATAACATCTCGAGAATCACAGTCTAAAATAATGACACAATTACCCCAAGTTTCCTAGAATTTAGACTATTTGTTAAACTATGAATTTAAAATTTTCAAACTTTGTCGACTTTGAAACACCCTCCTTTAAAAAAAATGTACTAGAGTGCCTTGGCAAGTGCCATTAAGAGTTGGCGCATTTAATCAGGATTGTAAAATGGTACAATACTTGTTAGTTTCATACTAAAAAAAACGAGTAAAAAATAAAAACCTCAAGTAACTCGATTTTTGCTAACCCATTTTACTCAGTTAAAATGTTTTTTATTCGCACAAGCCCTTGGTAGGTTTTTATTTTACGGTAAAATGATGAGAGATATGGATAGTGGACATGTTTGCCATGAGCGAGCGAGACAGATAGTGACGCCACTTTTACCAAAGCAACAAAATACTAATAAAATAATGAAAAATGTTGACCTTGTTTTGTTTAGGTTTATTGGAATAAAAGTCAGATTTGAAAATAACATTTTTTATTATAACAAATGTTCAAATTGTTTACCATCAGCTTCAACACACGCCCTACATCTTCTTAAAAAAGATCTACTTATTAGCCGGGCATATCCTCGAGAGTTGATGTCCTCAGCAGCTTGAGAAATTCATTCACGCAGCTCGGCTACGCTCTCAATGGGCTTAGAATAAACTTTTTCTTTGAGAACGCCCCAATAAAAAAAATCCAGGGGATTTAAATCTGGGGAACGGGCTGGCCACGAGATAGTGCCCACTGTGAGTGAACGGTGCACATTAACAAACACGCGGTGATCCGGATAGCGCTCTAAATTTAGATATCTTTCACGATAAAGTCTAGCGGCGGCACTTGCATTGCATCTGCATTCCCCATAAATGAGATGCATGTTCGCATATTCTTGTGAAGTGTAGCGCGTAGGCATAGTGATGACAAGGATGTCAACACAAAAGTCCAATTCCAAAAGAGAGAAGCCAAAGTTGCCGGTATGTAATCAACAAGTCCAATTCACAAAAATCCAAGTCCAAAAAGAAAAGCCAAAGTTGTCAGTACTAAATTAACACAAGCGAATACGGAAAGGTGCGCAGTAGACGAATGAGCGAAATGTACTAACTGGTGTCAGACTGGCAGCGTAGCTATTTGCTTGGTATGGCGTCTGTATCTGTTTCATTCGCACTCGTTTAAACGACGCATCTCCGTCTCACTGCGTGGCGTCACTATCTGTCTCGCTCGCTCATGGCAAACATGTTCACTATCCATCTCTCTCATCATTTTGCCGTAAAATAAAGAATCTACTAAAGGCTTGTGCGAATAAAAAACATTTTAACTGAGTAAAATGGGTTAGCAAAAATCGGGTTACTTGAGGTTTTTATTTTTTACTCGTTTTTTTTTCGTATGAAACTAACAAGTATTGTACCATTTTACAATCCTGATTAAATGCGCCGACTCTTAATGGCACTTGCCAAGGCACTCTAGTACATTTTTTTTAAAGGAGGGTGTTTCAAAGTCGACAAAGTTTGAAAATTTTAAATTCATAGTTTAACAAATAGTCTAAATTCTAGGAAACTTGGGGTAATTGTGTCATTATTTTAGACTGTGATTCTCGAGATGTTTTTAGGGTTACGGTTCCAAAGTTTAAATGGACAAAAACAATAAAAATTAACCACAATAACCGAAAAATGGTACAGTTAGACCAAATTTCTAGGTTTTTCTTAAAATGCCCATAATTTTCAAACTACATGGGATAGATTTTTTTTCTGATTTTCCTCGTGATGGTTATGATCTATCCTGTCACCCCGTTTCGGCTTGACGTTGAGTTGGGACACCCTGTATATATATATATATATATATATATATATATATATATATATATATATATATATATATATATATATATATATATATATATATATATATATATATATATATATATATATATATATATATATATATATATATATATATATATATATATATATATATATATATATATGATCACACTGTAGCTTTGATATTGATTCATAAACACATACACATTTACCACACCCACACAAAAAAAACATTTTACATCCCACATACAAACATTAACACACACACACTAATATGATATATATTGTACAGGTTACATATTAATAAATTGATTGAATACATCTAAACTACATAAAAGACTGAAAAGTAAATGATAATAAATTTTTAAAAGAGACATTGTAACTTATGTTACTGTTATTTATTTAAATCAGTTATTCACTTAATCTTAAACTGAAACTTTGTATAGAGCAGACTTTGTAGGAGACCTCCTAACTACATACTTAGAGGATTGATCCAACCAGTATTTAACATGTATTTATATTAAGTTAAAAGAATTATCTATACATATGATAAAATCGTAGGAAAACTGTACATTGAATATTTTTTTAAAAGAATACTTGGGGCGTGATCTACAATCGATATCGAAGCCAAAAATATAGTTTTGTCTTCGATATCGATTGTAGATCTGTCTGTCTGTGTCTGTCTGTTTGTATGTATGTCCGGGGTAAACTCAAAAAGTACTGCATGAATTTACTTCAAATTTTGCATGAATATTACTAATAGGTCGGGTCAACTTATATTATCACGCTATTACCTACGGAGGAGGGGCTGTGCGGAGTAAACGAAGTCCGCGCGGACGAAGTCGCTGACAACCGCTAGTTATTATTATATAGAGGTTTAAGTTGAAGAATGTAGATTAATAAAGCCAACTGTTGTGGGGACTTAAATTTAAATCAAACACAATCAAAGCAAAGATGATAATTAGTTGATTTCTAATGGCAT
This sequence comes from Apodemia mormo, assembly GCA_036924255.1. Classification (NCBI taxonomy): domain Eukaryota; kingdom Metazoa; phylum Arthropoda; class Insecta; order Lepidoptera; family Riodinidae; genus Apodemia; species Apodemia mormo. Next base: position 30,381,123 of record JAUPFN010000012.1, on the reverse strand, counting down.
AGAATAATTAACAAAGTTTTGTTTTTGCTTATATAACTTACATTTCTTTTATTACTTCATCTACTTTTTTATTTTATTTTTTTTTCTTTAACTTAATAGTATAAAAAATAGTATAATTAAAGAGGAGCAATACTATCCTAAATTGTACGCCATATTTTGGTTAAGTGATTGGTTTATATACAATAATGTAATTATAATATTTGTAATGTTTTGTCACTAACTGTTTGTGCATCATATTAAATATATATATAAAAAAAAATGTGTCTTCAAATCCAAACTGAGTGAACGTCTTAAATTTCTATATCTTTAAAAGTGAGATGAAATTATTTTATATTGTACATTTATAAAGTGAATAACTTCCAGTTATGTATTTATCGTACTAAATCTGGCAAGTCTGGTGAGCAAATGCGTCTTCTGTGCAGTTATTTATTTAACTTAAATCTTACAATAAATTGTTAAACTTGAGCTATACTTTGATGACTTGATGTTAACTATAATTGTCGTGATGTGGTTGATATAACTCTAATTTATTTTGATTATATGATTGATAGAGGGTGCTTAGTGTAATGATATCCATAACTTAGGAATTAGCAGGTATATGGGCAAATATATTGTAAATTAAATAAAAATAGCCGACTGGGTCCACAACGATCTAACCATTATTTTAATCTAACATCTTGTAAACATTGTGGAATAAACAATGTTTACAAGATAATAAATAAATATATACTGTGAATGCAGCAGCATCTTAAATTATTTATTCGCATGAATATTTTAGAGAATATAAAGTTAATAAATCAAAATTGTATTTTATAATAACAACAATGCGCACAAAAAATGTGCATCAACTTTAATTAAGATGTGAGTTGTAATATGCTTTTCATCAAATATTTGAACAAAATGAATATTGCATTACAAAATATTAGGCAGTCCATAGACTTACAATAATATTGTGCAGTATTACGTTTTGTGCAATATTATTGACCGTTTAGGGTTAATATTGAAGATTGCACAAAGATTGAACGAAAGCTTGAGCGGGTTTAATTTTTATTGTGCAATATTTTTTCTTGCACTGTGTGCTTAATATTGCATAATATTTTTCACTTTAGAGTTTGGAGAGGTCGCGTTCGGCCAGTCACGATGTTTAATATATGGTCGGTCGTAAATTTAAGCAAAATAGCGTGCAAGAATGCTATAAAAGTTTGTACTTGAGTGTATAGAATTGTATAGAGATTTATTCAAGGATTTATAACGTTATAATATTGATTAGGCTTTAGGCGACTTTAGGGAAATGGTCGCAGGTTCAAATCCCGCGTGTCGATATTTTTCTTTGCTGTTTTTAAGGTTTTTCCAGATTACCAAGCACGGGGTGAGTGCTATAACACAAAAATAATTAGAAATACGAAAGTACTGATCAAAATTATAAATGTGAATTTCATCTGTAATGATAAACTCATTTAACCAGTTATACGTATGTATAGCTAGCGATCAGTACAATCGACGTAATCGATCATATAGCAAAGAAGAATTTCGCCGCCTCGAACCGGTCGACACTAGCTCAGTGGAAGAGCGTCCCGCCTTTAGGGAAATGGTCGCAGGTTCAAATCCTGCTTTTTGCTGTTTTTGTTCCTGTTGTTGTTCCTTTTTTTTTTGCTGTTTTTAAGGTTTTTCTATAATATTGATGTTTGCGTTGTCGTGATTGGTTATGGTATATGATATTAAGACGTTGTCTTCTAGCGCTAGATGGCGAATCATGAAACAGCATGAAACGTGGCGAACCAATCACGAAACGGCTAATATATCGATATTATAACGTTTTATATCCTTGAATTTATTTAACGAAATCACCAGCATGCCGCCAAAACTTCGTCGTCAGACATGTTGCTCGCACGAAAATATTGATCAGACTGGTTTGTCAATTTTATTGAGTGAATTTATTAAACTTTTGGAATCATAGGGGGTATTCAATATTATTGCACAATAAAAGTATTGCGCAATTATATTGTAGGTCTATGGGGCGCCTTAGATATGAATGTTTTAGAAGAATTAGGATAAATATTATCTATTATATATTATACAATGTGTAACATGGGACGGTGTACCAAAAAAATAATAAAACGTGCCATTTTTACATGCTAGTCACGATGATAATTCCTTTTTTATGGAAAATGCAAAATTTGCGTTTTATCTTTTTTTCTTATTTTCACGACACGCAATGTAAAGCGTACATTACTAGGACACGCGGAACTCTTGCACCAGCCGTTAATTTTGCATGATATGTAGTGCATAATACATTGCTCATTTTGTGTATTCCCTTGAATTTTAGAAAAAACTATAGAGTACATGGATTCATCAAATTTTACAAAGTTAAAGTGACATATTAGTCACAAAAATCAAAAATTTCCCAAACAAATTTCCATAGTGATCTCAGAATCATGGTCGAAATCTATGGTTTTGATTTTCGGAAGATGTCCTTTACACGCCGTATATATTATTATTATTAGCATATTATATAGAATAAAATAATAAAAAGCATACCTGATACATTTTTATCATACTTGAAAGGAATTCCATCCTTATCTCTGCAGACTGATATGGCAACATGAAACTGTGCCAAAGTGATTTTTTCGCCATGCTCAGCATATAGAAAATAGATTTCAAAATTGACTAGCTGTATGTAACTACTGTACCAAAATTTCAGAAAAATCTTTTTTAAATCAATTCAGTGTGTAAAGTATTTCACTCCATTTTATATTTTCAGCCGCCTTTCCAAAAAGGAGGAGGTTCATATTATGGCTGTACTTTTTATATTTATTATCAGAGTCCCAGGTCCCAGAGATACAGAAGGTTAAAAGATGGTTGTTGCATTTTAAAGACAAAACTATTCCATACAACCTTTTCCAAAAAACTATTCCATACAACCTTTTCCAAAAAACTATTCCAAAAAAAAAAAAACAAAAAAAACTTGTTTATGTAACAAAACAAAATGGTTTTGTTGCCGGTAAACTTATGAATGTAGCATAGCCATCCCGCCACATGGAAAGCAACGCACCATTAACATCTTTGGTGGTTATAGGCAATGGTTTCTCTTATCTACCATCAGGAGAGCTATCTGCCTGTTTGCTGCCTTATGATATAAAAAACCTCCCAAAAATTATTATTATTATTATATGTGATAATTAACAAAAATAGCTTTACGTCCTAAGTAAAATGTTATATCAAAATAATTAACATACTGTATTATGTTTATTTTTCTTTTTATTTTATTGGATAGCAACAAGTAGATGCTTCTCCTAATAGTAAGATAGGTATCGCCTCCAGACACTAAAGATGTTGATAGTGCGTCTGTATAGCCAGGTTAGAATGCCACATGTACAAGTACTCTGTTGGTTTGGATGATGAAGTAACCCTAATACCCCAAACCGGAATACGAGAGCGACGAGTACCGATGCTATTCCGGTAGGAATATGTAAGACAATTGGTACGGATCCGGTCGAGACGTGGTAGAAGTACCACCATCTTAATAGTCATGATGTCAATGGCAGATACAAGCTTTCTCCCTTTTTTAGGAGATGCCTGATGCCCAGTAAGGTTGTTGATTTTTCTTCAAAATAAGGCCTGGATTAAAACTATATCTTCTGTTTTTTTTAATATATATTTTTGCTCGTTAATGAAACACCCTTTTTTAATATATTATGTTATAGTGTAGTGTTTCTCAACCTGTGGTCTGCGCACCCCTGGGGGTCCGCGAGTATGTATATGGAGGTCCGCCGCCTTATCTATGGACATTTTAATTAATAAATAAATACCAATGTTTTCTATTAAAGGGGTCCCTGAAATTGTGCTTGATTTTTTTAGGGGTCCGCGGGCTGAAAAGGTTAATAAACGCTGTTATAGTGTACAGTATAAAGTTTGGACTACATACATATATCATTGTGGAACATCTTTCGTGTTTGTGGATATCATTGCTTGTGAATTATGTTAAATACCTAATTAATGTTAAAAATTGTTATTATTGCGTATATTGGATTCTTAAATAATTTATTATTTTCTTGTTACTTTGTACGTACATAAAAATATGTTAAGGTTACAGGTCACAGCAAATATAACGACTCTGAAAGGGATTGTTAACGTATCGCCTTTCGCCTCGGCGTCAACCACGGCACAGTGTATCGCGTGGAACATGCTAGGTGGACAATATTATTTTATGTTATATAACGATGCTCTTACTTATTTCAAATATGGGTAGTCATGTTTTTGTAATAAAAAACGAAAAAAATTATGATAGCAAAAAAATATTTTCAAAAATAATATATGAGCAACAATTAACTTAGCGAGTACTATGAATGCTGTAAATTGCATGCAGTTCAGATCGAATAAGTATCAAGAGGTATGTACAATATAAATCTAAATACATAAAATTACAAATAGTAACAAAACAATCATAGGTTTATTTACAATAAAAGAAAATATATGCATGAAAACTAAAACTAAGCAGCAAAGATAATATTTCATAACGTAACCTAATAATCATCATCAGAGTCTTCTGATGAATCGTTTACTGTGTAATCGTCATCATTTTGTGGAACTGTGCGATAATATGATGACGTTTCCAGTCTTGATTCTACTATACTAGGGCTTAAAATTAACTTTAAAACCTCTGAACATATTTTTTCCGGCTTTTTTTGGGGAATCTCTCGAAGGCTATTGATCAAGGGATCAGATGTTATAACCAACATTGACAGCAAGTCTCTGTTCGTGGCAACACGCGAGCACTTGCGGGTGTTGTACTCCCTAAATCTGCGGCAATCTTTATTACGTGCTTCCTGAGCCTCTTCGGAAAGCTACCCAATTGGAAGCAATGCAGCTTTGATGACCTCTGTACTATGAATTAATATTTTATGTACAGTAGCAGGCATACAGTACCACGAATAGAGACTTAGATAATGTCTTCTGGTTTCAAGACAAAATTTATTAAATTCAACTAAGTTTATCTCGAATCCAGAAGACAAAGTCCTCAATATTACATCGAACTGTTTGATGATTTCAACATCCAATCCCGTGATCTGAGCACTCATCTCAGCATTCTTAAAAAACCGACGAGCCGTGTTTCCATCGTTTGAAGAACCAAATCCTGGCTTTGGTTTATCTACAATAAGTCCCATCTCGTTCTTAAATTTTAACTTAATTTCGTCGGAACGAACCTTGATATCTGCTTTGTCTTCGTTGCTTCTAGCCTGCCATTTCTTAATATTCAACTTGTAGCTGATATGTAAAAGGCATTCGAAGCAACGAATCCAAGCATGAAGTGTAGATAAACCAAAGCCAAAATGATCTTGGTTGCTGTTGAAGTTCGCGGGTTCATCATTCATCGTCTTGGGGGTGGCGCCACAGATGAAACACTTTTGAGTTGAACGAGTTTCCGTTAAAGCGTTGCATACCTTTCCGTCTGTCATTGTCAGCAAAAGTTCGTGTTTCACAGAGATTTGAGAATCACCAAAGTCGATACGTGTTGGAAGAAGAGCGTTAACTTCTTCCAACAATCTATTTGTCTCCGTTAACGTGAAGTCATTCGTTTCTTTAGCAAATATTAATTTGATTGGGCGACAATACAATGTTGATGAAGACCGAGGATTTTGCCAAACAATTTTGGCCCCATCATATAATCTAAGGGGAACTAAAGAAAATACGAAAAGAAATTCGTCCGTATCTTCAGTGTTCTCAAATCTCTGTTTGTATGTGCTGTGCCCAGAACTTCCATCACATCCCCATTTACTTACAAGTGTAAAAGACGAACTTGTTGCGAGGACACTGCTGATAACTTCATGCTGTGCTAATACTAAACGTTCCACTGTTTTGTTTAATAATGCTTGCAAATTTATTTCAGCACGTGTTTCTGTTACAGCAATGTGCTCCTGTGCAGGATAACAGGCCTGTTTAGATTTTGTCAAACTATAATATGATGGAAACACATTATGTCCTGCCTTCATAGACCACTTTCTTGTTTGTTTGTACGCATGTGTTGTTGACTTAGAATCTATATAGTAAGCTAACGCTTCGTCACTACTTAACTGCCTAGGATTAACATTACTGGTACTAGGATTATCCTTAGACTTAACATTAATAACTGAGCTTTCACTAATGTCTCTAATTACGCTGGCAATTTTCCGTTGTCCTGCTGAACGCGCAGCAATTTCGGCAGCTGTCACCAATTCACTGACACTTCGCGATTCTACGAGATCCACGACTCGACGTTTTTTGGTTTTAAACGACGATTCTTCGAATTCTTTGCGAGGCCTTCCTGCTGAAATCACAGCCTCACTCGAAGTTGATGGTTGTGGCTCAAAAGAACTCACAGTAAACTGTATATCTTCTTCATCCAGCCAGGTCTTATTTTTAATTAAAAAACGCTCCTTCGATTTTCCTGAAGCCAACCATTTGACACCAATTTTATTGGAAAAGTTGGATATCTTCAACTTTATTTCTTTTTGGCTACATTCAGTAATGTTACCAAAGTGAAATTTTGAAGAAAGGTACTCATATATACCCGAGTTCTTTTCATTTTTTGTGGGTTTCAACCACTCTTCAAAAAATTCTACCCTAGAAATAGAGTATAAGCGTTCTGAAAAAAAAAAGAAAAGAATATGTTGTACTGAAGTGTGCTAAACAATTTGTGTATTTTTATGAAGAATAAAGTATTTCCTATGATATATCAAAGAACTAGCCCGGATAAAGGTGAATGTCTGCAAAATTAACTCTTTAAAACTATTCTTTCATAAAAAAAATACGTTAAAATATATAAGCTATGTTAAAATTATACCTAAAATTCATTTGAACAGATTCAGATTTTAAAAAAGGTTTTTTAAATAATAGGACTTACCCTCCGTGTTGATATCCATCACAAACACTCAAAATATTAACTATAAGCCACTATGGATGTGTACGAAAGTGTCACTAAACTGCAACTGATTGACTGTAACGATTTCATTAAACTCAATACCTGACTTCTAACCACTATTCCTTATCAGTTAAGCATTTGACAAACAACCGATTCTTGGAATCTGGAGATTAGGGGTGTTGTTTACGTTTTGCAATTAAGATTTCCTGGAAATGATAACATGAATTTTGTCCACCTAGCATGTTCTAGGCGAAATACTGTGCACGGGTCCGATTCACATAACAAAACGTCAGTTGAGTCGAAGCGGTTAAAGCTCTTACACATTTTCATATACATTCATATGTTATAAAAGGTCGCAACATGACGCGACGACGTTGTATTATGTTTGTGTATAAGAGCCCTAAGCGCTTCGATTCGATGACGTTATGTTACGTGAATTGGGAGGGGGGGAGGAGAGAAGGCACTCCGCACTAACCTAACGTAAGGACGTAACTAAAGCGGATCAGTAGCTCTGGTACGTCGATTCAGCTACGAGTTACGACTAGTCGACACCGCGCTTGTTGTTGCACGACAAATTGTCTTGAACATTTGGCAACAATAGTCTGATGAAAGCTCTTAAGCGGGGGACTGCAAGTTTAGCGCACCGCACTTCAGTTCTTATCCCAAGGCAAGGCGATAACATAAAAATTCTAAGTAATACGCGTTTCAGTAGGGAGTTTACTATAAATACTAAACGACTAGATTTGATGCGGTGACGATCTCTTTCCGAGTTGATACGTGTGCAATGACCCTTAGATATACATTGTTTATTTGAATAAAAATGATATACCAAAACTAACTATGGATTATTTATATTTATGAAAATAAACTAATTTAAAAAAATGTGTTTTTTAATTCCGATAAAACTGTTGTGGTTACTACCACTCACAGAACAATATACTCCTAACGGGAAGAAGTGAACCTTCATAGACCAAAAATGCAAACACAACCTTACACACCTACACGGCAGTAGTGCCATGGCGGATTAGCAGTAGAAACTTATAGGGGGGAGGGCTACTCACAGAGGGGAGGGGGAGCTACTCACAGGGGGAGGGCTACTACTGCTACCACTACTTTACCCGCATAATCATACTATCGCGTTCCAGGTGAAAGTAAAATGTAGCTACAGCTGGTGAATATGCGAATGTAGTAATACAAGTATATCCTTTTAATCAGTTAGGCGATAGGCCGATAGTTATACTAAAAATTGTTATCACGTAGGTACGGTACGGTAAGCGCAATAATGAATCGACCGACAATAGATTCTCTGAAACAACGCAGCAAGGAATTTGTGAGACACTAATAATTATTCAATCAATTCAGCAAAACGAAGTAGGTAGGTATGAATTGATCCCTGTTCCAAATATAAATGCTTAAATATGGCATGTTTATGGTGGTAGACAAGCTCATCGATGCAGTATTTATCGGGCGAAACATTTATTTACTCAATAAATTATCTTGTAATGGCGTGGTTACATATATCGGTCTACGGCGAAGTATCGCGCTAGCACGATGTCACGAACTACACTGCGATAACTGCTTACGTCATAATGACGTCATGATATCACTGGTCATCAAACCGCGGCCCGCGAGGTGTATTTACGCGGCCTGCCGATGAAATTTGTGATACCCACGACATACCAAACAAGAATATTGTAAACTTCCTTAAATTATTTTCTTCACAAATTCTTAATTCTTTAACATTCGTTTCTAAAATTCTATAATTTTATGCTAGTGTTTACTGTATTTAATTCGCCTAAATATAACAAACCTATGATACTCCATCATAAACCATTTTTTCTACCATAAAACAAAATAAAATAGCATACGTCCATACACTAGGTCAATATCAAAATACGGCTTGACATGAAGTTACCACGGAGCAGATACAAAGTTTTTTTACTTTGTATTTGCTCAGTGGAAGTTACCCAAACATAGGTATGCGGGTAAGTTATAGTTTGCTATTATATATAATAGGCCGATACATCGTGCTAGCGCGATACTACGCCGTAGTCCGATATATGTAACCGCACCATAAATGCAATAAAACAAGTATGTATCCATCAAGAAAGAAAAATTTACGAATAGCACATTTTAATCACGCTCATTGTGCAGGTAGTACTCTAATTGGTCTGTGTTGTGCAGTGCGACTAACGGAGAGCAGTGGATTTTAATTTCTTCTTGCTCTTTGGATTTGCGACGCGTTTGCCATAAGAGCTATCGAAGAGTTGCCAGTCGAAAAGAAAGACTGAGAGGTGCGTTGGAAAACAACTGTGCTTTTTATATTGGACTAAAAACAAACAAAACAAAATACAACCGCCGTTGCATGCATATGCTAGTGAGATCACTATATACTACCCTTTCATCCTAATCTATGTCAGTGCCATACTGGATTACTGCGCGAGCCCACAAGAGTCAATCGCACGGCTCACTTGTTAACGACACTCTTATCGTGTCTATTTACATTTAATATAATAATATTTGCGTCTCTTTCAAACTCAAAGCTAGCTGTAAATACAGACTTAATTCAGGGCAATGAAACATGGTTGTTTGACCGCTCCGTTGGTCGAATGGTTAGCGACCCTGACTAGTTAACTACTCGACGGGGCTCGAATTCGATCCCCGACGGGCACAAAAATTTGTGTGATGAGCATAAATGTTTGTATTTCCGGGTTTGGGTGTTTATTAAATCTATTCCTGTATTTATATATGTATTTCTATGTATTAGTATCGTTGACTAAGACCCACACACAAGCAAAATAATTTGCTTACTTTGGGGTTAGATCAGTCAGTGTAATTTGTCCTGTGAATATTTATTATTATTATTTAATACATATATAAACTGACTTATTCTAATACATAATGCCTAACACATCTTTGTACTATACTTCAACCTTTGAGTATATACCTCATTTCAACTTATTTTAGAAACAACATTGCGGCACACGCTTCTGTGTTACACACTCGTTTAAAAAAGTAAAGAGAAACTTTGGTAGACTCGCCAAAAGGAAGCTACTCACAAAGTTGAATAATGTATACACCGCATACAAATGTGAATCCAGTTTTGAAAATATGTAAAAGAAATTCCAAGCAGTGCAGTGCTGCGTTGTGAATGCTGTTGTTACGATTTAGAATTAGTATACAGTAAGATGTTCCTAAGGGGCTTAAAAAACGATTTATTCATACTACGGTAATGTATTTTTGTCATATTGCTTACAAACAAAATAATTACTATATCAAGTACTTTTTGATATTTACGCTGTTCCAGATTAAGACCTCTTGATTGCCTTAAGGAATTCTCCAGCCGCCGCCTCTATTCATACTACCGTAATGTATTTTTGCCATATTGTTTACAAACAAAATAATTTCTATAGGTAATTTTTGATATTTACGCTGTTTCAGATTAAGACCACTTGATGCCTTAAGGAATCTTCCAGCCCCCGCCTCTTATCTACCCATCTTTACCGCTGCCTTGCACTGCCGTGATCCAGTTTGGAGGGTAAGATAGCCGGTAAACTTATGCAAGTTGCATTAACATCTCGCCACAAGGATAGCAACGCACCATTAACATCTTTGGTTTCTATGTATATACTGTGTACTGTCCAAGGAACTTATATTCTATAACTGGAATTGTTACGAAGCAATATTTGAAAAATAAAAATGTACTTTATTTCATAATAAATAAAGTTGTCATTTGTTTCTCACATAACACAGGGGTAAAACGTTCTTATTACATATTATCACATACGGGGGAGGAGCTGTGCGGATAATATATACATATTATCACATACGGCATACCTACGGGGGAGGAGCTGTGCGGAGCAAACGAAGTCCACGCAAACGAAGTCGCGGGCCACAGCTAGTATGTATATAATCGTTGAGTCACAGTACAAAATATAATAAAATAGTTCCGTGTTCTGAGTCAAACAAAGCTTTCACAGAACAAAATACGTGGCCTGAACACACTATCTATCTTTTGCGATACAAAAAGTGTGAAAATAGAACAATAGAACGCCGGTAAAATGCAAATATAAGACAACACATTGGAAAGTTTTTATAATCTTTAAAGTTGTGATTAAAGTTTACCGACACACTACGGAAAACTCAACTTAGAATTTTGAGTAACTAATTTAGATTACTAAATTCCGCCGACGGCCGAACTCACTCAAAAAATAACCTCTAAAAAGTAAAGAATACTATGAGAATACCTATGTGATTTCATATTTGTAAATCTGTTTTAACAGGATAAATTACCTTGCTCTGTGATGTGTTTGTAAATAGTAAATACGTCTCCTAAGATTATTGAGTAAAACAAATTATTTAGCCAGTACATATTAATTTTAAAACTAAACTATATATTTCTTATTTATTAATCAATTATCTATAGTTTTAATAACGAACATATAATAAATTTATATTAGATAAAAATGCAAGAAGATAGTGAAAATGTGCCTGAAAATAAATTGAAAAGCGAAGAAAATGTAAACGTAAATGATGAATATGCTTACCTAGACCGAGGGGGATTCTCTTCTGAAAAATATAAAATTGAAATAAGGGGACTCCCAAAGTTTTATGGCATAGCAGTAAGTATAAACTTATTTATTCTCAAAGACTCACAAAGAAATGACCATTTCACTTTAGAAGGTATAAACGTAAAGCCAAGAACCATTTTTGAAGTTAATTTAACTACCTACAACATTTTTTATCGATACAGGAAATTAAGAAACTTATAAATCAGAAGCTAGGATTAAACACAAGTAAAATCAAGCGACCGAAAAATGGCAGTCACTGGCTTTTTGCTTGCTTTCAAAATGAAGAGGAACGCACCAAAGCTTTAAAGGCAATTGATGGATTTATGTGGAAAGGTAAGAAAAACCATAAGAGAAAAATTAAGCGTAAACTTTGCTTTTTAAATTATTTTTAGTTGAAGTTGTCATCCTTTATCCATTTGTTTGCTGTGGACACAATTTTTTTGGTACAAAAAATTTACTACTAAAACTATCCACCAATGACAATCTGACTTGTCTATAATCAAATCCTCTATGTCTTATGGCAGTGGATAATATTTCTTTTAGACATGCCCAAAACATCACCTTATAAAGTAATGTGATGCAACATTACTTTTTTGGTCAGGTGATATTACTTGATAACATTATGCATTACTTGAAACATTACACGACGCGTTCGAGAGATCTGATAACGTTTGTACTTTGACTGTACTATTACTTGAAGTGGCACGTAAGTTTATTTAGATCATATTACTTGAAAACCTTGACATGAAATTCCTAGCACATGGTGTTTTGAATGATGAATATTTTTTAGATATGAGAACGTCTTATCGAGTTTTAGTTTAACCCTACCTACTGTTATTTTTTTTTGACGATTAATAAATAATGTAATGCTGATTACCACATAATGATTATTTCAATAAAATTGATTTTCCTTCATACTTAAGCCCAATATATTAAGTTACACCGAATATATATATATATATATATATATATATATATATATATATATATATATATATATATATATATATATATATATATATATATATATATATATATATATATATATATATATATATATATATATATATATATATAAAGTTTACATAACTAGTTTAAAAGTGGACATCTTTTTCTATCAGCTTATGGTTGCATATAGGATAGCCAAACGGCAAAGATTGGAACCCTAATCGCAAGGGAGGGCAAAACGCCACTTACTAGAAGGAAAAAAAAGATAGCCGAACTTACCTTCTTTTATGTCGGCAATGGAGAAATAAAATATTTCCTTGGATGGAATTCAACTATAATATGAAATTTTAGTTTACACAAGAAAGTTTGATTCTACGTATCAAATTTTAGTTTACATGAGGAATTTTGGTTTTTCATATCAAATTGTAGTTACATATCAGTATAGAGTAAAGGAAAATAAGTGTTTAGTCAGATGGTTTGCGTAATTCCCATTAAACTGCATAGTAACCTATAACAGCAGTCATAAGAATCTAACCTTTATACTAGTACAATGACAATAGGGCTATGCCTGTTACTAAATAAAAAAAAACTTGCGGTTGAGATCATTGACTTGCGGAAACCTACCACCTGATGCACTATTATCTCGTAAGCACTATCACTAGATTCACTATTCGAGACGATTTGCTTTTTCTTCCTGTATAATCCATCCAAACTCCAGGCCCAATCTTTGGTTATTCCAATATACACATTACACATAACTTCTAAACATAAGAAGTTTAAATATTGAAATAAAAGTTTAGAATGCGATGATGCTGTGTTTCACTGGTCTTGAATAATAAGAGCAGGTAAAAATTCTTATTGATGATAGACTTCGGGTTCTAATTTTGTTTTTATAAGTTAATTGCAATGAATTTCTTACAATTTTACGGAGCCATCTTGTCTAGACTATAGCGTCGGCTCCCGTGACGGATGCATTTTATTGAAACTCTTTCTCCTCAGCGATTTTGATTATCCAAAGCTTACGAGAGGCACCATGACCCCACAAATAGGAATTTAAAGCAAGAACATTGTCGACCAGGCTGATCTGACTATTTGGCCATATAGAAACTTCACACATTGACATTGCTTGTGTTTGTGTGAGTGTGGGCTGAGATAATCAAAACGAGATGAAGCTATAACGTAAAAAGAAAGAAAAAAAATTGAAAAGTTGTTAGCCACGAAAAAGTTGAGTCACATTTGCATAAATTAAAAAATAATTGGAATTTATTTACTTTTTCATGCTTGAGATAGTATGATTAGCATATCAAACTTAAAAAAAAATATTTTTTTGCAACCAAAATAAGTAGCTGAAACTATTTTTTGCGACTAAAATTTACAAGGCATTATAACATTGTTATAGTCCTATTAAATTAAAACGAAAAAAACGTCTATTTAAAATATTGTTGTTCACTTACTTTTCAAAAATCAAAAGTTTTCCTTTGGAAGAGCTTAAATCAGAATTTTAGAATTTTGGTTTTTCATATTTCAAGTGAATTGTTTTGGAAATGTTTGCTTGTAGGATTATCATCGCAATAGTGCTAATTTTATCAAGAAAATGGAGTCCTTAGTGGTTTTGTATTTATATTGAGAAATCGAACTCCTTAGCAGTTTTATTGAGAAATCGGACTGCATATTATTTTTGTGTTTTTAATGAGAAATTGGACTCCTTGTTATTTGTGAGATAGAGGCCTAGTTGAAATATTGGACTTGTTTTTTACTTTAGTTACTTTGTTTACTTTATCAGGAGACTCAGAATCTGGGGGAACTTACAGATGATTTAATTAGGACATCATTTTTTCTGTATCTCATCGAGATTCTAATGTAACTATATCAGTATTGTTTAGAATTCCAGTCACAGGGTATGGATCTTTGAGTCTTGATGTTTATTTATGTTACTATATTAATTATTAATGTTATTGATAGTTATTCCTAATTTATAAAATCAATAATAAATAAGAAAATATAATCAATAGCTGATTGTTTATGTTACATGGCTTAAGAAGAATGTATGAAAATATAAAATAAACTTCTAAACTGATCAGTTTGTATTTTTTATAAGTATTGGAAAATTCGATTTATGTTTCACAACATGTAGAATGCAAATGTAAATCGAATTTCCTTATAATTTAATCGACAAAGCAGTAGTATGAAAGTAGATTTGAATTTGCCGCCGAAAGTTTTATATGGGCGTTCAATGCGGCGCTAGTAGTATTCAGAAATCAGAAATCAGAAGTACTTTATTCAATAAAACTTTTTACAAGTTATATTGACGCTTCAACATTTTTTAAACTACTACCGGATCGGAAACGCGGCCACATACTGAGAAGATCCGGCACTGAGAAAGAGAGAGAACACTGAGAAGAACACAAATATTCGTGTGTAAGTAGTTGTTTTCTTTTTTTAAGTATGGTGATCGCGTTCTTCTCTCGTAGAGAGTATAAGTGTTCTGTGTTGTTGACTGATCTCGCGACCAACCTCCATCGAAAGGGCAGAGATTACAGAGTAGATTCCACAGATAACAAAATGACATAGAATAGTCTTAATATAAGGTAAACGAAAATGTATTCATCCTACTATGTTTCGTTTCACATTTATTTGTTATTTTCGAGAATCTAAGTTAAGAAAAATATTGTAATTTACGAAAAAAAATGTTTATATATAAATTATCGATGTAATTTTCGGGAGAGAAAAAAAGTTTTATGAATTGAGCATTCGATTATAAGGAACGCGAAATATACGCGTTACAATAAACCTTTTCATAAAAACTTACGGCTTAAAATCCGTCACGAATGTTTCTTGTCTTCGCCTTATCTCGTATCTCTATCTCACTTGTGGAACAACATGTATCTGTCTCACTTTCAGGGAAAAAATTGAAAGCAGAGGTAGCAAAACCAGCCCCAGACCCCTTAGTAAGGAAAAGGAAACAAGAGGAGGATGTGGAACAAAATAAAAAAAAGAAAGAATCATTGGACAAAACTCAAGCAGAGATGGTAAAAGATGCAGTAATTCCATACTGGAATATGCCATATGAAGAACAGGTATAATAAATAATTAATAATAAAAACATATTTCTGGACAATTTACACAAATTAATCTAATCCTATACTAAGCAAATTATTTGCTTATGATATGGGTGTCTGTCAATAATACTAATACATACAAGTACTCAAATTATACATTATATATATTACAGTGATACTTGTTGACACATTCGCACCAATTACACTAAGTTTTAATTTAACAATACAGTGGAAAATCTTAACATTTTGTGTTAGACACCATGTATGTACAATTCTTGATTATATCTTTATTAATTAACATAGTAAAAAATATAAACTTATATGATAAAGTCATTAAAATATTTATCTGCTACTGAAAATCACATTCATCAGTAGTAGTATATTTTCTTAAACTATTTTAGACATTTTTCTCTAGATACATATCATGATTACAAACTCAGCTTTTATCTGTTTCAGCTTTCTCTCAAAGAAAAAGAAATAAAACATGTATTAATGAAATGTGACAATGAAGTGTGGAAAATTGATAAAGGCAGAAGAAGTGAAATTGAGGCTAACAGAAAACTTTATGATGGTCTCAGCTTTATGCTACAACCAATACAGAAATCGCCAATTACTGAGGGATACAGGAATAAATGTGAATTCACTGTTGGAATTGACAATGAAACTCAAAAACCCACTGTTGGGTTTAGATTAGGAAGCTACGCAACTGGCACAGTTGCGGTTGCCCCCATACAAGAATTAAATCATATTCCTGAAAAAACTAAACAAGCTGTTTTAGTGAGTTAATGTTATCATAGAAAATTAATTTAAGAGAGAATCTTATAATTTAAATGCAACAAAACTCTTGGGATCTAATTACATTTCCATTAAACTAAATTACATACACAAAAAAAATCAAACTAGTGTACAGTAAAAATTAAATTCTAAAATATTTAAAGAGACACATTCATATAATATGTTTTATAAGTCAGAAAAATGTCCTATTTATAATGTTCATAAATTTTTATTTTATGAACATTATAAATAGGACATTTTTCTTGTAGTTCAGTCAGTCAGTCTTGTGGTTACTGAAAAAATTAAAAAATATTTTTAATTAATGACGCTGACCCACTGGGTATTCCCATGGTCATTGCCATTATGATAGATTGCGCTATAATTAATAAATTACAATAACTAATAACAGGTAATAATACAAAAGTTGATGCTACAATACAAGAATAATGCTGTTATATAATAATAAATAAATAAGTATCTTTTGACAATTTTACACAAATTGATCTAACCCTAAAGTAAGCAAATTATTTGCTTGTGATATGGGTGTTAGTCAATGATATTAATACATAGAAATACATATGTAAATACTGTTACATACATTAGTATTGTTCAAATAAACTATTTTGATAGTGCAGTATAGACTATAAACTAATTTTTTTTTAGTGACTATGTTATAGATTATATTATAATGTGTAAATGGAAACCTGATCACATGAGCCGGCCATGATAGTGTATAACTCATCACGTCATACAGTCCAGCATGTTACTCGTTAGAATGTGTAGCTCATCACTTCGTATGTTACAAAGTTATAACTACGGCCTACGCTAGCTGCTAGGTATATAAAGTGGCGTTATGTTATAGCGCCAAATGCGAATCTAAATAGCGTATGCTTTATGTTGAGTATATATACATAGTGCGCTATAATGTAACGATATGCATTATATTACCCACCATTAATATACGTAATATACACCCAGACCAGAAATACAAACATCTATGCTCATCATATAAATGCCTGCCCCTGTTGGGAATCGAACCCGAGCACCATTGATTGCGTAATCAGGGTCTCTAACCACTCGATCAACGGGGTGATCATCATAGGCATTTCAATTTTATAAAATACTAGCTGATCCGCGCAGCTTCGCCCGCGAGTAGATTAACATGTCGTCTAGATAGCTTATCATACAAATTTCATCTCCTATTTCAACCCTTTAAGGATTGATTTTTGAAAAAAAAATTAGCCTATGTTTGACCCCGGCTCTTCAACTATTACCATGCCAAATTTCATAAAAATCGGTCCAGCAGTTTAGACAAACAGACAGACAGATTTTCGCATTTATAATATTAGTATGGAAGTATGGATTTCATTATGATTTGGTATACAAAAAAAAACAGTACAATTTAATGGGTATTATCACTTTACAAATTTAAAAAAAAATGCTTGTTAAAAGGAAAAACAGTCAAGTGATTCTTTAATATATTTGTTTGTATTCTAGCTATTCCAAGATTTTGTACGAAAATCGGAAATGCCTCCATTCTCACCAGCAGACTATTCAGGGTTCTGGCGTTACTTGACAGTAAGGGAGTCTACATTTAGTAATGAATTGATGCTAATTGTAGCATTACATCCACAGGTAAATTTATTTATTGATAACGGTTTGATAAAATTGTTTTATAGTTATTAATTTGATATGTAACGAATTAAAGAATAAATTTATGTATTTCTTTATACACAGAGCCTATCAACAGAAGATATTGATGAACTTAAACATAAATTAATAGAACACTTTAGTTCTGAAGAAGCAGTGGCTTGCGGAGTAAAGTCTTTGTACTTTGAGCTTCTTACCAAAAGGTATTTATTTAAATATACAGTAGCAGTTGAACCAGATAACCAATTCGCATTAAGTTATAAGTCAGACAAGCAAGTATGTAATCAAATAGGACTTGACTATATTTTTTTCAGGAGTACAATCATAAAAAGTTAATAAGATAATGCAGGGTGTTTTCTTTAAAGGTGATATATAAATTAAATTTATATAAATTTCGTAATGCATCTTAAACAACCTTATTATTTGACAAAAACAGAGTTTAATTAATATTTTATAAAAGTCCATGCACAACAGTATCACCTGGAACATGAAGAAATGTAAGATATCTCAAAACATAGTGACCGCTTCATTAGTCGAGTGGTTAGCAAACCTATCTACAAATTGATGGGGTTTGGTTTTGATTGCCAACAGGGACAAACATTTGTGT
Source organism: Apodemia mormo (assembly GCA_036924255.1). Taxonomy (NCBI): domain Eukaryota; kingdom Metazoa; phylum Arthropoda; class Insecta; order Lepidoptera; family Riodinidae; genus Apodemia; species Apodemia mormo. The sequence continues at coordinate 30,362,616 of JAUPFN010000012.1, read as the reverse complement.
GATGAGCATTATACTGCCCACATTAGTTTAAAGGACGCATTTAACAAGAACTTAAAACGGAGAAAATAATTCCCAAGCGAATGAAATGGGAAATTGTGTGCTGTTCTTATGTTATGAAAAAAATATCGCATACTGATGACTGAACCTAGCTACCGCAAAATTTGCTTCGATTTGATTCAATAAAATTCTAATATTTTTATATTATTCGTTTATAAATATTTGAAAATGAATAGTCTAAGGTAAATGCGTCTATTTATCTTCAACTGTGTATAAAAAAGTGTACAGGAGCGCCATTTTTGGTGTGATAATATAATCATAATGGTGTTACATACAAAAATAAAAATAAAAAAATGTCAGATGAGCCCTTTCAACTAACGGGGGCAGTATAGATGTTTGTATTTCTGAGTCTAGGTGTATATTATGTATGTAACAGTATTTTTACCCATATTTCTTTGTATTATTATTGTTGACTAACACAAGCAAATAATCTGCTTACTTTGAGGTTAGATTAATTTGTATAATTTGTCCAGAGTTAAAAAAAATTACGGAGAACATTTAATATATATATATATATATATATATATATATATATATATATATATATATATATATATATATATATATATATATATATATATATATATATACATATACTAAAATCGTAGGAAAGTCAAAACTGTACATTGAATATTTTTTGAAAAGAATACTTGGGGCGTGATCTACAATCGATATCAAAGCCAAAAATATAGTTTTTAGAATTTTCGTCTGTTTGTCTGTATGTATGTCCGGGGTAAACTCAAAAAGAACTGCATGGATTTACTTTAAATTTTGCATGAATATTACTAACTGGTCGGGTCAACATATAGCCTACATATTATCACGCTACCACTTACGGGGGAGAAGCTGTGCGGAGTAAACGAAGTCCGCGCGGACGAAGTCGCTGGCAACAGCTAGTATATATATATAATTGGAATCTCGGAATCGGCTCCAATGATTTTCATGAAAGTCACCAGGTTTTTCGGGTCAAGTGATCAATTTATCAAGGTTCCAGGCCCAAGAAAAGCTCGGTTCCCAAGATATGGGTATGTGAAAAACCGAGCAAAGCTCAGTCAACCAGATATTAATGAATAATACACCACCGTGGTATCTTAATATTCTTATTTATAATTAGAGGTTAAGTGCACCTTTATTTGGTATAATTGAATGCTAAAATAATATTATGATTATGAGTTTCAATCCCATGGTCAGGCGAGTGTTATAACAACACTCCCGGGGAATTAAAGGCATTTAGGAAAACCTTAATAACACTGTTTTTTTTCGAAAATGTCTTTCATGTCTGTACGGATATTTTTTTATATATTAGTTTTTTTCTAAACTCACAATAATCACATTGCTATCATAGTCATTTTACATAAATTTATATGACTGTCGCCCATTTATGAAATAAAATTAGAATGTCCGATTTGGAGATCCAATATCACAACTTAGCCTTTATTGAGGCAACTCTGTTTTCTCTCTGTAAAAAGCTTTTTTTTTATCATAATATAGCAAACAAGCAGATGGGTCTCTTGATGGAAATAGTCAACCATCGCCTATAGACACCAAAGATGTTAATGGTGCGTTGCTATCTTGTGGCGAGGTCTAATGCCACATGCATAAGTTTACCGGCTACCTTACCCTCCAAACCGGAACACGACAGCGACAAGCACTGACGCTATTGCGGCTGGAATAGGTAAGGCGGTGGTACCAGACCCGGGCGAGACAATGCAGAACTCTACCACCTAGTAGCCACGATGGTAGTGACTCGATAGCCAATCGGTTGCCTTTTACGACCTGCCTGGCAGAACGGCAGTTGGCCTATTCTTCAAAAAGGCCGGGACCAACACGGTGTGAAAGACGACGTTTAAGAGATATTTAAAGGAACTAACTTATTTTTTTTGGGATCTCGTAAATAAAGTTTAGTTTTTTATAGCTAACATTTTGGTAATGATACAGCTAATATTAACAATCAAAACGCAGTAAAACTGCAAGAACCAACTTGTAATGTCCAGAAAATGATCTGAACTCTGGATCAGATTCTTCATTAAATTTGTATGAGACCTAATGGGAAGTATATTATTACAAACAATAAAAGAATTTTCAAAATCAGTTAACAACTGACCAAATTTTTTAGGAAAAAATTATAAAAAAAATACAACAAAATCAAGAATCTCCTCCTTTTGGAGAGATCGGTTGAAAAACTATAGCTTATAGACTTTCTCCATATAAATATATACATAATTCTTTTTGAGAAACATTTAAAAATAGTTATTATTTTTCATTTTTGGTATATGAAAAAATGGCTTGCAACCAGAAAAGGTGCCAGTCGTCGAGTTTGGAAGACCCGCCCCTGAATGAAGAAGATAAATTGATAGGATTGGGTTCCACCCGTGGGTACCATCGTCTCTATTAATGTAATAATATTAAGTGTTTTTGTTACCTTCGTGTCAGAATTCGGTTCAACACCTAAAAATATGTATACAACAATGCTTGATATCGCCCCGGGACTTAACAGCGTGAGAGATTAACTTTAGCTTTATTCCTGTAACAGGAGAGTTGGAGAGGAACAGACGAAAGCCACGCATCTGATGGGATCCACGCATATCATAGACACTATTTTGGGTCACAAGTTTAGGATATCTCCTGAAGCATTCTTTCAAGTAAGTAATAATTATTTTAAAAAAAACATAATAGTATGTTAAATACACACAGTTAGACATATTCAATCAAAAATAACAGCAGAGATAATCAACGGATGAAAGTGATATGTCGTGTACTGCCTTTTTCCTAAAATAAAAACAATCGCATGCATATTCCCAAATAGATAGAGGTGAAAATAGTGCACCTTCGTTTAGCCAACAATATGACAGGTTGCCAACCTATAAACGAAAAGGGCACGATTCCAGTTTCAGGCAAGAAACGTTTTCCCGAAAACTAAATAACTTGTGTTTATTTCTTTTTTCGATGAATAAATTTACTTCAACTGTTGGCACTCGTGATCGCTAAAAATTTCGAAATCGTTTTTAGTATCAAAAATAAGTTATATTTTGTTCTAATTTTACAATTTTTATAGTGTATTGTTAGTTACTGGACTATAATTGTAAGCGTGCAATTGGAGTAAGATTAAAGATAGGTGTTTTTCCGCCATTTTAGAGAAGTTTTTTCACAGATACAATGTACTGAGATTTAACAAGATGTGTAACATATTAGAGGACTACCTGTAGTCTGTTTGCCTAGTAGGTGTCAATAATAAGTATCTATTCCCAAAATATTATTATAACTGTTAGATTCCGAAGAACCTCTAGGAGATAGTTGCTTGTTGTGTGATGTGCAAACCTGTGCCTTGGATGAGTATCTAAAGTTCAAGGCACAAAATATGATAGTTGTAAAAAGGAGGCAAAATGCGGTAATATCATAGTGTCATCTCACCAGCCAACAAATCGTGAACTTGTGTTTAAGACGATCATTTAAGTCATTCTACATTCTTTAGTTACAAACCTTGATGTGTTAAAATGCGCGATATCAGCAGGCTGCAAACAATTAAAATTACAGTGAAACCAGTACGACTTTTTTTATAATAATAATTTTGGCGCTTATTTTACATATTTATTTTTTTGAAATATTTAAAGTATTTCATTTTGTATTGGAGTTCAGGGTCCAAACTGTCTTGAAAAATAACGATTTAAGATTGCAGGTTTAAAAGTGGCTATTAAAGATGCACTATATATAAATACATACATAAAGATATGTGGAAATAAGGGCACGAATATATGTGTGGTCTTATTTTGTCCAATCACAACCGATGTACGGACGCGTCACGTCACGCAAACGTCTTATAAGTAGCATGTGACAGGCAATTATAACGTTAAAGCTATGAATTTGAATTTTCTAAGGGCTTGGTAAAGCGGGGCAATAGTCGAAACAAAGCCATAACGTACAGACATAAGGTTGATTATTGCAAGGTGATTCATGATTTTTGTAAATCTGGCTGGCCACACTGTTCTACCTCTAGCCAGACCCGTTATAACCTTGCCGAACACAAGCTATTGTCACGTCGGAAAAATTACTATATATAATAATGTAGATAATTAGGTGAATTGCTTACAGATAATCTGAATATTTTTGGTCGAATATAATTCACTTGTATTTCAGTAAGTATGTGTAAGTAATTCACAATTTATTTATAGACTTTAACATCACACATAACATAATATTTTTGCCCGATTGAGCTAGAAGGAATTTATAATTGTGAAAGTGACGTTGGATATATATCTCTTACAAGGAGGGCTATGTTTTTTTTTTTCGAATCGGGTCGTAGTCAGGTTTTTTATTTTTGATAACAGTGATAATTTTGTCTATAATAAATTGTATTAATACATTGATGTAAGTGAACTATAGTCTTAATTTAAAGCCTTGAAAACATTAAATTTTTAAACAGTAAAAGTTATGTTTATTCTATCAGAAATATGTTAAAGTTTCACCAAGCGTTGACGAGAGAGATAATAAAATTTGATCTCAATATATTAATTATTTGCAAGTTACTGTTAGCTGATGTGTTATGTAATCAGTAAAATGTATGTCAGATTTTTCTCGCCCAAGTACTTGTAATATTTCCATTTGTATTATTATCAACAGAGTTTAATAAAAGCCCAAAAGCCAGGGTTATTTAGTGCATTACCTGATTTAAAAAAATGTCTTTTGTTAACAAATTATTAATTCGGAAAGAAAAAACAAACCTACCCAACGTAATTTAATTTACACCTACTACTCACAATGGTATATTACATTTTATAAAGTAGAAAGAACTTATTGTACCTCTGCTTGCAGACTCTGAAGGTGGCGGTGTTTTTATTTTCATAGATCAACACCGCTGGCGCCGAGATATTGTACCAGAGTGCTATAGATCTGAGCCAAGTGCGAGACACTGACACCGTGCTGGATATTTGCTGTGGGACCGGCACTATAGGATTATGTTTCGCTAAGGTATGTTTTGTATCAAATATCTGGGAGTCGTGCTTGATGAAAACCTGACCTAGAAACAGCATTTCAGTGATATACTCGTAACAATCAGAATAAAAAACTCATACCTGTTTTAAAAGTCTAAGCAATATATTGGTTTATCTATACATATAATAAAATCACAGAAAAGTCAAAACTGTACATTGAATATTTTTTTAAAAGAATACTTGGGGCATGATCTACAATCGATATAGAAGCCAAAAATATAGTTTTTAGAATTTTTGTCTGTTTGTCTGTATGTATGTCCGGGGTAAACTCAAAAACTACTGCATGGATTTACTTCAAATTTTGTATGAATATTACTAATAGATCGAGTCAACATATAGGACATATTATCACGCTATCACCTACGGGGGAGAGGCAGTGCGGAGTAAACGAACTCCGCGCGGACAAAGTCGCTGGCAACAGCTAGTAGTATATAGTTTAATACAAACTGGTTATTTATGTGTATAAAGTATTGACACTATAACTGTACAGCATCTTGGAGAGGCGCAGAAAAAACACATCTACTTGTCTTGTCCGGTGCCGATGTGCTCTTTTTGCGTGAGCTCCTACGGAGATTTTTTTTTTATATCATTAGATAACAAACAAGCAGATGGGTCTCCATCAACCATCGCCATCGCCTATAGACACCAAAGATGTTAATGGTGCGTTGCTATCTTGTGGCGAGGTCTAATGCCACATGCATAAGTTTAATGGCTACCTTACTCTCCAAACGGGAACACGACAGTGACAAGCACTGACGCTATTGCGGCAGGAATAGGTAAGGCGGTGGTACCAGACCCTGGCGAAACATTGCAGAACTCTACCACCTAGAGCCGCGATGTTAGTGACTCGCATAGCCAATCGGTCGCCTTTTACGACTTGCCTGACAGAACGGCAGTTGGTCTATTCTTCAAAGGAGCCCGGGACCAACACGGGAAGTCATTCAGTTCTGCATTAGAATTAACGAATTGTTGTATGTATTTATAAATTATAAAATTATTTCAATGTTGAAGTTATTTAGCATAAAATAACAGAATTCTAAACTACTCGATTTGTTTCTCTTTTTAATTTATGTTTAAAGTTCATTTTTGCAGAACTCTACCACTTAGTGGCCACGATGGTAGTGACTCGTATCCTGATATGATCTTGTGACATGTTTTGTCAGTTGTCCGCCTTTTATGAACTGCCTGGCAGAACAGCAGATGGGCTATTTTGCCAAGGGGACCTGAATCAACACAGGACAAAATTTAGCAAACATGTTATTTACTTAAAATAGCTTTATCTTTTAATAAAGTATGTGTACAAAAGAACTTAAAATATAAAAATAAATAATAGTATGTATACAAAAAACCTTAAAATAAATACTCAAAATACATAAAAATACTTAAACAAATATATAGTAAATAATAAAATCCTAAATGAGGCTTTAATTAATAATAACTATCGAAATGGGTGGCGTTGAATCCCTTCTTCTTCTTCTTCTCGTGGGCGGGTCTCCGCAACTCGACGACTAGCGCCTTTTTTGCGTATGGTTAGGATGGTTCTACTCTTGCCATCCCAACTCCTCCAGGAAGCCCAGCAACCCCTTGATGTGGGAGAAAGCTTCGGGGAGCGACCTCGGAGATCCGAGGTACTTGACCCGGTACTTCGCCACGCCTTCACAATCAATGATGATGTGGGCAGCCGTTTCTTCTGTCTGCATACAAGCTCTGCACAGAGGAATGTCTGTAATACCCATGTTAAACATGTGTTTGTTAAAAGGACCGTGCCCTGTAATAGCGCCAGTTATTACACGTAGCTGTTTTTTGTTTAATTTAAGTAACCTGTGCGATAGCTGCGGGTTCATTTTGTCAAATACCTGTTTCGATCGCCCACAGTCGATTCGCTCGGCCCAGTATTTATTGTGCATGTCGGTCGTGCGTTGACGTAGACTCACGTACAGCCAACGGGCCGACAAGGGGGCAGCGGGTTCCGCTCCTAACACGGCCATATCAGACGCCCGCCGAGCTAACTCATCGGCTGCATCATTCCCCCGTGAGTCACTATGTCCTTTAATCCACTGTAGTGTGACGTTGTTATACTTACCTATGTTATTCAGGGAAGTATGACATTCGTCAATAAAACTTGAAGTAATTTTATTGCTTTGGAGAGCCATAAGGACCGCCTTGCTGTCTGTCAGGATCTTAATTGATTCATTAGTTACCTGTCTAGCTGCGTTCGCCTGTGTAGCTAAGATTATTCCAGTGCTTTCGGCCTGGAAAATAGAATTGTATATGCCGAGTGGCCAAGCAATCTTGATGTTCAGGTCTTCAGAGAAGACACCCGTACCTGAGCCTGAACCTGTCTTTGAGCCATCTGTAAAGATCCTGAGGTCTCTGGTGTTGAGTCCCTCCTTACCTTCATCAGCGAGCTGTATTTTGTACTTCTTATCGAAGACAAATTTGACAGGTATCGAGTCGTTTGGAGCTGCGACAAACGGTTGGTATTCGAGAACCTGTTTAAAGATACTTGCATGAGAACCTTCCTGTACCTGCCCAGCTTGACTCCAGGCCCGCAGCGACTGTAAACGAACCGCCGAGGCCGCTGCTATCTGCTGTATGAACAGGTGAAGAGGTGGTATGCAGAGCATCGTCTAGTGCTGCCGTTGGGGTAGTCCTCATGCAACCTGTAATGGCTACACATGCTAACCTTTGGAAGCTTTGTAATTTGTTGATCGCCGTTTGAAGTGTGGTTCGTGGCCACCAGATTACCGCATCATAACACACTAACGGCCTAATCACTGCTGTATCTAGCCACAGCATGATTTTTGGTGAAAGACCCCATCTCTTACCAATTAATCTGCGGCATTGCCAAATAATGATACTTGCCTTATCTAGCTTATGTTCTGTATGTTTAGTCCAGTTCAGTTTACTCTCCAGTATGACTTCAAGTATTTGACCTGGGTCGATAACTGAAGTTCAGTGTTTCCTAACCTGGGTAGTCTGTAGTTTCCTAAGGTACGTTTTTTGGTGAACATAACTAGTTTTGTCTTACTTGGGTTGACTGTGAGTCCAAACGAACTGCACCATCTTTCTATAATGCGGAGTGCGTTTTGTGTGAGGTCGCAGACTGTGTCGGCGAATTTACCTTCGGTTAAAACTGCTAAGTCATCCGCATAACCCACCGTATAGAAATGATTTTCATTTAGTATTTTAATAAGCGTATTGATAACCAGGTTCCAAAAGAGAGGTGACAGTACACCACCCTGAGGACAGCCACGACTTACAATGGCTTTTTGATTGTCTAGTTTGCCAAAACTAACCGTTCTTTTACGTAGCATGTTGTCGATCCAACCTATGAGTGTTTTGTTAACACCATGGTTTGAGAGTACCATGCTTATGCTGGAGAAGTTGGTTTTGTCAAAGGCTCCTTCCACATCTATGAAAGTGCCTAAACACATACCTTTGTTTTGGAGTGATTGTTCAATCTTAGATACAACAAGGTGCAAGGCCGACTCCGTTGATTTGTCAGGGGTGTATGCATGTTGCTGGCAATGTAGTGGTGTGGTTTTAAGTACGTTATCTCTCAGTTCCCGGTCACACAGCCTCTCCAACGTTTTAAGTAGGAAGGATATGAGACTTATGGGTCTGAAGGATTTTGGGTCGCTGTAATCGGTTTTACCAGGTTTAGGTATGAAAGTTACTCTTACCTCTCGCCATAGCATAGGTATATACTGCAAAGCTAGGCAAGCTCGGTAGATGTTGCACAGTAGGGGGACTAGGCGACCTTCGCTCCACTGTAGTAGCGCCGGGAAAATCCCGTCTAGGCCAGGTGTTTTAAAAGGTCGGAAGCTGTCAACTGCCCATCGTACCTTACTTGGGGTTACCACTCTTTCTGTCATGGTCCAGCATTCTCTGGTTGGTGTGACAGGCGTGTCTTCCCAGCAATGATCTAGCACTGGTCTACAATCAGGAAAATGAGTGTAGAGTAGGATCCGTTGAATTTCCGCCGAGCAGTTGGTTGTTGTGTTATCTGCTCTGCGGAGAGTTAAGGGGCCATCGTTGGGCTGGTGTTCTAAAATTTTCCTTACCCTGTTAGCCTATTGATTTTTCTCAATATTGTCGCAGAAGTTCCTCCATGATTGGGTCTTATGGAACCTAATGCGTTTTTTGTATATGGACTTGGCCTGCTTGTAGTTGTCCCAGTCCGTTTCATGCATCGTATTCATTGCCCTATTGAATAGCTTCCTTACCTTCTTGCGGAGGCGGGCTAGCTCAGGTACCCACCATGTGTTTGATCCATTGTTACACTGGGCAGAGGCCCCGAGTGGGCAAGCAGTTTCATAACAGCGAATGAGTACATTGGTCAAAGATGCTACCTGCTGTTCGATTTGTTGCACATTTGCCGTCTCGTGTACCACTTGTATCTTGCGCAATTCGGTGGCTGTTTCCCTTTGGAAAAGTACTCGATCCGTCTTGCGAGGATTCCGTCGTGGTGTTATTTCTTTTGTTATTATACGCAGATTGAACCTAATCCATCTATGGTCAGAGCAGAATGCCTTTTCCGAGACATGCCAGTCCGTGATGAAACCCGTGGCTCTGTTTGTGGCGAGTGTCAGATGTCTCTAGAATCCCTTTCAGTTTTAACGATGAGATGCTAATGGTCGATTACTATCGGTGTGGCGGGTCGATGATACCACACTGCTGCATAATTTTACCGACTACCTTACCCATCAATCTGGAAAACAACAGTGATAGGTATTGAATATTGATGCTATTGCGGCAGGAATAGTTAAGGTACAAAACTCCAGCCAAACCAAGTAGTAGTCAGACGTCAAACAGATCATCTAGTGGTCACCAAAGGTAAAAGTTTGTATATATAATTATATAGTAACACGTTTACTCGATCGTTTGATTTTATTTTAATGTTCGACTTTTTTAATTTACTGTCCAAAACTTTTACATCTCAAAACTTTTACATGCAATAAATGCGAATCTAAGTTTGTTAGAAACGCTCTCACGCGAAAACTACTTAATCGGTCATCATGAAATTTTGTACACATATTCTTGGATATTAGAAGTAACAGGATACTTTTTATTTAAAAAAATAAATTAAAGCGAGCGAAGCCGCGGGTAAAAGCTAGTATATATTAATCTTTATTAATGATATAATCTATATTAATAATATAAATGCGAAAGTTTGGATGTTTGGAAGAAAGGATGTTTGTTACTCGATCACGCAAAAACTACTGAACATATTTTAATGAAATTTGGTACACAGGTAGATGATGACCTGGAATAGCACATAGGCCACTTTTTATCCCGACGGGATTCGCCAAAAACTTTTATAAGGCAGCGAGCTCCACGCTACAGCTAGTATTGCATATATTTTGTTAAAAAACAACAATGTTACTAAAACTTTTAAAGTTTTTCCGGCAGCAGCTGTGGAGTCAACAATGAATAACATGTTAATGAATTATGTTATTTATAGTGTTTTTTTTAATTGATATTATTTTAATGTCTTTTTTTTTTGTGAATAGAGCGATTACAACTCAGTTGATAATTCATGCAGACACAAGGGTAAAAATATATTGTAGAATCCTTATACCATTCGAATTATTTACTCTAGGTAGAAGATATTTATCTATTTCAATGTTGCGTAAAAATTTGGTTGTTCTTTAATATTTAAGATATATTGCAAATAAGTTTCATAAATAATTGAGTATTTAATTTTACCATATAATGGCAATATGAGTGGTATTTAAAGAGTAAATTTAGTTTTTTTTAAGTATTTTTGGGAGCTATTGTCTTTAATAGCTTTATTTGTAATTGATAAATATCTTCTATATGGGTTTGAAAAGTGTTGCCTTAGCAACTGAGTCCATAATTTATCATAGATTCTGCTAGAGCAAGATATATTATAAGAAGAATTTTATAGAGCAATTTGTACTTTAGCACTGATGACAAACTTAATTACGTGTCATTTTGCAATGACACGTAATTAAGAAGAAATATGGTCAATGCGTATTTACTTTGTCTATTCTTCAGAGCGGGAGGGAGGATAGGAAGGGCGGTTTGTGACCATCGAAACTAAAATTTTTACGTGCTCTAAAGATTTTCACATTCTGAGCTGCTTTTAAGATTTTTCAAATGTTACTTAGGTTAGAAAAAACAATAAAACTTAACTCGGATCCGGAATTAAACCCAGGACCTTATGACTGGAGTGCAACGACATATAATTAAGTTTAAATATTGTTTTAAAATGTTTGCCAACAGCACTGCGCCAAAGTCCTCGGATTGGAGTTGATTCCAGAGGCTGTTAAAGATGCAAAGTCCAATGCAGAGCTGAACGGTATAGAGAACTGCGAGTTCTTCGTGGGTAAGGCGGAAGACATGGTGACTTCAGTGCTGGCCAGAACCACCGGAGATGACGTCATCGCCATCGTAGACCCGCCGCGCGCCGGACTACGTGAGTTGGGAAATAAACAACTATAACTTGACACCAGTTTATATGATGTACTAGCTGCAGCGTGCAGCCCGTTGTATTCTAAGTTTATGGCGAATCCCACGGGATCATTTAGTTTTTCCGGGATAAAAAGTAGCCTATGTGCTATTCCAGGTCATCATCTATCTGTGTACCAAATTTAATCTAAATCCGTTTAGTAGTTTTTGTGTGATTGAGTAACAAACGTCCATCCATCCAAACATCCAAATTTCGCATTTATAATATTAATAATAATGTCGTAGTCAATTTGTATATTTCGTCGTTATATAAACGGCGTTACCGTTTTATCAATTTAACGTGTAATACGAATTGGCAATTACATATTGTTTATGAATTCAATTGCATCTATATTAATATTATAAATGCGAAAGTTTGAATGTTTGGATGGATATTTGGATAGATGTTTGTTACTCAATCACGCAAAAACTACTGAACGGATTTGAATTAAATTTGACACACAGGTAGATGATGACCTGGAATAGCACATAGGCTACTTTTTATTCCGGAAAAATTAGGTGATCCCGCGGGATTCGCCAAAAACTGTTATAATGCAGCGTCGCGCAGCGTGTTATGTAACAAGCTGGGTAGAGTGTTAGTTCGTGGTTAGTTCTATACCAACTACCCATTAATGTCACAAATAATTCAAACAATATGCCGTGGTAATAACGTTAATTGTCATATGGCAGGTAAAAATTTTAATTTAAGAATTAATACAACCACGGTAGATTGAATTAAATAGATACATATTATTTTAAATTTTGCACTTGTACTGTTACTTAAATATTGTTAGCAACTACGCTTAACAACAAATACTAGCCGGCCGGTGTGGCGCACCTGTGTGACGTATGCACCCGTTATTGTGAGATAATGACGTCATTATTAACAACAATGTATAAATATAAATAAGGATAGTCTAAATAAGCGGGGATAAGATGTTTTCGAGTCATTGTTATTCAATCGCTTCTTGAGGGTGTCGTCTGAGGGGAGGGTGAGGACTCTGCCCAAAATTTATATTGCGCGTGTGAAAGCGATTCAACTGTTTTATTCAGCCAAACTGCTTCTCTGTTATAATAGCCAACCGGTTTCTCATTTTACTGCATCATCAAGGCTAAAAACTTAAATGATTTGGTTGATTCTTTTAGTAGCAAAATTTTAAATAATAATTATGACTGAGTTTCAACAAGTTCTGACGATGGAGAGTATAAATTATAAATTCATATAAAGTTAGAAATATACACCCGTTTTATGACTGTATTGATTTAGATAGTTTTAAATTCATTGAAATATACCAAACTGCAACAATTAGTGCGACTATTTTAATATTCATTTCAAAGAAACAATTATTAATAAACTAAGAAATTGCCACTAGTTAAAAATATTATTTTTCTCAAACATACGTGGAAATAGTGTCATTACGTTTGAATAAAGAGCACGCGAAGTATCGTATTTACGTACACAGAAAAATGGAAGTCATTGTCGGAGCTTTTTTAAATTTGAAACAAGAAACGATCCGGCAATGTTGTACGAAAAGGCGTGCTGGTTGTAATTTGAATTAAGAACTCTTTTATCGTAGTACAAGTTACTTCCACGTGGCTGTATAGCCACAAATGCGTTTGCCTTTCGGCACAGTCGGAGAAAAAGTAATTTGGCGGTTTACCGCCTTGATTTAGCAAGGAGTTCGTCTCGATACTTTTATGTAATAATAAACATTATTAAAAATTAGTTCCATCTGTTCCAAAAGTGAAATGGATATTAATTGCATTTCATCAGATCATCCTAGATCTGATAGAAGCCAAATTAACAATGGAACACCTGTTTTCAAAGAAGTCAAAACAAAAATAGGTAAATTAAATTTATTACATAAAAAGTATTTTTTATTTCCTTGCATTTTTTGGAAAAAACACTATATATGCTTTGGCGGAAATGACAATTGTCTATCTCGTATCATTGAATCCCTAGCTTATGGTCCGGTTTTCAAACTTTCTCGACCTGCAATTGCCTATTTCGCGGCCTTTGCAATACGACTAATATTAGTCTCCGCAATTTTCCAGTATATCCTTTATTAAAGATAAACACTGCAGAGCGGTAATAAAGTAATCGAACGGAAATTTTTTCCGAATTTACTATATATAACAGTTTTTAACTGCCATAAAATATATAAATGGTTTGCAGACATGCGCGCGATTACTCAGCTCCGCAATACGGAGAAGGTGAAGAGGCTGATATATATCTCGTGCCGCGCGTCTGCGGCGGCCAAGAACTTCGTGGACCTGGCGCGGCCCTCCTCCAAGACGCTGCGGGGCGCGCCCTTCCTGCCGCGCCGGGCCATCCCCATCGACATGTTTCCCAACACTAAGCACGTCGAACTCGTTGTGCTGTTCGAACGAGACCAGGTAAACAAAGCTAGTTTGTTTTATAAAAAACAGGCTGACCGCACAGCTTCGTCTAAAAGAGATTACCATGTCGTCGATTTAGTTTTTCCTACAAACTGTCATCTCCTGTTGCAGCGTCTTTGGGGGTTGATTTTTGAGAAATAATCCTATATTTGATCTCGGATCTTCAACTATCTCTAGCGTAACAGACAGACTGATAGACTTTCGCAATTATAATATTTGTATGGATACTATCGATCACGCCTTGGTCGAAACACGACCTTAATTATTCTATTAATAATATAAATTAAATATTAAGATAATCTATTAGACAAATTATATCGAAATCAGAACCAACTATCGACCTGTAATGACTTAAATATTTCACTCGGGGTAGGCCTGAGGAGAGACCCTGAGTGAAATATTTAAAAGTCATTCTTGATCAAATATTGAGACATTGTAATAAAGGAGATTGATGAGGCCCCATATAAATTTGGCCTAAAACGCAACAGATGATGATGGCTGCTTACCGTATTGTAATACATTATTAATTTCTTCTGAAATGTAAATTGTATCACGGACACTTCTTATAATACTAAAATTCACGAACCTCCTTCAAAGGTTAATATTACTTGATTTCACAATGGTTACATTCCATTTTAAGCCACTCACATCGTAATATATCGACAACACAAATATTCATTTTTGTATTACTTATCATGAAGATTATTAGATTTTAACCACTTAAATGTTGAAAAACGATAAAACTTTTGTTTGCATAAAATGTTTATTACTCGCTTACAGCGTAAATAGATGACACTTGTTTTTTTGTTTCTTTCGGATGATATTAAGAGTAATTATTTATACGGCCTTGTATGTTGTAGATTTCGATTATAATATTAAATATTTTCATTTTTGTTGAAGTTTATACAATAGTTGGTTTAAAATTTTGCGTCTTATCTATCCAACATTTTTATAATTTGTTTAGTTTGGTCAGAAATAAAAGAAAGTGTTAACTTTATGGCAGAATAGAAAAATCTTTGCTTTAATTAGAAATAAGAAAAAGCGTCCAAGTTTGATTAGTTTCATGACTTTCCGACTAAAATCCTTTTAAAATTAATTTGCTATTAAAAAGTGTCTGTTGAATTCTAATATTGACTTATTGTGAATAAAATTAATTTAATAATTTCGGCTGACGCTATATTCTTGTAGTCCATTTAGGCCGATCTCATCACTCTCCTTTAAAATATTTATTTTTAGTAATAATTTATATAGATAAAATAAATTTATATTAAATAGAAAATCACGATAAACAGTTTAGTTTTACAAATGGTCGCTCAACTACAGATGCTGGTATAGAATTAACAAAGAAAATTTATAAAGCCTGGGAGGGGATGTGCTTGGGATGTTTTGTGATTTGTCTAAGGCTTTTGACTGTGTTCATTATAGAATATTAATCAGGAAATTACACCATTATGGAATTAGAAATAAGGCTCGTGATCTTTTGATTTCTTATTTAAATGGAAGAATTCAGAAGGTCGAAATTAATGGAGTAAAATCCTCTGGTGCTGCTGTCACAATGGGTGTCCCACAAGGGTCTATCCTTAGTCCATTTTTCTTTCTTACATACATAAATGACTTGCTCTACTATGTAGGTTATAAGCGTTGAATTCTATTGTTTGCAGATGACATTTCACTTTTATTCAAAGTGAAAAGACAAATTGGTAAGTGTGACAAAATATACAATAAGTTTTCAAAAATTGTACACTGGTCCAACGTAAATAATCTGCTTTTAAATGGTAACAAAACCAAGTGAATTAAATTTCCTTCGCCTAATGTGAGGCATGTAGACACCAATGTACAACTTAACGCTAAAAAAATGGATTTTATGGACTCTACTCTTGAAGAGTTACAGTAGATAAAAAACTACATTGGGGACCACATATCGAGAAGTTAGCCAGTAGACAAAGTTTAGCAACATTCACAGTGAAAAAATTAGACAGCTTACACTTTCATAATGTCATGTCATATGCAATTCTTCTCTAGGGAAATTCCGCTCAAGTAAATACAATATTTGTATTAAAAAAAGGGCTATAAGATCAACTTACAATTTCAATCCAAGGAAAATAAGAGAAAATTTCAAAGAAATCAATATTGTAACTGTAATTTCGCAATATATATTTGAAAATATGATGTAAACATATTTGATTATTTAAAAAATATAATGATATTTGCTACCTAAATACAAGGAACAAATACAATCTTGTTTTGAATGTATTTGGTCTCCTCAGAATAAGCAACTATTTTTTATGGGGCAAAGTATATGCTTTTACAATAAATTACTAGATGCTGTTAAAGATTTACAGTTTACAAATTCAAAAAAATGTGTTAAAATTGTATAAATAAGGATAGTATAAAATATCTAAATATCTAGTTGATATGAAAGCATAAGATTAACTGCTCCTCATATCAGCAATCTATACCTATTATTATTGTAATAATTGCATACTTGCAAGTTATTATGTAATATCTTATTTTAAAAAAAAAGTTTGCATGAAAAAAGACAAGCCCGCTGAATTTCTTCCGACGGATCCTCTGTGTGTGGCGCGTTTCCGATCCCGTAGTAGTTTAAAGAAATGTTGACGCGTCAAAATAACTTGTAAAAAGTTTTATCGAATAAAGAATTTCCAAATTTCTGATTTCTGATAGGATAAGCAAACTAAAACACACGACGGTAACAAGCACTGACGCTTTTGCGGCAGGAATAGGTAAGGCGGTAGACAATGCAGAACACTACCACCTAGTGCAGAACTCTACCACCTAGTGAAGATAGGTACTAATAATTACGCTTGTAACACAAATAACGGATTTGAACGAGCCAGTCAAAAGACTTATCGCATTGGCTCCTTTTTATCTCGGAGAAACGTTTTCGTGAAACTCAAGACTTTGATAAGTTATGGTCGAGCCAGTCAAAAGACTCATCGCATGGCCTCCTTTTTATCTCGGAGATATGTTTTCGTGAAACTCAAGACTTTGATAAGTTATGGTCGAGCCAGTCAAAAGACTCATCGCATGGCCTCCTTTTTATCTCGGAGATATGTTTTCGTGAAACTCAAGACTTTGATAAGTTATGGTCGAGCCAGTCAAAAGACTTATCGCATGGTCTCCTTTTAGCTCGGAGAAATATTTTCGTGAAACTTAAGACTTTGATAAGTGATGTGCGGAGTTCTTAGTAAACCAGAGTATTAAGCTCATTATTACTCTAATTGTTGTAGAAATTGACAAGCAGTGAGAAAAATGATACCCAGGATAACGCACACGAAGATCAACAAACCAACACACAGGAAACTGAGATTTCTAAAGATGCCGATGAAGGAACGTGAAATACATATATTGTTTTATATGTAATAAAATATTTTATCCATATTTCAACGTAATTTATATATTGTACAATCCCTTTCCCTGTGCCTGTGAAGAGTAAACGAACTGTCTTTAGTCAGGAATGTCGTACGAGGCGAGTGAAGGCCACAACCATAGCTACTATTATTGTAGCTATAGTTGTGGCCTACCTTGCATACAGTTGAAGCTCTACACCAAATATAAGCCGTTTATATAAAACGGGGCTTCTAGGGCAGTTATATAAAAAAAAAAAACAATAATTACGGCTTGTGGAAGGCATATTATATTATTTCGTTATTCTTACATCATTTCCTACAAAATAAAAGAATTCAACCTCGCTCAAGAATATCAAGGCTACTTACAATTTTGTGACTCTCCCACTCTCTTAGTTTACACTCAAATCGTCAGATTTTCTAAATTTTAGCTCTAAATTAACACACCATACCTTAATCTAATGAGCTTCAGTGTTTCCATGTCATTAATGTTTTTTACATATTTTTTAATCTGTAAGCGCTTTTCCAACATTCTAATGAAAAACATTATATCACCTTTTAGTTTTCCTATAATCTAATCTACAAAATCCAGCAGATCCCCACGACGCTCTAATAAATCTTCATTAAGCATCTTGGGCTTTTTTTTTATTTATTTTTTTATATCATAAGACAGCAAACAGCAGATGGGTCTCCCGATGGAAAGAGTCAACCATCGCCTATAGACACCAAAGGTGTTAATTGTGCGTTGCTATCTTGTGGCGAGGTCTAATAAATATAATAAAAATAAAATAAATAAAAGGAATAGGTCAGGCGGTGGTACCAAATCCGGGCGAGACAATACAGAACTCTACCTAGTAGCAACGAATGGTAGTGACTCGCATAGGCAATTGGTCACCTTTTACGACCTGCCTGGCAGAACGACACTTGGTTTATTCCTTAAAGGAACCCGGAACCAACACGGGGGCTATTAGTAGGTGGTAGATTTTCTTATCGAAGGCATCAGTGAAATTTACAAATTGCTAGGGGCTCTCATATGTAGTTTCTACTGTGCTACCGATACAAGAAAAGTAGTTTAAAAAATTATACAATTGCAATAAGGTCCGGAAAATAAAGAAGAACCCAGGGACATAATAATTATTTTCCTCCCACATCCGCAATAGACCGTGGTCCCAAGAACAATCTTTTTTTTTATTAATAACAATCTGAATTTTTGTGAACAGTTTCGTTTTGACGAGACGCAAATCTTTTCTATCTTAGAAAAATCTCGAATCGGGTAACTGCTAAAGTTTCTTCGAACGGAGCTTCGAACGTTTTAATTCGGAGAAGGAAAAATATTTTATTTATAACAATTATTTTTTACTTTAATCGCTTGATTGTTTTATGAAAAACACAACAAAAACTTTTGTCCTAGATTCGATTCTTTTTCTTTTCTTAGTCTGACACTCTTAAAGTTTTCTTTTTTATCTAATCTTTATTAGTTACCCGATTCGAGGTTTTCTGAAGATAGAAAAGATGGGCGTTCCGTAAAAACGAAGCTTTTCACAAAAATTCAGCTTGTTATTAATCAAAAAAACGTTTTTTCCTGGGACCTTTGTCTACAACAAAAGTATACAAATTCAAAGTAAACTGTAAACTTTGTAATCGAAGTGTCCTCAGGAGAAACGAATAGCACTTTTTTGCGGGAAGCGCTATTTATATCTCCTAAGGATGCTAGATTTCTTATTTCAGGCATTATTATGCGAAAATCGGAATCCATCATGCAGAAGTTCCGTAAAATAACATCTGAATCTGTAAAATAGCTTAGAGGATTTCTTTTACAGCTGTTCATCGGTCAGCCTTTTTTACCGCCATAAATCAGTGCTGGACGTCGCCGAAATGTTAGTACGCACCATGAAGCTGCATTATATCTGGAGGCAGCACTTCTAATACCTACTTGAAACACAATTTCAAATACTGCTGTCATCTTCTGAGGTCTCACCCTTTCTTTCTAACACAGCTGTATAAAAAGAGATGCAGAGACCTATAGACAGAGATATAACGTAAATATGTGTTTCAAGTGATTAATACGAGTGCTAGCTCCACCTATACCTAATACTTCATGGTACGCACAAAACTTCTGAATAAATGCACAGAAATAGATATTTCTATTTTGGTTGTGTTTGTTATTGTCAGAACTCAGAACAAGGTTTGTATAAAAGAATATGTTAAAAATCATACGGGAAAGTTTTTAAAGTCTTACCCGTGCGAAGAGGGAGCGGGCATCTAAAAAAATATCATCACGCCCGGGTCCCTTGCGTGGTAGGTGGAGTAAACCGAACGTCTATAGACTTCGATTCACCACGACTTACCAGTATGTCGGTTGGCGAGATGAGTGGTTATCTCCATCGCCGCAAAAACCTGATAACGTTTATCGACTATTTCTAGCGATATCCGGGACCGACGGCTTTACGTGCTCATCCAAGGCACGGGAGTGGTAACACACCACCCGCCAAACTCCGGGCTTTTACTGAGATTGGGGCTTTTGGCAATCAGTTCAAAATATATGTCAATCAGATGATACCTTATTAATTGGGTTGTTTTTGTTTTTTCAATTTGATAAATATCACGACGATTTTCTAGCAAGTTGCGGCGTAGGCAGAGAGCAAGCAGAAACATAGTAAATGAATAAATATGATGCTGATTCCAAAGCTGAATATTAAAAGTCGTACCGGTTCACCATGAATCACTGGATTGATGACCTCTGTTGTTTTGTTTTTTGCATTATAGGGTAAAATTCGAATAGTTGCCTCAGAGGGATACATGCCCCCATGGGCGTAGCGAGGGGGGGCAGGCAGGAGCAGCTGCCCCCGCTTGAAATTTGTTTACCTCTCTATTAACTATATACTATTGTAGATAAAAATATAGTCTTAAAATGTTACGGTTGCCCACCCCTGGCCCAGAACCTGGTTACGCCCATACATGCCCCGGTTTTGAATACTTTGATTTTGGTAAGTTTATAGAAGGCATCAGCGCTTTACTAAAATTAAAAGCGCCCCTTTAGAGTGCCCTCCAGGCAAATGCCATATAAGATGTCAAAGTGGGCGCATGCATTTTGTCCGTGTGATGAAAAATATTTCGTGGCGAAAGTAAAATAGACTTTGAAACTATATTGTTCAGTAATTTCTGTTAATTTTTTTATTGTATTTATTAAGTACCTACTGATCGTGGTGTGAAAAAATAAATGTGTTGAAACAAAACCTTGTTAAAATATTACTTAGAAGAATAATCTTAAGATTATCTGTTTCTCATAATAATAATAATTAAATAAATAATAATAAATTTCATGCAAAAATAATAATCGCTGTACGTTCAATTTATAT
The DNA here is from genome assembly GCA_036924255.1 of Apodemia mormo. Classification (NCBI taxonomy): domain Eukaryota; kingdom Metazoa; phylum Arthropoda; class Insecta; order Lepidoptera; family Riodinidae; genus Apodemia; species Apodemia mormo. The sequence continues at coordinate 30,341,967 of JAUPFN010000012.1, read as the reverse complement.
AAATAAATGTATTATCCACGGAATAAATGATTATTATTCACGGATTACCATTTTTTTAAATTTGGTAGCGTTGCTTGCAATTACATACAGAAATACAAAATTATACGACTTACCAATGAAATAAAATTATTTCAAGGGTAATTTTTAAACCTTGTCATCTCATTCGGTACGATAAAATAACACAACATGGTTTATTTCTATTTTTTACAATACAATATTATAACCTACAAATGTATGAAATTTTCGACAGTAATAGAAGCGTTTGCTCATATGCGCGGCGACCCGTTTCCTTCCCAATAGCGTGTCTATTAGTATTAATGTGGTATTATCAGTCATTAATATAATTAGATTTAATATTATAGATATGAATTTATATTTATATATCTATACATATAATAAAATCGTAAGAAAGTCAATGTATGTCCGGGGTAAACTCAAAAAGTACTGCATGGATTTACTTCAAATTTTGCATGAATATTACTAACAGGTCGGGTCAACATATAGGCTACATATTATCACGCTATCACCTACGGGGGATGAGCTGTGCGGTGTAAACGAAACCCGCGCGGACGAAGTCGCGAGCAACAGCTAGTACATATAATAAAATCGTAGGAAAGTCAAAACTGTACATTGAATATTTTTCTATATAATAAGAATCTAATATATAAGAATACTTGGGGCGTGATCTACAATCGATATCGAAGCCAAAATATAGATTTTAGAATTTTTCGTCTGTTTGTCTGTATGTATGTCCGGGTAAACTCAAAAAGTACCGCATGGATTTACTTCAAATGCATGAATATTACTAATAGGTCGGGTCAACATATAGGCTACATATTATCACGCTATCACCTACGGGGGAGGAGCTGTGCGGAGTAAACGAAGTCCGCGCGGACGAAGTCGTGGGCAACAGCTAGTTATTAATATTTTAATAAATACCATATTAAATATTATGAAATAATTTTATGTTCCAATTATTTTTGTATGGGCCCCCTTCGGGTAAGATACTCCAAGATACCTATTCCATTTTGTTTTGTCATTGGTGGTATTCAGTCAACCTTGTCCTGCTACTGCTACTATTTCATCCAACCATCTGGCGTGCGGGCGGCCTCTTGGTCTTTTTCCTTGTGGTCCCGAGTCCGGACAATCCTACCGTTCTCTAAATTCATCTGTTGTCATTGTACCTAGGCTCCTAGCCATGTGGCCTGCCCATTTCCACTTCTTTTGTAGCGAGATGATTAAAGCATCTGTAACATTTGTCTTCTTGTGGATATCCACATTCCTCACCTTATCTTTGAGTTTTAATCCCATAATGCTTCGTTCCATTCGCTCCTCATACCAATATCTTATTATTTTTGTATACATGTACGATACTCATATAATATTTTATTAAAAATAAATTTAGTTAAAATAAAAGGCAAGCTGACTGTGTTAAATTCTTCCACCGGACTTTCTCAGTACCTATACATGGCCACGTTTCTTATCCAGTAGTAGCGCAAAAACTGCTGACCCCATTTACTTCAAATGATAATGAATAAACAAAAATCTAAATTCAGTGGTCGAACAATTAAAAAACCTTTCTGTTTTATTTTTTTGTTGGCTGTAAATGCTTGAGGTATCTTAATTAAAATTATATCCGTGTATTTAAGTACTCTAAATTATTGGAAATATCGCAAATCTATAAAACTCTATGACCGTTTAATATGAATAGTCAGGCGCCTCGAAGGGCGGCGAAGTTATTTGCCAGGAATTTAATAAAGCCCTCATTGCATTCCGGACCACACGATGCCGCAAATATTACCACGTCTTCCACTCAAAATGTTGGTACAGTCATGTAGAGCGTTGTTTATCGCTGTAAACTAATTCTACATTTTCCTGTTAGTTAAGGGTTTTAAGCATATTTTCACTTTTGCAAATCCTTTATTTTGGTAGTGTAAATATTACATTTATAAATTTAAATATAGATTAAGATTGGTATTAATGATTCAGAATTCAAGGAAAATATTTGCACTACTTTTTGAAAAAGTCACTAGTGATAGCAATTCAAATTTAAATTGAACGTAATGTGATGACAAGACTTATCGTAATTTTGCATCATCATTACAAGCTCGTATTTAAACTAAACATTAAGTTTTATAAGTACTGGAACAGGTTTTTTATTCGAATCCAAAGCAGTGACAGAACCCACATACAGTGGAATCCATAATTCAAAGATAAAATTAAGGTAATTAATTTGCAACTTTCTGCGAAATCTGATATGCGACTGCTGTGATACAAGTGAAACATTAAGTATAAGTAATCGAACGAACTGACAAAAAGGGCTAAAAATTTATAGATACCTCGGAGGAACAAAAATCCGGCCACGTCATTAGATAAGGCAGAAACACAGTTTATCTACTCAACGCGCGTTTACACAATATTTAAATGCTAAATTATCATCATAATTTCTCATTATATTTTGTATTTAGCAAAAGTTGTTATGAGATCGCCTTATTATAATTTATAAAATAAAGTAATAGTAAATTTAAAAAAACGTTATTAAATTGCAGTAAAAACCCAGAAATATTATCAAATAAAGGACCTAACGTAATAAAAAAGCTTCTAGTAAGTTAAGAATAGTAATTTTTTAAGTTTTCATTTTTTTTGGTTCATTGCATCCAAATGTACCTTTGCAGTTCATTACAAATTTTATTAATAACTTAGAATCACTCCGTCGTGCTTTTTTTGAAGTGTACAACGTAATAACGCTCAATTTATTTTTAAAGTTGTGGAATTATTCATGAATTCTTAATTTAATAAGTTAACTTAATGATACCTTATATAATATAAGAAATTATTGATTATGTTTATTTTTTTAAGAACTAAAATATATTTGGTTTTTGTGCTGAACTGTCCATATAAGTTAACAGGGAATTATTGGTTTGCCAGAGGCGAAGACGTCGCCACCTAGCTATAATCGTCTCTAACAGAGGACACTTCATTAGAGGCTAGACTTTCAAAGGAGCACGACAATCTAGTGGCTCAGGAAACTGGTTCAATGTAAAAGAACATGGCTATGAAGCTTGCTGTATATTTTTTCACAGCAATTTTTTGTCAGTGCTGTTTTTCTATTCACCACTACCCAGGTGAGTTTATGTATTGTTCTCTTTTTGACCGACTTTAAAAAAGGGGAAAGTTCTATGGTCGTCTCAATTAAGTTCACTGATATTTTCATCAATTGTTAGGTAATTTGGAAAATATTTTTTATTAGCTTCTGAGGTTGTTCTATTTTTACCAAGCCTGGGAAAGGCTTAGAGAAATCAAAGATTTTTTTCAAGAATAATGGTGTATTAGTTTTTTTTGTAATATTTTATCACTTATACACTTGTACTGTTTCACAATAAAGCTATTATCACTTATTACCAACCGGTGTCGCTTACACAAGCATCATCAGGGCAATTTATAGTTACAAACTAAACACAAAATTCTTTTGTGTTTAGTTCGTAACAACTTTTGTGTACAAACTAAACACGAAAGTTTTTTTTTGTCCTACATTCATTGATTTTATTGAAAAATCTGCTTTTATTCCAACAGACAAAAGATACGCGAAAAGCCAATCTGTGTTAGATCCTGAAGGAGCACTGTTACTGAAATGGCAAGTGGATTATTTGGCCCGCAAAATACATTTTCAAATCGTTCTCTCGGAAAAACTACCGTCCGTGAATTGGTTTGCCTTGGGGTTCTCTGATAGAGGAGATCTTGAAAATTCGGATGTGTGTCTAGTGTGGACTGATTACAAGGGCAAGGACCATTATGAGGTAAGAACTAAATTTGGAAAATAAAAAAATAACAGGTCGAACTAGTGGTTTGGCTGTTCGGCTTACATTAATCTGTTCTATTTGTTGCAGATTATAATATGAACCTTGAATCGCATAGGTATAGCTGGTAATATCTATTTTTCATACATATATGTATATAACAAGCTTTTCAAGCAATTCTTTTGATCCCCGTGTTGGTCCCGGGCTTCTTTGAAGAATAGGCCAACTGCTGTTCTGCCAGGCAGGTCGTAAAAGGCGACCGATTGGCTATACGAGTCACTAACATCGTGACTACTAGGTGGTAGAGCTCTGCATTGTCTCGCCTGGGTCTGGTACCACCGCCTTACCTATTCCTGCCGCAATAGCGTCAGTGCTTGTCACTGTCGTGTTCCGGTTTGGAGGGTAAGGTAGCCGGTAAATGCATGTGGCAAATAGTAACGCACCGTTAACACCTTTGGTGTCTATAGGCGATGGTTGACTCTTCCCATCAGGAGACCCATCTGCTTGTTTGCTATCTTATACTATAAAAAAAAATGTTAGACATTGTTTGTTATTAGATTAAAGTAACAGCGAAACATATTTACACAAAGTTTGCCTTTGTATAGGTAGGTAGGTATATCATAATATAGCAAACAAGCAGATGGCTTTTCTGATGGAAAGTTACAACCATCGCCTAAAGACACTAATGATGTAAATGGTGCGTTGATGTCTGTGTGGCAATGACTTAATGCCACTTGAATAAGTTTACTACCTTACCCTTGAAACCAGAACATGACAATAACAAGCGTTGATGCTATTGAGGCAGGAATAGGTAAGGCGGTGGTACCAAAACCCGGGCGAGACATTGCAGAACCTAGTCACGATGGTAATGATACGTATAGTCAATCAATTAGTCATCATAATCTGGATCCCGCATTATTTAACGGACCCGGAACCGTTAAAAATGGCGAGGTTCCAGTAGTAATGAGTGACATTTAAATTGTATCAAAATTTTCAGGATATGCACGCCGACAAAAATGGAAAATTAATAATTGATGTTATACAAAACTGCGATAATTTCTACATAGATGCTCAAAGTCGAAGTATCAATTTTGAGCGACATTTTGATACATGCGATCCAGATGATTATGTTATCGAGGTATGTACCTTCAGAATGCGATTATGATTTTGTATAAGCTTTTTTGGAACGAAGTTCCTTACGGCAGGCTTGAAGGGGATAGAGATTTTGCTGCGCGACCGAACTGAAAAAAATGTGATAGTAAAACCGTAAGAAAAATGCGTGGAATAAAACCGTTAAATGAGACGTGCGCATGCGCGACAGTCGCGTACACAAGCGAGTAGTGCCGTTTAGCCGAAGGAACTTTGTTCCTAGCTGGTGTCCCACGACACCACATCATTTTTTAAATATTAATACGCGAAGGGAAAACTTTGTGCCTTTTCTTAAGACAATCACGCGAACGGTGGAGTATGAAATTTGAAACAGTAAAAGTTTACATTGCGGAGTACGTTAGTATATAGAATAGGGTGGATCGAAAATTTTTTTTTTCTTAGCATGGGGGTAGAATTTGTAGCTTATAAAAAAAGAAAATTTTTCAAAAAAAAAAAAAAATTTTTTTCGCAACATTTGGAGATAGCCCACTCGTTTTTTAATAAAATAATGGATCAAATGGACTAAAAAATTTTAAAATATTTAAACGATGTTTTAGAATCTGTGGAATGTCTTTTTGAAAGCCAAATGGAAATCAGAAGTCAAAAAAAATTTTTTCCTATTATTTTTGTAACTTAAGCGAAAAATAAAGAACTAAGCAGCCCTTTTATCTGTATTAAAGTAAAAGGTAAGTGAAAAAAAAATCATATGAAATTATTTTTTCATGTTTTCCACGATTTTTGACGGAAAAAAAATTTTTTCGCTAGAATAAGTCCATTTGATCCATTAATTTATTAAAAAACGAGTGGGCTATCTCTAAATGTTGCGAAAAAAAATTATTTTTTTTTTGAAAAACATTCTTTTTTTATAAGCTACAAATTCTACCCCCATGCTAAGAAAAAAAATAAAAAAATTTTTTTTCGATCCACCCTAATATAGAAGTCATTGATTGCGGTGGACTGTAAAAACCTAATGTTTTAAATAAAATGCATCTATATTAATATTATAAATGCGAAAGTATGGATGTTTGGATAGATGTTTGTTACTCAATCACACAGAAAATACTGAACGGCTTTGAATGAAATTTGGCACGCAGGTAGATAATGACCTGGAATAAGCACACAGACTACTTTTATCTCTTTAAAATTAGGTGATCCCGCGGGATTCGCCAAAAACTCTTATAATTGCTGCGGGCTTGCACGCTGCAGCTAGTTAGAAATAAATGAGATTAACAAAAATAAAAATTACACCCACACACATTCACGTGACGTATACTAGCTACACTATCGACTGTTGCATTATTATTTTATGCCATAAACTGTATTTTTATTTTTTTCTGCCCAGTTGCGTTGATACTACCAGTGACAAAAGAATATTATATATATTATATGTTGCTATAATTACTACTTATACTATAGAAGATAAAGTTTACTTTATATATATATATATATATATATATATATATATATATATATATATATATATATATATATATATATATATATATATATATATATATATATATATATATATATATATATATATATAGCGTAGGTATATATCTAGCTCTTACCAAGCTCTTGTGCCCAATTACTGATACTAAATACAATTAAAAATACTACATTATTTTTTGTAATCATTAGCGTCGTTTGTATTTTTTACAATTTTTTACAAATTTTTTACAATTTAAGTAGGTATTTATTCAAGCGGATTCTTGTGTGGTGGATGTTGAATTAACATCCACCATGTTGAATTAACACCCAATACTATATTCGCCATCGTAATAATATGTGGCTTGGCCATTTCGCTACCATCACATGGGCTTAAAGTAAAAAAAATCACGGTTTATTTTTTGTCATTTTTCTGTCACACAATAAGATCTTGTAGTAACGAATTAGTCAACAGAAGTATTGTATACTCTTTGTTAGCAAGTATTGTATACTCTTTGTTAGTCAAGCCATGTATTTTGACTAAGGTGTATAGTTTGTGAAGTTGGGGTTTTTAGAGTGAGAGCTTGTAAAGTTAGAAGCTTGGTTCTACACAAGATTTGATGACTTTTTGACAGTGCAAGCCATGGTCTCATCGTGGCAAAATTTTACATAAAAAATGTTTTTGCTGGGATGATTGTATATTACACGCCTCCGCGCAAGCGGGGCTTTGCTTTACTCTCGATATGGCGCTCTGTGTTGATTTCGCAGAATAAAATCGTAGTAATACCTTAAGTTGGACACCAAATCAATTAAAAGTGGATGATTCAGAAACTAGATGTAGTAAACTATAAAATCGCATTTTTCTTCGAATTGTTCCTTTCATAGGACGAAACGGTCCACGTGGTCTGGGCTCGGGGTAGCGACAAGCTATTTACTTCTAGCGGTTTGTGCTTGACCTGCACACCAAATCATGACCATGGCTTCATCAGAGTACGCCTCCTTACTCCACGAACGATGCCCAAACAAAACGCTCAAGAACTGCGTATTACAACTAAGAACCTGAAGGTACCCAGCGCAGATACAACTTATTGGTGTAAAGTGGTCAAACTGCCCAAATATATTTCGGATGTCCAACATCACATAATTCAAGTAAGAGAAATGAAATTTGTGTTTTTTATTGTTTAATCTTCTCAAATTCATTGGAATTAGATAAAATTCGAATATGATGATCTATTTAGGTGCCTGAACACGTGTACTTAATTTAGTATGTGTATGTATGTCTGAATGTTTGTAAGTTTGTATGTTAGTCCACGAGATTTTCGGGAACTAAAACCTATATCGAGATAATTCTTTATGATTTGAATCAGGTATATTCCAACTTAGGGAATAGTCGAAGTTTAATCAAATTCGGTTCAGTAATTTTTGAGATATGGGTGTGGTTGACGGATATTTCGAGTCAGTTTAATTTTTCAAATTACTTTTATTTACGATGCCATTCATTTATTTAAAAATCGACCAGTTCCGCTTTTTAAGAATTTTCAAGACAACCAAGCAGATATGGTCAACTGCAGTCACATGCGTGTCTACTATATAAATTAAATGCATTTATAATGCTACATTCGGTTCTAAATCTTCTGCACTTCTGAAACCTTGGATCAGATTTGTACCAAACTGTTATAGGGCGAAATTGAAAGTATACCCACCCTAATAAAAAAACGAATTTCCTAATACGATCCAGGCGTCTTTGAATAACTGCGGAATATACAGGGTTACATTTAAAGGTCCGGCCAAATTTTCAGGGGTTGTTCAGAATCGATAATATGTTAGATTTATGTATTAAAAACATAATTTAAAAAATTTAAAATTTCAATTTTGTCCGACACGGAAAACACAACGCATGGATATAATTTCAATTACGAAGAAAATCGAGCGCGGATCAAATAGTGCCCCTCGCATGCTGCTCAAACTGCCCGGCAACCCATTCACTCGGTACATTGAATTCTTGACTTTACTGGGACATTTTTAAACGAATATTTTTATATTATGTTGCAATATTTTTACAAAAATAATTAAAACGCACTTTCAATTCAATATTTAGTTCTTAATTTTAAAATTTGGCCGGACCTTTAAATGTAATTCTGTGTGTACATAAAAATGTAACGATTTGAAAACCTTAGTTTTGAAAAGAGGAATTTTTGGTAATTGCGCGAGGTGATATTATACCTACTCATAAATGCGAAAATGTTGTATGCGTTTGTTCATCTTCTTTTTTCTTCTACACGCTGAAACGGCTGAAAGAATATGAATATAAATTTATATACAGATGGGATTGCTATAATATATGTAAGCCTTGCACATAGGTTACTATGTATACCCTAACTAAAGTATACATCGCTCCCATGAAATTCACATAAAAGAACTTTAATCCGCTGCGTCAAGAGTGACAAGACTTGCTTATTGACTATTAATCATTGGTTGTAAAATTCCAAATCAATATAATTAGATACTGATACCTCAATATTTGCAGTTTCAATCGACCATAACTCGAGGCAATGAAGGCCTCGTCCACCACATGGAAGTGTTTTACTGCGATGCAGCGCCACAAGCTGAAATATCTCTATATGAAGGAAATTGTTTTTCCGAGAAACGTCCCAAGGATACCCAAGTGTGTTCTAAGGTTTCTGATTTTTTTTACTTAAAAATTTACATTATTTTGTTGCGTTGAAACCAATCGATCCTGAGTAACTAAGTATACTAACCCAGCAAATGGGTGTACTACATTACTTTAAAGCAGTGGTTCTTAACCTTTTTAAGATGATGGAGCTCTTTACAAAATATCTGTCTTGAAATGGACCACCTACTATTTCGTAGGTAACGTAGTCGAATAGTAAATTGATAGAGATAAATAAACAACAGCGCGGGACCACTTCGGATGTTAGGGACCACCAGTGGTCCGCGGACTACCGGTTAAGACAACTACTTTAAAGGATCAAGCGAACTGAGACTGGTCGTAGTGAGCCGAGTCGCAAAAATCCGCCTAGATCACTTTCATACATTTTATGCGAACAATCGGACACTATAACAGGAGGCATAGTGCGGATTTTTGCTAAGCAGATTTCGGTGAATAAGATGTGCCCAGCCTCGCCCCGTCATCAGTGTGCGATGGCGAGCGGAATTGCGTCCATATGTTCTTTCGTGTTTCTTTGAATAATAATTTATATGATTAATTATGGTTGAAAAATGATTAACAATTTTTGTGCAAAGCTACAAATAGTTTTACAATTTGCAAGATCCACATTATGATGATTAACAAATAAATTTAGAAAACGGAACGGAAATGCACTGCGTTGTGATGCGGCCCTCTCCGCCCCGTCCTAATGCATAGCGCATTGCTGCGCTGCATTTTTTGATGCTATGCGGTCTGCCCAGGCCCGCTCTGATCTGATAGTCTCAATGTGCTTGATCCTTTACGTAATTAACTGATGCTGCTGGTAGTACATGGACTGTACGCGCGTTACTACATACCCTGAAAAAATGATAGCGACACACTGTAATCGTCTTTCATGCTTAAAAGTAGCGGTTGTCACTTACGACGAGTTAGTGAATGAGACCAAAATAGTCAATTTCATTTTTGTATGTCATGTGCAAGGAAGTTATATTCTACCGGAATGCTTACACGCGCTTCAAAATCGTTCCGAAGAGTACCACGACATGAGTGGAGTGTGTCTCTTTCTACTAAATAAAGCGCCAATCGCCACATATAAGTGTGGCCATGCGTAGTTTGCAAATTACTACTAAGTAATTCTACTAATTTGAGAAACAGTTTTTACATTGCATAAGTAATTACGTAATAATTAAAATAAGCACATTTAAGAACTCACTATGTTAATTACAATACATTTTATGCTAATGTATCTATCGACGTGTATGAATAAAAAGGATTTAACGATTACTGAATATGTAAAAATCTACCATCTAGATAGTTTTATTTACACTGGCAATTGCACAAAAGGGACAACATCCACTCTTGTCGTTGTCTTGCTCAGAACGTTTTTCCCCTCTGTTATGTAAGAAACAAATGTCAACTTTATCTGTTATGTAATAAAGTACATTTTTATTTTTCAAATGATGCTTCGTAACAATTCCAGTTATAGTATATAAGTTCCTTGGTCCTGTGTTATAAAACATATACATATAATGCGTATATGTATTATAGACAAAGTGACATGAGTGTTTGTCTCCATAAAGACCTACTACTACTTTTTTTACTTTTACTGTTTGTCTCCATAAAGACCTACTACTTTTGATAAGAATCCAAAAATGTTAAATGTTTTATAGGTAAAAGCAGCGTGGGCTATGGGGGCGCGACCATTCGTATATCCCAAAGAAGCTGGACTTCCTATCGGCGGGCCCAAGGCGAATAAATACATTATGCTGGAAGTGCATTATAACAATCCTGAGTCTAAAGCTGGTGAGTAGTTTTATTAATAATAAGGTATCCACTCGACCACCTTAAAAAATTGCAAGGAAATTGTAGATAGATCCACCTTGAAAAAGCCTCTCGCGCCATTTTTCGGGGTCTGGGGTCAAGTAGTATGATGCGCGAAAAGTGTAAATACACTAAAACCAAACCATATTCTAACATTCTATAAGCAAGTATTGATAAATAAATATATTTCCTATTTGTAAAATGCATTTAAAAAGTAACAAAAATACATTATCCGTGTTTGAAATCCGCTAAACACAGTAACCACTTTATATAGATACTACAAAACACAGCTGGTACTCAATATTGACAAGCGACTTATGATGGTCGTGAAATAATGAAATTCTGTTACAGATAATATAACATTATAGCATTCGTAGTGTAGGAAATTTATCAAAGAACTTATGTGACTAACTTCGCCATGCCAAAATAGACTGTAGCTTAAACAAGCGAAGATTTAAAATGAAACGGATTGTGGTCTCTGAAGATCAAATTGTGCTTACGCATGCATGTGTAATGCCCGGTTTTTGAGGTACTTTTAACAGTAGTTTATCCATTCGTTAACACTATCGGTCCGATAACTACAGGAATTGCGTTTCTGAGCTACGCATTGTAACACAAACTCCGTTTAAACTTAGTTTAATGTAACCGGCCAAATTTGGCGGTTTATCGATACCATAACTTTATGTAACGCTTTTTGCTCTTGTAGGTAGCTTCTTTTTAATGCACATAATAATTTTAATAGTTTTGTTTGTCTGTCTGTATGTTTGTGCTTACATTAAAAAAAACTGCTGTACGAAGTACAAACGTTGTTTTCACAGCAGCTATAATGATGTTTGTTTAATATTGTCATGATAAAGAATTAAATTTCATCCTTGCAAAGAGGAACAGGAACACTAGACAGCTTTTACTTGGATATTTGTTAGTTAAGGCAATTCAAGCTTATTTCTAAGCTTTTACAAAATTACTACCTGCATTTTTATATGCACAAATTCTTTTACCACTTAAAAAAAGGTCTTCTCAAATAAAATAATTACTTTTTAGTTTTCTGTCTTTCTGTAAAATTCTTATTGCGCTGTCGAGTCACCATTATAATGATTTTATATTAACTTAAACATGCCACAAGACGATCAGGTAAATGCAAGAAACGACCAACAATATCTAAAAGAGAAATTGACGCAAAAAGAAATATTCTTAATTCAAAGTAAACGACAAACATTGTTTTGAACAGTACCCAAACTAACTATATAACAAAATATTTGGTGACTACCGACTAGTGACTAGTGTAAAGCTATCTCATTTCTCTTTAATAAAATAATAGTTCCCTCTCTTTCTGCTACCTGATTCGAAATCATTCTTTTCATTCGGTTCCAAATTCATGCGAAAACTTTTCCTCATGCTAGGGTATAAAGATTTAGTTTGAATGCTTTAGCGTAACTGTTATACAGACATAGTTATCGTCGTGAATTACATAGTTTCAACTAAAACCTTCTTTAAACACTTATTTATGTTAGATAAAATATTACCACAAATAAAAATAATCATACAGGGGAGTAAAACTACCAAAATAGCATTTTATTTTCCGCATTATAAACAGACCCATCTAGTGGTGGACTTAAAAATGACTTATCGGTTCAATAGCTATTGAACCGTTCGGTTTGCCTTCAGAAACCATCTACGAGATAAACGAAGTTTATCCTCTTGCTAACTTTAAACGATCAATAGTTGTTAATAGTTTAACTGACGACTTCAGAAACCGGGCATGAGCCATGGTCTTTAGGGACCACGCGGGGATACTAAGACATGAACAATACCATCAGACATGTACTCCCAACGTGCAACTAGTGCATATAATATGATTAACTAACAGCATTTGATATAATGGGAGTATTGACCAATGATATTTGTCTATATGTATAATATTTGTCTGTTTATCGACACTGAGACAAGATATGTTTTTCAAAGAAAGCACATACAACCGTCAATTCCAGTGGTTGCACGTATAAAGTTAATTTTGCGGTACGCAAATGCAATTTGTCCCTTTGAAGAATAGGCCATCTTTTATTTTGCCAGGCGTTTCGTAAAATGCAAACGATTGACTATACGTGTCACTACATCGTGACTATAAGTTTTTAGAGTTCTAAAACGTCTCGCTCGGGTTTCAGTACCACCTCCTGATCTATTCCTTCTGCAATAGCGTCAATGATTGTTATTGTCGTGTTCCGGTTTGGAGGGTGACATACCTGTTGAACTCATGCATATGGCATTACATAGTGTCCATAGGCAATCATTATCTCTTGCCTTCAGATCAGATAGCCACCCTTGTGGAAAAATTTCTCGGATAAAAGTAGGTAAATAACTTACAAAGTGAAAGTAACAGTTTATGAATGTTTATTTTTATTTAAAAAGTCGAAAAAAGTCTTACAAAGTCGGAAAAACTCTGAATTTGATATAAAAATTCGGAGTAATTCCAAAATTTCGGACTCTTCCAGAAGAGTTATTCAGTGTTAATAAATCTTTCTGCCGTGCAACGTTTATGGGTACTAAAAGAAATATATTAAAAGTTATTAATACTACGAAAGTGTAATAAAGGGGAAAAAAATATAACTAATACTTCCCCGGTTTTCCGTTTAAGAATTTGAAACTTTCTTCTTTGTTTAAAAAAAGGTTACCGTTACTGTCGATCAATATTATAAACTTTGTTTCTTCAATTTTTGATAATTATTATTAAAATCTATTATATCACAACGTTATTTGCCAATTTTTATTTTATTGTACTTTTATTACATAAATATATTTATAAATTAAGTAAAAATTAAAACAGCTGATCTAATTAGCTTTTGACAGGTTGAGTCAGTGTTGCCAGAGAAAAAGTCAATCTTTCGTCCTTAAGAGCATGTGTCAGAGGCCTAGTAGCATATCAAAGCAGTCAAGAATAACGACGTTAATAAGTCGGCGATTGCTAAACATCTACAGCTGTAGTCGGGCCGTAATCACTGGATGGAATTTCATAGGCCACGCGTATTTTCGACAGAACGCCATATTACATTCCACGGCTAGTGAAAGAAGCCATTGAAATCAAAAAACATCCAAATTTCAACCGGGAAGACGCACGTAGTACGTCCTTGATAAGTTTTCTTGGCACGTATTGATTTTTGAAAAGCTGTATATTTTGGAAACGATGATCGATTTGATCTTTCAAATGGCATTCAACACAATTTAAATATTGCTTTAGCTAAAAAATCGGTAGGTTCAAAAATTTCGGAGCAATGTCAAAAAAACATTTTCGTCTATGATAGATCCCAAACAAATTTACCGATTTTTATCCAATTAACGGTACTTGGCGCAGTTTTTAAAGGAGAAACGATGATAAGATTTTGAAGTCAATCGGTATATTAGCCTGAAAGTTATTTCCAAAATATTAAGTAACTTTGCTAAAGAAAACGTAATTTTAATATTTGAAAAGTTGTAACCTTTGAAAATAAGGTTCGGTTTTGATTTTTAAAAGGGCATTCGACGTAATTTTTATTGTATTAAAATATCGTAGAATACCAAAAAATAATTGGTTGAAATATTTCGAAGTTATGTCGAAAAAACACTTTTTTCAAAATTTTCGTCAACGATTACTTCCAAACGAATAAACTGATTTTGAGGCAATTTATGCATTAGATGTATTTTTTTGAGGAATAGTTTTTGTACTCAATCGGTACATTAATCTGGAAGTTATTAAAAAAAAATTGTTTCGTCACAATTTGTTTAGGGTATTTTCAAAATTTCTCAAAATCTCTTAGGCCCATTTGGTACAAAATTTCAGGAAGTATAAGTTGAGCGGAATCCAATCGAATGCCACCAACCGCGTTTCAATCGGTCCAGGCGTTCAAAACTTATGAGTTGTTGACACACACACACACTCACACACACACATACATACAGACATACTGACGTCATCGCGAAAATAGTCGAAAATGGTTCCTAAGCCCACAAAACGCGGACATATGGTGAAAACTCCATTTTTGAAAATCGGAGCAAAATCAGTAACCTTCCTATCTACATACGTAGTGGGAAGTTAAAAAGTACAAGTGTTTTAGTAGATTAATATTGTATTAAACTGGAGTGAATGAAAATGAATTAAACAAAATAAAACTACCACGCCAAAGCTTAAACCTAAAAGTGCGATATTTTTTTAGTAAAATGTACCACTAAAGGGCACAGATCGTCGCCTAGTGTAGCTTTGTAGCATTTTTACTCGTTATTTGACCCTCCCGTTGGTCGAGTGGTTAGCGACCCTGACTACGCAATCAACGGGGCTCGGGTTCGATCCCCGACGGGGACAAGCATTTGTGTGATGAGCGTAAATGTTTGTATTTCTGGGTTTAGGTGTTTATTATATATATTCTGGTATTTATATATTATGTATTTCTATGTATTAGTATCGTTGACTAACACCCATAACACAAGCAAATATTTGCTTACTTTGGGGTTAGATCAGTAAGTGTAGCTTGTCCCGTGAATATTTATTTATTATTATTATTTATTTATTTTTATAATAGATGGCGTTAGCAGTAATAAAATTCTAATACAAAATGTATTTTCTATTTTTTTAATGTTTATGAAATAGCATTTTAATGGTAGATAATATATCTAGACATGAATTTAAACCACCACGTCAAAGCCCAAACCTTAAAGTGGGATACTTTTTCAGGAAAATGTACCACAAAAGTGCATAGAAAGTCGCCTAGTGTAGGGCTCGCTTCGCTCGCCATAATTATACTGGCTGTTGCCCAAGACTTCGTCCGCGCGGACTTCGTTTACTCCGCACAGCACCTCCCCCGTAGGTGACAGCTTGATAATATGTAGCCTATATGTTGACCCGACCTGTTAGTAATAGTCATGCAAAATTTGAAATAAATCCATGTAGTACTTTTTGAGTTTACCCCGGACATACATACAGACAAACAGACAGACATAAATTCTAAAAACTATATTTTTGGCTTCGATATCGATTGTAGGTCACCCCCAAGTATTCTTTTAAAAAAATTCAGTACAGTTTTGACTTTCCTACGATTTTATTGTATGTATAGATAATTTTTCATAGTACGGTCAATTACCTTAGTAAAAGACTATCTAATTACAACATTTCATTAAAACCAATAGAGCTGTTTTGGAGAAACAATTCAATAATACATGAATTACTCGTTTGGATGGAAATGGAGTTTTCACCATATTTATTTATTTATTTATTTATTTATTTATTTCAACTAAAAATCCACAGCCCAATATCAAAATAGGTACAATATTATAATATTTACATTACATTGGCCAATTAAGGATTTTCTTTTTGTACACTGTTACTATAAGCATTTTTACAGTCACTGACGGGTAGCTAATAGGTTTATATATCAAAGACTATATCAACAAGAAGCAATTCTATAAAAATATGTGTGTTTGCGTGTGTTGTTTGTTTGTGACTAAGTGTCTTAGAATACAATCAATACTTATGTTTAAGAATATAATATAAAATAAAAATAAATATATAGGTACATAGATGAAATTATGTTATTTACACAGGATGGTTATGGTGCTTGGCAACAAATACATTACAAATTACAAAATAATAATAATAATAAAGATATATATTATATAAAAAAAAAAGATAAACATATATATATATATATATATACATATATATATATATATATATATATATATATATATACACATATATATATGCACACACATACATATACACATTCATATATTATAAACGAAAACAATATGTAATAACTTATCGAGTCTTGTTTAAGGCATAAAGAATTATCATCGCTAGCGACACGAATTGCGCTAGTAAACAAACTGCATAAGGGATAAAGCAAGGTTTACATGCAACTAATTACGAGTCAATAATTCTACATTTTTAGAATTAACAACTTTGAATGTTATTTGGGATAATTATGTCTATTTTGTTTTAAAAGTATTTGGCAGATTTTATTCCTAAAAACATTCTTAGAACAAGCAAATATGTCTATGTCATCAAATAGCTTGTTGTATACACGGGGTAACCTTCTTACGATACTGTTAGACTTATAATTAGAAGAAGTCAAGGGGACATGTAACAAGGCCGTATGCCTCGTTCTTTTGGTTGGTACGCAAAGACTTAAAACTTTGTTTACTAGCTGAGGGCAGTCAATCGATCCAGAAAGTAAATTGTACAAAAATAGCATATCATGACATAAACGTCTATCTCGTAAAGTCATAAATCCGTGCCCGCAATAGTTTTCTGCAGAAAATTTATTATTAAAATACTTGATGAATTTATTTTGTATTCGCTCTAATGAATGTTGATGAGTTACATATTGTGGATTCCAAATAGAATTACAGTACTCTAAGATACTGCGGACATAAGAGAAGTACAATAGTTTTATACAATTGGGATCAGTGAAATCTCTTCCAATACGCATAATGAACCCCAGATTTCTGTATGCTTTATTCGAAATGTTATCAAAATGATATGAGAAGGTTAACTTTTCATCAAGCGTGACGCCTAAATCCTTAATAAGTGAGACAGATTTGATTATAGTGTTATTCAATTTGTAATTATATTTGATAGGGGATAAAGATCTTGAGAAAGTTATTTTTGCACATTTCTCCAAGTTAACATCTATTTTATTCAAAAAGTAAAATTCTGATAGTCTATTTAAGTCTTCTTGTAATAGCAAACAATCGTTTTCACAAGTTACTGATCTATATATTTTTTTGTCATCGGCATATAAAAGGATTTTTGAGTGTCTTAGATATCGACCAATATCATATAAGTAAGCTGTATATAAAAGAGGACCAAGTAAAGAGCCTTGTGGTACGCCAGAGGGAACTGTAATAAAATCAGATCTATGTCCACCGACAACAACGGCTTGTTTTCGATTTTTAATGTAGGAGTCAACCCAGCGTAGCAAATCACCCTGAATTCCTAGTTCATACAACTTTCGAAGCAGGATACTATGATCAACACGGTCAAAAGCTTTTTCAAAGTCTGTATAGATAACATCGACTTGTGACTTATAACCCATAGATTCAGTAACTTCGGTTGTGAATAAAGCTAAGTTTGATTTAGTTGACCGGCCTTTAACAAAACCGTGCTGTTCTTCCGGGATACCTTGGTGTAATATTGGGTACATCAGGTCATGAATAACTTTTTCAAAACATTTACTAAGGACATTAAGAATGGAGATGGGCCTGTAGTGCTCAATATGACATTTAGAATCTTTTTTATGGATCGGTACTATATGTGCGCATTTCCAAATGGAAGGGAAAACACCTTCTTGAATGGATCGATTAAAAATTATAGTGACAGGAATCGTCAGTGATTGAGCGCATCGACTAATAAATACAGGGGGTATTCCATCCGAGCCAGGGCTTGAATGTATTTTCTGGTTTTGTAACAGTTTAAATACAACATCCGGACTTACTTCAATAGAAGTGGAAATACGAGGATACTGATTGTGTATGGGCAGATTTTTATCGGGTTGGTTAGTCACCTTAAACATTTTCTCGAAGTACTTATTAAAACTATTACATATTTCCTCCCCACCAACAATTTCTTTTCCTTCAAAATACATGACATTAGGATAAGAAGAATTAGAACGCCGCTTACTGTTAGCAAAAGCCCAAAACTGTTTGGGATTTAATTTAATGTTATCTTGTACTTTTTTCATGTAATTCTGATAACATTCCTTACTGATACGCTTTTGTCTAGATCTCAAAACACAAAATGTTTCGTAATCAACGGGGTTTTTCCATCTTTTCCAATTTGCATGGGCCTTCATTTTTTCTTTGGTAATGTTTATTAGTGACCTACTGTACCAAACTGGATAAATGGACATTGAAGCATTACGATACGTAACTGGTACGTGAGTGTCAATTATTTTATAAATTATTTCGTAAAATAAGGCAACACTCTCTTCAACTGAAGTGCAACTATTAAAGATCGTACTCCAATCAGTTTCAAATAATTCTTTATTAATATTTTCATAATTTGCCCTCCAGAAAAGCCGCTTTTTGACATTAACTTTTGGTAAAGGTGACGTTAAAATATCAACTACATGTCCGCGTCCGCGTTTTGTGGGCTTAGGAACCATTTTCGACTATTTTCGCGATGACGTCAGTATGTCTGTATGTATGTGTGTGTGTGAGTGTGTGTGTGTGTCAACAACTCATAAGTTTTGAACGCCTGGACCGATTGAAACGCGGTTGGTGGCATTCGATTGGATTCCGCTCAACTTATACTTCCTGAAATTTTGTACCAAATGGGCCTAAGAGATTTTGAGAAATTTTGAAAATACCCTAAACAAATTGTGACGAAACAATTTTTTTTTAATAACTTCCAGATTAATGTACCGA
This sequence comes from Apodemia mormo, assembly GCA_036924255.1. NCBI lineage: Eukaryota > Metazoa > Arthropoda > Insecta > Lepidoptera > Riodinidae > Apodemia > Apodemia mormo. Next base: position 30,322,713 of record JAUPFN010000012.1, on the reverse strand, counting down.
TTGAGTACAAAAACTATTCCTCAAAAAAATACATCTAATGCATAAATTGCCTCAAAATCAGTTTATTCGTTTGGAAGTAATCGTTGACGAAAATTTTGAAAAAAGTGTTTTTTCGACATAACTTCGAAATATTTCAACCAATTATTTTTTGGTATTCTACGATATTTTAATACTATAAAAATTACGTCGAATGCCCTTTTAAAAATCAAAACCGAACCTTATTTTCAAAGGTTACAACTTTTCAAATATTAAAATTACGTTTTCTTTAGCAAAGTTACTTAATATTTTGGAAATAACTTTCAGGCTAATATACCGATTGACTTCAAAATCTTATCATCGTTTCTCCTTTAAAAACTGCGCCAAGTACCGTTAATTGGATAAAAATCGGTAAATTTGTTTGGGATGTATCATAGACGAAAATGTTTTTTTGACATTGCTTCGAAATTTTTGAACCTACCGATTTTTTAGCTAAAGCAATATTTAAATTGAGTTGAATGCCATTTGAAAGATCAAATCGATCATCGTTTCCAAAATATACAGCTTTTCAAAAATCAATACGTGCCAAGAAAACTTATCAAGGACGTACTACGTGCGTCTTCCCGGTTGAAATTTGGATGTTTTTTGATTTCAATGGCTTCTTTCACTAGCCGTGGAATGTAATATGGCGTTCTGTCGAAAATACGCGTGGCCTATGAAATTCCATCCAGTGATTACGGCCCGACTACAGCTGTAGATGTTTAGCAATCGCCGACTTATTAACGTCGTTATTCTTGACTGCTTTGATATGCTACTAGGCCTCTGACACATGCTCTTAAGGACGAAAGATTGACTTTTTCTCTGGCAACACTGACTCAACCTGTCAAAAGCTAATTAGATCAGCTGTTTTAATTTTTACTTAATTTATAAATATATTTATGTAATAAAAGTACAATAAAATAAAAATTGGCAAATAACGTTGTGATATAATAGATTTTAATAATAATTATCAAAAATTGAAGAAACAAAGTTTATAATATTGATCGACAGTAACGGTAACCTTTTTTTAAACAAAGAAGAAAGTTTCAAATTCTTAAACGGAAAACCGGGGAAGTATTAGGTATATTTTTTTCCCCTTTATTACACTTTCGTAGTATTAATAACTTTTAATATATTTCTTTTAGTACCCATAAACGTTGCACGGCAGAAAGATTTATTAACACTGAATAACTCTTCTGGAAGAGTCCGAAATTTTGGAATTACTCCGAATTTTTATATCAAATTCAGAGTTTTTCCGACTTTGTAAGACTTTTTTCGACTTTTTAAATAAAAATAAACATTCATAAACTGTTACTTTCACTTTGTAAGTTATTTACCTACTTTTATCCGAGAAATTTTTCCACAAGGGCATCTGCTTGTTTGTTATGCTATCATATGAAAAGAACAGCTTGAATTCCTAAACGATTTACTGACTTTTTCTTTCAATAATTTACAGATTGGGTGGACAGTTCTGGTATAGTTCTTTTCGTGACATCAATGAAACGTAAATACGATGCGGCCATAATGGAGCTGGGTTTGGAGTACACCGACAAAATGGCCATCCCGGCCGGGCAACAAGCGTTCCCACTGACGGGCCACTGCATACCACAGTGCACCGGTGTTGTATGTAGTTTGTTTTTATTACTACAAACTATTCACTCTGTTGGTCTAGTGCAGAGGTCGGCAACCTGCGGCACGCGAGCCACATGCGGCTCTTTGGACGTGAAGCTGTCGCTCTTTAGTTCAATACGTAAATATTATTTATTTTATAAAAAAAAACATTTAAAAATATTCTACTTGAATAACTATGCAAAGCCATCACTCCTATTGAATTTATTTGCTTAATTGTTTGTTATTGAAGGACAAGTTAGAGTTGCAAGTTAATGTTAAAAAAGTAAGTAGTTATCTTATATCATATATAAATTTTTTTATTATATAATATTATTTAATTTATTGTAAAAAACAATACTTTATATATATATATATATATATATATATATATATATATATATATATATATATATATATATATATATATATATATATATATAACAGTGTGACCCGCGTTAAAGTGCAATCCCGAAAATCGGTGAAATTAGACCGAAAACTATCGACGAAAATGGGTCTAAAAAAGTTCTAAAAAAAAACTAATTTTTTTATACGCCGCTGAACATTTGTTTCCCGAATTTCGACCTCTATGTACAAATAAACTTATTCCTCCCAAACTAGCTGGCCGATTTTGATGAAATAAAGGACAAATCAATGCCAAGTATGTAGCAATGTGGATAAAATAAAAATAAACTACAAAAATGGCCTTAAATACTTCATTTTTTTAAATAATTTTGAAAAAAAAAACTTTTTTTTATTGTTTTTTTCAATCAACTCAAATTTCTGTGAAATAAACCCCTACACCTTGATTTGTTTTATAATTTATTATTATTCTTGACTGTATAAGCTTTAAAAAAAAAAAAAAAAACAAACATTGTATCTCTAAAAATACAGGAGTTACGAATTTTTGAAGTTCACTACTCAGAATGGGCAAATCCAGGTAGAGGTCCTTTTTTATTCCTTTGTTATACCGGTAGTCGGCTGCTATTGTGTTCAATGCTTGTGGCAAAGGAACAGGAAAAAGGAAGGTCCGGCAGTCGCCACTCGCCAGTCCGCTCCGATCACATTGCTGCTGCTGACGTATTGTTCTCGCATTAAAATTACAGTTTTTCGTTGAGTTTTCGTTATTGACTACTTGTTACGATTTTGTTATTGACTGTTACGTTTTTGTTATTGACTGTTACGTTTTTGTTATTGACTGTTACGATACTCGACTGTTTTCGTGGTTGTGCTGGGTTGAGATGCCGCGATTAAATGCATTCTCCCCGCGAGAAATCGCTGACATCCATTATTATTATGGAATGTATGGTGGACGCACAACTGTCGCTCGATCGGCATACATAAATGCATTTCCGAACAGACTTGCACCGTCGGCAAGGAACTTCCAGGAAGTTCATCGGAAGCTCTCCGACATCGGACTTGGATTACAACACACATGACGTGAACAAGAATCCATTATAATCGACACAGAGATGGAAGAAGCGGTTTTAAGTACCGTTTTTGCCACTCCTACTATTAGTACGAGGCGTTTAGCTTTACTTCACGGTATATCACAAACCTCAGCGTGGAGAATTTTGAAGAAAGAAGGTCTACATCCATATCATTACCAAAGAGTCCAGGATTTGCACGGGGATATGGATTTCCAATCAAGGTGCGTTATGTCGATCTGGCTACAACGACAAATCCGTCGCAATCCACAATTTTTAAAAAAAAGATTTTATGGATGGATGAGTCGAAGTTCACCAGGAATGGCATCACGAACGCTAGGAATATGCACGAGTGGTCACATGATAATCCACATCTGAAGAGGACCTCGTCATTCCAGGTGCAATTTTCAGTAAATGTTTGGGCAGGTCTACTCGACGACATGTTGATAGGACCAGTAATTTTACCAGCGACACTAAATTCGGAACGATTCCTAACTTTATTAAGGGATGAGCTTCCCCGTCTGTTAGAGGATGTACCGCTGGCATCCAGACAGGGCATGTACTTGCAAATGGACGGCTGCCCCGCTCACTATGGCCGCAATGTCTGTGAATTTTTAAATAATAATTATGCCAATCGCTGGATTGGACGCGAAGGCCCAGTGGGCTGGCCAGCACGCTCTCCTGATCTGACACCGCTCGACTACTTTTTATGGGGCCACATGAAGCAAAAGGTGTACAGTGAACCCGTGAATTCAGAGGCTGACCTTCATGACCGCATCATGAGGTGCGCTGAAGTATTGAAAAATGAACCGCAACTTATACGAAGGGCCACACAACACATTTCAGTACGCGTGGCAATGTGTTTGCAACAACGCGGAGCACATTTCGAAAACCTAATACATTATAATGTAAGTCAACAATAATTAATAATAAACAATAAATCATTGTTTTTGATTATTTTTTGTTTTATTTAATCTGTCATCTAAAACGGAATAAGCTCATTGGAAGTTTATTTCGTTTCATTACACACCCCAAACATTAAATACAATAGCAGCCGGCCATAGGTATAACAAAGGAATAAAAAATGGGCCTCTACCTAGATTTGCCCACTCTGAGTAGTGAACTTTAAAAATTCGTAACTCCTGTATGTTTAGAGATACGTTGTTTGATTATTTTTTTCTCGAAAGTTAATACAGTCAAGAATAATAATAAATTATAAAACAAATCAAGATGTAGGGGTTTTATTTCATAGAAATTTGAGTTGATTGAAAAAAACAATAAAAAAAGATGTTTTTTTCAAAAGTATTTAAAAAAATGAAGTATTTAAGGCCATTTTTGTCATTTATTTTTATTTTATCCACATTGCTACATACTTGGCATTGATTTGTTCTTTATTTCATCAAAATCGGCCAGCTAGTTTGGGAGGAATAAATTTATTTGTACATAGAGGTCGAAATTCGGGAAACAAATGTTCAGCAGCGTATAAAAAAATTATTTTTTTTTTAGAACTTTTTTAGACCCATTTTCGTCGATAGTTTTCGGTATAATTTCACCGATTTTCGGGGTTGCACTTTAACGCGGGTCACACTGTATATATATTTATCTATATATACACCTGGCCTACGCTAATATTTAACTGCTGATGTCCATTCCCAGGGCCTGCCCGAGCGGGGTATCATAGTGTTCGGCAGCCAGCTGCACACGCACCTGACGGGCGCGGCGGTGTGGACGCGCCACGCGCGCCGCGGCCTCGAGCTGCCCGCCCTCAACCGGGACATGCACTACTCCACACACTTCCAGGAGATCAGGATCTTACACCGACCGGTTACAGTTTTACCGGTTAGTTTTTATCATTTTAATTGGATGAAATGAGTCCATATTAGTAATATAAGTGCGAAAGTCTGTCTCTCTGTAACGTTTTTACGGCTACACCGCTAAACTGATTTGGACGAAATTTGGCATGGAGGTAGTTGAAGATCGGAGGTCACGAAAAATATTGTTTTCTAAACACAATATTATATTGATTCAGCGCATAACGCGCACGGATTAGCCATAAGTAAATTTAGACTGGCTTTCCAATAGATGTAGGTACTCAATTTGGTCGTATTTTATATGTTTATCTTAGAACTATCATTTTCATTTGAGTTTGCCAGTGTTCAAATTATTGATTTATTTTATAACTAGCTAACCCGCGCAGCTTCGCTCGCAAATACAGTGACATGTCGTCTACACTCTGTCGTCGGCACTTGTGAAACTCCATTTTCGTACAGTATTTTATATAAAAAACACTTGTACTGTTTCACACTAAATTATATATACTGACGACATGTCCATACAATATTTTATTTTTATATAATAAAATATTACAAAGACACATCGACGGTATAATTTTTCATTCAAAATTTTATCTTCTATTTTAACCCCTTAGGGGTTGATTTTTGAAAATCATGTGGCCTGAATTTGACCCTGGGTTTCATTAGTATTTTTGCTAAATTTCACCAAAATTGGTTAGCGGTTTTGCAAATAAAAACCTAACAGACAGACAGACAATCTTTGCATTTTGTAATATTACTATGTATTAAATTTTTATTATCACTTAAGTTACATATAGTTTTTAGGTTATCGTTAATTCATAAGTCACGATGACACTCGAGTTCGCTCAAATTCTTTCAACCAACCATATTAATAGTTAAACCCAAATAAAACCTATCACTATATTGAAATAGTGACAACACACCAAATATCAGTTCATCGGATAGTCGTTATCTGGTGAAAGGACAATTTGTTTTGTCTCAATTAAATAAGTTAACTAAAGTAAGGACGAGAATTTAAGGAAATTAATGTTGCAACTTTCCGCTGATTTTTATGTAGTGTCACTGTTAAAAAGGAAAAGGTAAGCCAACAAATAGAATATACTTCACAATATTGTGGAAATTAAAAATAAAATAACTCGGCGGGTTTCTATAATCGTCCGTATCATCCATCCATTTTCAGTTGTATCAGTAAAGCAAACAACCACAAACAATATACGTATTTAAGGTTATAACTCGCGCGACTTAACATGATATCTGGTACAAATAACACTTGTGTAAAGTGCTGTGTGCAAAAAGATTTATTTCAATTTTCAAACGCAAATACACGGTGTACAATGGTAACAGAGAAGCTGTCGCTACTGCTCTTGCACGGCGACGGGGCGCCGTGCGGGGTAGCGGGGAAGTATCGAATCCCAGCCAAGTGTCATGTTAACTCGCGCGAGTTATATATGTGTCACTTCGCAACCAGTGTCCTCTGTAACACAGCACTTCATTGGATAAATTTCGAGATATCGAAGATAAATTTCAAAAGATAACATTTAAACTTTTAACATTAAAAACCTATTATGATAATGTTACTTTGTAAATAATTGTTCATCGTCAATCAGTACGTAGAAATCGATAAATCGTGGTAAATGGAAATGTTAATTGACACTTCACACCTTAATCTGCCTACTCCGCAAAGGAGCTGGCGTGATGATACTTGTTTTTACTTATTGCAGGGCTTTTAATCATTGTGGAATACAAATATACAGGGTTACTTTTAAAGGTCCGCCCAAATTTTTATAGACTGTTCAGAATCGATAATATGTTCACTTTATGTAATAAAAAAAATAATTTAAAAAAAATCTAAATTTCATTTTTATCCAACACAAAAAACGAAACGCATGGTTATAATTTCAATTGCACAAAATTCGGACTAAAATATTGTAGTGCCATCGACCAAATTAAGTGATCGGGAAAAATGTACTTAGAGCGACAGATTACATAATAGTAACAGACTATCGTAATTATAGGTAAATGTATAATTACACACAGCCAGCACTATAGAATTCGTTCACAAGACTCGGTGCATTCAATTCATGAACTTAGTGGGATATTTTAAAACGATTATTTTTATATTACCTTGTAATCATTTTAAAAAAAAAACTAAAGAGAACTTATCAATTTATTATTTAGTTAATAATTTTAAAATTTGGCCTTACATTTAAAAGTAACCCTGTATAGACTACGAATAATAGAGTAATTCAGTATAACACATAAACCCCCTGAATGTAGTATACTTAATTATTATTAACATAATAAATATTATTATTAACATAATTATTATTACATTATTATGAACATAATTATCATTATTAAAATAATTATTAGATATTAATGCCATAATTATTATGTCACTCTTATTTTAGGGAGATTACCTCGAGACCACCTGCTTGTACAACACAATGGGCAAGGACAACGCCACAATAGGCGGGCACGCCATTACGGACGAGATGTGCGTCAACTACCTGCACTACTACCCCGCCACACAACTCGAAGTCTGCAAGAGCGCCGTCTCTAATGCCGCCCTTGAAGCCTACTTTAAGTTTGAGAAAGAGTTAGTGTAAATCATTTTTAAGAAAAACGAAGAGATAATAGTTTTGGAAGAACATAAGAATTTGTGTGTGATGAGCAAAGATGTTTCTATGTTTAAGTGCTTATTAAATATATTTCAGTATTTATATAGGTATTTATTTCTATGTATTGGTATCTATTTAAACTAAGCAGATAATTTGCTCAGTTTAGAGTTAGATTAATTGGTGTAGTTTGTCCAGCGATATTTATAAAGTTTCTTTTAAAAAATCCTTCTTTAGAAGGGGATTACAGAATCATCATCGTACCTATTATGGTATACATTCCTATGGAAATTAAACGCATATTTAATACGAAACTAATATTTTCGACGTCACATGCGTTAAAATATTAATGCTTGAATTTAAAATTTATTCATAGAAAAAGTATTAGGTACTTTCAGGCAGCTCGCAGGAGGCGAGACTTGGCTAATCGTGTCATTGCCATTGCGACCATTTGATCATTAGATAGGTAGGTAGATTTTTGTGACGTTTTAAGTCAAAACAGTGGAGAAAAATCTTGTGTAAAGTACAAACGCAAACGTGCTTTTCTGTTAATATCATACAGGATTTTGTAATTAATACTGTATTCTAAAACACTAAAGAAGAGTGCACGTCTATTAGTCTAGCAAATGTCTAATATTATGTGTAATCGCCATTATAACGACGTCAACCGACAGTGCTGTTAGCACTACACTAAGTGCGTACTAAGTATATGACGTAATAATTACGTTACGCAGGTAATAATTATAATTCTAACGTACTTTGTTCAGATTATTCGATAATGCAGTTATGATTTCCTGATAGTGGGTCACGTCATTAACCCTTAAGGTGCGTCCACACTCATGACAATTTACCTAACATTATCCCGTGACCGTATCAGACACACGTGTCAGTACTGATTAATGTAGACGTATTTTGTTACGCGAACAATTGCCGCGAGCTGCAGTACGATTCAATCAATGACGAACACTGAAAGAAACTGCTGAACAAAGAATATGCGGCAGGACTATGTACGTAGTTACGATCTACTAGCTGGGCCCAGTGTGGACGCTGGTTTGTGTAATGTCACGCATCTAAGTTACGCGTTACGAACTGATCCAACGGAAGTCGGTTTTTCCAAAGCATTATCGCATTGGTCCATATGACCAGGAGAAGTCCACACTTGCACTTATAACACGTGTCTAAGTACGCCCGATGACACAGACACAAACACGGGGCAGGAGTTCATACACGCACGCATAATTATAAACATCGTTGTACACGTTGTTTACATCAGTTTTGTTTAGCGACGATAATTATTTAGGCATGGAGTAGAGTCTACACTTGTAAAATTTCATCGTACTTGGTTTGTGACCGTCTCAGCACAACCTAGATCGTCCACATTTAGGGTAACATGTCCTGTAGCGATGCTACGTAGTCCGGTCGGTCGTCATGTTACAAGTGTAGACGCACCTTTATAGCACATGATCTTACTTGAGCTTTGACAAAGTCAGTTAGGCGTTTATCGCGCTGCTTCACGTCACGCAACATTGAACCGTAATTGTGGAAACCATGTCTTTTATAACACATTAGCCAAGCATCCTTGCGCGGCACCGTAACTCGGCTGTTTCGCATAAATCCATTAAGTGTGATAGAGTTTTAAGTATGTTTGGTAGTAGACTGCAGATAAAGTGACGAAGTTGTTCAGCACCTTTTAAAATGAGTTCAATTAATACTTGTGTATTTCAGATGGGATAATATGTCAATATCGTACAAGAACTCTCCACGACAAAATTATTTGTCTATACACCCCTGGACTCCACTAAGAGCAAACGCTTTGCATACACTCTACACCGAGTCTCCGATCTCCATGCAATGTAATAAATCCGATGGAAATAGGTTTCAGGTATATTTATATTATGTATACGCGAAGTAGAGCCGTTTTAAGAGCTTTTAAGGAGCCATTATTACTATAGCCTACCCGGTGGCCGAGTTTTTAGAGAACCTGACTATGCATCAATGGGTTCGATTCTCGATAGGGGCAAACATTTATGAGCATAGATATTCTGTTTCTGGGTTTGGGTGTTTATTTAATAAATTTGTCCGGTGATATTTATTTATTATTAGCTGCACCGCGCAGCCCGTTGTATTATAAAAGATTTGGTGAATCCCGCGGGAACCTGGAATAGCATATATGCTTGTATAATTTTATTACCTCCCGTTATTTTTTTTTAAATTATATCTACGGAAATCTCTGCATGGTATCCACGCCACAGGCTTTGCCTAGTTGTGGAGTCCAATAGAAATTTAAGCTACTGTACTGTATTTTTGAACTAAGTAATAATAATAAACCTTATCTCGCAATCTACCCGTGTGCCAAATTTCATCAGTCCGTTCAGTGGTTTTTGTGTGATTGAGTAAAAAACATTCATCCATCCAAACATCCAAAATTTCGCATTTATAATATTAATATAGATTGTTATTTTATAATTTTACCCGAATGACTAGAACCTTATTTAATACTGTTACCTTTATCATATATCATACAGACAGACTGGTGAGTTACCTTCAATATTTAAGGACGTGATAGTTGGCGATCATGTATGCTGACAAAAGAATAACTTTAAAAACAAATATTAAAATACTTCTTGGTAAACTTAGTAAACAGTACACCGAGAATCCTATATTTACTTGCGTCATACTTAAACACCGCGCGGACTCACGTGTCGCGCAGGTAGTGATGTTGAGGGCGGGGTGCCGGCAGCGTGTCCTTGATGTCGACTAGCGCGGCGTGCTTAGAGAGTATAATATCCACACTTCACTTATTTTTAGAGAAATATTGGTCAAAAATTAAGCCTCTAATTTTAATATTTCATTTTAACGAGATTTGAGTATCGAGTACTCTCCAGAAGTATCGAAGGTATCTCACCAGTCATACTGTATAATAGTTACTTACGTTATTTTTATACTTTTGTAAAATAAAATTTGTCATGACGTCAAAACTTGCATCTGACGCGACTCGGATTGGAAAGTAAGACATCCGATAAATTTAGGCATGCGCCTCAACAACTTATCCTCGGCAATAATATTTTATAAGACAACAAACAAGTAAATTACTCTACTGATCGGAAAATATTGTTTATATCATATAATAGCAAACAAGCAGATGACTTATAGAAACAGATCGCATCGCCTATAGACGCCAAAAATGTTAATCGTGTATTGCTATCCGTGTGGTGGGATATGAATGCACTGAAGCTATTGCGGCTGGAATAGTTAAGACTGGTCAAAGACGGATCCGCAGAAGGGGGCACAACATGGGGGTCATACCCCCCCCCCCCCCCCGCAACGGTCTAAGTATGGATTTATTGCAAACAAATAAGGATTAGAGCCTATCTTGACTGAACCTTAAATATGTGACCCCCCCTCTGACCTGAAGGCTGAATGCGTCTTTTAGACTGGTACCAAAACCAGAGGAAACGTTGTAGAAGTGTCCAGCTACTATCAGCTTGATAATCGTGTGGCAAATATATAATGCCAAATATATAAGTTTTCTAGGTACCTCGCCTTCCTAATCGGCACTGGCACACGATAGCTCAGTGCACATAATCTACCCAACTGTCTATTTAAAGATTCATATTAGACCTGCTTATATGTCGTAGATTATTGTTAAAAAGTTTGAAGTATCAAAAATCTTGACTATTTTAGACCGTCTATTTTAGAACTCAATATTATGATAGTCTTATTATAGTATCTCATTTTTTTTAACATCATTAATATACAATCGTTACCATTACCGCCACTGTTGTCTAGTGGTTCGGTGTCGGTGTTGTTCACATGTGGTCCCGGGTTCTATTCTCGGGTCAGGAAATTCCAAAATATTTTTTTTAGTTTTTTCAAAAAAACAACGTATTCCGGGATTGGATAGGTGCCCGGTTAGCGATAGGCTTACCTAAGCTTACCTAAGTATCTTGGGCAACAAGTGTACCCATGGTACAACAAGTGTGCCGGGGCACACTTGTTGTAACCCTGCCTACCTCTTCGCGGATACGGGCGTGAAGATACTGTTTTCGTTATCATTATCAGCGACACATTTTGTGTGACCGCAATTTCTGTTATCTTGCAAAGGCTGTCGTTCTCAAAAATCGATTTACTATATAAATTAATACTGTAGTGTCGCGACACCGCCGGCTTTCCCGCAAGCTCCGCTTTAAAGCAAGATTTTCTTTTTCAGGGAGACTGGGAAGGTCTTGACATACCGAAAATAAATCTACCTTTACCTGAACAGCCACGCATCTGCCCTGGCTATTTAAGAGCCACTAAATTACAAACTGACAACGAGAAATATTGAAATACTGATATATAATTAATTTATGGTATAGTAAATCGGAAACAAAAGATTCATAGGTACTTTTATATTAGAAAGAAATAAATATGTTCAAGAGTTGGTTAGGAAAACTACCGTCAACCTGTACAGGGCTGCTGAAAAAAGAAGTAAAAGCCTGGTGAAAGCCAGGTTTATCATTTGGTATAATTGAAAATGTAAGTCTAAGTGACCTTTACGTAAAAACTTGTAAGAACAATTAATATCACATCAAATAATTTGTGCTGAATGTTAATATAATAATAACCAATAATAGTCAATTGGAAACTTGAAATTATTTAAAATTTCTTTCGAATATAAGACAACTTTTTTGGATTAACTTATTAGTTTTGCATATTTTAAATAACCTAGTGATATCCATGTATAAATTAATAATATATTTAATGTTAATAGGAAAAATGTGAACTTGTAAATATTTTAGGATAGCTGTTAAGGTTAATTAAAAATCAAATAATATTCAACAGCTATTGTTTATCGATAGAAATATAGGAAATTATCCTGAAAGTAGAATGCTTCTTCTATGCATATATTTAAATAACATCTAGGTAAATATTGTAAAAAACAAATAAAAAAGAAATATTTTATTTTGTATAAAAACATATTTTGGACATTGAAATTTTAAACGTAATTAAAATGGTTAATATTTAAAATGTTGGTATATAACAAATATTTACTTAACGGTAGTAAAACAGAATTTTTTCGAATAAAATAAAAAATTGTTGCAATTTACATACTTACTATGTAGATATTTTTAAAATTAGCTTAGGTACATATCCTCTAAAAGATATATCATACTTATGTTACTGCAGACTTATCAATAAACTTTAATAAAATATCGTCAGAGAATATTTGTTTTATTTCTGTTTATTTATTAATATCTTTTTTATCCCATGCTTAAATAGGATTTCGATCTTCTGGTAATTTAAGCAGCGAAATTTTGAAGAAAACATGAAAAACCCAAAGCTTGGCTTTTTCATGTTAAAACTTTAATTATAATATGGTCTGTTGGTCGGCATAAAAGACATACTCCTGCGGTATTTCTAAGACAAAATCAATTTTACTGTCGTCATCATGTATCACAAAAATCTAACTTATGTTATTGGTAAAACATTATGGTGTAGCCAGTTATGCTTTAAAATAATGAAAAAATATTTAAATCGTATGATTCAAAAGGTATAAATTCTAACTAATAAATGATAATTAATGGGGCTAAAGTATTAATTGGCGTGCTTTAGGAATTAGTATTAGGGCCATTCCTTTTTTAACTCTGACGTAAAAATGAGGGGTGTTATATGTGTGTCTGTCCATGGCATCGTAGCACCTAGGCGGATGGTCTGATGTGGTTGCGGTTTTTTTTAATTAAAGCCCTATTTTGCGAGATGGTTCTTAGCTATGATAGAATAGAATCTGTCCAGCCGTTTTAAGAACATCAGCACTTTTCGAATTGATGAAATAAATTAAATAATTTGTAAAGACTTTATCGATAATAAATGTTGTACTCTGTTACTTCAATAATATTGCTATGACACACATATTTTTAATTTAGGTTTGTCAAGTGGTATGTTTCTGCAACATTGGAAAATGGCCGTAGTTTGTCCTGTCTACAAAAGTAGTTCAAAATATTTATTAGACAATTCATATCACTTTTAGAAGTTTTGCAAAAGTGCTTGAAAAACTGGTTAACAAACGTTTATCTAGTTATCTTTTTTTTTCGAAATGACTATTGCAGTTGACCTTAAGGGTCGTTACAGCGTAACCGGGCTTTTTGGACGAGCAGAGTGCTCAGCCAGAATTTAAGTTTAAATTTGGGCAATGTGAAATGTTGCGCTAATGTCGGGAGTTCTAGCTCTCTATGTAGATTCATGTTGCATATGTACCACGGGCAGCCCGTGGCAGTACGCGTGAATATGTTTTGAATGACTTGCAAACGATGTAGTACGTTAGGGGAAGCTTGGGCTATGCTATGCTTGCGTAAGATAATATTGATCTGATGCACGTTTTGTAAAGTGTCATCTTATTTCTAAGTGACATTTTACTGCGCTTATTGATAAGTACAGACGGCTAAGTACGAATTTAGCTTTTTGTTTGACATTAATAACATGATTAATATTTAACTCATGTTATTATTTAGAGTGACCCCGAGTTACTTGTATTGTTTTTCCCATGGGATCGATTTGTCAAACATGGTGATTGTTCCTATTGGGCGACGGCGTATATCTTGAATTAAACAACTTAATATCTCCGAATTAATTTGAATTTCGCAGAGTAATATAGGCACTGAGGATGCTATTATATTGGTAACATCTAAAGTGCCACCATACCTGGATAAAAGGCAATGTATTAGTATCTTTCTAGACCTGGCCAAAGCTTTCGATACTGTTTCAATTCCTATACTCTCAGGCCTTAATGGCCCCCACATTTGGCACCCTAGGCCGTCGCCCCATCTTGCGGTATTATTTTAATCAATTTTAATGGTTTATTTTTTTCTAATATGTTTATAATGACATTGTTTTTTATAATGATTTTAAATTAAATTTTATTATACAAAATGGCGATGACGGTATCAGTTTAATTGTATACACGGCTTTCACTAGTCCATATAAATACGATATAATAATGATAATATAATTGTTTTTAATTAAATAAAAAATCTAATTTCAAACAAATTCGTAGATACTTATACAAAACTTGAAACACCTTTGCAGTATTTGTTTACTAACATTAAGTGCGGCTACGTTACGTTATCATTTACGTTACTATTGATAGTCGCCGTAATACTAGATTGTTGAATGAATATAATTGTTTACGATGCCTAGGTACTATTTATAAGCTGGCGTAGTACTAGTCTAGATATTTGAAATGTATGGTCGTAAGCCGACGTTATACTTTATCTTTGAAAGAAATACAATAAAATGACAACGTTATGTGAACAGAATACAACCTACGTAAAAATGATGAAATCGGAAAACTTATCCCGTTGTATCTAATGAGTTTCTGGGGTTAATTTTTCGTGTAGGTACGGTCTAAGATTATTATTCCCAAGATGTGGATACCGTTGTCGGCACTCAATTTGGTATAATGTAGGTACTACATATTTTTATTGAGTTTCAAAATGTAATTGAATTATATCCTACTTTGATTAAAATTATTGTTTATTGATATCAACTTAGGCAGTTGAGTCCGAGAGGGAGGCATTGGCAGTTAGTTTAGACATAGCGAAGGCCTTCGATCGGGTATGGCATAAAGCGCTTCTCTCAAAGCTGCCTTCCTATGGGCTTCCCGAGAAATTATGCAAGTGGATCACCAGTTTTTTGGCTGATCGGAGCATCAAGGTCGTAGTCGACGGTGCATGCTCCGACCTAAAACCTGTCAATGCTGGTGTTCCCCAAGGCTGCGTGCTATCGCCGACACTGTTTCTTCTGCATATCAATGATATGTTGCGAATTAGTAACATACATTGCTATGCGGACGACAGTACTGGTGATGCTACATACTCCGGCCGTAGCGGCCTTATCTGTTCCTGCCGCAATAGCGTCAATGCTTATTGTAACGAGGGCGCGAACACGCTCGCGCACAGATACCATCGGTATCTTATCGCACCATCGTTATCACATTTCATCACGCAGCATACACGTGCATCTCTAGTATATAAAATTAATGTAAAGCCCAGTTTAATTACAGTTCAATAAACACATTTACCAACCGACTGTCTTGTGTGTGACTGTCATTTAGTCGAAGTAATACTTGTCATTGTTGTGTTCCGGTTTGGAGGGTAAGGAAGCCAATAAACTTATGCATGTAGCATTACCATCCTGCCATCCGGATTAATTAACACAGCATTAATATCTTTCGTGTCTATAGGCGATGGTTTCCCTTTCCATCAGGAGAGCCATCTGCTTGATTGCTATCTAATGACTACTAGGTGGTAGAGTTTTGCATTGTCTCGCCTGGATCTGGTACCACCGTCTTATTTATTCCTGCCGCAATAGCTTCTGTGCTTGTCACTGTTGTGTTCCGATTTGAAGGGTAAAGTAGCCGGTAAACTAAAAATTGCGGCATTACCTTGCTAAAAGATAGCAACTAACATCTTTGGTGTGTATAGGCGATGGCTGGGCTTTTCCATCAGGAGACCCATCTGCTTGTTTGTTGTCTTGTGGTATTAAAAACAAATCCTTACTGACACCTATATTTCTTCGTAGCATTACACAATACATTTGTATACCTTTTTTCACTATAACATTTTCTAAGCCATTGGTTAATGATAAATCAACCTATTTCTTTTTCAGTTCTTTCCTTGCTTGTGTTTTATAAATACCGTGGACAGAATATTTTATCCATATCCATATGTTATTAACTTAAAAATCTATTCTTCTGTCTGTTATGCTTTCACGGCTAAACCGCTGAAACAATTTTAGTGAAGTTTGGCAAGGAGATAGTTAAAGATCAGAGTCAAATCAAAGCTACTTTTAAAATACCCTTAAGGGGATCAAAGAACGTGTAAAATAGGTATCTTATATAGATCTATATGCTGTCAAAGTTGCGTGTGTTTTCATGTTACATAAAACAGTTTATATTTATTTATTAATCCATATGTTGTAACTCAGATGTGTTAAATAAAGCATAATAATTACTAAGCTGTTATGGCTACTTTTCACACAACTAAGCAAAGTAATGTTTATTGTATCACGCAAACAAAGTCACGGCAATAGCAAATTATCAGAATTTTGAGTTTTCAGATGTTTCCTTTTATACATTCATGAAAGTCTACCTTGGTGCTAATTATCGAAATCCTAGGTCATCTGGAAGTAGGTTAGATTTTTGATCTATATATAAATATGAATGAGTCAGTCCAGTCAGTCACAAAAATTGAGGTTTTTACTTGTTAAGAACTCAATAACTGCTTGTGCTACATTTATAAAACTTTGGATTCTAATTGAACTGACAGGTTTTAATAAATGTGCTAAATTTCATGTGGTTATGTAGGATAAATAGTTTTTGAGTTGTGAAGGGGTCAAAAGTAGCTCGAGATGGTTCGGGTAATATTACACAGGGGTGCTGCGTCGACAGTTCCTTCTTTGAACTTGGCTAGACGCGCGCCCGCGTGTGTTGTTATTATGTTTGTATGTGTAATTTTTTTACACAGAAGAGGGGGCAAATGGACTTACCTGATGGTAGGGGATTACCTACACTATCAGACCAGACAACTACACTGCCAGGGGTCTTGTAATTGCGTTGTCGGCCCTTTAAGAATGAGTAGAAATCAGAAATCAGAAATACTTTATTCAATAAAAATTTTACAAGTTATTTTGACACGTCAACATATTTTTTTAAAAACTACTACGGGATCGGAAACGCGGCCACACACTGAGAAGATCCAGCGGAAGAAACTCAGCGGGCTCGTCTTTTTTTTCATATCATCTAATAAATATCACAATATTACAAAAAATATAAATGAGATCGGTATGACCAGCAATTAATCCCAGGCTTTTTTTGTCTTCTAAATAATCTGAGATTTTGTAATATCCATTTTTACAAAGTTTTAACACATTTTTAAATTTATTGTAATTATAATTATTATAATTATTATTATTTATATAATTTATTGTAATTATGATCTCTTATAGTTTCGGGAAGTTTATTGTAAAAGCGTATAAGTACATTGCCCCATAAAAGAGTTATTCTGTGGAGACGAGATGCATGCACAACAAGATTGTTTTTGTTAATTGAGTGTACGTCACCATTTTTTTTAAAAAGCAAATATTTTTACGAAC
Source organism: Apodemia mormo (assembly GCA_036924255.1). NCBI lineage: Eukaryota > Metazoa > Arthropoda > Insecta > Lepidoptera > Riodinidae > Apodemia > Apodemia mormo. The sequence continues at coordinate 30,305,100 of JAUPFN010000012.1, read as the reverse complement.
GTACATCAAGTTCTCAAATATATATTGGGATATAACAGAATATTGATTTCTTTGAATTTTTCTTTTAGGGAAACCCTCGGGCTAAGATTGTAAATTGCCCTAATAGCTCTTTTCTGCTATACAAATATAGTATATATTTCAGCAGAATTTCCCCAGAGAAGAATTCCATATGACATAATGCTGTCGAAGTAACTAAAGTATACAATTCTTGCTGTGTCGACATCAGTTAACTGTCTCATTTTTTTAACTGCATAAGCTGCTGAACCAAGTCTATTTGCTAAATTATTAATGTGTGGTCCCCATTGTAATTTCTTATCTAAAGTAATACCTAAAAACACAGTGGTATCCACTGTTTTTCACTTTGAATAAAAGTGAAGTGTCATCTGCAAACAGTACGATTCCATGCTTATCCCCTACGTAGTAAGGCAAGTCATTTATGTATATCAGAAACAGAAATGGACCAAGTATGTAGCATGGAGCAAGAATTGTATACTTTAGTTACTTTCACAACATTATAGTAATATATATATATATATATATATATATATATATATATATATATATATATATATATATATATATATATATATATATATATATATATATATATATATATATATATATATGATATATATATGATATATAAAATTCACGTGTCGTTCGTGTTCAATGTTCGTTCCCATACTCCTCCGAAACGGCTGGACCGATTTTGATGAAATTTCGTATACATATTCAGTGGGTCTGAGAATCGGCCAACATCTATTTTTCATCCCCCTAAATGTTAAGGGTTGTCCACCCCTAAAATTTTTTTTTTATTTTATCTACAAAAATTTTTATTTGTATTTTTTTATGATTCAACATTGAAAAATATATATAACCCTCTATGATCAACTCTCTATGATCAACCCCTATTTTTTAATTCAATAATTTATGTGGCAAAACAACTTACAATTTTTTATTTTTATTTTCGACACAACTCCATTAAAACCACGAAATAAAGAAAACAAGGGGAAGTGAAGAGTGGGCGTGCCGCGTGCGTCACTATTATGCGCTTTTACTCTAAATTGCCTTAGTGATACTTACCATATCATTAGGAGATAGTCGTCGTGCGAAAATCTATTATACACTGAATTATGCCGTATTGTGCCATCCTTGAATGCAGAAATGATAGTAGAATACAGATGATTAAAAATGGAGATATTTCATATCATTCGAAAGTACAATTTTCATTTTATTTTAATTAAATTCCTGATTTAATATAATCTGTAATGATATAATAGAAAGTCAAGCTAAAATCAGCCGTACACCTTACATATAAAGTTCATTTTAGGTTGACCTAATGTTTCTAGAAAGATATGCGTAATGACTCATTACGTATATCGTTCTAGAAAGTTCTCTACTCAAATATGATCAACTGAAAACTACGGAAAAATCAATGCTGCCATCTATTGTAGAATAGCGAAACTATTACGATCTTAAGTTTCACTATTGTACAAATAGATGAGTCTATTTTGAATAGACTACAAAAGGACGTAAATACTTTTTTTTTGTAGCAAAATAAAATGTATTGTAACGCACTTTGGTATATTTTTAAATGTTCTGTTTGTGTGTTTCGGATTATTGTTGCTTAAAATGAAAACGACCAATGAAACAATGTTTGCATTAGTAGTTTATATGCAATAATGCTTATTTTATGTGTGAGTGTGGCGATCGCGGTCCTGATACAAATGTATGTACTTGCCAATTCCGCTTATTTTCTTTATTTCGTGATTAAAACATGTCCCCACGAACTTCATTTCTGCAATACAAATATCCGTCAATCACCTATTGTAAGTTACCGGTTTTGATTTGATAAATTCACATGAACTCATTATAAATGAAATTATCGTCAAGCCAGTCGTGGTGTTTAATGTATGTTTGTGTCGAAAATTTAAGCAAAATGTCGAGCAAGAAATTTTCGTCATTTCGTGGTAATTTTATTCATCTTGTTAGTTTAATGGTTCATTACTAGAATGGGCCATATTTTCGACCACTGGCCGAAATACGACACTCGGTCGAAATTGAACATATGACTGAAATACGTCATTCCGCCGAATTTCGACATTCAGCCAAAATGCGACATTCGATCGAAATTCAACTTTCGGCTGAAACTCAACATTCGGCCGAAATTCGAGATTCAGGCCAATTCACTAATCAATATGTGTTGATCGAAACAAATTCAATTCAATTCAGAATTCAATTCAATACAGAATTCAGTTGTGATGTATTGCAGGCGATGGATGGAGGTGGCCAAGTAGACGTCATATATACTGATTTCGAAAAGGCGTTCGATAGAGTAGATCATTATATTCTTATTAAAAAACTCGAAGAATTAGGTATTTGTGGAGACTGAATCCTATCTTAGAAATAGAAGCCAGTCTGTTGTGATAGGTGGATATAGATCCGATTACGTTACTGTTACATCTGGTGTTCCGCAGGGATCCTTACTTGGCCCTTTATTCTACATAGGGTATCTCTACGACATAAATAAATGTCTCCACCACTCAATTTTTTTATTATATGCAGATGATACAAAAATATATAAAAAAATTGAGAGTGAATTAGACTGTGCTAAGTTACAAGAGGACATATGTCGACTTGAAAAGTATTATGATTTGAATCGCATCAAAGTGAACGTCTCTAAATGTTTATGTATACCTAACTTTCTCTAGGAAAAAAAAACCAATATTTTCTGTATATCTCATCAACAAAAATATTGTTACAAGGACAAATCTAATGCGAGATTTAGGGTTATTTTTGGATCATAAACTTACTTTTACAAAACATATAGACGCTATAACAGATCGCGCGTATAAAAATTAGGGATTTGTAATGCGCGTTTGCAGTAATTTTACAGATACTGACTGCATAAAAGTATTATACCACAGTTATGTCCGTAGTCTATTGGAATATTGTTCAGTAGTATGGAATTCGTGTTGTAAAACTCACATAGCGAAAATCGAGACTCTTCAAAAGAAATTTATTAAATACCTCAATTATCGTATTTATCGTTCAAATACGAGCTATATTATGACACTTAACTCAAGGCGTCATCTTTTAGACATGATGTTTATGTATAGTGTGATTCGTGGGCCGATAGATAGCACTGCACTAACTGCTCGGCTTCTCTAATTCTTGTGCACACCAATAAGACGTACTAGACACACTCCTTTGTTCTATATCAATACCTACAATACTACATATGCAGCAAATTGTGCTATTGATAGGCTTAAAAGCACATTTAATAGAAAATTTGCATGCGCCGATCCATTCTGTATGACTAAAAAAGAATTCAAAAACTTTATCATGAAATCTATCAATGAAAACTTATAAACACGCGCACATAGACACACACACACACACACGCATACACGCACATACATACACACACACTCGCGCACCATATCTCCGTAATGTAAGAATGCGAATTTTAGTATATTGTGTAAATTTAACATAAGTCTTTATTTTTTAATGTATTATTATTTTTAATCTAATTAATTTCATTTTATATTTTCAATTGGAAGTGTTACATATTTATTGTCTGTTTTTGTTGTTAAATTTTAAACTATCATTTTCACTTTCATTACTTGTGTTTTTGTGTGACACGTTTAGTTATTATTATTTGTTACTAGCTGTGCCCGCGACTTCGTTCGCGTGGAAAAAATTCTAAAATAAAAACCCGCATAGTTCCCGTTCCCGTGGGATTTCCGGGATAAGAACTATCCTATGTCCTTTCTTGGGTCTCAAACTATATTTGTACCAAATTTTATCCAAATCGGTTCAGTAGTTTGGCCGTGAAAGCGTAACAGACAGACAGACAGACAGAGTTACTTTCGCATTTATAATATTAATATGGATTATTATTCATTTGCTTACATATCTTCATACCTGATCCCTTACGGGGTAGGCGGAGTGAACCGAGTACCATTACCATTTGTCACGATCCTTGCAGTTCTGACTACTGTCCTACTATAATTACTAATATGTAAAAAAGGAAATAATAAAGTTAGCCAAAAATACTTCCCATAAATTCAACGAACTATAAATAAATTATTGTTACAGCGACAATCAGAATTATTGGTGTAACACCTGTTTTTCGGAAATTAGCTGGAAATGACAGACAGACAGATAAATAACCTTTATATTTACTGATTAGGCTTTTTTGTAAAAGTTAAATTACTTTGAAACGCTATTTGATATTTATTGTGTCATTTGTTGTGTTGTATAAGTCCTGCATATATAATGTAAATCCATAACTGGCCATAAGCCCAAGTTACGCTTTGTATGTAGGTACATATTTTGTTGTTAAGCGCTGTGGATTTTGTTAAATAAATAAATAAATAAAACCAATCAATAAAAGATGAAGAACGGGAGTTTTTACTTGAGTGTATAGAATTGTATAGATTTATTTAACAAAATCACCAGCATGGTTGCCGCCAAAACTTCGTCGTCAGACATGTTGCTCGCACTAAAATATTGATCAGACTGGTTTGTATTTTGTTAATTTTTTTGAATGAATTTATTGAACGTTTGGAAACAAGGGGGTATTCAATATTATTGCACAATAAAAGTATTGCGCAATATTATTGTACATCTAGGAGGCGCCTTAGGCTCCCCATAGGGCATAGACCTACAATAATATTGCGCAATACTCAATTAATTGTGCAATAATATTGAATACCCACTTTGATTCCAAACGTTCAATAAATTCACTCAATAAAATTGACAAACCAGTCTGATCAATATTTTCGTGAATATTGATCAGACTGGTTTGTCCGTCGTCAGACGACGACGGTGTTTTGGCGGCAACCATGCTGGTGATTTTGTTAAATAAATCTCTTTATAATTCTATACACCCAAGTAAAAACTCCCGTCCTTTATCTTTTATAGCATTCTTGCTCGCTATTTTGTTCAAATTTACGATACGATCATATATTAAACACCGTGACTGACCGAACGCGCCGCTCCAAATTCTGGAATGAAAAATATTGTGCAATATTAAGCCTACAAGAAATAAAAATTTTGCGTAATTAAAATTAACGCGCTCAAACTTTCGTCCAATCTTTGTGCAGTCTTCAATATTAACCCTAAACGGTCAATAATATTGCACAATACATAATATTGCCCAAAATTATTGTAGGTCTATGGGGCGCCTCATGGATATCACGTGGGGCGCCTGCTCGTATGCCTTGCCCAGTATATAGATTAGTAGGTACGGTAACCTAACTAATTTATTAAATGCAATGTGTTTTTGATATAAGCTATATTTCAATAACACATTTGAATTTATTATTCTTTTATTCTAAAATAATTTTACTATTAATTATTTTATTCATGAACGTATATGAGGGGTATAGAAGCAAAAGCGCTTCAGTCCAAAAATGCATTTTATTACACTGAGTACACCAAATTGTAGCGATAAAAAATTGCAAAAATATATTATAATCGTCACCATGCAAATTCAAATCAATCCTACATAAAATTCACTTAGAAAGTAATGATTACATGCAAAACCACCTCAATCCAAAATTTGTTAGGAGCAAATCCGCCTCAGTCACAATCAACCAATCAGAAGCAGCCATTTCAAAATTTCTAAGATGGCGAATCAATTACTTTTCATAGTAAGTTGACTGCGCATATCGCGTGTTTAATTTGTGTTTTTTATTAAATTACTTATTGTAATGAAAGAAAAAATTACACCAGCACGTGCAGGACGAACACGAAAACGTCTGGTAAATAAAAATCAGTGGCGACGAGTGAAGGAAAAGGCAGAAAAGTAACAAACAACTGCCTAATATTTTGGCCGTTGTGATAAGGTAAAGTAGGGTTTGCATAGAAAGCTGCTTCTAAATTTTATTTAAATTTTTATTAAATTAATAATTATTGCAAAAAGCTCCTAACATACTAACATTTTATTCACACTATACTGAATTGTTTTTTTCTGCTTTTAGTAATGGGTTTTATTTTCTTTTGGTTAAGGTACTCTGCAAAAGATCTCTCGATTTAATTCTTTTATTTAATTTTTTTTACAATGAGCAAGAATATTATTTTATCTTTACTTTCCATAAATAATTATACTACAATATAATGTACCTTACCTGTTACTAATTTGTTAAGAAAATTAATAAAATCCTATATTCTAAACTTTGTTTTATTTTGCAATCGGTGCCTTACGCTATCGCCATTTATTGACAGTTGACGAATTAAATAGTGACATGCAAATTCGCTTCGATCCAAAGCAATGAAAAGCAAACATGCTTTAGTCCAATGCTTAAATGCAAAAACACCTCAGTCCTACACTATTTCTTAAATAATAAAGAATTAATGTATATTTGATTTGATTTGATTATTTTTATTTGAAAAATGTATTCTATTGAATGTACTAACATCCGTTTCTGATAAAAAATACAATTTATTAAGACACAGTGGAAATTTGCGGTTTACTCAGTCTAGGTGTTTTGTGACTGAAGCGCCTTTGCTTTTATACCCCTCATATGTAGTTTCTAGTTATTACTCAAATTAAAATCTACATTTTGTGTAAATAGAAACGTAATTAGTGTAAACCAAGGAAGTTACATTCTACCCGGAATGCTTACACGCGCTTAAAATCGTTCCAAAGAGTACCACGACATGAGTGAAGTGTGTCTCTTTCTACTAAATAAAGCGCCAATCGCCATATATAAGTGTGGCCATGTGTAGCTTGCAAATTACTACTAAGTAATTCTACTAATTTGAAAAACAGTTTTTGCATTGCATAAGTAATTACGTAATAATTAAATTAAGCACATTTTAAAACTCACTATGTCAATTACAATACATTTTATGCTAATGTATTTATCAACGTGTATAAATAAAAAGAATTTACTGATTACCGAATATATAAAAATCTACTATATACTATCTAGATAATTTTATTTACACTGGCAATTGCAAGAAAGGGACAACATCCACTCTTGTCGTTGTCTTGCTCAGAACGCTTTTCCCCTCTGTTAAGTAACAAACCAATGCCAACTTTACGAGTAATGAAATAAAGTACATTTTTATTTTTCAAATATTGCTTCGTAACAATTCCAGTTATCGTATATAAGTTCCTTGGTGTAAACAAAATTGACTTTAACGTCAATCAAATTGTCAATTTGACAGCTTTATTTAATTATTTATTTGTAAGGCCCACATATTTTCACATACATCGTCCTGTATTTAGCTGTGTTAATTTTTAGAAGTATTTAATTGATACATAAGAAAATGTCAAGCGACAACGGTTTCAATAGTGATGATTCGCCAAATAAAACATTTGCACAACTTCAATTACCTAGTCCAATTATAACACGGAGAAATCGAACGGCCTCAACGTATGTATGTTATAATACACAGCTTTCGCAACTTTAAAGCTTGTATTTAATGTTTATAATTTTTAGGTCTGAAAGAGCGCTGCAAAATCCTGTAGAACACGGCAAGATAAAATCTTTTTGTCGACAAAAAGGTCATGGTTTTGTTAAGCCAGACAAGGGGGGCGAAGATATTTTCCTTCATATATCAGAGTAAGTGCATTATTTTTTTTTTGTATTTATATAACTAAAACAGTGAAGTATATCTAGTTTTTATACCTGTCCGAGATTTTTTTGATTTAATAATCGCGTGGTTGCAAGGAACAATGGTCCAGTGATTTATGATTCAGGAGGATTTAGGAAAGATTTTTAACTGGAGTTAAGCAAATGACAATAGTTTTGCATTTGCTGAATAGATCAAATATCTAATTACAAAATAAGCTCTTAAATTTCATAATTCTAAATACCTTGTGGGGTAAGTAGAGAGCCAAACATGGAAAAGCTGTCCATGATTCACAAATTTCTCCATTAGTGAAGTGAGTGGTGATCCCTTTTGCCGCATTGTATTCACTCGCACATTTGCAATGAGAGTTTTATGTACTTCTCCGTTACATAGAGGTGACAATACCTGCATCACCATAATTGGGTTTGCTATATTTCTTTCTAGTTAGTGAAAACGCTATACAACTGACATGGGAATGACACTTTCCCAGGTTCAATTCTCATGATCTGAGCTGAATAAATAGGTTAACTACTAGATCAATGATACAATAAAATTTTTAAAGTGAATCTGCAGTATATTTTAATATATATGGTTTTACTAGCGACCCGTTACGTACTTCGCTACTTATCACAATTTTTTGAAGTTATTTGTTACAAAAAATGTGATGAATGAAGAACCGCTCTACCGATTTTGTGCAAACTTTACATAATCCATCTACTCAATAGTCCGAACAAAGCCTAAACATTTGGTTAGGATAGGTGAGCCCGTTCTTGAGTTATAAAATTACAATGAAGAGTGGCATTGATTTTTATATATATATATATATATATATATATATATATATATATATATATATATATATATATATATATATATATATAGATATATTTAATTAGGGTGAAGTAGCCAAATGTCAGCCTCCTAGTGAAAAATGCAACTTTCAGACCTTACTAGGCTTAAACCAGTATCATAAAAACATTAATTTGCTTTTTCGTATTATTTAATATTTAAATTTTACAGTAATGATGTTTCGAGTTGTCTTCAATAACAAATACAAATATATAAGCATTTTAAGTTTCAAAGGGTCTATTTCCCTATTGTTGGCCAGTGTTTCCCTAATTTTGGCCCTCGTTTTTCCTTAATATTGACTGCCAATTAAGGATGTTTTAAATTAAAAACAAGGCAATAAATCTGCATAACATTTTAATTTCATTTAAAAATATTTTTGATAAACATATTATGTACATAATTTTTTATCAGTATAAAGACAAAAAATCTTCTATTAAAATTCTTCTATAAAAACTATATCTATACTAATATTATAATAATATTGAATTTTTTGTTTGTTGTTTGTTAATATTTAACTTAAAACCTACTCAACTATATACTACTATTTCATTTTTAAAATCCAGGAGTGACAGGTACACAAAAGAAAGTTATGGTTTTGGGTCATTCGCTAATTCAGTCTAAAAAGTTTATAGTTGTGGCACAAACGTGTTTTTTCATATTCAACCTTAAGCGCAAGATTTAAAGATGTTTTAAAAAAGCAATGTACAAAAAGCAATAAAATTTTTGACTTAAGTTAACCGGTAGGACACGGTATCAGTGGAGTCGAATATAAATATTTTTATGCATTGACTTAGGTAGTATTTTATGGGTTTGTAAATTTTACATAAAAAAAATCTGACCGAAAATCTGTTTTTGCATAGAACATTTATATATCAATAAAGCAAATAATGACCATTAAAATAATTTATTTATATTTCAAACATTGTAGGTTATTGGTTCTATTACACAGAACCTAAACATATCGGCAAACTGTGGGTGTATAGCCATGTAGTATTTGACGTTTGATATTAATATATTTAGTTTGCATAGTCTAATAGATTTAGAATATATTGAAATAGGAAATTTACTGCAATGGTGACTATGACTACGTTATTAAGTTCATAGATTCTTACATTTATCTTCAGACTTATTATATTATGTATCGACAACATAGTAGGAAACGTGTTAATTTCCTAGAACTAACTTTAGCTTTTCGTAGAATTCTTGTTTTGAATTAGATTTCAGTTTTTCTGTAGGTTATTTTTTGCAGTATTATGTTAACAAACATTTATTTAGTTATAGTATTTGCAGGCGTACGAGCGAATATTGCCCATAGACATTTGCAATACGAAAGGTTAGTTGCCGGCTTTTGAAAATTTTATTGACCCTCCTGTTAAAAATTCCAATATCAAGGCTGGTCGGAAAAACTGAGTGAGGTAAGCTGATCCAGAGTTTGTCTGTTTGTATAACGAAGGTACAAGCAAACTAAACTGGATGTAATCTCTCGCTCGGCGTAAGCCAAGTTCGGCAAGAGTACGGCAAAAATAATGACTTACCTACGTATTTCTGTGTTTTCCAAAATACAACCTCTTAGAGGGTAAAATAGGGGATGAATTTTTTATATAATTTCACAGGTAAAACGCTTAGGGCTAAAAACTTAGAATTTCGCAAACATATTCTTATGATGTAGGGATCCACTAATGAATGATTTTTCAAAATTCAATTCCGATAGGCATTAAATAGGGTATAAAATTCGTATGAAAATTTTCATTCCTTGGACATATTTGCATGAAATTTCGCACGAATTGACAAAAAATTAAAAAAGTGTTTTTTCGACATAACTTATCATTTTTCGGCTTTCAACAATATGTAAATCAAAATTACACTGTTAAAAATTATTTCGTATTTTAAAATAACTTTCAGTCTAATATACCGATATATTTTAAAATCTTATCACCTAGCTCCTCTGCTTAAAATACTGCGAATCGGATTAAAATCGGTTGTTTCGTACGGGATTTATCAATAACGGAAAATTCTGAAAAATGATTTTTTTACATGTTTTCGACATTTTTAACATAATAAAACAATTTAGAGCGAAAAAATTGCGTTGAATATTATTCGAAAGATCAAACTCGTTAATCATTTTGAAATAATATACATCTTTTCAAATATTGAACAAAGTATCATTTAAAAAAACTTTGGATTTTTGAACTTTTCGGACTCAAAAGTCTATGCTTAGGCATAGTTTTTTCTTTGAGCTTAAAATACCTCATTTTAACGGGAAGTTTCAGGTGAACTTTAGGGTCAACCAGCTTACAGACTTTTTAAATATTAGTTGGTTACATAGGTGTGTTATATACATAGCAATCGTAGTAGATATTTAGTTTGGAGTATAGTTTAGTACATATAATATTATTGCCAAAGGTAATTTTAGTTCAGATATTTCCTGTTAATTATAAATTTCTTTTATAATTATTAGGTTAGTTTGTTCGAGAGGTGTGTTACCAATAGGTATTTTTAAATTGAGATATAGTTAGTTATGATATTAGGTATAGAAAATTTAGAAGTTATAGGAAGTTCAGGTCGTAAGTTTTTTACTTAAATTTTAATAACAAAAATGTCGTATATAAATAATTAAGATGGATATGTAAATATTATTTTTTTAAAGTACTAGCGGCCCAACGGCCCACCCATCCACCGAGATTTTTAATAAAATAAAGAAAGGTTAAATAAGTTCTAAAGTAAATATGCGCGAGCAAAGCCGCGGATAACAGCTAGTATGCAAATAAAATAACTCGTACATATAAACAGTCACTTAAAATTTATACGAGACTAGCTGCAGATCTCTGCATTAGGATAAAAGTATTCTATGCGCTATTCCAGGTCATCTTATATCCGAGTCCAAATCCAAATTGGTACAGCCATTTTTACGTGATTGATTATCAAACATCCAAACATACAAACTTTAACATTTATTATATGTATAGTATAAGATATTCGCAATCAAAAACAACATTTTATTAAAAATAAATTATTAAATAAAAAAATAAACATTCTTAATGCAACCAGTGCCTTCCACTTAAGAAATCGTTATCAACAACACGTGTAAACAGAACAAAATCCGATGCTACTTATGATTTCCTATTGTTATATTAAAAGTTTCGTAATATTTCATATATTTTCATATTTCAAATAATTGTGATTCTTACAATGAATCTCAATTATATATTGTTATTTTATATTCGTACAAGTAGAATAAAAAGAATCACCTAACTTGGTCCTCAAAATAAGTAATCAATATAATCAAACATTTTAAAATCGTCAAATTGATGTCCTCTTCTCTTTTGGCAGTTGGTTAACAACTATAAAAGGTATTCAAAATTATTAATGAAAAAAAATTAATCTTAATAAAAAAATTAACTTATTAATGAAAAAGAATCGCCTCCACTAATAATAACAGGATCAATTTGTATTATTCGACTAAATTAAAAGGAGGTTGTAATGCATTGTCCTTTTACTGAAAAAGTGACCACTGAAATTTTGTCGTATTATATTTGGAGTGTCGAGTAAATTTTTACGACAAATAAAATAAAAAACATACATTACACCCTATATTTAGTCACATAAACGACAAAAATATATTGATAAACTCTTATCCTTACCGAAAATACAATATCTTATATATTTTTAACGTTCATGATGTTGTATTTTACAATTTATCACAGAACAATTCTGTATTTTTGACGTGCGGGCAATGACGTGAGTGACGGGATTCTATTTGAAGTGAGTGCACAATTTTAAATTGTGCACTCATTCTTAGAGGACGTTTTTGAGACACTGATTGTGTATCTTGGGTTTTTATATATCAATGCATGCAAACAAAGTTTTATGTAATTTAAAATGTAAGGTCTTAAAGTTTTGAATAAAATCGAAAATTACAACAACAAAAAAGAATCAAGTAATTTTATTCATGGTATAGCCCAGAAATACAAACATCTTATTCTCATCACACAAATGTGTGTTCCTGCCCGGATTTGAATCCAGCCCCATCGAGTTGTGGTTAGGTTTGCTAATCACTAGTATTTGATGCATTGAATTAATATATTAAACAACAATATAAATAAAGACTCCTGTGTATATATGGAATATGTAAAGGGGGATAACATTAGGTTGTTTGAATTCCCTAATGTCGGTCGTGATTTAAAATGTTTATTATTTCAATATACATAATAGATTAAGGCGGCCAGACTTTTATTAAAATAACAGATTCAAAACGCTCTTAAAAAATATATTATTGAACAAAAATATACTATAAGTACATTGAAATTCTGCGGAGTTATAAATTTGTGTCTTTCGGCCTAATGTCAGCCGGGGGCCGACTACAGGCTCTTGTATCAAATTGTATAGAATAGAAAATTGTATAGAAGCCAAGATTAGGGCACTCCGCCCTAATCTTGGCTTCTATACAACAAATAGTAATATTCATCAAATTGCAAGGGCATTGCAATGTTCTATACCCTTTTATGTTTAAGAAGTAAAATCTATTGGGAGATTATTTAACACAATACCCATGCGTGGCCTCTAAAGTTTTTAACTAAATCAGGAGACAATACAGCTCTGTGAGACGACTCGTTGGCTCCTACATGCTATAGCATTGGAGTATATGCCACAAATTGGTTAAATTGTTACACATGTTGTATACACAGTTATATGAGTAAAGTCGTGATTCACATCACAAATTTAAACCTATATGGAATTTAAAGTTAATTATTAGGCGACGGACATTAGGCGACGGCCGATTTTAGGGCATGTTACCCTATGAATTTCACCCCAAACCCAAAAACATTGTTACAGGAACTGTAATGTGATTTTGTCACAAAACAGAATATGTATTATGTATGTCAACTTCTTATCCTAGGGGTAGGTTAGGCTCTGACTTATCTACCCATAATAAAGCTAACTTTAATATATGCAATGTGTTAGTGATTTTAAAACAAATCAATAATAATTTTTGCAGCATTGAAGGAGAATATGTACCTCTACCAGGAGATGAAGTAATCTACCGACTGTGTCCTATCCCTCCCAAATTTGAGAAGTATCAAGCCGTGCATGTGAAGATTGTGCAGCTTGTTCATGAAAAACATTCAAAATGGCATGAACCACAACTATAAGACCAGTAATATTGTAGGTCCTTAGCCCCAGTCCAGTGTCATCGCATAAACCGTCATATTAATATAAGTGGCCTAATTTAATCTATTTTACAGTCTGTATTATAAGACGTAATTGTATGGTTGTACTGGTAACAAGTATTATCGAATTACATTCAGCATTTTTAGTGAGACATTGATAAGTGGTGCTAAATTTTTGAAGGTTATACCATCTTGTACGATTTTGATATAATTGTTATTATGATAATTGGGATATGGTTTTGTGTGTTTCACTTTTGCCTGTCATAAGTATTAAATAAGAACATATCTAATTTTAGGTATTTGTATTTTTTGTTTGCTTATTTAGAAGCACAAATTTACAAGCACAATCTGTTCATATTGAAATATTTTTGTAAAGCATTTATGTTATAGTTTTAAAATGGAATACATTCCTACATTGGGAGAGTAGCTGTTCTGTTTCAAGCAGTGTGTTGAATTTGTGACATTATTTTTACTACAGATATTTAGGTTTGTAATTATGTGTAGCATCTAATGCTATGTGATGCCATGCTTGTCCTGTTTATTGTAATTATAATGTTAGAATGAGACATACATGTATGATTAAAAATTGCAAGCTATATTTGTATTATTTTTGTCACCCACATACTATTAAAATTAATCAAATGTTTTTTCTGCTATGCATTAATATTATCAACATTTTTCTGATAAGAGTGTATAAATAAATCACATTTTCTTATCAGTTACAAATTTATTTTTGCCATCAAGTCATGCTGTGATGTTGTAGGTATAAAATTTAAGATGGCTAATTTATGAATTGAATGATTCTATTGGCCAACATTATAACAGTTTGTAGTTGTATATATATTACCCACAATGAGTGTAAAGTATAATGTGTGTTTAATATGTGATTCAGGCGTTACTTTGCGGAAATTATGGTATTTAATTTGCAAATTTTCCGCGAAATGTTATATGGAACTGCTGTGATGCAACAGAAATGAAAAGTAGTGTAAAGAATAGGACAAACTTATCCAGAGACTAAAATTATAGAAGACCACAGCGGCACAATAATCCACCCACTTCCACAACACTTTCTTCCACGTCAGAAGCAAAGGCAGTACTGGGACTTCTTTATATATATATTTTTATACTTTTCATGTGTAACGTAATGAACATATGGCTTATAACTAAACATTTGTCTTTTTGGCGTTATTTCGGCATTGAAAACCAAAAATTCTGAAGGCTTATTTAGGTGATGAATGATTATATTTCTTCACCATACACTATACGAAATATAGTACATACAAAACACATACAAAACATACTACTAGCTGACCGGCAAACGTTGTTTTGCCATACATATTAGAATCTAATACGAACAAGCAACGTGACACGTAATTTATATAAGTATACGGGATTGTCCTTCCAGGCAGCCGAAAGTGCATTGACTATATGGTGGTTAAGTATTCTTAATTTTTCTAATTTTCCGCGCAATTTCCTAAATATTTTCTTTCAGCCATTCACGCGTGATGTCGTTCAAAATAATAAATCACGTTTCGTGTCCTGTGACAATGTCATAAACAGCATTAGAATGTCCGTGGTGGTACTTCAGTAGCATCTGTGAGCACCATTCCACGCGAGCCCACTTCTGCTCCGCTCTCAGTTCATGAGGGATCGAACGACAACAAAGTTTCCGAACTTTCAATTCTTTATGTCAAATTTTCTGAATTTGGCTCATACCAATCCCCAATAGTCCTCGAATTGTCTAATAGGTAATCCGGAGGTTTTCTTCAATTAACCGCTTAACAGTAGCCACATTATTTTCGTTAACGGCAGTTGAAGGCCGCCCTTCACGAAATTCGTCATGTAAAGAAACTCGACCTCTCTCAAATTCAGCAAACCATCGCCTCACGGTGCTAAAACAAGGTGCTTCTCTCCCAAAAGCATTTTGAAGACGAGCGGCACAGTCTTGCGGAGAAAGAGAACTTTTAAAATCATAAAAAATCATCGCTCTAAAATCTTTTCGACTTAATTCCATTTTCGTTGCGTACGTAGAACTTAATTTGTGATAAAAAAACAATTGACAAATCATTTCCCGCCAATTGTTTTTTTTTTTATTACTAAGAAGGTTGCAACGTTTTAAAAATATAACATTCGAAATTCAAATAGTTCCGATTAGCTAGAAGTGCAAAAGTTTTATTGTGCCCCATGTATATATAAATTATTTTTTATATCATCAGATAAATGATCACCGCCCTTATTGGTCGAGTGGTTAGCGAAACTAACTACGAATTGAGGGGGCTCGGGTTCGATTCTCGACAGGGGCATGCATAGATGTTTGTATTTCTGGGTTTGGGTGTTCATTATGTATGTAACAGTATATATGTATTAGTATCGTTGACTAGCACCCATGACACAAGCAAATAATTTGCTTACTTTGGGGTTAGATCAATTTGTCCAGCAATATTTATTTATTTATTACTAGCTGTGCCCGCGACTACGTTCGCGTGGAAAAAATTCTAAAATAAAAACCCGCATATTTCCCGTTCCCGTAGGATTTCCGGGATAAAAACTATCCTATGTCCTTTCTCGGGTCTCAAACTATATTTGTACCAAATTTTATCCAAATCGGTTCAGCGGTTTAGCCGTGAAAGCGTAACAGACAGACAGACAGAGTTACTTTCGCATTTATAATATTAGTATGGATTATTTATTTTATCAGATAGCTCTCCTGATGAAGAGAGAAAACTATCACATATAGACACCAAATATGTTATGGTACATCGCTATTCTTGTGGCGGGGTCTTAAAGCCACATGTATAAGTTACCTTACCCTCCAAACCGGACCACAACAGTTTCAAGCAATGACTGATATCATTCCAGGGTGCAAACCTTCATGCAAAACTCTACCACCTAGTAGCCCCGATGATAGTGACTCGCATAGCCAATCATTCGCCTTTTACAAACACTACTGGCAGAACGGCAGATTGTTTATTTTTTAAAGAGAGCCCATACTAACAGGCCCGTACCAAAGTGACGATCTCATTTGGCCAATAAAAAAAAATTTCACCATGCAGACACTCCTATATGCAGCGGTGGATTTACACTAGGGGCAGTCGGGGCAAGTGCCCAGGGCGGCAAAATTTAGAAAATGATAAAAAATTTTTTTAGTCTTATCGAGATTCCCCAATATAATTAATTAATTCTATTAATTTATAATTTTTTGTTTAATTGATAATTCAAGAAATTCAATTCATTCATTATTTATGAATTATAATTTTGGCACTTGTTTAGTAAAAATTAATAATCAAAATGATTTAATCAATTTGTTTCCTTGGAGATTTCAAATAATAATCGATTTTTTTTATTTTCTGGAATTAAAGAAATTTAATTAGTATTTATTTATGAAAAATTGAAAAAAATTCGGAATTATTTTTTGCATTTCTTAAAACATCAACTTTAACAATCAATCAATTAAAAAAAATGTTATAATTTATCGATTTCACCAATTAATTTTAATTTAAACGAAAAATCGTAAATTTTTTACACCCTTTTTATTAGCTTCACTTGTATGTATATTTGTATGTTTGTAACCGACTTCTTTGGGCGCGATTTTGACCCACTTTAAACGGCCAGATTTTGTTCAAACTTTGTAGATTTATCGAGGACCGATGACAATACACTAATTTGATAAAATTATTCCATTTTTCAATTTGCAAAACATGATTTTTGTTAATTTATTTAATTTTCATCTATAGTCGATAAGGTAAGAAACTTAATTTTAATTTTTTATAATTTTTCTTTACAGTCGATAAGACAGGACTTGATGTTAATTTTAATTTCCAATAATTAACTTTAGCCGATTTCTCTAATATTGACAAATTTTCGAATACTAAGAAGAATTTTAATTTTACAAAACAAATAATAGTATAAAAAAACTAAAAATCACGCTTTTATAAATAAATCAAACTAAAAAGTAAAAAATAAATAATAGTTTAAAAAAAACTCAAAACATGCTTTTTATAGAAAATCAAACTAAAAAATAGAAAATAAATTTTAATACATTTAAATTAAGAATAGTGTTAAAAATTCCAATAAATATAAATTAATAATAATGTGAATAAAAAAATATTTTATTTTAAAAAAAGCGTGGGGTGCTTTTTAAGATATTATCAAAATGATAATATATGTAAATATATGTATGAAATAACCTGATAGTTTCAATATATAACATTAGTTTTCATACTTTTAAATTAATAAAAAATCAGCATGAAAACGTTTTTCTACACGTATTTCCCCCCTTAAATAAAATTCTAGTAATAGGGCGGACTTTTTTCCGGTGCCCAGGAGCGGCATTGAGTTTAAATCCGGCCCTGCCTATATGTGATAATCACACATCAATGGATGCAGTTGCAAAACTCCATGAATTGCAGTTAGTATTATTAACGCATCTAACATATGCCCCAGATCTGGCCCCATACAACTTCTATTATTTTCCAAATCTGAAGAAATGGTTAGGTGGCCGGAGATTTTCATCAAATGATGGTCATTGTCAATGTAGACAAATGTTTTGAGAGGTTGGAGAAAACATAAACTGATATAATGGCATTGGAGAAGCGCTGGAGTACCTAAATGCATCGAGGTATGAGCAATAATTCGAAAACTTATCAATTGACCCTCATATTATCTATCTATACATCCATTCGCATTATTTCGTTAATCTGTTAATCGGTCATCTTCTATTCTTTCTATATGTCTGGACCAACAGAGCATGCCCTTTACCACCACGCTTTAATACCAAAGGGATCTAATTTTTACACCGATCGGTGTTAAAATGAAATCCCTTTGGTTATCAATTAACCCTCATATCATCTATCTATACATCCATTCGCATTATTTCTTTAATCTGTTCTGTTAATCAGTCATCTGCTATTCTTTCTATATGTCTGGACCAACAGAGCATGCCCTTACCATCACTCTTTAATACCAAAGGAATCTCATTTTTACACCGATCGGTGTTAAAATGAAATCACTTTGGTATTACGAATGCAATACGCGAGTATTCCACGGTACACCACAGATTTTTCGTAACGCTGTCGTTTCGACCGCGTTTTCTTTCATGCTCTATTTATTTTACCTTTATTGTACATCAAAAATATACGTTTTTGTAGAAGTGAACTTAATGTTTGTTGACATTATCCACCAGTCAACATTTGGGCCAAACTATCCAGATGGAAAGGTGCACGTAGCAAATTATTTGCACTTTCTGATATACCCAGCTCTAACTTCCATACAATAATCTTGGGTCAAGCATAGAAATATGCAGGGTAAGAGACAGGCACCCCGAATTTAGACAGTGCTTTGAAGTAGTTTCCCTAACGCTCCATTAACTCTGTTCTCCGCACACACTCTTTTCTCTGCGCTCCTTTGAAGAATAGACCAATTACCGTTCTGCCAGGCAGGTCGTATAAGGCGACCAATTACGCTATGCTACGCGTGTCACTACCAACGTCACTAGTAGGAGTTAGATTTCAGCAAAGTCTCCTCCGGATATTCGGTACCACCGCCTTACGTATTCCTACTGCAATAGCGTCAGTGCTTGTCATTGTAACGTTCAGGTTTGGAGGGTAAGGTAGCCGGTAGTGTTATGCATATATGGCATTACCATCCCGCGACACGAATGGCAATACACCATTAACATTTTTTGGTGTCTATAGGCGATGGTTTTTCTTTCCATCAGGAGGGCCATCTACCTACTTGTTTGCTATCTAATAAATATAAAATAAACCTTCTATATTTGGTAAGAGCACATGTAAGATGTACAAACTCGTCCACCCCAACACTGTATGAACCACAATTCTTACATCCGTTCTGGTTGCTCAATTCAATTGTTTCCTACTTTCTTACAGCCGTCTTCAATAAACGTGATCAGTGTTTCGAGTTTAGATGAAGTTGAACCCAAAAGTACATAATCGTAAAACAGGCATTTTCCCCGTGTTTATCCCGAGCTCCTTTGAAACATAGGCCAACTGCTGTCTGCCAGGCAGATCGTAAAACCGACCAATTACCTATACGAGTCACTAACATAACTAGGTGGTAGATTTTTGCATTATCTCGCGCGAGTCTGGTACCACCGCCTTACATATTCCTGCCGCAATAGCGTCAGTGTTTGTCACTGTCGTGTTTCTGTTTGGAGGGTAAGGTAGCCGGTAAACTTATACATGTGGAATAACACCTCGCCACAAGATAGCAACGCACCATTAACACCTTTGATATAGGCGATGGTTGACTCTTTCCATCATCACCATCTTGTTTGCTATCTTATACTATAAAAAAATTATCATGACAACACATAAACATAACCCTGCCTAACACCAATATTGACATCAAACCAGGGTTATATGTTGTATACGGACACAGCACGTAATAGCAATAGGTGTCCATCTATCCCGTAATCTGACAAAATGTGCCTAAGTTTCCGCAGTACAGATCGCAGAAAACCTGGCCAACAACTGACACTATGACGTTACGGAGTAAGAAAACTTGGTCAGAACATTCTCTACCAGATCTATTATGCCTCATTTGCTTAACATGCCATATTATGTTTGCTATCCTACTACATCTATAAAAATAGAAGGTTGTCGCTTCCATTATCACGTCTAGATGAGACAGGTTGCTGCTACCGCCATAGCGTCAGTTGTTACGATTGTGTTCCAATTTTGATAACATTATATACAGATTGACTGCGCGGTAAAAGATTGTACCTACATATTGCAGGACACTATATTTAATAATGGTCATAAGTAAATAATAAAGTGAGAATATTGCTTAACAACATAACTAGTCTAGTAATATTCAAAAAGTATGGTCACCGTACATTGTACTGTCTCAAGTCGTGAGTTCGGCAAGTCGCCGTGCGCAGACCATCCATATTAAACATTTTTATGGGATAATTAAATCAAAATTTACGTACCTACCTATTACTTAACAAATTCAGTATTAGAATCTAGTACTGAACACACTGCTTCGGTACCGTCAAACGGGGTGAATAAGATACAGGGGAGTAAAGGGACGAACCATATACCGAATTCTGTAGGTTTTTATGTTTCGTCCCTATTCACCGCTGCACTCCTATTCACCCCGTTTGACTGTAAAGTCTTTTACCGTTCAGCCTGTAAAAACTGTGTAGACATAACCAAAGTTGGAAAATATCCCCGTGTTTCACTCCGTGTTGGTCCAAGCTTCCATTGAAGCATAGAGCATCTGTCGTTCTGCCAGGTACTACGTTAGAGGGAAACGATCTTGACTATGCGAGTCACTACCATCATGGCTAGGGCGGTAGAGTTCTGAATTGTCTCGCCCGGGTCTGATACCACTGCCTTACATAATACTGCCGCAATAGCGTCTGTTCTTGTCATCGTCGTGTTCCGGTTTTGACGATAAGGTAGCTGCTAAACTTATGCATGTGGCACTAAGACCCACCACAAAGATAACAATGAATCATTAACATCTTTGGTGTCTTTAAGTGATATAATTTCAAGACGCCTGGACACACAAATTTAAAATTTCACGCACAATTACCCAACGTCACACACAACAAATCTATTAAACTCAATTTATTTCGAAACTTTTCCGCTGGGGTAACGCACGCAAACCAATCTGCAAGGATCGTGATAAATAGCACTCGAATTTCTCTGCCTATTCCGTAATCTTCGAAGCGAAGATATATATCAGCGAGTATATATGCCCAATGAGAGTTTAAAATTTATTTTCAACCACGTTATCAATTCTCAAGTAACCTTGACATACAAATATGTGACACACATTCTTCTTCACAGGTTGCAATAATGCATATTTGTTGTGCTTTAAAAATATACGCTAGGTACATATATCACGGATGTAAGGGCGTCGTCAAAGGCAGAGGGCAGCCCTTCAGGCAAGGGTCTAGTTCTGAGTCATCACTTTTTCCTGGTAAATGTACGAAATGTCTTATAATGAGTAAGAATTCAAATTTTACCATCTTGATACCATGCAATTTTTTTTTGTATACCTACCTATTTTGCAAAACTATTGAAATACATATTTTCATTTTAAATCTATAAAATATTAGTATAGTGCGTGTCAGGTTCACCGTCAATAAAAACCTCTCTAAGTATATTTCATAAGTTGGTCGACTATTACTCAAAAACTTGTAAAGCCGGTAAACGGTTTCGAAAACCGTGATAATTTTACTTTTAACTTCTTTATATTTACTACTAGCTGCAGCGTGCAGCCCGCTGCATTATAAAAGTTATTGGCAAATCCCGCGGGACCACTTAATCTTTCCGGGATAAAAAGTAGCCTATGTGCTATTCCAGGTCACCATCTACCTGTGTGCCAAATTCCATTCAAATCCATTCAGTAGTTTTTGCGTGATTGAGTAACAAACATTCATCCAAACATCCATCCATACATCCAAACTTTCGCATTTATAATATTAATATAGATATAGATTATCAATTTTTTTCCTACCCCCAAAACCAACCGCCTTTAGCGTGCATAGAGGGGGGAGGGGGGAGTACACTTGCCTATAAAAAATTAGCAATAAAGCTTAATATTTTATAAACGAGTCCCTTAGTTGAAAACCTGTTTTCAGAAATGTACAACATTTTTTAAAATCCTATCTACGACATCCCACATAATGGGGTACGTGGGAAAAAA
Organism: Apodemia mormo; assembly: GCA_036924255.1. Classification (NCBI taxonomy): domain Eukaryota; kingdom Metazoa; phylum Arthropoda; class Insecta; order Lepidoptera; family Riodinidae; genus Apodemia; species Apodemia mormo. The sequence goes on along the minus strand of JAUPFN010000012.1, from coordinate 30,282,817 downwards.
ATTAACATCCCTACTTAAGTAGGGGAGCTATCATGAAAAAATAGATTTTATGTTACCACTTTGTTAACGTGGCTAATACGTGTGTTCGTGCCAAAAGGATCTCCGAGTTATCGTGCGGACGGACGGACATAGGCGTACCCAAACATAACATTTTAAGACTATATTTTTATCTACAACAGTAGATAGTAGGGAGGTAAACAAACAAACCAGCGTGGTTCCTAGTTTACTTCGGAACCCTAAATAGCACAAACAAAATTGAGAACCTCCTTTTTTTGAAGTCGTTTTTGAAATAGCTTTATTTTGAGGTAAAGAATCTCTACAATTAAAAAAGGAGTAGAAATGAGAAATAAAATTGGAATATCATTCAAAGAAAATAAATATTATGTGCAAAAAAATGCATGCCAAAAGTAATTTTTTTTCTTGATTTCTACTGATTTATGATATACCTCTCCTAGCTTAAAAATCTGAGGTTTGTTAAAAGCTGTACCTATTGAACCAATAATCAATTTTGATCTTAGAAAGGACATTCAACGCAAAGAACACGGGCAAGACTTCATACATCGTTATTTTTAGTTGATACCTTAAAGTTCAATATATTCCTTAAGATTCTATATCAACTCCTTAACTTATACGCATTTAAATATTTTTTTTAACTAGGGGAATATTAGCTAAATAAAGTTGGAATTTAGATAAGGTTAACGTAAACAATCAGTTCTCTCCTTAGTAGTCTGTGGTTAGGTATTTATCTTGTCATTGGGTGTCTTCAGTACAGCTAATCTCAGAAATCTAAGTTAGATTGACAGATTTCTGAGCTTAGATTTTGCAAAAACACTTCATAGGTATTTAAAAGAACAAAAAATAAATTATCATTAACTATTCTTTAATACAAAAACAGGGAGAATTTTTATTTGATACTTATAATGAAAATTATGATATAAACATATAATAAAATCGTAGGAAAGTCAAAACTGTACATTGAATACTTTTTTAAAAGAATACTTGAGGCGTGATCTACTATCGATATCGAAGCCAAAAATATAGTTTTTTGAATTTTTGTCTGTATGTATGTCCGGGGTAAACTCAAAAAGTACTGCATCGATTTACTTCAAATTTTGCATGAATATTACTAACACGTCGGGTCAACATATAGGCTACATATTATCACGCTATCACCTACGGGGGAGGAGTAGTGCGGAGTAAACGAAGTTCGCGCGGACGAAGTCGCTGGCAACAGCTAGTGATATATAAACTTATTACTGTTTTAATGAAAATGTAATTAAAGTTTTATAAAATGGTAACACTTAAATATGATGATAGAATTCAATCAAATTATAGTCTCAATTATTTTTAAATGATTGTACCTAGCGATATATTTTATTTAATTGATTTAATAATCGTAGAAAATGATTCTAGTTTATCTAATATTCGTCACTCCAAAAGACACGCAAGGGTTGTACAAAATTAAAATGACCTGTGTTCTTTTTGAGGTCAGGAATGTGTTGTTTTAAATCGAAATCGATTGTTTGAAAAATTTAGAAGTTACGTCGGAAAACCCTTCCTGCCAAAATTTTTCTTAACTAATGTTAAGAAAAAATAATTCTCGAACGAATCAACCGATTTTAATTGGATTTTCCCAAGCCGTTTTACAAGAAAATGTGATTAGATTTTGAAATCAATCAACTACACTCACAGTAATAAAGTTTTTATTGCGCAAAAAAGATCTATTAGAGTAATTTGTAAAGCTGATACGATTGAGTCCTGTAAGCCGCTTTTTAAACAACACAAAATACTTACGTTGACGTCGACATTATATACCTATATTAGAATCATGTATGTTTATAAGAAAATATCAAACATTTTTTAATAAACTCAACGAAAACCCCATAATTCGACACATTAGATTCACAGAACTTTTAATAAAAACTCAAAAACGTTGCCGGAACAGTGTGTACGCCGTTAAATAGTTTCAGTTTTCAAAAGTTGCGAGTCGTTTTCAACAAAACTTTACATTTTTTTAACGTTTAGATTTTATACTTTGAACATTTTGAAAACAAAAACCTATGTTTAATATGTTTAAGTATGTTTTTGGTTGCTCTGAGTTTAAAATACTTTAGTTGTAAGATTCGCGGATGGCAAGGTCAACCGGTTTACTAATTTTTTTGACTTCCCCCACCCGGCCCTTAGTCTGGCGACGCCCTTGCTTAGATAGTAATAGTTATAATTGTATTATATTATTAAGAAGGCCGAATACCTACTCTAATCGACGATTTTTTAAAATATTAGGATCTATATTCGTAAATACGAAAATACTTAGCTGCTTTAAAAAAACACGGACATTATACTTTGTCCTATATATTTATGTATTCTATCGTGACGTATGTTTCTCTATCGTGACGCATTTCCATTTCATCGTGTTTTAGATCACCACGATTCTAAAGAAGTTTCAATTCAAATAGATACAATTAGTTAACGAATACCTGTAACTTACAGACGAAGAACATTTTTACCTTAGGATTTTGGACTCTTCACTAAGAAGAAATCCACATTTAGTTATATGACCTACACAAACCGCGAAATTGTTACACCAGCGAAACAAACAAAAAAAATAGATACAATTATATAAATTGATATTTCAACACTTTTAATTTGCCTTCTAACTTTCGTAAGACAGCGTTCATGTTACATATTGAAGGCGTAACTCTTTGATCCTAGTTTAAATAAAAAAATATGATCTTTGATTATTTATTGGTGTAGACATTTTATTAGTAAATATATTTGTATTATAAATATTAGAAAATACTTACGTTTTAAACACTTAAACATAAACAATTAGTATCTAATACAAAATTGTAAACAGTTAACAAAAAAGTTACAAATATTTAATTTTTAATTAAATTACATGTTTAAACTAGTCATGATACACAAAAACTTACAGCAATAATATAATACTAAAAATATTATGTTTAACCAAGGTACTTATGAAATTCCTATCTTCCTATCTTACACGCCCTTTCTTACCACTTCTTTTTCTTAAAGCTTTATACTGTCAACAAATCACGAGGCAAGATTAAGTCGAGAAATACACAAAAAAATCCCCCATAAAAAAACATGAGAAATTATCTTTAACGACTGTTTTAAGTGAAAATACCGAGACGATAAGTCGAAAAACTATTTTTACTTCGCGATAATCTTCCACGACATATTGTGTAATCCACGACTAAGTGCAGTTATTTAAAATGTAATTATTCGCAATTAAAAACAAGTTTGTTGTTTGGTAACTAAAGTATGGGGACAGATTTAAATGGTAGTGTTGTTAGGATTCGCTCTAGTCTCTTACACTTCTAATGGAATAGAAAATCTACAAGCAAAAACCATTTACGTTCCTCTTTTTTAACGTACATTTCAAACTGCATTTTAAATAAGACTAAAAAATGTAAAATTATCGGGCATAAAATCGAACAAACAAAATCATGATGATATGTCTATTATAGTTAAACATACGATTTCGAAAAAGCCTCATTAATAATAAAACACCATTTAAAACAAAAAAATTTAACCAGCTGCAGAAGATCCTATAGCTAAAATCTTTAGTAATAAATTGATAAGTATAATGAATGGGTAAACTTTTGTTTGATCAGTTATATTTTAATGATGAAAAAAACGATATTCAAAGCTTAGAAAAACCTTATGTCTAAACTCATTTTCACCTCAGAAGTGATGTAGAATAAAATAGTAGCAAGAAACTGTAATTATTGACTGATTTGTGCCAGCGAAATACAAAATACAGACAATTTATTTTTTAAGTGGGTTTTTTGCGGATTGTTTAGTACTGTGACACTCGTCTCATATATTAAAAAGTTACCTATACAAGAGAACCCAGAGGGAAAATGAGTAAGGTAAGAATTATTTGTTGATTCTGAGAATTCCAATTTTTAACAGAATTAAAAAAATTAAGAACATCATAGTTCTGATTTATTATCATTTATATATCAATGGTGTTTATTTTTAATATATTTATACAAGTCTGCATGGGACGCTATCTGTACAGTTTTCCCCAGAATGCCTATAAAAAGCCGAGGCGTGGCGGTCATACGCATTGAGTAGCTGATAAAAAATTTAAAAAAATCTAAGTCGTAAAAAATTTTTTTCTTGTGTAATACAAAATTTAAAAAAACGTTATTAAATGTTATCGGTATTAGCAACCCTAATTTATCGAACTGTGTCGTCATAACAAAGATTATGCTTCTATCTCACTCATTCAATTAATTTATGTCCATTAATAAAATTTAATAACGTTTCTTTAATTTTGTATTAAACAAAAAGAAAATTTTTTTCGACTTAGATTTTTTTAAATATTTTTTATATCAGCTACTTAATGGGTGATTCTTCAATGTTGAGGATAATACGGTTCCAGGCAGTTTTCTCTTTACTGTTATAACTACGATGAAGAAAAACAATGTTTTCCTATTCCATTATTACTTTTTTAACTATCAACAAATAAAAGAAAAACATTTCTTATAATTAATTAACAAAAAAACGCAAAAATCTACTGAAAACGTCATTATTTCGCGTGTCCAGATCACCTGTTCTTGGCTATTTAGTCTTCTAAAATATTCAAATACCACTTAATAAAATTATGTATAGTAAAAAATTGTATTTAAAGGTCTATTGTTTCTGTTTCTTAACAATTTAAAGTATTAACTTAATTCGAAAATAGTAAAACACTCTTTCAAAAGTTTGTCACAAAAAAAGCGTCATTGTAAAAACAGGAATAGTTTTCAAATTTTTTCCACGATGATTGCAATTTTGGGGCATATTTCGTGCCTACCGGATGCCCCTCGGTACTCTTCGGTTAGGCCACATACTTTGAACGGATTGGACAGGTCATATTTCTCTCAAGGTAAGCTTGAATATGGTTCTTCGAAATTTGTCATCTTTATAATCATTATCCTTATTCACTTTATCGTGGTAAATAATATGTTCATTGATTTTATTCATGGCTTTATTTATGTATCGAAATGCAAATAACTCCCCATAGATATTTATTAGCTGTATCTAATCTTTTAAGACAAATTTCGAGATGTTTTCTGGAATTCGTCATTATTGCTAACATCATTATCCTGAAAATGACTGTTGAGAATAATGATGTATGGGTTAGAATAATGATTTGCGGATTTTGAACAATGACAAACGTTGAGAATAATGACGTCAATACAATTATTAAAATAAAGTAAGCTGGTACATCAATTGATTAATTTTTTTCGTAATGTCTCTGCAGTTGTTTTGGGAAAAAAATCAGCATGCCTAGAAGTAAGGAATCCTATGAGAATCGTAAAGTCCAATATAAAATGTGTCAGAAACGGAGGTATCAACAAATGATTATTGATCTAGAACTGCTAGCCTTAGAACAAGTGAGAAGGTGACAGAATATAAAAAAAGAAAGAAAAGCGTAAACTGACGAGTATTGCTGCACCGCGCGATTTTCGCTTGCTAGGTTACGTCTAGTTATATAAGAACATATATAAAATAAGACTCGCTCATATCGAACAACGTTCATTTCAGCGGTCATTTGGGAGGAGAGGCTAACTTAGCCCCCAATAAGCTTGGTGTACTCAGCAGAGCAGCAGACCAACTTTACAAGACCCAAATTCGACCTCACATGGAGTACTGTTCCCACCTTTGGGCCGGAGCTCCTCAGTACCAGCTCCTTCCTCTTGATTGCATTCCACGTAGAGCGGTTTGAATCGTCGACGACCAGGCTTTACTGTTTGGCGTTGCGCAGAGATGTAGGTTCGCTCTGCATCTTTTACCGCATTCATAATGGGGAGTGTTCCGACGAATTGTTCGGATTAATTCCTGCCGTTAAATTCCACCATCGGACATCGCGTCAAAATTTAAAGTTTCATCCTCACCACCTCGACGCCTGGAAAACCACAACAGTGCGCCTTTGTCGGCACTGTTTGCCTCGCACTACTCCTTTATGGAATCAATTACGACTTGGGGACCTTCAAGAAACGAGCTTACTCATTTTTAAAAAGCCGACAACGCATCTGCAAGACTCCTGGTATTGCAGATGTACAAAGGTACTGCTTTTACCATCAGGTGCAGTACCTTTGCTCATTGGCCCCCTCTACTAAAAAATAAAACAATGGAAAGATTAATTAAGAAACTAAAAGATTAGCCGAAGCGAATCTTTCAGAATTGCCAACCCTTTAGGAGTAATTCCCCTTGCCAAACACATTAAATGTATCTCTTCCTATGCCATCGGCAACGACAATATCAGTTAGCGCATGGTGGCTTCACTGTTCCCCGTCCTAACATATATTATCAATTTTTCCCTTTTTTCTGGCACTTTTTCTTAAGCCTAGAAGACAGCTCACGTCATTCCTTTTTCTGAAGTCTCAGCTCCTACTAATTTCTCTAAATATCGCCCTATACCAATTCTTCCATATTTGTCCAAGATTCTGGACACGCGGTTTAGCCTTTACCTGCAGGATAGTAATTTGTTCAATCCGTATCAATCTGGTTTCCGTTCGGGGCACAGTACTGTTACTGCTATTGTTAAAGTCACTGATGACATAAGACATGCTATTGGTAATAAACAACCTACTTTATTGGTTTTCTTGGACTTCAGTAACGATTTTATCTCTGTGGACTTTGATGTGCTGCTTGGTACTCTTCGTTCGCTGAATCTTTCCCCTCAGTCTGTATCCTGGTTTGACTCATATCTCCGAGATCGTTCTCAATGTGTTCATTTCGAGGATTCTTTCTCAGGTTTTAGTAAATTAACAGTTGGTATTCCACAGGTGGGTGTTCTAGCTCCACTCCTATTTTTCGTGTTTGTCAACATAACATCCAATGCCATGTCCTTCAGTTTTCATTCGTCATCATCATATGCGGATGCGGATCATATGCGGATGATCTGCAATCGTATCGTCCTTTCTCTGCTCCGGATGTTCTTGAGGCAATCAGCGCTATATATGAGGATCTGTCGCGTATTCACTCATGAGCGGAGTCATCTGGTTTATTAGTAAATCCCAAAAGTTACAGTTTTTAATTATAGGTAGTGGAAATGCTAATGTTCCTGATCTCGTATATAGCAGCAGTGTTATACTGTATAGCAAATCAGCTAAAAATTTAGGTCAAATTATAATTGAAGATTTCTCTTGGAATGTTTATATATCAGAAGTATGCAAAAAAGTTCATTCCACCTTTCATGCTATCAAACGTTTGCAAAGATTTCTTCCTTTTAAGACTAGAGTTATTTTAGTGCAAACATAAATCTTTCCTTTATTAGATTATGCTGATATTTGCTATCTTGATATCACAGAAGAAGGCCTGAATAAACTCGAGCGCTTACAGAATGTAGGAATTCGCTTTGTTTTTGGTTTTAGAAGATTTGACCATATTTCCAATTTCAGAACATAACTCACGTAGCTTCCTATTCGGGAGCGCAGAAACGCTCAGCAGGAACGCTCCGCAGGAACGCAGACGAGCTTTTCATCGATATTACAATCAAATCTAGTTGTTTTGATTGTAATATCGATAAAAAGTATATCCATAGGTATAATAAAAACCATATCCCAAATAATAACTGTAAGTACACTGAGAATATTAATCCAAATCCTGTCGTTTCATTATCTAGTACACATAAAGAAGAGAGCCGCGATCCAAATCTCAGAAAAATAAATATCCTTTCCTCCTATTTAACCAGTGTTATTATACTCTTAACAATGTTAAGTGTTATCTATTTCGATTTTATTTCTTTGAGCTGATAGTTATTAGTTAATATAATGTGATGCAGGATATAACAATTGAAAAATAATAAAAATATTGTTATATTTTAATTATATACAAGATGTTATATTTCTGTTCATCAATATGTAATTTTTTGATTAACATTATATTGTTGAATTATATTAATTACACAAGAATTTATGTTTGTGTTTATCAATGCGTGATTTTACGACTAAATATAATTATGTTGATTCTTAATATTTTGTTTTATTTCAATGATAAGTGCAATAAAACAGGTGTAAAATCATTATCCTCAACAAAAGTCATTTATCCTAATTAAATTGTCATTATCATCAAAAAGTTGTCATTGTCCTCAGCAAGCATATTTAAAATTTTCGAATATCTCCCTAAATATTAATAATACAAAGATGCCTCTTACACCGATATCAAAGATTTGAATCAAGTAACAGTTCTAGTACTGATCACTTGTTGTGCCACGAGGTTTTTATTTTTTTCACCAAATCATTGAAAATATATTACGATCGAAGAATGACCCTAATGCGTATGACCGCCACGCCCCAGTTTTTTATAGACATTCTGGGTCAATTGCACAACTTGAATAAAATTAATGATTCCTTATAACAAAAAAAGCTCAATGCACTAGAGTTGTCTACACGCTTATCTACTAATAATTTGACAACACTCTCAATTGGTTATTAAACTTAGCTAGGTTTTAACGACTATACATTTATGTTAGTTTTTTTCACCTAAATATTTCAAGTCATTCAATACTAAAATATGATCGATAATTACCAATATTGAGCCTTTACCACAAGGAAGACGCCTTCGTCTATCGTACACTGAGCATTTTAAATTACTACACGTCGTTGTATATTAAATGCTATTTAGAATGTTCGTTAAAGTAGACATATTGTCATGTGAAGTCTATGTTTATGGTTCATTCGCCGCCATTTGTCATACTTCCATTCTGAAACAAAAAGTAAGATGTTATATAGGCAACAAAGAACAAAATTAAAACAAGTAACAATGTTCTTGATAGGTAACAAAAAATAATTGAAAAATGTATATGGAAACAATGTTAGAAAAACAACTAAGAAGAAATTATAGTTGGTAAAATGTATACAGAATTCAGAGTAAGTTAATAAAGTTTTCTAGAATAAATTGGTAATGTGCGCGTTATGAACATTTAACCTATGTGAAATAACAAAAAGCGTAGCCACCTGTTAGAATAGCTGCTTTCTGTAAACAGCAATAGTAGTACATCACTTATCAATATTATGTTTTCTAGTGAGTAACTTTAGAATAGATTATCAATGTATATACTTTAACTTTAATTATTATTAATGAAATGACATAGATAATGAATAATATTGAAAATTTTATGCTTTTAAAATAGGTATTGAATTTATGTAAATTTTTGCATGTCATTTTTGACGAAATGTGAATGGAAACAATGTTTAAAAATGTAACATCTTATGTACCCACATTCTTGCAAATAAATGAATATTATATTATTATTATTTAACGTGAATGACGGTTATATCTGCACCAACAGTTCACCGCCTATAAAAACTTCTCGATGTTTATTTTATAAGTTGGTCGACTATTCTCGTACACTTGTTAAGCCTTCTAAGCAATGATAGTTTTTCTTTTAGCTTTATTATATTTACTACTACCGTAATTTTTCCCCCACCCAAAACCAACCGTTTAGTTGGCAGAAAGGGGGAGGGACAAATGAGTCTAACAAAAATGTTTATATTTAAGCTTAATATTTCACAAACGAGTACCTTAATAGAAAATTGTTTTCACAAACCTACAATGTTTTTTAAAAACTTCCCCAACGATACCCCACACTATGAGGTACGCGAGTAAATATCTCCACTTTACAGGTAGAGGAGCTACCTTAAAAAATATTTTTCTAAATTTTATGTTACTTGGTTGCCGTAGCTAATATGTTTACATGCCAAATTACAGATTTCTAGTACTAAGAATCGCTATGGACGGACGGACATATATAGCGAAACTACAAAGGCTCCTAATTTACTTCCGAACTCTAAAAAGATACATATTAGAGAAACAACTAACAACAAAATAATGTTTTTGAATGCAAGATAAAATTTTTCTTTTATAATGATCTATAGAACAGAGCATTAATAGGTCCTGGAAAAGGTTCCTTTATATTTTATAATTAAAAAGTGGCAGTGACATTGTGACAGAGCCAAAGGGTTCTACTGTAGAAGAGTAGACTGTTACCATCAAAGTAATCATTATTAAAAAAAAGGAAAAACGGTTTGCCGCTGTTTTTCGATCTACTCGTATTGTTTTTCTGTCTACCAAAATGAATGAATGTAACAAAGAAATACGATACGTTTTGAAGTTTTATTACAAAAAAAAAGAAAAAACGCAGCCCAAGCCGTGAAAGATAATTATCATGTTTAGTAAACTCAGCAAGAATAACAAAAATTTTTGTTATTCCAGTCCAGTAATTTTGATGTCAAAGATGAAGGTCGCTCTGGTTAACATGTTACGGATAAAATCAGTGCCATTTTTTATAGAAAAATGAAAACGAGCAGATGATGCACCTGATAGTAAGCGATCATCGCCGCCCACGAACATGCGCAATACCAAAGCTCTTACAGTTGCGTTGCCGGCCTTCTAAGAATGAGTAAACTCTTTTCCTAATGGGCCCCAAACTGAATACGTTCGGAAACACCCACGCCGGTAATTGATCCCACAAAGGAATAGCGTGAGGTTGAAATTGCTGAGAAAAACGCACGGTGGCCGATTTCCAGATAAGATGGTGGGATATAACTTTGAATTTTGATACGACTTTTTATATCACGAGATACCGACGCAGTAGTCCTAGCCCGGTAACACTCCTGCATTCTGCATGAACCCGTTTTGCAATGGTGATCATACCAAGGTAGAGACAGAGAGAGCCACCAATGGGTAACGCAGAAGACGGAATGAAAAGTGCTGCAGAGAGCATCACATCAGCGACGACACTTCTATCATCCAATGAAAAGAACTTGAACACAGAACATCCAGCGAGCCCCCATGGGTAGGATGCAAAAAATACCGCATCCCGTACCTGTCTGCTGACATAATATGTCAGCAGACTGGTCATTATATGTAGTGCCAAAATGCGACGACAGCCTGCAAAGGCAGGCCGTGATGGGCGCGTGACCGGCACTTTGCTCCGGTCATGCAGTGGTCAAACATACCGAGTGGGACGTCCACCGATACCTGATGATGGTCCGGATAAGAGGTCAGCAGGAGATCCAACAGTGAAGTGTATAATCTTTCACATTAGAAACTCGCGTAGGCGAAATTGTCAATTGTGTTGGACCATACGGTAAGGCAAAATCGTGAACAGATCTCCCCCCGCATGATCGGTAGTTCGTGAATATACCATTTGGCATTTTGGACATTACAATCGCCTAACATCACGATCTCAGCAGAGAGGATCTGTTGTAGAACGGAATCTAAAGCCATTTATAGGCGCTCAACGAGCCGGGCAACTTCAGTGACCCAGCTATGGGACCTGTATAGGCATGCGTAGATACGTGGATAGTCTTCGCAAGCTACGCGTAACCAGGGGATGGATAGGTATCATATATAATATCTTTGAAATATACGCACTCACTAGCCCACGGTAGAAAAGAATGTACAATACGCGGAACAGTTTTTACCCCTGATGAGGTAGGAAGTATCAGCCGGAGAAGATACCTGTGTCTCGGTTAGAAAAAGCAAAGCAAGGCAAGGCAAGGTTACTCGCGACTTTGTTCGCGCGACCAAAAATTATTACTTCCTTTAGGTCAGTAAAAAAGTAGCCTATTAAACTCTTAGATAATGAAGTTTACTAAAGGTGAAGAAATTTTTAAAATCGATCGACTAATTAAATTGTATCAAACAAAAATCAAATCTTTTCTCTTTATAATATTAGTTTAGAATTATTATACTTATATCAGTTATAGTATATTAAGATACTATATCTGTTTTGACTCATATTTAAGGTCTGAATATACAAAAAAGCATTGAGTGGCATACGAGCTCGCTAAAAGAAAACCTAATTAATTGTAGTGAATGTGTAGTGTGTGCGGTCACCTCGTTGGTCTGCGCGAGCATGTAGTGTGTGTAGTGTATGTAGTGAGTGTGTGGTGTGTGCGGTCACTTCGTTGGTCTGCGCGAGCATGTAGTGTGTGTAGTGTATGTAACAAGTGTGTGGTGTGTGCGGTCACCTCGTTGGTCTGCGCGAGCGTGTAGTGTGTGTAGTGTATGTAGTGAGTGTGTGGTGTGTGCGGTCACCTCGTTGGTCTGCGCGAGCATGTAGTGTGTGTAGTGTATGTAGTGAGTGTGTGGTGTGTGCGGTCACTTCGTTGGTCTGCGCGAGCATGTAGTGTGTGTAGTGTATGTAACAAGTGTGTGGTGTGTGCGGTCACCTCGTTGGTCTGCGCGAGCATGTAGTGTGTGTAGTGTATGTAGTGAGTGTGTGGTGTGTGCGGTCACTTCGTTGGTCTGCGCGAGCATGTAGTGTGTGTAGTGTATGTAGCAAGTGTGTGGTGTGTGCGGTCACCTCGTTGGTCTGCGCGAGCGTGTAGTGTGTGTAGTGTATGTAGTGAGTGTGTGGTGTGTGCGGTCACCTCGTTGGTCTGCGCGAGCATGTAGTGTGTGTAGTGTATGTAGTGAGTGTGTGGTGTGTGCGGTCACTTCGTTGGTCTGCGCGAGCATGTAGTGTGTGTAGTGTATGTAGTGAGTGTGTGGTGTGTGCGGTCACCTCGTTGGTCTGCGCGAGCATGTAGTGTGTGTAGTGTATGCAGTGAGTGTGTGGTGTGTGCGGTCACCTCATTGGCCTGCGCGAGCGTGTAGTGTCTGCGGCGTAGCGCGGCGAGTCGCGCGCGCTCGTGGTCCAGCGCCACTTCCAGCTCCAGCGCGCGCACCTTGCTCTCCATTTCCAGCCGCCGCGTGGCCGTCAGCGACAGCGACGATGTGTCCAGCGCCTCTGCACACCGTACAACACAGTTAACAATCTGCCGCCCGGACCGTAGCATTTTCGTCGAATAGGTAGGGTAAGTAGCGAAAAACTATTTTTATTTATTTATAGCGAAAGTATAAATATAAATAGAAGATCGTGTCTTAGCTCTTAGATATTTTTATGGAGTCATAATTACGATAATTTTAATGGCAAAAATCGTAATGGAGTATGAAATTGAAAGTAGAAATAAGTAATACGTATGTAAGGTAATGCGCGTGTGAGTATGTACCTTATTGGCGGCGGTGAGGCGGAGGAGGCGGGCGGGACGTATTTGTGTGTGTGTACCTTGGTCCTGGTGGCGCGCGGCGGCGCCCCGCACGGCGGCCACCACGGCGCCGGCGGCGGCGGCCACGGCGCGCGAGGCGGCGGTGAGGCGCGCGAGCGCGGGCGAGGCGGGCGGCGCGCGCGCGCGGGACGCGGCCGCCAGCTGCGCCGTGGAGCCCGCCACCGACTGCGCCGCCGCCGACACCGACTCCACGCCCGCCGACAGCCCCGACTCGCCCGACTCACTCTTACCGCCCACCGTCTCGTCCGCAGAAGACCTACGAACGTACCACACTATATGTCACATATTCACAAAATAATTAGTAGATATAGGTAGTAGAGGATTTTTTCCTGCACTAAATTGCAGGAGTTATGAATCGTAAACGGTAAATGATAAAAAAAAAATTTACACAAAGATAGAATTTTTATAAAATGGCGCTATGGTAAATTTCCGGCCACGGCTTTCGCTCACAGCTTCCGCCCCCCTAATTTGTAATTATTTTATACATTTACATTCAGTACGCCATACTGAACCTATCTTTAAAAAATTGATAAAGTGTGTGTCGGGCCACACGCAGGGTTCCAAAGTTGCCCATCACAATAACGCAGACAAAGAAGAGGGATTTTATTTTTTCCTACTAAAAAAATTAACCTATTTAACGTCAAAGACAGATATATCCACACCACAAGTTCACCGCCTACAAAAACTTCTCCAAGTACTTTTTGTAAGTTGGTCGACTATTACGTTTAGCTGGCAGACGGGGGGAACGATGGGAACAAGTGATGGGAAACAGAAAACATCTAGTAGTACAAAAAATAACGTTTTAAAATCCATCACATTTTCTCTTTATTTTAGACGGCGACAGGTGTACGGAAAAGACCCGATATTTGTAATGTAGGTGTTAGATGGCTTAAACGTGGAAAAATCTTATCAGCTCATACATTTATAGGGCATTCTTCAAATGCAAAAATGATTTACAAAACATGTTTCAGAATAGATTAAAAAATAAAGTATCTAATAACCAATTAAATCCCAAAAAAAGTCACGACACTTTAACTTAATTCAACTGCAGCAGCACCTCCGTAAAGTTTGTATCTCTGCTATGCAATGATTAGTAAAAAGCCTCGACATAAATCCTATTGAACACATGTCTTTGGGATGAATGAAAAAACAGATTTGAGCCTTAGATCCTGCTCCAGAGGCGCCAGAGACTAGATCAGCTGTTCAATGTAATCAAAAAGAATGGGATAAAATTCCATAATGATTCTCTTCCAATCATAATAAGCGCAGGTTTTAATTTTTTTTATTACGTATTCTCATTCTATTTTATTTATTTTTTATATTATATATCACTGGATGCTAAACAAGCAGATGATTATCTTTATGGAAACGTGTTCAAGATGCACAATTACCCATTGACACCAATAAAAGTAGCAACCTACTAACCAAAGCAAGACGCAAACGTGAGCAGTGGCCTTGCACTGCAAACAACTCAGCAGTTCACCATCTGACATGACAAAGACGCACTCAGCAATCTAGTAACAACACTATGACGGACTATGCTGAACAACCGTGTATAATTTTACATCGCTGTGTTCGTGTTAAATCTGTATAAACTGTTATGTGTAATTGTGTTAAACGTAAAGTAATAAATTATCTTCAACACTAGACTTCGTTCGCACACCAGCATCCCTAAAATGTTTTATTAGCTATCTACATAATGACTAGCCTGAAAATTTTTGGAGTAATATCAAAAAACATTTTTTATAAATTATCGTTATATATAAATTCCAAATAAATCAACCAATTTTGTTACAATTTACGGTATTTGACGGAGTTTTTTAGAGAGAAAGCTGATTAAATTTTTAAGTCAATCGTATATTGGCCTGAAACTTATTTAAACATAATAAATAAGTTTTCTGTAAACTACAAAATTTTAATATTTAAAAAGCTGTGGCTTTTGAAAACTTGATTCCATTTAGAATTTTGTGCGTTTGACGTAGTTTACAAAATACTAAAATGTTATAGAAGTTCGAAAAATTATTGATTAAAAATCTCGAAGTTATGTCAAAAAGAACTTTTTCAAATTTTTTCTCTATAACTCCCAAACGTATAAACCGACTTTGATGCAATTGTCATGATGATACATTGGACACAGTTTTGTGAGGAAAAAGCTGATTAGAATTTGTACTCAATTGGTACATTAATCTGAAAGTTATATAAAAAATACTGTTTCACCAAAAGTTTTTTTAGGTTTTTTCAAAATTTTCTCAAAATCTCCTGGACTTAATTGGGTAAAATCTTCAGGAAGTCTAAGTTGAGCTAATTCCAATCGAATGCTATCAACCGCATTTCAATTCAATCAAGCAATTCACATACATATATACAGACATACTGACTTAATCGCGAAATTAGTCCGAAAAGGTTTCTAGGACTTCAAACCGTGGAGGTCTGGTGAAAACTCGATTTTGAAAAATTGGGGCAAAATCAGTAACTTCTTTAACTACATTCGCAGCGAGAATTTAAAAAATGATGTTATAAAGAAGATATACTAAAATAACAAATGAGAAGTTAAATTTTCTATGTAATATAACGTTAATAATTTAAATTTACTTACACTAGTAACTTGGCAGCGAACACCACAGCCTTGGCCGCAGATATAAGGCCTTCAGACCATTGCGGATTTTTTCTGTACATCTTTTGCCTCGTCTTAGGATCACCAATTTCATTCTGTAATTTTCTAGCGTCTTGGACTAAAATTTTCACAGCGCCCATAAGTGTGGTGCAAGCGTCTAAGATCTTTTCGTTTACTTCTAACTTGATTCCAGAATCACCTTTCCTGTTTGCTTCGAGCATTTCCTAATGGCAATAAGACTTCCGTTAGTAATATAAAGTTTATATTTGCGAGGTCTCTGCGAAGTTCTTTTTGTGTTCTATTCTAAAGTTAAAAAAAATGAGAGGTTTCTTACGGACGCCCGGTTGGAACGGAATCCCTTTCTTTATATTAGAGACTCACAGTCTGTGGTTTAAAGGAGGTAAACGAAAGTTATTCATATGCAAATGTCAATATGTGACCAAGGAGAAAGAAGATGTTCACAGTAATAATTCTACATTATGTTGAATAAAAAAGGACAATTACGCGTTAACATTATAAAATATTTGTATATTTTCGAAATTTACGGCAAATTGAACTGATTGAAAAAAGTTTTAGTTTCCTATTTGATTGGGAACTGCCACAAATATCACTGCAAAATGGTTGGTTTTTGCATGTAATTCGGTGTCATTTTTTGGATGTAACATATTTTTTGATCTAGCCCTTCAGACTGCAAATGATAACGTACGATAAGGAATTCAGTTCTAAAAAAAAGGATGATATATGTAACGCATATAGCATGTATAAAAATAGATCAAATCTAGTATTTTCGTTACGTTAATAATATTAAATGTATTAATAAACAAAAAAAATTGACTGAGATAGGTACTGAGAGAGACCAAGAATGACAAAACCATAGTTAGCCATAGGTGTTGTCCGATCCGAAGATCGAAGAGTTTATAAGAGTTTATAAGTTTTATGAAAAGTTATAAGTATTGTATGTATACACTCGGTTTTCTCCGATCTGGCGTGAAGATATACATGTATGCTCTTTTTTATTTAATAATTTATGTAATCAGTATAATAAGGACAATCGTGTGGTGTGTGTGACCTGTATCTGCGTGGCGGCGGCCTCGATGGCGCGGTCCATGTCGTCGAGCTCGTCGTCCACGGAGGCGGGCGGCGGCCGCTCGGCCGCGGCGGCGGCGCGCGCCATCTGCGCCACGCACACGCGCGCCGACACGCACGCCGACCGGTCCACCGCGCCCGCACTCACCGACTCCATGCACTTTTTCACCGCGTTCAACATGTTGCGGCATTCCGTGTTCATTTCTTAAACAATATTCGAGTACTCTCATTTCAAGTGAAACTTTATGACGGCCGATGATACATAAGCGCACAATATTTTTCAAATATCGATAATAAACAAGAATTTATCTAACCTCCAACTAGACTATTTAACTGTTATAAAAGATCTAATCGACGAAACTTATACTCAGACATACACATAAAAATACTGAAATGTATTTCATAAACAACGAGGCCAAGAAAAACGCGATAAACAAAAATTATTCATAGGTAAGTTTTGCTCAATATTTTTTTTACAAAAATTTAAATAAATATTAAATTTTTGTAAAAAAAAAATTGAGCAAAAAAGACTAAAAGAAAAAATTTACTTTTGAATCAAGCCAGAAACCATGATGAAACCATGACTTGACAACATGATTAAATAAATAGTAAAAAATTGTTTAAGTTTCTCTACCGGTAAAGCCAACGGCCGCTGTAACAAGCGACTACATATTTCGCATATTATAAATTTAAATAAAAATTATTTTACGAAAAAAATACATTGTGAAATTGAATTATGTATATATATATATATATATATATATATATATATATATATATATATATATATATATATATATATACATAATTAAAGTGACTAAACGTATTACAAGTTTCACTGAAGTTTCAAAAATCAAATATCAAATGTTTAAAAAATGTTAACAAATATTGCAAATATATAATATTAGTGCATACAAACTGATACGTAAAAGTTCTTTTATTCATTACTTATAATGCAAGTTCGGAAAAAAGGTCATATTTATTTAAATCAGTATACTTACTATCAGAGAGCTCTGTATCGGGAGTGATATTCGCCAGTTCGGCGACGTAAGCTGACACCTGCGCCGCATTGTGAGCTGCGAAGATGGCGGACTTGGCAAGTATCTCTTCATTTCCTTCACTCTGCATAGAAAAAACATTATTATTATACATTTCAAATTTAGGTTAAAGTAACTGCATTGCGGTATTATAATTTATTTATTAGGCTCATGATGCGGCGACATCAGCAGCCCTAAATACGATAATATACGATCCCCGGATTAGAACTGTATTAAGGTGTTTTCAAGTTTATCCTTATAATCAAAATCTCACTTTCAGCTTGGAGTCCGTTGGTGTGTGTTATCGCGATCATGTCACGGATAAATACTTTAAGTTCTTAGTTAACGTTGCTGCAAATAACAAGCTGTAGTCGTTATGAGGGTGGTAAAATATGACGATGGGAATCACCACCCATTTTCTCAACCGACGGACAATCCTATGAATCGTGGTAAACTGAAAAGTCTATTTTTAAAACGTTCACATTGCCTTTCTTGCAAGAGAAAAAGGTGATAATATTTTTTTAGTTCAAATCATTCTTTTTGTATTTGAAAGTGTTGCCCTCTTCATATTTGAACTCTTATACTGTCTTTGTTCCATTTTTTAGCTTCGGCTTTAAAGCAACTTCAGGAGCATGTCAACTGACACCAGTTAGATAAAATATGTACAAAACAAAACCAGATTTCTTTAAAATGTTATCCAGAATCTCGGTAATGAATACTTAACTAATTGTTCGCCTTTTACGATCTGCCTCTACAAAAAGAAAAGAATAGAAACACTGTTTTCAAAAGAGGAAAACACCAAAAGGGGAACGATAACGCTCATCTTTTAGGCAAACAATTATATTTTCGTGATCTTATCTATACTGAGAATTATCTAAAAAAAAATCTGGATTATAACATTTGGCCGTATCCGTAATCAAACAGTTGGTATAGAAATCCCCGAAACAAAAAGAGAACATAACTTTGTCAACTGGATATTTTTCAAAATTGTCGATGGTCGAAGGTTAAACGAGAGTCGAGGTTGCTATGACATCGTACTTGTTACCTTATAACGTTGTTTGATATTGGATTCACAAGCTGCACCTCTGCCTACCCATTCGAAAATATGGTCGTGATGGTATTGATAGATTTATAAATTGTTCATGAGATCCCAACTTCCAGGTTCAATTTCGGGTCTGGCAGTGATATTGGGAGTTTTTTACTATCTGGTTGTGGTGTAACAACTCGGTGTTTTGGAAAAGCGTGTATAACCGTTAGTCAAAGTAATCCCAAATAACAAAGAATAATTATTAAACTTGGCATGGCAATGCGATGATAATTTGCGGCCAATTTTGATAACCAACACAACGAAGAATCGTGGCAAACCTTGATCTACTAATGTTCGGTTTATTCTGCTTAAGCTGCAAAAGAACCCGCTTGGCCACATTTATTTCTATTTATTTATTTATAATTTGCGTTTTTTAAATCAATGATAAAATCTTACCTGCGACTTTCTCGCTAAGTCTTCGAAAGCCTTAGCCGCTAATTCAGCGGCGAGTTTGTTAGCATCTTGCGCATTTGAATTTTCAAATGCTGACATTGCCCCGTTAGTAACTTCCAAAGCAGTTTCTCCGGCACAAGTAACTAATCTTGAAGTTTCTATAATGACATTGACATTTATTAATCATTAACCATTATTCTATTAATTTATTTATTCTATTAATCATACACATTGAGATCTTCGATCAAAAATATCCAGATTCAAGATTGCGCCTTTAAAAGTGGCTGATAAGAGCACGAATAAACGTATCTTATTTCGTCCAATCACGATACGCCACGAAAACGTCTTATGTGTAACATGTGACTTGCAATTTTAAACGTTAAAGCTATCAGATTAAATTTGAATTTTTTAAAGACCTAATTAAATTTTACGAAGTCTCGTAAGTAAAGCGAAGCAATCATCGCAACTGAACCATAACGTGCAGAAATAAGGTTGACATTATTAAGATTCGTTTGGAACGTTGCGATATTGTTTGTGTTTCTGTATTATCATTCTCAAGCCAATTTTTTGCGCTGAGTTGGTAGGCCACGCTGATGGTGGTGGTTAGTGGTGGTACCAAATACTAAATCCGGGTGTAAAGTCAGTATCCACTTGTCTTAACTATTTCTGACGCAATAGCGTCAGTGCTTGTCCACATCGTGTTCCGGTTTGGAGTAGCCGGGAAACTATGTATGTGACATTAAGACTTTGCCACTATAATAGCAATACACCATTAACATATTTGATGTCTAGCGGCGATGGTTATCCCTTTCCATCATGAGAGTCATTTGTTTGTTTGCTATCTTATATATAATACAAAAATTTATATTAAACTTACTTTTTTTAAGCTCCACGTTCGCCTCATCCAATTGTATTTTGAAAGACGCCAAATCAGCTTCAAGAATTGTGTTTTGTTGTAACAAATCCTGCAATTCACACTCAGCATTCAATCGCTCACTTTCCGTATGTGATAATCGAGCTTCTATAATCTATTTATTACATTACCACAAAGAAGTATACTTAACAAAGCGGCGATGAGATCGGCAAATCCAAAGTAGAAATTAAATGACACCAGAAGGATCCACATGCAGAATTGTTCAGACCAGGCAGAGCATAGTTGAAAGGAAATAAAAACATGCCATTAGAAAATCATGCAGTAACCAAAGAAATAAATGTACACGTTAAGCAAACTAGACGAAAATAAAAAAGATTAAAAGCTTAAATTACAACCAATGCGAAATAAACCATAGGTAAAAAAAAAACAAAAAAACAAAAAATTGAGACGCATTAATTTAAATATATTATTTAATTTATAGATATTAAAATTAACCGCTAAATGGTCTGTTAAGTGTAAAACTTTTTTTTTAAATATTTTGTAAATTTCGAGGGAGATTTTTATGGAAAGAAGATATGAAAAAACTGTGAGGAAAAAATAACATAATTTTAATTTTTTCTATAGAAAACGATTTATATAAAAAATAAGAAAGACAAATAAATCGTTACATTTATTTTACGGCGGTAAAGCGAAAGTTCGCCAGTTCAGATAGTTATTTATATTATAATTCAAATAAATATTAAAATATAGAAAAGGAGCAAAAGTTTTTATATTAATTTTTAAGTCTGAATTTTGTTGGTGAATATAATATGTTGTGGTACCACATGCCACAAACTATGGTCTGTACAGATTAATTATTACTTATTTTTATACTTTATCTTCTTTCTACAAATACTGCATGGGCTAAGTACAGTAAGAGTTTCATAGTTTAGTAATGCATAGACATGGATGAAATAACGCGAGAATCGAGATAGAGTATAACTTTTTTTTATATCATGAGATAGCAAACAAGCAATGGATCTCCTGATAGAAGGAGTTAACCATCACCTATAAACACCAAAGATGTTAATGGTGTGTTGCTATCTTTTGGCGAGGTCTAATGCCACATGCATTTGTTTACCGGCTACCTTACTCTCCAATCCGGAACACGTCAGTGACAAGCACTGACGCTATTGCGACAGGAATAGGTAAGGCAGTGGTACCAGACC
Source organism: Apodemia mormo (assembly GCA_036924255.1). NCBI lineage: Eukaryota > Metazoa > Arthropoda > Insecta > Lepidoptera > Riodinidae > Apodemia > Apodemia mormo. The sequence continues at coordinate 30,261,439 of JAUPFN010000012.1, read as the reverse complement.
CGGGCGAGACAATGCCGAACTCTACCACCTAGTAGCCAGGATGGTCGTCTTTTACGAGCTGCCTGGCAGAATGGCAGTTGGTCTATTCTATGTTAAAACTATGTTATGTTACGCAAACGAAAATTTAACCAAATTATGTTTATTTTTTTAAACTTCTTATCAAATTAATATTAAATGTTTGTTTACGTATTTAGCGATATGGTAAAGTGAATGATGGTGACCTTGTACAATTCTCGTTTTGTCTTTCTTATCATTATATATAATAAAACTAAGTTGATAAAATGTGCGTGCTGATAAAACTTAAAAAGGAATCCCGGTACGATGAAGGGACTTATATAGTATGTTAGTCCTTTATCCACCCTAGAAAAGAAAGTTCCTGTTTTAACCTAAAGGGTGTGTTTTTGAAGATATAAGGGCTTTCCTAACCCTTCAACTTGGAAATTAAGTGTAGTGGCGTCATCTGGTGTCGAGTATTTGAAGTTCAGAACAACGATTATTTGGGTTGCATTTCGAAAAGCGCTGCGAGCAATTGCAGCATGTGTAGTAATGGCGCGAAATTTAAAATTCCAATTTCAATAAAGTCTTAAATTACATTTGTCATATTTCAACTACCACGTAATCTCATATCAACTCCCGAGCGAAGCCGAGCATCATAGCTAGTTTTTTATATAAATCTAAAATCTTCTTAATTTGTAAGTAAATTATTTATACATACATTTCAATGCAAACTGTATAACCAACATTTTAATATATCAGTAAAATATTTTTTCTTAAAATAATAATAAAATAAAATGTAAACCCATTGACCTTACAGTCAAAAATAAACCTAAACATAGATTTTCTGAAGAAAAATAAACCATGAAAAATAAATATAGATGATGAAATCTAAAGTTTATTGGAAACGGCACTATATTAATTTTTAAATAGCTGTAACTTTTGAAACCCATAATCGACTATAATCTTTCAAATGGCATTTAACGTAGTTTTTAAAACTTCTAAAATGTTATCTTGGATACAAAATGGACTGTTTGAAATATTTATGCCAAAAAAGTTAAACTTTTTCAAACTTGAAGTTTATTTAAGAAAAACCTCATTGATTCACCAACTGTGCTTGCGATTTTTTGAAATTTCTCAAAACCGTCTAGGCCAAATTGGCTTAAATTTGCAGAAAAACTAGGTTTGGTGGAACCCAAAGTCAAGCTATTTATAAGTTACTAGCTTAGCCCGCGACTTCGTCCGCGTGGAAAAAATTCAAAAAAAGTAGCCTAAGTTACTCCCTATCATATGATAGGGAGTAACTTAGGCTACTTTTTTTGAATTTTTTCACTGGCAGATAGCTAATATTAGCTATCTGCCAGTGAAAGTCCCGTCAAAATCGGTCCACTCATGCCAGAGATTAGCCGGACCAAACAGACAGACAAAAAAATGTTAAAAAATTTGTTTTGGTATATGTACCGTGTATACATCCATAGTATATAAGCGGTAATTTTAATATTACAAACACTCCAATATAATTTATTTGTATAGATAAGGTTTTTATTTCGCACCATACAGACATATTGACATAATCGTAAAAACAGACAAAACAGCTTCTTAGGCCCACAAAACGTCGAGATACAAAGAAAATTCAATTTTTCAAAAATCGGGTTGAAACCAACAACTATTCGATTTTTTAAGAGTTTCTATTTTCTTAGTGGGATATTAGAAATAAATCAAAACATGATATCACATATTATGTTTTAATAATAAAAAGTAGTACCGTGCGCTTAAATTGTATAAATATGTATAGATTGTTCCGTTTATAAAATTAATGTGTTATTTAATAAAATAATTTCAATATGTTACAAAAATCGATAAATACGCCTTTGCATTTTTAAATATACACATTTTATAAAAGTAAATCCACCACCAGAAAAAATGAGTGTGTGTAACCTTTACACGTGGTTGAAGTAAAACTTTTTTAACATTGTGACAGACGACGATTTAATAAAAAAAATAAGTCATGTTAGAATTTGAGATAGTATACATTGATTATTCCATTTTCCTTCCTCCCCCTTCCTCGTGGCAGAAACTCGTGATGGAAAATTCTTATACTTTTTTGGCCTAGCCGCCATCCATCAAGTCCGTACCGTACGGAACTTCGTTTCAATAATGAAAATTGCTTAAAATCGGGGTAACGCATATTGGGGTCAAACCTAAAGTTTTACTTCAAAAATACCAAAATACATAAAAAAACGAACAATTAATATGTAAAAAACACAATACTTTCTCAAACATGACATATAATATTTTTACAAAAGCCCCAGCCACCACCATTTTTATACCTAACCTGCACGTCATTTTCTCTTTCTTTCAAAAGTAGTCCCAACTCATCTTTTGTTTTTGAGTTTAATTGCGTTAGGTTAGCAATTTCTCGTTTCATCTCTTCTATAATATTCTCAGACTGCGCCAATTCTTTATCTTTGTCCGATAACCTATTTTCTAGTTCAGTTCTAAGAGCTTCTGAAGCAGCTTTAATATCCGATAGTTCATCATCCTTTGCTGTCAATAGTCTCACTATTTCAGAAGACATCATTTCTATTTCAAGTCTTAATGATTTTTCTAATTCCTCCTTCTCTATATTTAATGAGTGTATTTGATTTCTAAGTTGAATTTCGACGTCTTTTAAATTCTTGCATGAATTTTCAAGTACCTATTAAAATGTATAAATAATTAATGTGGATTAATTTATTTGACATTTGTGTAAAAGTAGAAAGACGATACGCACAAATATCTTTGCCCATATTCCCGATTCTAAAATATTTTACTTCTGTTTGGTATTAATTACTATATAAAGCGAGGAGAAAAGCAAGATGATTTACAAGTTTGTAAAGAAGAAATAGAAACACGACGTAGAGGAGAACATAACTCATGAAATTGAGTAAGATACTTATTAGGTAAAACGTGTATGTAACACAAACCTTCATTTCTGCTATATGTTTGTCTATAATTAATTCAGATTCTGAAATAAGTTTATTTTTCTCTTGAGTTAACATTGCGATTTTGTCATTCAATTTCTTAATCTCTTTATTTTTTATACTCTCATTTACAGCCAAAATATTTTCATATTTGCTCTCAGCATCTATTAGTGCAGATTTACTATCTTCTAAATCTTTTTCTATACCTTTTATCTTTTCGTTAAGTTCGTTTAATTTTGCATTTGATTCTTTCGTTTCAAATTCAAGATTCTGAATTCGCGTCTCTTCATCTGATATTTTGCCTTCCAGATTAAGTATATGTTCATTTTTTAAGGCAATGGTTGTGCGCAATTCGTTTTCCAATGAAGAAATTTCGTTAATTTTAGAACTTTTAAATTGTTCAATATCAATATTCTGTTGTTCTTTTAACTTAATTTCTTCTTCAAGTTTAAGTCTGAGTTCAAGAATTTCTGTATCTTTTATGGAGATTTCTTTTTGTAGATCATTCTGTAATTTTACAAAATTTTCCGCAGCGGCCTTTATTTCTTTATTTTTATTATTGATCATATTATCATGTTCATTAAGTTTTGATAATAATTCCTCTTCTAATTCCTTACATTTTAATTCTAACTTTTGTTCCATTTGACGAAACTTTTCTTGTTGTTCATCAAGATCGTGTTGTAATTCGTTTGAATGAGTTAGGTACGCCTAATATAAATTAATGTTACAAGTATTACAATAGGTTAGTAAAACATATTTATCTAACATGCTAAACATACATCATGCAGACATGCTGTTAGTATTAGTGCTATATCAATATTTACGAAAATAATAGTATTATTATAATGATTGGTATAATAAGTACATAGTAATAAAACATGTTATCTACAGTAATATCATAACGAGGAAAATTTTCATTGTTTGCTTGTAAGAAATAAAGTCAAAAACTACTGGCACGATCTTAAAAATTTTATAACATTAAAAAGTGACATTACCGGATAAGTAAAAAAACTAAGCTAATCAAGTATTAATGTTTTTCTCAAAATTACGCACAAATTATTTTTGACATTATATAGGCTCTATATAAACAAGTATATCATAGTCAACCGGAGCTTCATAAAGCATTAATTTCACTCAGCTACGCTCACAAAGAAACCTACGTGATGACACTATTTTTAAAATTTTGCAATACATCATTTGGGGCTAGACTTTTAATTCATCATATTATGAAAACTATATTTTTTTTAATATCATAAGATAGCAAACAAACAGATGGGTCTCCTGATGGAAAAAGTCAACCCTCGCCTATAGACACCAAAGATGTTAATGGTGCGTTGCTATCTTGTGGTGACGTCTAATGCCACTTGCATAAGTTTAACAGCTACCTTACCCTCTAAACCGGAACACGACAGTGACAAGCACTGACGCTATTGCGGCAGGAACAGGTAAGGCGGTTGTACCAGATCCAGGCGAGACAATGTAGAACTCTACCACCTAGTACTACTAGTATATTATCGTATCTAAACTATCTTCTTGAAATATTTTAATGTCACAGTAAAAATGCTCTTAATTATTTTTAATCCGGAATTAACTGATTAACCCCAAAACAAAATAATTACTAACCTCTTTTTCATGTTGGTACTGTTGCCGTAACTCAGCCAACTCTTTTGTGGCTTTGTCCTTTTCTTCCACAGCTCTTTTATATTCGTCCCCAGTCTTTTGCCTAAGTCCTAACAATTCTTCTTTGGTTCTGCCAAGCTCTTGGTCCTTTTCTTCTATCTCCTTTTTACATCTCTCTAAATGTTCAGTTACTTCTTTCAATTCACTAGATACGAGGGACAATTTTTCCTGTTGTTCCGTTACAACTGTATTGTGATCTATTTGTAAAGCTTCCATTGTTGCTCTAAGTGATTCTAATTCTAATTCCTTTTGTCTAGATTGCTCTAATTCTGATCTAAGATTTGTTAATTCTGTTTTGTAGGCTTCGATCTCTTCACTAGTAGATGCGCTTTGTTGAAGTAATTCAACATCCCTAGTAACAAAATCATTTTATTTATTAAGAGTGCAATATAAATTTTATTCATATTATATAAAATATACCAGGTGTAAAGAAAACCCTGTCCGATCCGAAAGAGGTATATAGGTAGGTCAATGACATTATCAAAAAAATAATAAAATAATTATTTTTATTAATATAAGAAAAATATCATAGTATAAAGTGTCTCATTTTAGTACTAAAATTAAGCAACTTCCCTTAAATTAAGAAAATATTTTGAAAATGTATAATATCCATAAAATAATGACACATTTATAATTGTATTCAGCTACCAAACAATGCCTTTGACGATCGGACAGGGTTTTTTTTACACAGTATACACCATTCAACTACATTAGTTAATTTTTTTATATATCATAAGATAGCAAACAAGCAGATGGGTCTTCTGATGGAAAGAGTCAACCATCGCTTATAGACACCAAAGATGTTAATGGTGCGTTGCTATCTAATTGCGAGATCAAATGCCACATGCTTAAGTTTACCGGCTACCTTACCGTCCAAACCGGAACACGACAGTGTCAAGTACTGACGCTATCGCGGTAGGAATAGGTAAGGCGGTGGTACCAGACCCGGGTGAGGCAATGCATAACTCTACCACCTAGTAGCCACGATGGTAGTGCCTTGTATAGTCAATCGGTCGCCTTTTACGACATGCCTGGCAGAACGGCAGTTGGCCTATTCTTCAAAGAAGTCCGGGAACAACATAGGGAAAAATGACTGATTTCACTTTTTTGTTCTAAATTACTTTTGATAAATAGATATTTTGTCTTTCTGTCAGGCACTTCGTAAAAGGCAAATGTGCGGCCGAATTTTTCACTACCATTATCTAGGTGGTAGAGTTCTGCACTATCTACCCCGGCTTACCATTTTCTGCATTTTCTGCTTATATAATCTCAGTAATTATCACTATTATTCTATATTTAACCTTTATTGTCTAAAAATAAGATTTTAATTTTTGGTACATGGTTACTTCCGTCTTTAAAGGTAAAAAAATTATATAGATATTCTAAATATAATTTTGTTTGAATTAAAAGTGTAAAAATAATTTTATACTTCATTCGATCGTTGAGCTGCTGTTGTAACATAGCTTTTGCGCTCTCGTGTTGTGCCGCAGCCGCTCTTAAACTTGACGCCGTTTTGTCCACTTCAGCTTTCTTTAAAGTAAAAATTAAACTTTAATTAAAAAATAAAAGTAAAAATGACACATAGCCAACCTATGAAAACATTGGAATATTTTCCGGAATACCTGAATATCAAAAACGACTTTTTCAACTCAGTATACGAATCCAGGGTCTTATGCGTCTACACCGAAAAGAGTACCGCTAGACCTCTGAAGATAATAACTCTAAAAATATCGCAATATTATCTAAGCCCAGAATTACAAACATCAATGCACACAACAAGTCTTGTCTTTGTGGGAAATCGGAACCGAGTCCCATCGGTTGCGACGGGGCGTTAGCAGCACGATTATAGTAAACTAGCTGACCCGCGCACCTTCGCTCGCGAATAAAATGTCATTAATATAATTTTTATACAACTTTCAGTCCCTTAGGAGATGACTTTAATAAATAATGTTTTACCCCGGGTCTTCAACTATATTCTTGCCAAATTTAATCAAAATCAGTTCAACCTTTTACCCGAGAAAGCGTTACAGACAAACAGTCAGACTTTCGCACTTATTATATTAATATGGATTCTTAAAGTAATAAGTAGGGGAACCCAAGATGCTAAATGGGTAGTCTCGAGCGTCGTAAGTACCTATTGGATTTTGTAGATTAAATTATTGCAAAAATAAAAGGTCATATAATGTTTTAAATTTAAATGGTGGAGAAAAAATATACAGATAAAAGAAATGTTTAAAAAAACTGACATGAAAACACTAAATCGCATCAAATTAAGGTATGGTGGGTTAATTGCCACCTAAAATTTCGAAAATCTGCCGATTCAAGTGTAGCGTAAGGGAGTGGGAGGGTCACAAAGTTGCAAAGAAAACGTTGTTTTGACATTCTCGAGCGCGTCTGTATTTTATTTTATTATGTAGGAAATGATGTAAGAGTAACGAAAAAAATATAATCTGACAATTTCCACAAGCCAAAGTTATTGGGAATTTGTTTTTTTTTCTGCCCTAGTTACCTACCTGCCTCTATATAAAGGGCTTATATTTGGTGGAGAACCTTAGCAGTATGCGAGTTATGTTCCCGCACTTCACAGATTTGTGCTGAATTTCTAATGGAAGATACATCGGCTAAACCTGTATAAACCTATCATAACTTTAATTTCTCACTCCAGTCGGTATAGGCCACTCGAATAGTCTGAGTCATTTGAGTTGACTCGAGTCACTCGTAATCCGAGTTATATATCACTCGAGTGCTAGTAGAATAAAAGCTACTCGAGTGACTCGAGTGAAACACGGCTCGTGTCCCATCACTACTCTAGATCACGAGGCAGTCAAAGTTAACTAGTTTTATACTAGATAGCCGCGGGTTAATTTAAAAGCAAAACTTAAATTATGTTTTGTATTTGTAAAACAATATACACACCTGTCTTATCAGAGTGATGTGTTCTTCTCGCAGTTGTGTGTAGGCTCCTTTTAACTTTTGAAACTTTTCGTCCATCACTTTAGCCTTTTCCTCAGTTTCAGTTAGTTTTTCTGTATAATTAAACAATTTATTTATAATTTAAAGTAACCAATAAAGGTATAGCAAACTTCTCTCAATATAATAAAGATATTCAGCATGTAAGGGACGGTCTACCGAAAAATTAATAAAACACGCCATTTATACGTTCTTGTCATGATGGTAATTCCTTTTCTGTGAAAATGAAAAATTTGCGTTTTATGATGTTTTCTTATTTTCAAGCCACGCATAGTAAAGCGTACATTGCTCCGACTTGTCGCGCCCGGAAAACTCTTTAACCAGTCGTTTATTTTGTGGGGCATGAGGCACATAATACTGTTACGTGCTTCTGGTTCGTAATTTGCAAGAAAACGCCACTTATATTAAACCGTGTATTTACAACACAAATATACAAAACAACACAATGTACTACTTAAATACTCTGATTAACACTAGTCACTTACTGTACTAACACTAAACCGACTACACAATAAAACACTTCTCTTAATCACCGGTCACTGTATAAAAATTGCTCTCTATTTGTCAACACATCTCTATTTATACCCAAGGTAAAGTTCTACCTGGATCCAGAAAAATCTAAATTTGTCGCGTAAACAAATAACAATTCTAATTGTAAACAACTTATGGTAAACACGTCCCCAGTAGACGCTATTTTCACCCTATCCAAGTCCATTATGGCATAGCTATTCGGGTAACGGTCAACTATTTGTTTATCAATAGGAGTAGCTATCTCTTTCTTTTATTTCTAGATCTCTCCAGCGTTCAAATTTTTCACGTTTCGTTTTTTCGTTTCAATTATTCGTAACAATACATTACTTATTTTGTATTTCCTTATATAACATTATTTTCAGCACTGTAGAATATTACAATAAATCAAAGGATACAAAATAAAAATCGACAAAAATTGGATTTTCCCTTACTCGCTGTATATAGTTTATTTTACTCGTAATAAAAACTCACTTTTCACTTCAGGTGTTTCTATTGATAACATTTCGGCCTTCTGTCTTTCTTCTTCTAATTCATTCTGCAAGAAAGATAATAATTTTATAAAATCACGATTATCTTTAAGTCAGTCAATCTATCATAGTACCTTATTGTACACCAAGTTAATAAAAAAAAATCTGTAAACGGTTGACCCTGTCGGCCACCCCTAAAAACTTTCCGCAAAATTAAGGTATTACAAGCTGAAAAGAAAAAAGTATAAGCATAGATTTTTTCAGTTCAAATATTTATTTTGTTAGAAATGGCAGTATATTATTTTTGAAAAGTTGTGTATTTTGGAAACGATTATCGATTTTCATCTTTCTAATGGCATTCAACTCAATTTTTGAGATCTAAAATGTTGCTTTAGATTTAGCTAACCGACAGGGTGAAAATTTTCGAGGCAATGTCAAAAAACATTATTTTTTTAATTTTCGTCATTGATAAATCCTAAACAAGTTAACCGATTTTAATCCAATTAACGGTATTTGACGCAGTTTTTAAAGGAGAAAAGCTGATAAGATTTTTAACTCAATCGGTGTATTTATTAGCCTGAAAGTTATTTCAAATATATTAAGTTTGTTAAAAACAATGTAATTATAATATTTGAAAAGCTATAACTTTTGAAAATTAGATTCGATTTTGATTTTTAAAACGGTATATGATATAGTTTTTTAGTACTATAATATCGTAGAATACCACAAAATGGTTGGTTGAAAACTTTCGAATTTATGTCGAAAAATACTTTTTTCAAAATTTTTGTCAAATATTTCTCCCAAACGGATAAACTGATTTTGATGCAATTCATGCATTTGACGTAGTTTTTTGAGGAATAAAGCTGATTAGTTTTTGTACTCAATCAGTGCATTAATCTGGAAAGTTATGTTAAAAAAATACGGTTTCGCCAAAATTTTTTTGGGGGGTTTATTTCATTAAACAAGTTTTGTAAACTGTAGTATTGTCAAAACCAAACGTGTTTGTGACGTTGTGGGTTTTATTGAAGACACATTTGATAGGAAAATATGTGATTGCGCTATAAAAGTAAAAATACTTTTAGATATGAGATATAACAGACATCAGTTTTAGGTGACATAGACTATAGGCATACACAATGACAATATAGACAATTGTTGTCTATACTTTACAATGTTTAATTATTATTTTAAGGCATAAGATTAAGATGTCTGAAAGAGGCTCAAGGAATTTGTTTCAGCGATGCTCTGGCTCAATATTGATATTGAGCCAGAGCATCGCTGAAACAAATTCCTGTTATAAGACAATCTATTCATTTATTATTTAAAAAAGAAAAGCAAAACGCAAATGATTCTCCTGATAGAAAGGGACAACCATCGCTTATAAATGCCACAGATGCTAATGGTGCATTGTTAACAGGGCTTGAAACCGGTTCAAAAGATATGGGTTAATAGATAGGTTTTTATAAATGGTTTCGCATGGACCATACCTGAGATGAAAGCGCTTCATAAACCTAAATTAACCGGTTTAAAACCGTGGAATTGTGCGTCACGTACAGGCGCACAAAAATCGGTGGGGTGATCACGTAACTCGCAATGCGAAATTATCGTGATTGTTTAGTTATTGCAAGACACATAACAGCCTTGTACATTAGTGGTAGTTGTTGCCGCTTGATTAGTTTTGCTGCTGTGACATTGCAAAAACTGCATCTAGTGACCAGCAAGCAATTGGCGACGTTTTTGATGATTTTTTCATTACGTTTAAGAGGCATCGCTGATCGCTGGCGAATTGCAAACGTTAGATGATACGCCTACGGGAGAGGTGAATATCAAAGAAATAGTTTTAAAAATCTCCATAAACCGGTTGTTGATTCAAAACGATTATAATTTTGTAAAATAAAAAATCCGGTATTTTTGACGGTAGAAATATGTTCCTTATGTACTTGCGCTGATTTAGGTTTGAAAATTAACCAGTTAACAAGCTCTAACTCCTATACTGAATAGCAGTGGTATCAAACCCGTTCGGGGCGTTGCAAAAGTTTAGCATCAGTTAAAGGTAACAATATTAACGACAAGCATTATCGTTCTGTCCTTTAAGTGATGCCTAGCAGTAAGACAATTGGTCTGTTCACTAAAGAGTGGTCTAGATTGAAACGATGAAAACGTGTTTGTGAATTTAGGAGCCTTATCTTATTTAGTCACGATATCTAGCAATATGCCTGCTAGATATTGTGGCAGAAGATGAGCATACCATACACTGAAGTGGAAAGGTCTAATAGGCAAGAAAAGCATAGGTCGACAAAGAAAAATATGGGTAGACGATATCAAAACCATAGCAGGAGATGAATGGATAAAAGTTGCCACAAACCGTGAAGAATGGCTCAAGTTGGGGCAGGCTTTCAACCAAGAGGGACAACACACCAGTAACAAATAAATTGCATATCTACTTTTTTATATTATAAGATAGCAAACAAGCAGATGGGTCTCCTGATGGAAAGAGTCAACCATCGCCTATAGACACCAAAGATGTTAATGGTGCGTTGCTATCTCGTGGCGAGGTCTAATGCCACTTGCATAAGTTTACCGGCTAACTTACCCTCCAAACTGGAACACGACTGTGACAAGCGCTGACGCAATTGCGGCAGGAATAGGTAAGGCGGTGGCACCAGAGCCGGGCGAGACAATGCAGAACTCTACCACTTAGTAGCCACGATGGTAGTGACTTGCATAGCCAATCAGTCGCCTTTTACGACCTACCTAGCAGAACGGCAGTTGGTCTATTCTTCAAAGGAGCCCGGGACCAACACGGGGGAAAACATTTTTCGTTATAGTTAATTTTTTTAATGTGTAGACAAAGCTTTATAAATTATAAATAAATCTTATCCAGTGTCTGTTTTGTGTTTGTATGCAACAAAACCACGAAAATTGAGAAACCGCCCTTGACTTGAGTTACAGTTAACGGCACGATTCTGAGCTCGGATTTTGAATTGTGCCGAAGTGAATAGCATCACATATAGCGTTCGTAAAACGGTTTATTTTGCCGCGCGTTAAGCGTTCCCCACTTCGTAGCAGAGAGCTCAAGCACCGTGCTGGGAACTATAAAAGTAGTAACTAGTAAACGCCAATTTATTCTAGTAATTTAGCATCGAGCAGGTGTGAGTCCAATTTGACGACCTTTCAAACCGCGATGTTACAGAAACAGGCAGACAAAACAAAGATAGCCGTTTCAAATACCCTCGTTCGTGTGTTTGTGTTGTTTTATGTGTACTTGATACACGATCTTTGAGTATCCATGAGGACACTCTAAAAGTTAGTTTTTTTACTGTAAAGGCATATCCGATATAAAATATGACGATGGTGTTTCAGAGATATACCGTCAAAATGTTGCAGTGCGTCAATTTTCTTAAATTGTAAATTTTTGCAATTATTATACTGTATTACAATAATTTAAACCGCAATAGTCACCTTAGTAGACTGTAGCTGTGACTCCATTCGCGTACAGTGTTCTCTCATCGAGCCCAACATTGTGTTTCTTTCTTGGATTATTTGTGCAACCTCAGACCTAAAAACAAAATGCACAACGTGCATTATTTCGTAATCGCTACTAAGTAATAAAAAAAACATTCAGTGTGAGCTCACATGCGGTATAAGTGAAACTTAAGTTGCAGTAAAATGTCTTTGGTTGTACTGTTTGTATCTGGCTGGTTTTGGAACTATTAAATAAATGATAATTATAATATCGATGGACAAATTAATTCATGAATTAATCTAAAGTTGGCACTTCACATGGCTATTTGTGTTCGCTATTGAGTGTTTGTCGTATTTGGCAAAATATATGACATTCAGGTAAACACGCAAATACAGGCAAATACGACCATCCACGTATGGCAGTCACATAACTAACACACATACATTTGGCCCATATTTTGGAAGTCTCATATACACGAATAAATTTGGTACAATTCCAGGAATTTAACACTGTTTCATTGTCGCAATTCATTTTCAATATATTGTTCCAGTAAATTTCTTGTTTACAACACAGATACAAAAATACTGTACGTCCATACAAGCCTACAGTGCGTTCGCTTTTGAACGGCCATTGTGTGGACGGTTTGTTTGCGTATTTGCCTATTTGCCTCCTTTGATGTGCCGCAAGAAACTGACAAACGCACGGTAACGCATATTTGTTTTGGCCTTATTTTGTCAAATAGGCAAATAAGGTCAAATCTTTGGCATATGAACTGGCCACACATGGTAATTGTTTGCCAAACACGCCAAATACACAAATACAAACAGCCATGTGAAGTGCCACCATAACCTGTAAGCAAATTATTTGCTTGTGTTATGGGTACGCAATACAAACATCTATGCTCATCACACAAATGTTTATCCCTGTCAGGAATTGAGCCTGAGCAATATCAATTCACGATTAGCTATCCCCTCGACCACTGGAGCATAATATTTTGTATAAAATACTGTAATATAATTTATCTCAATCTCTCGCCTGTTTAATCCTATACATTTATATAAAAAAAAAAATCTTTATTCATAAACTTGTTTAGATAAAAACATGCGAGTCGATCGGTGTCTCCTAAGTACATTTGCACTTGTGTTAGGAGGGATTTATATGTTTGTTTCTCTATCGTCGCAACATATTTCTGTTTCATCGCGTTTGAAATCAAAACAATTATGAAGAAGTTTTACTACAGTAAGCTTGAATTATCAAGTTTAACTCATTCATTGCGGCCGACGCTGATAGCGTCCGTGTTGTTACTTTACAGATGCGGTGGACGCCGATCGGCGCCAAATTCTTAGTGAGTTTATTTTTATCAAAAATTATTTTTTTTTAGGAATTTCTACACAATAGAAGTTTATTTTTCCAATACCTACGAAATATTGAGTACCGTTTCCGTGAAATCATCTCTTCGTAAATTCAAATATTATTGATAAATTGCGGAAGACGCCGATCGGCGGTATATCAGAAATTCGCAACATTTTTATTCGCGTTGCTTTTACATTTTTATTTGCATACAGTTTTAAGGGTTTATATGCGTAATTTAAACAATATTGTATAAGTGCATTATTTATACATTGACCTGTAAGCTTATTGCGTAACTCATCTTTATATCACCACCAGTTTTATTAGTTTGATGAGTGAGAGATATTTTTTTATAATTGCTAAAAACGGCTATTTTAACAACCTCGCCTTAAAGCATACACTAGAAACAAAATATATCGCATCTTCGCTAAGACAACATATACATAGTTACATACATTTTTAAAATTGTAATTTATTAAAGGAAATCTCTGTTATGGGAACTTCACAAGCAATCCTTCAGATAAAAATATACTTCAGTATAATATATTATACATAACTTATTTAAGAATTTTTAATAATTAAATTGCTCTTGTACCCAAAGGTACCTTATCTTATGTGTAGATTATTACTCAAATAAATTCCGAATTCCTCAATTAAAATATAGAATGTATTATTGAAGATAAGATATTTTATTCAGTGGTGACGTTAGTCGGCAGCTGGCTTTCCATTCCATTCCATTAATCTAATAAAAAAAACAAATTGAAACAAAAAAAAACTTCTTAGAGCAAACCAAAAGTTATTATCAGAGTAAGTATACTTATCAAAATACATAATAATCATCAAAAGTATTTTGTGAACAGGGTTAACAGTGATGACTATAAAAATATGCTACAATTTTGCTAAAACGATAACATTTTATGATTTTGCAGCTAAATAAGTTTTAATATAACTAAGAAGTAACCGCAGGTTGGTATACTCTGGCAAAATCAATAAATATAAGAAAATTAAATTCAAAGACAAATATCTATTAAATATTGGGACCATTTGATGCAAAAAGATTCATAATATATTATTTTAATTTTTCTTACTGTTTTTTTTTTTCATTCATTTTCCACCACAACATTGATTTCTTAAGTTTTAACAGTTTATGACTTCTATTTGTGACAAAATCAACAAAACCAAACAAAACATTCTGTGAAATCTTATTCGATTTGCGTCTAAAAATTTACTTATCAGGTGCCGCGGACGCCGATGGCGGTGAGAAGAAATCATAGTTTCGAACGGCGCAGTAATGGGTTGCTATAATAAATTGCTTTACTCGTCTTTCAATAGCGGCCTTGAAATGAATACGTGATCTTAAATCGATTGAGGTCAGGCATTTCCTGAAAAATATAACTTACCCGAGTTCGAAAATATGGATAAGTTGGCCTTATCGTCATGGGTCTTAAAACCTTGGCTAATTAAAGATGCCAAGGAAGGAGGTCGCAACTCTGCCTAACCTTTTAATTTTAATTCTTTTCAAGGACTGTCTTAATAGCCAGCGACTGGGTGCTAATAGTAGTGTATACAGGAAAGCCATACTGGACAGTAAGTGGTTAGACACTCAAGTTCGCCGCAATTCACCGGTTTGACGAATAATTAAAAAAATAGTGATCCCATCGCAATATTCGATACCATCCATCCACCATCCTTCCACCACCACATGGAAAAATGTAACCTTAAAAAAGTAGCGCCTAGGAAGAACGACTTAATGTGCTTTCCAAAGTATGAATAGCGAATCGTTATTAACTACATTAATCAACACGTCAAGAAAAAATATGAATTTAACCGAGACACCATATGGGACGCACCGCTTGATACCTATGCTGGCTACGCCACTGATTTAATAAACGAATTATATAAGGTTTGAGCCAGACCTCATTCGTTTAAGTTCGGTCTGCAAGTGGTCGATGAGTCGGTCCCTCTCCACGATGGGGTCCGGCACTGGGGACGGCGTGGTCCGCGTGTCCAGTATGTCGCCATTGTCAGGTGACGTCATCTGAAACAACATTAAGCCGGTCTAACACACACCGCCATGTAAGGAGGAGTTCATAAATGAGGTAAGGTGTTTAAGGGGAAGGAGAGTGTCAAGCTGAATCTCACTAAATCTCACGGGGCGTCTCATCAAATATCACGTAATTTTTTTTTATCCGCAAACTTTATAAAATATAGCTAAATTCTATTTTCTACGAATTTTAGTAGTATCTATTTAAGTATTTTATCGTCCGATTTTTTTAACCGATTTAGGACTTCTAATCTTGGACACACCTTATTTTGTTTCGGCGTAAACAACGCTCTTACCCAACTTGACTACATGTTGCTAATTCAATATGGTGATATTCACCTTTGTTTTTTATCTATTCCATCGTTTGTTTGTACTAATCACTAATTATACACATACACTAGGCATATGAGTTCGTTGGTGGAGATTTAATTTAAATAAAAATAATAAAGAACCCGAAATCGCGCGTGTCAGCGACTGCTTCGATGCTACACCGGTAGGCCTATCAGCTAAAATTTGCAATTCGCCAGTGACTAACGAGAATGTTTCTGTTTTCTTGTGATCGACTGCTATACGTCAATAAAGTTCCGTATCATGTAATTAAATGGCTGGCTAATCGCTTGATGTACTTTGGATGAGATCACAGCGCCAAGAATAGTTAATCGGCAATGACTGCCGTCAATCTACGGGGCTGTGACGCATCTTGCGAAAACTAATCATTTACGATGATTTGACCATCACATGCTCGAAACCCAACGCCGCATGCGCATAATTCATCGTTGGCGTTTGACCCTTGATCTTTGACCGTTAAAAGGACATGCCTTTAATATTCATCAAGTTTCCCCGTGTTGGTCCCGGGCTCCTTTGAAGAATAGGCCAACTGTCGTTCTGCTAGGCAGGTCGTAAAAGACGACCGATTGGCTATACGAGTCACTAACATCGTGGCTACTAGGTGGTAGAGTTCTGCATTGTCTCGCCCGGGTCTGGTACCACCGCCTTACCTATTTCTGCCGCAATAGCGTCAATGCTTATCACTGTCGTGTTCCGGTTTGGAGGGTAAGGTAGCCGGTTAACTTATGCGTGTGGCATTAATCTCGCCACAAGATAGCAACGCACCATTAAAACCTTTGGTGTCTATAGGCGATGGTTGACTCTTTCCATCAGGAGACCCATCTGCTTGTTTGCTATCTATAAAACAAAAAATGTAGGTAACCTGAATGACACTGAATGATATGTTTTTTTTTTTCAATTTAATCAAACAGATAAACATACTAAAAATATATATTTTGAAAAATCTCGCGTAAGATTAGAGTGGGGAAGGGGGGAGGGGGAACATTTAATTTATGGACATTGGACCCCCCTAACAAAATAAAAAAGTTTGTATTCTAAGACACATGGATACTGCGCCCGCAAAAGCCGTACAAGTGATAGCTTTGATGAATTCTGGGCTTAGTCAA
Source organism: Apodemia mormo (assembly GCA_036924255.1). Classification (NCBI taxonomy): domain Eukaryota; kingdom Metazoa; phylum Arthropoda; class Insecta; order Lepidoptera; family Riodinidae; genus Apodemia; species Apodemia mormo. The sequence continues at coordinate 30,244,520 of JAUPFN010000012.1, read as the reverse complement.
CAGTTGTGGCCCTCTTAGATTGCATCATAAGCCTGTGCATCTAAACGAGACTAGCGGTTTAAAACAATAATTTCTTCTAAATTAACACCTAAACTATACTCACCTGCAGAAGCAGCTGGTGCTACAAAAAGAATGGGTGTTAGTGAAACTAAGATCAGAAGGTTGAAAGAATTAGGATTGGTACCACACAAGCTAGAAAATGGACCAATATTAACAGCAGGCCATAAAAGAACGTGTTGTGGCATTACTACCCCGCCACACGGACAACAACGCACTATTAACATCTTTGGTGTCTATAGGCGATGTTTTCTCTTTCCATCAGAAGACTTCTGCTTGTTTGGTATCTAAGGATATAAAAAACTTGTGAGCGCTTACATTGGTCACACTTACAGTGGATCCTCTTTTCTAATAATATAATAATAATTGCTTTATTTCAGATGTTCATCCACACAAACTAATGTGTGTAAAATTATGCTATATTGTAATGATGGAGGTAATAAAGTATTCAGAAAATTAATTGAGTACGCTATATACAGAGTGCCGAGTATGGCATATTTAAGGTCCATAAAAAACTTCTTACAAACATAAGTATATTTACGTCAGATCCCTTATGGTTAAGACAGAGAAGGCCGAGTGCTATAATACATTACGATCCCTGCAGAATTGCCTTGCTTCCGTTACATTCAAGACTACCTTTTAGCTTTTACAAGAAGAAGCTTCTTGTTGCAAAAAGCTTAAATTAATATTATTATTATTATTATAAATACGAGAAACTTTTTACTTTCGAGCTAGTCCTATTATTAAAACAAGTAATCTATCAAAACACGTAAGTACCTGGCTCACTATGTCTGAAGTATCGATGAGTGAACCGATCGCATCCACTTCATCCGGTGGGGGCTCCGGTATTGAGACCACTGGCATCACGTATGTGCCGAAATCACTCTGTAAAAATGCACATCGCTTATTAGAACACAATATAAAATTAAAATAGCAAAAAATGTTTCAATGTTCGTCGCTTCTTTCCCCATTTCGTAGTTTATAAATAAACTAGCGACCTGCCCGCGGTTTCACCCGCGCAGCTTTTGTTCCCGTGGGAATATCGGAAAGGTTTATACAATTAAACATTTCTCAACAATCAATCTATCAATTAAAGAAAACCGCATCAAAATCCGTTGCGTATTTTTAAAGATTTAAGCATACATAGGGACAGACAGAGAAAGCGACTTTGTTTTATAATATGTAATGATTACACATATAAACTAATAAATCTAATATCTATATCCGATCTCTTTCTTTCTTTCTTTCTCTTTAATTATGCTTATTTTGACCATAGTTCTCGTTTCATTTTTATCTAGTGTACTCTACTCACTAACCGACAAATCGTAGTGAACCGAACTGTCTATTGACTGGTTAATAGGTTTGTGTCCACTAAGAATTATATAGTGTAGATATATTGTTGTTTTTAATGATTAATTATGATATGGAGACAACAAAAGACTAAAATATTTGGTATAAAAGATACATATTTTCACGCCAGATCCCTTACGGGTTAGGCAGAGAGAACCGAGTGCCATACATCACGATAAAAGGTAACGAACGATTAATATTTTTAAGATATAAATTCTGCAAAACAAAGCACGTGACAATAAACGCAAATCTATACGCATACGCAAGTGTTACGTCACACTGTGGTATAACGTCATCTTGATGTCATTTTCATGGAAAACACGGAGTGTGTAATGTAGATATTACCACGGCGTGCTGTCATTAGAAGTCATGACAGTGAGCGTTTTCGCGGTAAATTTTAAATCACGAAATTTTTATTATAAATATACGTTATTTAACAAAATTAAATAGTTTTCTTGGTTAACTTACCTAATGAAGTAAAACAGTTTTTCCAAAATCAACTGGTCTGTTCTACCTACTTTGCAAGGTAACCGACGTTGCGATAATTATTTAATTTAACTCTCATCGTCTCATGTCTGTCAGGCTGGCAGTCGTTGAGTAGGTAAGTCAACGTTAGCATTTATAATAAAATAGATGTGATATGACTTGTTCATTTTCACCTAACTCATTCTTTCTACATGTTCGAAACCATATAATGTATATAATTTAAAATTGTATACGCGTTTTTGGCATTTTTCCTGTGCTAGGAAAACTAATCAAATTTCACACGACTGAATTTGAACCAGCATTTGATTTTGCTTCGGCGTAAACAACGCTCTTACCCAACTTGACTACATGTTACTGATTCAATATGCCCATATTCATATTTTTTTTATCTATTGCATCGATTGCACTAATCCATAGTTATATACATACACTAGTCATGTGAGTTCGTCAGTGGAGATTTATTATTAATTTCAAATAATAATCACACAAAATCTTTAAAAAAAAGTGTAGAAAAAAAGATGCGTTCACCTGTAGCAGGAAGTTTGGTGGATTGGAGGGAAGAACTGGCAGTGTCAGTAAGTTTCTATAGTACTGCAGGCTACTCGCGTGTTTGTAAAATGAACTGAGCTTCTTGAACTGCTGCCGAAATCTGAAATAAAGTTACAATATGTATATTGACTATCCGGCCCCTATCCTAGTTGGAGAATACACGCCAAAGAGCGCAGAGTATTCGGCTTCCTGATTTGTATGTATTTCAATAAACTGTATGTAGGGGGAATGACATTAAATAAAAACCACACAATCAATTAATGATTGTTTAAAATTTTAAATCAATTAATATTTTTATTTTACCGCCCCGTTGGTTGTGGAACCTAACTACGAATCCTTGAGGCTGGGGGATAACACCCATAACACCAGCAAATAATTTGCTTACATTGGGGTTAGATCAATTTGTGTAATTTGTCCAGCGATATTATTATTATTATTATTATATTATTTTATAACATAATATAGACTTACACGTTTTGAAACGTAAAACAAAACAACTTTACCTTTGGTAATCAGTTTTTTTAAATTACTCGTTTATTTTTACAGCTATCTTTCTCGCTCGATAAGGCAGTGCGGTGCTGACGGATGTAGTCCAACTCTAAGACAGGGACAGGGGCAGGGGCAGGGGCAGGGAATATGTTGGGAGCAGCAGTCAGTAGTCAGTACCTCTCGCGGTGTCCCGCCAGCGTGTCGGCGGGCAGCGCGGCGTGCAGGCGGAACAGCAGGCGCACGCCGCTGTCGTACACGTGCGACGCGTCCTGCGCGCACGGGATCAGCGCCGCCAGCCGGCACTGCCCGCTCGCCGTCATGGAGTTCGCGCGCGCGTTACCCAGGCTCTCGAACACTGGAACATCACACTGTACGGTTCACCAATATCCACCACTATATCAATCCATACTAATATTATAAATAGGAAAGTGTATATGTGTGTTTATTTGTCCGTCTACCACGGCAAAACGGAGCAACGAATTGACATGATTTTTAAGTGGAGATAATTGAAGGGATGGAGAGTGACATAGGCTATTTTTTGTCTCTTTCTAACCCCCCCTCTTCCCTAAAATGGGGGGTGGAAGTTTACATGCATTCCGCAATTTTCAAGTTAGAAAACTAAAAATTGATATGCGGACTATTTGTGACTAACAAAAAAACGTGCGTCATTTTTTTTTTTAAATTTGCCCCGAATTTAACGCGAGCGAAGCCGCGGCAAAAGCTAGTACTCCTATAATTCACCTACACCTATAAGTATGGGTATTCACACAATTAAGATCTTCTCAGATAGGTTTCATTTCTCAGGTTACACATTTTCTATTTCCTACTTTTTTAACTTTCATACGCAACACGACACAGATAGAGACAGATTCACATAAGTTAGCCGTTGTAATATTGTAGGTGCATTCAACAGAAATGTTGCACAGCTTGACCGCAGAGAAACAAGGTATAATATTGACAACTACTTATTTAATATCTGGTGCTAAATTCTAAGTATTTCACATAATAATATGATAAATATAAATAGCTCAAGTGGTGGTGCCACTATTGCCAAAACAAAGCGTGTACTCCTTTCTATTAGCATCATAATAAGTGGCAATCGCGCAACCATCATATTCCGTTCTGGGGTACTCGTCTTTGCGAAAGACTTTAAAAAATTCCTTAAAAATTTCATCTGGAGAAATGGCAACACGAAAATATACTAGCTAGCGGAAGTAGCTGGGAATTTCAGTACTACAACAATAATCACACCAACTCATCCGGGCATAGTGCTTGCTGCTGCTGACAGGTACAATAAAACACAATAATGGGGTTGAACGTATGGGCCAAAGAGCACCGTTGCGCATCATTAACTGCTGCAGCTTTCGCAATGGCTGCGTGGAGTTTCATGCCAAAATATCCACTGCAGATTGACTATGGCGAACCATGTGAACCATGTAGCAACATCTGTGGTATTTGGCCTGCTTCCAGGTAGATCGATCAGAGTCAACCTTGGGGAATCATAACCAGCTCAACTGGCAGCATGGTGGCTTTAAGAACAGCACTAACATATGTTGAACATTATCAAAAACTTAGCAGTCAGAGGCACAGACGCTTTCTTCCCGATGGCATATCTACTATCTAATACTAGTCTTAAGACGGCGTATTTACCGCTGCAACTGATTTCTGAAATACCCGAGGAGCAAGTAGATTATGTACGCGTACGGGCAATATCTTGGGCTCTCGTCATTTTTTCCCTTAAGTATAATTTTAGTAAGGTCTGGCGTCCAGTAGATTGTGAATACAAAAGGTATAAGTAGGTACATTTTACCATAAGGTTGGATAATGTACCAATAACATATTTTGTATACATGTGCGTTGGTTAATGAGACTGCAATATTTATTATTAAATTGGAGATTATTACTTAATAATTAAGTTATCTCTAATACGAATTAACTGATGATCAATCTAACTACAACCGCTAAGTACAAAAATTAAATGAAAATGTTATTACCTGCAGCTTGTAAGGTGAGAATGTCGTCCATGTAGTCAAACAGTTCAACGCACAACTGAAAGCTGTCAAAAAATATAATTTATTTAATACAAGTGAGTTAATAAGTTTCGAGATCGCATGTTGATGGGATCGTTTTTTTATGTCAGTTAATTAACTAGTTGTAGTGCAATGTTACAACTGCAGCAGAATGTGCCGGGGAAACAACAAATACATTTCGTGTCATTTGTAAAAGCCATACGCAAAATTCCAAGGTATTTTTCCCCTGGCCAGTAGAAAATTCTCCTCTGAGCAACCATACTCAAGATTCGAAGTGGTTGCTTGTCTTAAAATACCAGTAATTTGAATTTTCTTCGCATTTAACTTTAAGCACATATTCTTACAATTATCTTTTAATATTTAACTGTTACTAATATAATGTTTGTAGCTTAGGTGAAATGGGGCCCCGATAAATCAGGGGAACATATTTTACACAATATTTACAAAATTAAAAAAAGGATTTGATAACTTTTAAGCTATTTGATACCAACATTGAAAAAATGCGTGTATAAAAATAAGTACATATATGCACACCATACAATGGTAGACTATGTAAGCGCTATTTATGAGTACCTGCAACATTTTTTTTTGTTTTTTTTTTTTACCTTTTTAACTGCTCTTTTTTTCTATATTTTCTCACCTTTTAAACCTTCCCTGGACTTCAACAATTAATTCAAAACCAAAATTAGCCAAATCAGTCCAGCCGTTCTCGAGTTTTAGCGAGATTAACGAACATCAATTGATTTTTATATATATAAGATACCAAACAAAAATATTCATTTAACAAAATTTCAAAAACAATCAAAAGTTTTTTTCTGTCTTACGAGTATATACATTGTTATTTTCTATTGATGTTTAATTTCATATGTTGTAACTTGACTTTCAAGAATGTATTTTTTTACATTGAATTGATAAAATGATAAATAATTAATCCCCTAACTTTCCCCTACATAAATTACACAGCCATAAAAGCTTAAACGTGTTACTTACTAATTGTTGACGTCGTTTTCAGCAATCGAGTCCAATTCATCACCGGAGACCTGCATGTTGCCTGGGAAACGAGGGTTACGAGCATGGAATTTTAATTTTGTAACCAATAAATTGCTGTACAAATGTATTAGCCTGCCGTAGCCTTCCCGAAGATGTACCTAAAATTAATTTTTAAATTTCATTAATAGAAAACTTTTATTCTTATTGCTATATAGTATAATATAAACCATATTTCTTTGAAAATATAAAAAGTCCTGACTTTTATGGTACTTTCGACTTTGCTTATTAAATATATGCATTTCGACTATCCCTATAGACAGTATCGAAACGAAAACTTTATGATTTTTTTTTGTAATACTGAATACCCGTTTTTAATATACAGCCTGTTAGGTAAGTCGACCTAAACCTTGAAGGGGGTAATAAGGTATCTGATTCTTATTCCAAATAAATAAAAAAGAGGCAGTATTTACTTACCTACTTATTTATCTATGCGCATTACTTGCACAACTGTATTGGTAAACGTATGAATTATGAATTTATTGGACAATTAGGTTAAAATTTAAGAGTATGTTTTTTTATTAATTTGGAAAGAGAATCAGATACCTTATTAACCCCCACAAGACTTAAGTCGACTTACCTAACAGGCTGTATATTTTTATGAAAAAAAGAAAGAATATACATAAACTTGTTTTTAAAATTTCAGCTTTTGTTTTAAATAATTAGCTATGAGCTCCATGAATGACAATTTTGTCAACATAATTAACCTTAGATGGCTTACTGTGAATTATTCGTTTTCAATTTCGATACTATACGTCGTAGGGATAGTCGATATATGCATATTTTCACGCCAGTTTCCTTACGGAATAGATGTAGAAAGCCGAGTGTCATAAATTACGATCTTTTCATATTCGCCTGCCTTCCTCTATATTCATGGTTCTCTTCGTAAAGTGAAGCCAAAATACAACAAGGCAGTCGCACCAATTCGACTGTGTCCTCGCAGATCACTATCATCTAGTATTCACGATGACATTGACACGCACTTCTTCGCACGCCTGTCATGAGCATCCTGGCAAGAAGGAATATGGTCTATTCTTCCTAAGCGAACAGATCGACCAACATAACAATCTACTGCTCTATCTACTTAATGGAAAATCACGCTCGTATCCAAAAACAGATGAGTATCAACCTATAACATGCCTATTCATTCTTTCTTCTTTTATTTTACATTTTTGGTAATTAAAAGGATAAGTAATCACGGGGAAACAAATATAAAACATTTAAATTCTTACCCATAGTTTACCAAGGTTTTCAATCATGCCAACATGCCGCTGTGAATCGTCGAGGCACGCTGGATGACCTTCTCGTAGGAGCTTGTGTGTCACGTGACAGAATTTCCAAGCTGTGATTCGGTTATCTTGTATGGGTTGCCGTATCGCCACCATCTAAATAAAATATATTAAATTATTCATAGTTCTTTTCTTAATTTCTTATAATATCAAGTCATAAAACTTACACAAAATATACAACACTCCAAGAAGATGAAAATATGCATACACACTGGTTGTTATTAACTTTGAATTGTCATCGAAACTGGATTTTAATGAACTTAAATTCGAGCAAAAGAATAATTTGACGCGGTGTGACGATAACAATTAAATTATTGTAAAATTGTTTTTTAATTAAATGTATTCAATAAAAATAATTTAAAAAATTAAACCGACTTCAAATATATTTTAATTATTATACCCATATCTCAAAAAGTTCTGAACCGATTTTAATGAAATTTTAATTGATTAAAGTTTATAATAATAATAATTTTAAAGTTCCCTTGACTGGCCTGGAATATATAATTAGGTATAAATTATTAAATAAAAAAGAATTATCTCGATATGGCCTATCCCGTAAAATTCGTGGACACACATACATATACCTACGAAATTTAGTACACGTGCTTGGATGCCTAAATAGATAATCATGCTCAAATACTATCCAATTCCAACAATATTACATACATACAAGTCAAACTGATAACCTCCGTTTTTCGTCGGTTGATAAAACAGTCAATTAAGTATCTATTTTTTTTATAAAACATAAAATATTTTTTTAGATATTTTATGAACTTAGGTGTCACTTTGCAGAAATCTATAAGAAGAAATAAATAATCTGCAATTTTCCAAGGGAGTTCTTGATGTGAGATCATATAATATTGTTACGAATAATCTAGAAGCGTGTAGAGTTGGAGCGCGCGCGCGCTAACTTTCTAGAAATAAAAGAAAGAGATAGGTATTCCTATTGACAAACAAATAGTTGACCTGGGCTATGCCATAATGGACTTTGTGGTATATAGCATAAGGTTGAAAATAGCGTGTACTAGGATTTATGACTCATAACATGTTTACGATAAGAAGTGATTCATTGTTTCCCGATACATTTAGATTTTTCTGGATCCAGCTAGGACTTTCCCCTGCCTATAAATACAGATATGTTGACAAACACAGAGCAGTTTTTATCAAGCGATCGAGAGCGATACATCAAGTGAACAGTGCGAAGTGAGAAGTGTTTTATTGTGTAGTTCAGTGATAGTATAGTGAGTGACTAGCAAGTAGAGTGTATTTTAGTATTACGTTGTGTTGTGTTGTGTAAATACACGGATTTAATATAAGTGGTGTTTTCTTACAATTGCGAACCCGAGTACGTAACAACTGGTGTCGGAAGTGAAATTGTAAAATGCCACTTATTCCGAAGGAAGGTGTTGCCACCAGGTCTCAAGCCGAGACACAGAGGGTGTCAGAGGATACCGAGATGCGGACAAGTGAGGATCCCGCGAGTGTTGCCAGCAAGTCGTTATCATCGGGTACAGCCCCTACTGATATTTCCGTTATACTGGCGGCTATGCAACAACAACAACTTCAGCTACAACAACAGCTACGGGAACAACTTCAGCAACATCAACAGGAACAGCAACAGCAACAACTAAAGCTACAGGAACAGCAACAACAAACGCTACGGGAACAGATCAAGGAAAATTTATCTGGTTTTGATGATAAATTGTCAGTTATCTTGGCGCAGCAAGACCAGTTAAAAAGCGACGTGGGCCTCGTCAAGCGCGATGTGAAGGGTGTTGAGAAGAGGGTTGACCAGTTGGAGGCCAGCTGCGACAAAATAAGTGAAAACGTGGACCAACTGGAAAGAGAGGTCATGAAAATGAAGATCACGGGAGTTAAGTCGGGTGCTGTCATTACAAGTTGCTCTCACCAGGTGGGTCCTCGGGTAAAGGTACCACTTATGATGGTCTTACATCATGGAGTGCGTACCGCACTCAGTTTGAAATAGCAGCGAAGGCCAGTAGTTGGACAGATGAACATTGCCTAACAGCTCTGAGCACGGCGTTACGGGGACAGGCGCTCTCTGTGCTAGATGCAATGCCTAAACAGTATCAGTTTGCTGATTTGATGAAGGCATTGAAAGCTCGCTACGGTGAGCGTCACTTGGAGCATGTGTTCCGTGCCCAATTAAAGGACCGTGTACAGAGGAGCGGCGAGGAACTTCAACAATGGGCCGTGGAAATTGAGAAGCTTGTAAGGAAGGCGTACCCTTCAGCCGACGCTAACACAGTTAATAACACCATCGTCCAGGCGTTTATTGATGGAATTAGAGACCTGGAAGTGCGTGCTGCTGTTCGCCTTCAGCACCACGTGACAATGAAGGAGGCTTTGGCTCATGCGCTAGAGGTAGAAGCCGTTTGACACGAACCGCGCGCATATAAGGGACGCGAGGTTACAGAAGTTGTGGCTCGAGTAAAGGTAGCGGAACCTAGGAGACTGGGCCCCATGTGCTACGCCTGCGGTGAACGTGGGCACATTAGAGTTAGCTGCCCAGCCAAACCTAACCTAATGCCTACAGTTTCAATGAATTGGCGACAGCAAGCGGGAGGAATCTCAGCAGCTGAAGAGAGCAGGCACGTCAAACAGCCTGTTGAACCAGCAGGGAAGCGAGTAACAGCCAGGAGCAAACGGCAGGTGCTGGCTGGACGAGAAACAACCCCAAAAGCTGTCGTACCTCAGGTGAGCGAATGCAACAGTTTATCCATTAAAGGATTGGTTAATGGCAAGAACTGCAGCTCAACGCGGGACACCGGAGCCACAGGAACTGTAGTGCGATCAGAAGCGGCTAGCAATGGTAACCTGAGATCGAGGAATACGGTACAGCGTAGTGCAAAGTCTCACTCAAATGCAAATGCATTATCACGACGACCATGTACGGATGATGGCAAACCTTGTGTAAGGATGGAGACGAAGGAAAGGGTTCAAGTATTGCGAGCTAAGCCTACGGATGACAGGTGGGAAACTGATGAGATGCGTAAGGCCCAGTATGAAGATAGAGATTTGCGACCTCTAATAGATTGGATGAAGCAAGACACGGGAAAGCCTGAATGGCAGGAGCTGGCTCCCTTCAGTGCCATTACGAAAAGTTATTGGGCGCAGTGGGAAAGCCTTGTATTGCAAAACGGCTTACTGTACCGCAAATGGGAAAAACCTTCAGGAAGAGAACATCATCTACAGTTGGTCGTGCCAAGAAAACTTATCAAGGACGTACTACGTGAGTTGCATGATGGGGTTTCTGGGGGACATCTTGGAGTACGACGAACATTGGTAAAGGTACGAGAGCGTTTTTACTGGTTGAATTGCCGAGAAGATGTCGAGAATTGGTGCCAAAAATGTACGTCATGCTCAGCAGTGAAAGGTCCGCAGGTCAGAAGCCGAGGCAACCTTAGACTATACAACGTGGGAGCCCCCTGGGAAAGGATAGCGATTGACGTGGCTGGACCATTTCCTAAGACAGATAACGGAAACAAGTATTTTATGGTCGTGATGGATTACTTCACGAAATGGTCGGAGGTGTTCGCCATCCCTAATCAGGAAGCCACGACGGTTGCTGAGAAATTAGTCAATGAAGTGATATGCAGATTTGGCGTTCCGCTGGAGATTCGTTCAGACCAAGGCAGAAACTTTGAATCTAATGTATTCCAGGAAATGTGTAAATTATTAGAAGTGTACAAAACAAGAACTACAACTTATCACCCGCAATCTGATGGAATGGTCGAACGATTTAACAAAAATTTGGAAAGACACTTAGCCAAGCTGGTAGAAGATCACCAAAAGGACTGGGATAAATACATACCTCTGTTCTTACTGGCTTACCGAACAGCGGAACACGAAAGCATAAAAGTGACGCCAGCCTATGCCAACTTCGGCAGACAGCTACGTATACCAGCAGACTTAATGACTGGAGGCCCGCCACCGAATGCAGAGACCCAATTAAGTATACCGGAACATGTTGAAGACATTCGTGAGAGGTTACGCGATATACACTCGTCAATAAGTGAAAACGCATTGGAATCGAGTCAGCGGATGAAGACCAGATACGACCGAAACGCCAATCATCGAGGTTTTCAGGAAGGATCTCTTGTTTGGCTACATAATCCGGTTCAACGAAAAGGAAAATCACCTAAGTTACAGCGACGTTGGGATGGGCCATACAAAGTAATCACACGGATCAATGACGTAACCTACCGAGTGCAGAAGCAACCAAGAGGGACCATGAAGATTGTTCATGTTGATCGATTAGCCATCTATACTGCCGTCCTTATCAAAAACAACGCAATCGACATTTTTGACGAAATTGAGTTAAAAGTATATTCGGAATCAGCGAAACGAGATCTACCGGGATCAATCACCCAATTTTTGATATCTCTCATAGTTTTAATGTTCTTGTTAATCATAAACAGCGTATTCGATCCATACCAAACTTATTACTAGTCATAAGCGTCGCAATGAACGTTGCGGTGTAAAATTATAACCTGATATTTCAAATGTACTAGTAATAAGAATCGTAAAGAAACATGCGTTTATGATGACTATTGTACTGAGAAATTAGATCTATGAAAATACTAAGCAAAAGAAACGCATTTGGTACTTGTGACGTATATGATTAGCAACATAAAATATTTTTTACGAAAGTGAACAACTCATAAACATTACAAAATTACATGCGATGTTTATACTTAGGAATATATTCCATCCTAATCCATATTTTATTTTTCATAAACATTTTATCTGCCACTTGTGATATTTATGCCTAGTATTCTATATTAATTAAAACTAGATAGCAATAAGAAAAGTAACCCAAGTGTTACATTTGCGATTATTATGACTAGCAAATAGTCTTAGTATAGGCGTGTACGGGGTGAAGAGAGGTGAGTCAGAGGGGGCATAATTTGCATTCATGCCACAGCTTAATGCTCATCACTTACCTACCTATAGACCTACCTATAGTAATACACATATTTATCTATGAGGCTCATTCTGTCGTGATTGGAGCATGTAAACGTGTCGCGTCGCCTGCGCTGCGTCTCCCGCAGGATATGTATTACGCGGAAAATATCGAAATGGTAAGTAAATTATTACTTTAATAGTTATTTAGTAATAATTGATAGGTAGGTACATAAACTTTTGATTTAAACAGTCACGTTTTCGATTCAGTAACTAAATGGCGACCAGTCACCGCAAACTTTTTGGTAGACTGTACGTAGACTGTATTATACACTAAATATAAAAGGGTTACAATCGACAGAGATAGTGCAGTGACCGGTCGCCATTCGTGGTTTCCGCGAAAACGTGCGCGGTGCCGGTGCATTACATTATGTAGTTTAAAGTCGAACAATTTAGATTATCAAGGCATTTTTTGATGTTTATAATTAAATAAAAATCATTAAATAGGTATTACGCGAGAATTAAAAGTTGGTTCTACTACCAAAACTAAACTGTTTTTGTAGCGGTTTTACAATTGGCCTACTCTACTAATATAACATGTTTATTTATTTATTTAGTAACACGACATACCATCGAATTTTCACAGAACATTAATGATTAAATATATTATATCACATCATAAGACTATGTGAAAACACATTGTAGGTATGTACAACTATATAAAATTGAAAGTACACATTAATAAATAGCCAGAAATGCTAGTGTTAAATTTAAAACTGTATATAAAGAATAGTATGCAAGAAAAATACGTAAATACAAACTAAGAAAGAATTAACTATACAATATCACAAATATCACAATAACTGTTTTAGTTTCGCTCAAAACATGTTGTAGATGTTATATTAGTAGAGTATTCACTAAACGTATTCAATTGTACCTCTCACCAAACAAACTTTACGTGGTAAACATCTCGATAGACATATCTGGTGGGAAATAAATATTTTTGAAGTATTTAAATATTATACTTAAATTCAAAATTTTGTATGAGATAATTTACTTCCAATATTTACTTCCATTTAGAAGGCTCTTAAATGTATACTACTATTTTCATATTGATGTTATTATTGATGTTATTACAACTGGCTGATAAAAAAATAACAAAAAAGACTGAGTTAAGTGAAATATGGTCTAGACCTCTTGATTTAAACAATTTTAATATTATATTTAATTACCAGTACCGGAACGAATATGACAATTCGTTCAGATTTGTACTAACGAGCGACCTGTCTGAATTGAAACAAAATTTAGGCATAGATGATGCCACTAGACCAAAGCATACTAGCATAGATGCACTACTTGCAAATCTATGCTAGTATGATGATACTAGCATAGATATAATGCAAATAAAAACTAACAAAATTTGCATTGAAAGAATGCAAATTTTGTTAGTTTTCATGGGACCATATTTTTCTATTTTATTATTTTTTATTTACCTACGCATTAAATTGCAGAGTGAGAAGGTGTTTTGTTGCGCGGTTTTAGATTGTAGTTCTTAATGTTATTAAGAGTTGCCCAAAGAACCCTGATCTCAATATTGTGATATTATTATAATCAATTATGATTAATTGTCATAGACATCATTGTGATAAACTAAGTACAATTACCTATAAATAAGCAATAACTTTACGTCCATAGAGTAAAAATAGTGTATAAGGTACCCATTTTTTAGCTTATTTTTTTATTAATAAATATTTTGGATGATACAAGTATTTTTATTTTTTCGTAAATTACATAAAAACAACGCATGTGAACCCTTTTTACCATTCTTTGCTAATCATAATAAACGCATTTGCAACATTTACGTTATAAAGTGAAGTTAAGACTAAGTAAACTCATTAGTCTCGCTAAACATAAACATCGCAAATGTATTTCCTAGACATAAACCACGTAATTGCTACACATGCGTTGATTATGCTTGGTAAATTTATATTGTTGCAGTCCATTTTACTAGTCTTAAACAAATTTTCATCTTTTAAAATATTTAAATTAACTAAATATATTAATATAGTTTCTTAAATGCAAAGTTCAGATTAAAAGCCACCAGACAGTTTAAAAATGTTTGGAATATTCATAATAGTTTTATAGAGACAATAAAAAAAAGAAAAAAAACTTTAGACGCGATTTACTCGAAAGTAACCGCCAAGCAAATGCGTTGTTTATGATAAGGGCGGCAGTATAATGGAAGTAATGATGTTCGGGACGAACATAACTAAGAGGGGGGTAGTGTTACGAATAATCTAGAAGCGTGTAGAGTTGGAGCGCGCGCGCGCTAACTTTCTAGAAATAAAGGAAAGAGATAGCTATTCCTATTGACAAACAAATAGTTGACCTGGGCTATGCCATAATGGACTGTGGTATATGGCATAAGGTTGAAAATAGCGTGTACTAGGATTTATGACTCATAACATGTTTACGATAAGAAGTGATTCATTGTTTCCCGATACATTTAGATTTTTCTGGATCCAGCTAGGACTTTCCCCTGCCTATAAATACAGATATGTTGACAAACACAGAGCAGTTTTTATCAAGCGATCGAGAGCGATACATCAAGTGAACAGTGCGAAGTGAAAAGTGTTTTATTGTGTAGTTCAGTGATAGTATAGTGAGTGACTAGCAAGTAGAGTGTATTTTAGTATTACGTTGTGTTGTGTTGTGTAAATACACGGATTTAATATAAGTGGTGTTTTCTTACAATTGCGAACCCGAGTACGTAACAATATGATCTCTGCAACTTCATAAGTTCCGGTTCTTCTTTGCATTAAATTCTTAGTCGAGATGAAGCGCATATTATATGATGATAACTACCACTATTTTAATGACACAAAAATTTGAAGATGGGCGAAATCAGATGCTCATCTCTTTTCACCAGAGGTGCCATCTGCTTCTTTGCTAATGTATGATTGAAAATACTTTAGGCATAATCTAACTTCACTTTAAGAAAATTGTCTTAGTTTATTTGGGAAACGTTGAGGTAAAACTATGGAAAAATAGTATAAAAAGCTAACATTTATATAAAAATTATATAAGTAGTACAGGAAGCTAAAATTTATCAAAAAATTATATGGTCGACTTTCAACCACAAGTATAATATAAAACTCTACACTTTTCATCGTCGGCACTCGGTGAAACTCCATTTCCAGTTTGATTTTAATTATATTCTAGTTTATTGTGAAACAGTATATAACTGCATTAGTAGATAAATATTGCATTAATATAAAACTATCTACATTTTAGGTAATAGCTAAATAGTCGGCCACTAAATGATTTTCTAAACTCTAGCTAAAGTACTGTTACGAATAATCTAGAAGCGTGTAGAATTGGAGCGCGCGCGCGCTATTTATCTAGAAAACTCCTGTTGACAAACAAATAGTTGACCGGGGCTATGCCATAATGGACTTTGTGGGATATGGCATAAGGTTGAAAGTAGCGTGTACTAGGATTTATGACTCATAACATGTTTACGATAAGAAGTGATTCATTGTTTCCCGATACATTTAGACTTTTCTGGATCCAGCTAGGGCTTTCCCCTGCCTATAAATACAGAGATGTTGACAAACACGAGGCAGTTTTTATCAAGCGATCGAGAACGATACAGCAAGTGACTAGTGCGAAGCGAGAAGTGTTTGTTTGTGTAGTGTTCTAAGTTCAGTGATAGTACAGCAAGTGTTCTATTGTGTAGAGTGTATTTAGTATTACGTTGTGTTGTATTGTGTAAATACACGGATTTAATATAAGTGGTGTTTTTCTACAATTGCGAACCCGAGTACGTAACAACTGGTGTCGGAAGTGAAATTGTGTTAAAAAATGCCACTTATTCCGAAGGAAGGTGTTACCACCAGGTCTCAAGCTGAGACACAGAGGGCGTCAGAGGACACTGAGATGCGTGCTAGTGATGAATCTGCAAGTGTTGCCAGCACGTCACTATCGTCGAGTGCAGCGCCTACTGATCTCTCTGTTATACTGACGGCTATACAACAACAGCTACGGGAACAACAACTGCAACTACAGGAACAGCAACAAAAAACGCTGCGTGAACAACTTCAGCAACAACAGCAACAGCTCAAGGAACATTTATCTGGTTTTGGCGATAAATTGACTGTTATTTTGGCGCAGCAAGACCAGTTAAAAAGCGATGTGGGCCTCGCCAAGCGCGACATGAAGAGTGTTGAGAAGAGGGTTGACCACTTGGAGGCCAGCTGCGACAAACTAAGTGAAAACGTGGACCAACTGGAAAGAGAGGTCATGAAAATGAAGATCACGGGAGTTAAGTCAGGAGCTACCATTACAAGCTGCTCTCACCAGGTGGGTCCTCGGGTAAAGGTACCCACTTATGATGGTCTTACATCATGGAGTGCCTACCGGACCCAGTTTGAAATAGCAGCGAAGGCCAGTGGTTGGACAGATGAACATTGCCTAAAGGCCTTGAGTACGGCGTTACGGGGACAGGCGCTCTCTGTGTTGGATGCAATGCCTAAAGAGTATCAGTTCGCTGATTTGATGGAGGCATTGGAAGCTCGCTAAGGTGAGCGTCACTTGGAGCATGTTTTCCGTGCCCAATTAAAGGACCGTGTACAGAGGAGCGGCGAGGGACTTCAACAATGGGCCGTGGAAATTGAGAAGCTTGTGAGGAAGGCGTATCCTTCGGCCGACGCTAACACAGTGAACAATACTATTGTCCAGGCGTTTATTGATGGAATTAGAGACCTGGAAGTGCGTGCTGCTGTTCGCCTTCAGCACCACGTGACAATGAAGGAGGCTTTGGCTCATGCACTGGAGGTGGAAGCCGTTCGCCACGAACCACGCGCATATAAGGGACGCGAGGTTACAGAAGTTGTGGCTCGAGTAAAGGCAGTGGAACCTAGGAGACTGGGCCCCATGTGCTACTCCTGCGGTGAACGTGGGCACATTAGGGTTAACTGCCCAGCCAAACCTAAACCTACTGTTTCAGTAAATTGGCGACAGCGAGCGGCAGGAGACCCAGCAGCTGAAGAGAGCAGGCAGGTTAAACAGCCTGTTGAACCAGCAAGGAAACGAGTAACAGCCAAGGTCAAACAGCAGGTGATGGCTGATCGACAAACAACCCCAAATGTTGTCAACAACAGTTTATCCATTAAGGGACTGATTAATGGCAAGAACTGTAGCTTAACGCTGGACACTGGAGCTACACGAACTGTGGTGCGACCAGAAATAGCTGACAATGGCAACCTGAGATTGAGGAATTTTGGAAAAAGCAAGCTTCTGTCTGTCACAGGTCAGCCAATACCCGTCTTCGGTGAAGAATCTGTAGTGATGCAAATAGGCGACGAGTATTACACTCACAACGTCGTAGTGGCCGATATTATGGATGACTGTGTACTTGGTTTAGACTTCATGAAGAAGAATGCCTGCAAGATTGATTGCAAGACAGGAGTTTTCGTATGTGGGCTAGTAGAAATTTTCATGGATGGGGGATCAAAAGGAAAGGTAACAGTGGCTAGAAGAACCATCTTACCTTCAAGATCGAAGACATTGGTACGCGTGAAGTTACCAACCAGTTACAAGGGCCTGGGTAATAGGAGTGTGTTAATTGAAGACAATGGAGCAATTCCACACTGTATTACAGGCCGGAGTTTGGTTTGTGACAAGGGCTTGGCAGCGGTGCAGGTAGTCAACTTGAGTGACAGTGATGTGGTGCTTAAAGCAGGTGATGTTGTAGGACAAAGTGATGAAGTTATGACGTTAAGAAAACTGACATCAACAGGAAGTACAGCATCAAGAGACGTACCACAGGAACTTAAGGATTTGGTGAACAAGTGCAGCTACCTTACCGCGTCACAACGACAGCAGGCTAAGAATCTACTTTCATGTTATGCCAACATTTTCTCTAAGACTGATAGAGATATAGGCAGATCATCTATAGTCAAACATAAGATTGACACTGGAAACGCGCAGCCTATAAAGCAGAAAGCTAGACGTGTCCCAATAGCCAAAGAAAAGGAGGTACAGGAGATGATAGATGAAATGAGAAGGAACGGAGTTATAGAGCAATCTTCTAGTCCATGGTGCTCACCTGTAGTGTTGGTTAAGAAGAAAGATGGGTCTACACGTTTCTGCATCGACTATCGTCGGCTCAATGAAGTCACCTAAAAAGACAGTTACCCATTACCTCGGATAGATGACACTTTAGACACTCTGGCAGGCATGTCTTGGTTCTCAACTTTAGATTTAAAATCTGGGTACTGGCAGGTTGAACTTAGCCCTAATGACAAAGAGAAGACAGCATTTTCCACAGGACAAGGATTATGGCAATTTAAAGTGATGCCGTTTGGATTATGCAATGCGCCGGCGACTTTTGAAAGATTAATGGAATGTGTTCTAGCAGGACTTGTAGGCGATGCCTGCTTAGTGTGTTTAGATGACGTAATAGTCATAGGAAAAGATTTTCAGCATCATCTGTACCAACTGGAAAAGATTTTTAATAAAATACAAGCTGCAGGGCTAAAGTTGAACCCAAAGAAGTGTCACTTATTTCGAAAGGAAGTCAACTATCTGGGTCACGTGATATCACAAAACGGCGTACAGACAGATCCTGAAAAGGTTAGTGCAGTACAGAAGTGGCCAACACCCAGAGACAAGACCGAAGTTCGCGCATTTCTAGGACTATGCTCTTACTACAGACGTTTTGTGAAAGGATTTGCTGAAATAGCAAAACCGCTGCATAGACTCACTGAAGAAAAGAAGAGTTTCGATTGGAATGACATGTGTCAACAAGCTTTCGATGAACTTAAGAAGCGGTTGTGTGAGTCACCAATTTTGGGCTATCCTGATCGGAAAGGGCAGTTCATCGTAGACACAGATGCAAGTAACACTGCCATTGGTGGTATCTTATCACAGAAGCAAGGCGATCAAGAAGTTGTGATAGCTTACTTCAGCAAATCATTATCGCGGCCGGAACGAAACTATTGTGTTACAAGAAGAGAACTATTGGCAGTAGTGAAGACTCTTCGACACTTCAAGAAGTATCTGATTGGGCGACCCTTCAAGCTGCGTACCGACCATGCTGCTTTGAAGTGGTTGTTACAATTCAAGGACCCGGAAGGCCAAGTGGCTCGCTGGATTGAGCAATTGCAAGAGTTTGACTTTAACATAGAACACCGCAGTGGAAGGTCTCACTCGAATGCGGATGCGTTATCACGACGACCTTGTGCGGAAGATTATAATAAACATTGTGTAAGGATGGAGATGAAGGAAAGGGTTCAAGTACTGCGAGCTAAGCCTACGGATGACAGGTGGGAAACTGATGAGATGCGTGAGGCCCAGTACGAAGATAGAGATTTGCGGCCTCTAATAGATTGGAAGAAGCAAGACACGGAAAAGCCCGAATGGCAGGAGCTGGCTCCCTTCAGCGCCATTACGAAAAGTTATTGGGCGCAGTGGGAAAGCCTTGTGTTGCAAAACGGCTTACTGTACCGCAAATGGGAAAAACCTTCAGGAAGAGAACATCATCTACAGTTGGTCGTGCCAAGAAAACTCATCAAGGACGTACTACGTGAGTTGCATGATGGGGTTTCTGGAGGACATCTTGGAGTACGACGAACATTGGTAAAGGTACGAGAGCGTTTTTACTGGTTGAATTGCCGAGAAGATGTCGAGAATTGGTGCCGAAAATGTACGTCATGCTCAGCAGTGAAAGGTCCGCAGGTCAGAAGCCGAGGCAACCTTAGACTATACAACGTGGGAGCCCCCTGGGAAAGGATAGCGATTGACGTGGCTGGGCCATTTCCTAAGACAGATAACGGAAACAAGTATTTTATGGTCGTGATGGATTACTTCACGAAATGGCCGGAGGTGTTCGCAATCCCTAATCAGGAAGCCACGACGGTTGCTGAGAAATTAGTCAATGAGGTGATATGCAGATTTGGCGTTCCGCTGGAGATTCATTCAGACCAAGGCAGAAACTTTGAATCTAATGTATTCCAGGAAATGTGTAAATTATTAGGAGTGTACAAAACAAGAACTACGCCTTATCACCCGCAATCTGATGGAATGGTCGAACGATTTAACCAAACTTTGGAAAGACACTTAGCCAAGCTGGTAGAAGATCACCAAAAGGACTGGGATAAATACATACCTCTGTTCTTACTGGCTTACCGAACAGCGGAACACGAAAGCATAAAAGTGACGCCAGCCTATGCCAACTTCGGCAGACAGTTACGTATACCAGCAGACTTAATGACTGGAGGCCCGCCACCGAATGCAGAGACCCAATTAAGTATACCAGAACATGTTGAAGACATTCGTGAGAGGTTACGCGATATACACTCATTAATAAGTGAAAATGCATTGGAATCAAGTCAGCGGATGAAGACCAGATACGACCGAAACGCCAATCATCGAGGTTTTCAGGAAGGATCTCTTGTTTGGCTACATAATCCGGTTCGACGAAAAGGAAAATCACCTAAGTTACAGCGACGTTGGGATGGGCCATACAAAGTAATCACACGGATCAATGACGTAACCTACCGAGTGCAGAAGCAACAAAGAGGGACCATGAAGATTGTTCATGTTGATCGATTAGCTATCTATAATGGAAGTAATGATGTTCGGGACGAACATAACTAAGAGGGGGGGTAGTGTTACGAATAATCTAGAAGCGTGTAGAATTGGAGCGCGCGCGCGCTATTTATCTAGAAAACTCCTGTTGACAAACAAATAGTTGACCGGGGCTATGCCATAATGGACTTTGTGGGATATGGCATAAGGTTGAAAGTAGCGTGTACTAGGATTTATGACTCATAACATGTTTACGATAAGAAGTGATTCATTGTTTCCCGATACATTTAGACTTTTCTGGATCCAGCTAGGGCTTTCCCCTGCCTATAAATACAGAGATGTTGACAAACACGAGGCAGTTTTTATCAAGCGATCGAGAACGATACAGCAAGTGACTAGTGCGAAGCGAGAAGTGTTTGTTTGTGTAGTGTTCTAAGTTCAGTGATAGTACAGCAAGTGTTCTATTGTGTAGAGTGTATTTAGTATTACGTTGTGTTGTATTGTGTAAATACACGGATTTAATATAAGTGGTGTTTTTCTACAATTGCGAAGCCGAGTACGTAACAGTACTTAAATTTTCTGACTTAAAAAGTATTATATCTGGTTGACCGAGCTTCGCTCGGTTTTTCACATATTTTTGGAACCGATCTTTTCTTGGACCTTAAACCTTGATAAATCGATTCCTATAGAATATATAAAAAAAAATCTGTACCTGGTTGACCGAGCTTTGCTCGGTTTTTCACATACCCATATCTTGGGAACCGAGCTTTTCTTGGACCTGGAACCTTGATAAATCGATTCCTTGACCCGAAAACCCCCTAATTTGTGACTTTCATGAAAATCGTTGGAGCCGATTCCGAGATTCCAATTATATAAATACAAGAATTGCTCGTTTAAAGATATTAGATTAGATATGTAAATGAAATACATAAATAAAACTAAGATTTATAATTTTGCATTTTTTGCAAAGAATTATATCCTATAAGTAAAATTGGAAGTTGAAAATCAAAAATAAGTCTGTCTAAGCTTTATAATGCGTGGCGAATGCATTTCATATTAAATAGCAAAATAATAGTGACTAAGAATTCAAATAGATAGTTGCATCATAACTGGCGGAATTTATGACTAAGGCTAGACTACCAAAGGTAAACAACTTAAGCCAATATTATGCAAATATTACTTTGCGTAAAACAACATTTTAGAAAAGATTATAACTTATAATTATAACTACTAACTTTGATTTGTTTCCTGAATTTACTCAGCCTTCAGAGAAACTGGCAGCGGCGGATTTCCCTATAGGGCCGAGTAGGCTTGGGCCTACTCGGCCTATAGGCCTGTGGTCCAGGGCGGCCAATTTTGGTCGCTTTTTTTTGCTCATCCAACTGGATCTTAGTTTACTAGTTTATTCCAAGTTCAAGTGTATCATACAGATACAGATATTAGTACAAAGATATCTAGTTACAGCGAATAGGCAGCAAAATTTCGTAGGCCTAGGGCAGGCAACGTATCAAATCCACCCCTGGATACTTGTGCAATATGAGAGATCTTCCGTGTTGGTCTGGGTCCGTTTTAAAAATAGAACATCAGCCATTCTGCCAGGCAGTTTGTAGAAGGTGAACGATTAGCTATACGTGTCATTACCATCGTGACTAATAGGTGGCAGAGTGCCATAACGTCTCGCCCGAGTATTTGGTACCACCATCTTACCTATTCCTGTCGCAAAGTGTCGATGCTTGTCATTATGGTGTTCAGGTTTGGAGGGTAAGGTAGCCGGGAAACGCCGGTAAACTTATGCAAGTGGCAATAACACCTTGCCACACGGATAGCAATGTACCATTAACGTTTTTGGTGTCTATATGCTTTGGTTCTCTTGCCATTATCAGATCCATTTGCGTGTGTGCTATCTTGTGATATTAAAAATATATAACTTATATATAAATCATATAATGTGTACAATGTACAAATAGATGACGTACTTAATAATTAATTTAATCTACATCTTTATTATAACTAGCGATCGCCTTCTATCAATAACACACAAAGTAGCCACAGATATTTACCTATCTGTTAGGTTAGACAAATTATAGGATAAACAAACTATGATTCAGTTCGATCATAGACTATATCAAGATCTCGTCTCACAACAGACTTTAACCACAAAACATTTATTTTGAGCTTTAACCATAAACAAAATAATCTTTGTCTGTTATGCGTCGCGATGCGTTTTTATTTATTTTTATTTATATGTCATGTATACAGTGTGTAAAGAAAACCCTGTCGGATAACTACAGGTGTTATATGTTACATGTTTGTAATTATTTTATGGATATTAATTAATTAGTTTTCCCAATAAAAAAAGTAATCTTAAATGGTATTTTCATACATTAAATATGACAACACCAAGTCGCAAGTCGGATGCTACCGGAGGTGACGCGGCGCGTGTGCGGCGCGTTTTAAGTTCCTTTGTAAAAAGCCGAAAAACGAACACCGTGCCTTCGCGCGGTGTTTGTGCGAAAGCCGTCAAATCAAAACAATGAAAACAACAGCGACAAGGTGTTGTCAGTTTTAAAATATTTGCTATAACTCTAGGGAAATATAAGTAAAAATACAAATATTAAAAAAACGATATCTTTTTTATTCTTATTTTATATTAAATAAAGTCATTTATTTAATATAAAATAAGAATAGACTCATAAACTAGCCACCCTGTATAAATTCTTCTGTGTATTTTACAGAATTCCTAAATGGTGAACGGTGATCGATTTTAAAGAATATTTCTGTGCGGATTCACAATTGATCTCTTTTGGTGGCGGTGCTGTTAAGAACAAAAAGGTTCGCTGGGATTAATTAATAGTACCTACAAATTAAAGGTATAGGTAAATAAAAAATTGAGTGAGGATAATAAAACGAAATGTAAAACAATTTTTTATTACTGTTTTTAATGCGGCTTCACAAGTATATAAAGTAAGGCTTGGAGCAGAACATGGCTTAGATTTATTTATATCGGATGTCAGAAAAAAATATCCTAATTTAATTATTTAAGATAACCCTAAATTACAAGCGGACAACAGCAATTAATATATAAATTATACAAAACGCAAGCTTATCTTGGAGAGATTTCTTTTAATAGTCTGAGAAAATGCGTCAAAGGCATGCATAACAATGAAGATTCAAACTTTAACAATTTACTCCTAATTGTTTTAATAATTTTTGTTTAATTGGAATGATTTAATAATGAAACAGAGAAAAGTTCAATTTGATTCATTCGTAGTCGTTTTATCCAATTCAATTCCAAAAATCCATAAATCCTATATTATTATCTATACAAATGATGTTTGGATGTTTGTTATTCAATACAGCATAAATAAAACAGTAAACACAAGAAGTGCTTTCTGACGGGAAAAAATCGCTTATAGACACCAAGATTTGGATGGTTGTCGACTGTTTTCATCCTGTTGCCAGGTTTATAAAGCCATAGTCAGTAAACAGCAAGTTTACGGCTACCTAACCTCTGAACCAGAACACAACAGTGACAAACACTGACATCAACGTATTAAGAATGGGTAAGGCGATGATGCTAAACACGAACGAAACGTAGCATTACTTTTTTTATATTATAAGATAGCAAACAAGCAGATTGGTGTCCTGGTGGAAAGAGTCAACCATCGCCTATAGACACCAAAAATGTTAACGGTGCGTTGATATCTTGTGGCGAGGTCTAGTGCCACATGCATATGTTAACCGGCTACCTTGCCCTCCAAACCGGAACACGACAGTGACAAGCATTGACGCTATTGCAGCAGGAATAGGTAAGGTTGTGGTACCAGAACCGGACAAGACAATGCAGAACTCTACCACCTAGTAGTCACGATGATAGTGATTCGCATAGCCAATCGGTCGCCTTTTACGACCTGCCTGGCAGAACGGCAGTTGGTATATTCTTCAAAGGAGCCCGTAACCAACACGGGGAAAAAAATACTATACAAATACAACCCAGTCTCCTCACCTGTTTATAATAATAGATAGTATAGATGTCGAATACGTGAAACAAAACCTTTGGATCCCTTTAAAAAAACAAAGGTTATATTTGACATACTTAACGTTTTATAACAGAAGAAGACGGACGTCAAATTTGCTCATAAGATAATCAGTAATAGGTAATAAATATGATCCATATGTATTTACATTTATAATGCGAATGTCCTTCTGTCTGTCAGTTATACTTTCACTACTGAACCAGTTTTGATGAAATCTAGCAAGAAGACCCGGGGTTAAACATAGACGACTTTTTTCAAAAATGAATCCCTAAAGAGCTGAAATAGGGGATGAAAAGTTATATGGATGATGTGTTATTCTATTTTAGGACGAAGCTGCGCGCGCGAGTTAGATAGTTCTTCTATATGTGTGTGTCTAGTAACACCCTACTAAACGGCTGGACCGATTTTGCAATTTTTTTGTGCACAGAGTGTGCTAGTGGGTTTATGCAGGATACGTATCTATGAAAAGTAGAAAATACTGTTTAGAAGCCTTATCGAAGTGCCAATGAACTGTTGTAGCTATTTTTAGAGGAACTAAATTCCAAGTACACAGGTAACCTGATCTATGAAGCCAATCTAATAACAGAAACGTGTAAGTACACTTTTGTTGTCTGATATTGTGTAACGGTCCGGTAAAACGTGGGCGACGTGAACCTTCGCCCACAGATTTGTTCGCTTAGGGACATCGCAAGCGTTTGTTGTGAAACGATTGTTACTTTACATGAAACGTGTGATCTGGGCCTCTTCTGAAGAATCTACCATTGGCATTCCTGCCAGGCAGTTCGTAAAAGCGATCCATCGGCCACACTTAACACACTAAGAAATGTCTCGCCTGGGTTTGATACCTAATTCCTCTCTCTGCAATATCATCAGTACTTATGCATTGTCCCGTTCCAGTTTGGGTGAGTAAAGTAGATGGCAATCTTATGCCCGTTGTACCACATCCTTATCACACGCACAGCAACGCACTATTGACTTCTTAGATGTTAATACTCGTAGATAATGGTTATTTCTTTCTACCGGGGGAACCGTCTGCTTGTTTGCTATCCAATGATATAGGTAAACATAAATAATTTTATGAAGTTCCATGTACATGGAAGGTTAAAAATTACCAATCCAAAATCTTATGTAAGAGTACAAAGACACAGTGGTCAGTGAGTTTGCGTCTAACCCATTATTACAATATTAATCATGATACAGCATAAGCTGAGATTTGGAGTAATGGCCAGTTTTCGAAATGCAAATTAATTTTAACAAGCAATTAATCTGTGTTTAACAGATCATTTGCTTCTTAAAATTATGTTAAACACAGATTAATTGCTTGTTAAAAATAATTTGCGTTTCGGAAACCGGCCGTAAGAGTTTCACAGAAGACAAGTTGCATTAGCGTTGGTAGTCAGGGACCCCACCCATTATATCGATAAATTTTTCATCCACACGTATGGATGTTATTAAATAAATAAATACTCACGGGACAAATTACACTTACTGATCTAACCCCAACGTAAGCAAATTATTTGCTTGTGTTATGGGTGTTAGTCAACGATACTAATACATAGAAGCACATATATAAATACCAGAATATGTTTAATAAACACCCAAACCCGGAAATACAAACGTTTATGCTCATCGAACAAATGCTTGTCCCTGTCGGGGATCGAAATCAAGCCCTGTCGATTGCGTAGTCAGGGCCGTTAACCACTCGACCAACGGGTCGGTCCTATTACTAGACCTCCAGGCTTTTTAGTCCTTGTGGAGACTTATTCAGACTATATCAAAGAACAGTTTCAATAGGCGTTCGCTAGAATTGCATGGCAGAAAGTCAGATTGTCTATTCTCCAAAACGGCCGAATTAACATGGGCATTTTATATTTATTCGTCTAAATTTTAGTACGAAGTTATTATTACTTTATAGCTGATATCAAAAGAACTTGATGTAAAATAATAATAAGTTCGTGAAGACCTTTTATATCAGAAGAAATATTTAATATCAAACAAACAGGTTGCTCTGATGTTTTAAGACAATCATTACCTGTAGGTGTTGTGCGTGTTAAAACCCATTACTGTGTTCAACTTCAATGGCAAGGCTACCCTAAATAATTTTCGAATAATAGACCCTTGAGATACAGAAGGGCTTGACAAGATTTTAGGGGTTCCGTTGTTAAAAATAAAATACTTACCCAATATGTGACTGCACTTTGTTCCTGGAACGTGCCGATAATCGTACTCCGAACATGTTTTTCTTTGACTGGTGTTTCGATAGCGTTTATTGCCTTTTGTATTGCCAACGTCTGGAAGAAAGAAAAATAATAACTCAGTCACTGTCGTGTTCCGGTTTGGAGGGTAAGGTAGCCGATTCAAATAAATTCAAATATTGGAAAATTCAGAAATATGAAGAGAAACGCTTTTTATATCATAGAACAGTGCAAATAAGCAGATGACTCTCCTGATAGAAAGAAAGAAAGAAAGAAAGAAAGAAAATATTTATTTGCAAGAATATGGGTGTTACAAGTTGTTAAAAATAAATTAAGTTACCGACATATTCTACCAATATATGGTGTGCAAATATTTAAAAAAAATATCATTATATTATATTACATTTAAAATTATAAATTGTATCGATTTTTCAGAATTACTACCGGATCGGAACGCGGCCACACACTGAGAAGATCCGGCGGAAGAAACTCAGCGGGCTGGTCTTTTCTTCTCTAATTTATGTTCTTGTTATAAATATACAAGGATGATTCCATATTACAACGTTATTTTTATAATTACAAGTTTCATATTTTGAGTAATTATTTTTTTTTATAATTTACATAATGTTCACCATTTACAAAATTTTTACTACATTGAAATTTTTTTTTTAAGAACAATTCAACAAACTTATATTTCTATCCATTAACATTTAATTTTATCGGCTAAAAATTCTTTAATATCATAATAAGTTTTATCTAACAGCAAATCAAACAACTTTTTGCGAAATTTATTTATAGGCAATGATTTAAGACTATCAGGAATATGATTGTATATAATAATAGACATACAATACACATTTTTTGTAAAAACATTTAATTTTTGGTTAGGCACATATAATTTCTTACTATTCCTAAAATATGAGTTACCAGTGACTTCAGCATTTGTTTTAAATAACTTTTGGTGCTTTTTTACAAATACGCATACCTCTAAAATATACAAACATGGTAAGGGAAGTACCTTAAGAGACTTGAAAAGTGGTTTACAGGAATGTAACTGATTAACACCACATATTGCTCGAATACATTTCTTTTGGACTCTAAAAATTCGTACCAATTCAACAGAATTTCCCCAAATAGGAATTCCATATTGTAAATTAGAAGAGACATATCCATGATATGCTAATAGGGAGGCTTTTGCGTCTCCTACTTCCCTTAGTCTTCTCAAGACATAGACAAATCTATCAATCTTATTACATAGAGATTCAATGTGTTCTTTCCAATTACAATTTTTGTCAATAATTATTCCTAAAAAGTTTGTATAATCTACATCATCTATATTTACTTTATTTAAAAATATATTTGTGTTTTTGGTAATATTACTGTGGTAGTTCTGAAATTCAATTAATTTTGTTTTAGTTACATTAACTTTTAAATTATTATTAATTAACCAGTCTGAGACTTGGAATAAGGTTTCGGTTGTTTCATTTACCAAGTCTTTTTTATTTTTACATTTAATAAGTAGGGTAGTGTCATCAGCAAATAAAAAGCAATCATGTTTTATACTATCAGGAAGATCATTGATATAAATTAAAAATAGCAAGGGTCCTAAAACACTGCCCTGTGGTACACCACAGTTGTTAACAAGGTAGTTTGAAGTATATATTTTTTTACGGTTTCCGCATATTTTAGATATTTCAACACATTGTTTCCTATTCTCTAAATAACTCTTTATCCAATCTAAAGACTTCCCTCTAATACCATATTTTTCAAGTTTTGATAATAAAATATTGTGTGAAACAAAATCAAATGCCTTACTCATGTCCAAAAATACACAAAGTGGATACATTTTCTTATTCAGACATTCAGTTATGCTCTTTACTAAATCAAAACATGCTAATGTAGTAGACCTACCTTTCCTAAATCCATATTGATTATTTTTTAGTAGGTCAAAATCAAGTAAATAATTATAGAGCTTTTCATACATAATTTTTTCAAAGATTTTTGAAATGACTGGAATTAAAGTAATAGGTCTATAATTGTTCATATCGCACATATCTCCTTTTTTAAACAACGGTTTGACAATACACTTTTTTAATCGCTCTGGATATTTACCTTCCAAAAATGACAAATTAATTATATGGCTAAGAGGTTTTGATATTACACTAGCAACATTTTTCAATAATTCTGTGCTAATATTATCATAGCCAGTAGCATAAGTATTTCTCAATGAATGAATAACTTTTTTCACATCATGCTCATCTACTGGTGTCAAATACATGGTTTTACTACAATTTGGTAAAAAATATGATTTTGAAGTATTTGTAGATTTGACTTTTACACTACTTGATTTTGTCTGGTTTATAAAAAAAATATTAAATAGATTACAGATTGTTTGAGTATTTGTGTACTTTAAATTGTTTACTTTGATTTTTCCTATTTCTCTAATATTTATTTTGTTCTGAAATGTACTTTTAATCAGATTCCATGAAGCTTTACATTTATTAGAGGAATTTTCAATATATTTCAAAGCAGACTGTTTTTGTGATTCTAATATACATTTAGACAAAATTTTCCTATAATGTAAATATTTACATTTATTTTCTTTTTTATTAGATTGAGCATGACGATAATTAAGGTACAACTGGCGTTTTACTTTGCAACATTTTAGAAGACCTTTAGTTAACCATTTATTTTTTATTGGTTTATTTGAAACTTTTACACGGATCTTAGGAAAACATAACTCAAAAAACAATAGTAAAATATCATGAAATTCATTAAATGCTTCTTCACAGTTTGACTTTGTAAAAACTTCATTAAAACTTAAACTTGATAAACATTCATGAAACTTTTTAATATTTTCCTGTCCATATATCCGCTTTGTTTCAAACCAAAAAGCTCTTTTTAGTTTAAATTCTAAGACTGACTCTATATTGGCTTGTATACTCTGAGCAGTTTCACGATCAGACAAAGCAAGTGTATGAGTGTTAGACTGAACATTGCTTATGTTACTTGCTATTACATCCAGACATGCATGCTTCCTAGTAGATTTTAAAATATGTTGATTTATGTTGTTATTTGAAAGAATGCTTGTTAAATTTTTATGTGTACAGTTATCCTGCATCAGGTCTATATTCCAATCTCCACATAAAATAATTTTCTTTTTTGAATTTATCATAATATTTTCTAATAATAATTCTAATTTATTTAGGAATATATCAACATTTGAGCTGGGAGTACGATAAATACAAATTACTATTAGTTTATAATTAATAATTTCAACAGCGCAACTTTCAAAGGAAAATGGTAAGCGTATTTGTAAATCTAGCATTTTAAAATCAAGTTCATTTCTCACTAAAATACAATTTCCACCCCTACGCTGATTGTCACGAGAAAAATGAGATGCCATAGTGTAACCGTCAAGTTTAAAGTTTGTTTCAGAACCTTGCTTAAGAAAAGTTTCAGAAAGACATATAACATCAATTTTACCTAGTGTTTTGCTAAGCTCACTAATAGCTACTTGCAAATAATCTCGCTTTTTTAATGCACCTGCTATGTTTTGGTGAAGTAGCTTAAATTGGTAATTATTGACGAAAAAGCTGGTTTTTGTTGTTCATATTTTCTAGACTTTTGGTTTTCAAAGTAAAATAGTATGGTATTGTACCCTTCCTGACTGTTTTATTAAACAACAGATTATTTGAATTATTTTCCGGTTTAATTCTTGGTTTAATACTAAAAAAATATGGTATAGTACCTTTCTTCGGCTTTTGTATAGATTTGTCACTATTTTTTATATTAATTCTATTAGATACCAACTTTTCCAAATTTTCTTTATATTCACTGTATGTAATTTTTTTAGAGCTCAATAGTTTATTCTCAGTTACATTGTTATTTAGTTGACTAACTTTTAATTTTGAAAATGACAAAAATTTATTTTTATATTCCTGATAATCTATCTCAATTTTTAATTTTGTATACAAGCAGTTAATATAATTTTTGTGTGTGTAACGATTATATCTAGTTAAATAGGTGTCCAAGTCAATAAGAGTACAATTATTATATTGATTTACAATTAAATTCATTTTATAATTAAGAAGTCCTATATTTAAATACCTGTTGGACTGAATTTTTAACAAGAACACTTGTTTACAATGCCTAAGTTTGTCTAAGGTATTACTTAAATTGGTAAAAACAGAATAAGGATCACGATCATGAGTACCGATTCCAAGAATAACATAGTCTTTGTTACCTAAGTTAGAAAAGTCACTATAACTATGTAATATTTCCATTGAGGTCGCATTAGGCTTGATTGTTGACACGATGGTGTATTTATTTGATCCAAAGTCCAATAATTTGGTAGATAGGCCACGTAGTTTTTGGTCCCCTAATACTATGATTTTATTTTTCTGGTTATATATGGGATCTATATTACAATTTATTGAAGAATGTTTGGTTGTCGTACATACATTTTTTAGATTTTGAGATAGTCCAATATTAGTCTTAGATTTATTCTTTGAATTTTCCTCATAGTCTAAGTTTTGTATTCTAATCTCACTGACACTATCTTTATTGTTATTTAATTTCGTATTTTTTGGTGTAGAACACTTGTAGTTTTTATTTTGTGAAAGTGATTATCATCGCCATATAATAATTATTAATTACTATGTCATAGTTACTATCGCCATATAAATAGTAACTATTATATAATCTGTGCCTATACACAACAAATAACGTGTTAATAGTACTTCGCTATCTGAGTGACGGATTGGTAATGTCATTTGTATAAGTATACCGGCTACCTTACCCTCCAAACATGATCAAGGTAGGAATAGGTAAGGCAGCTATATCTGGGTAAGACGTCACAGAATTGTACCACCTACTCCACCTAGTGGACATAATGATAGTTACACGTTTGGTTATTCCTTCGCCTTTTATGAACTGCCTGACAGAATGGCAGTTGGTCTATTCTTGAATAGGAGCCCAAACCGAATTCACAAAACTATTAAGTAAGTAGGATATTTACAAGGTTGTCGTTCCGTCGTGTTGGGCTGAAAATCCATCGAAATATTTACTTTCCAGTCAGGTAACTCGTAAGAAGCGAGCAAAGTCTCAATTATAGTGACCAACACACGTAGAAGAATCACGGTAATGTTATAGAATGCTGCGCTA
The DNA here is from genome assembly GCA_036924255.1 of Apodemia mormo. Classification (NCBI taxonomy): domain Eukaryota; kingdom Metazoa; phylum Arthropoda; class Insecta; order Lepidoptera; family Riodinidae; genus Apodemia; species Apodemia mormo. Next base: position 30,212,307 of record JAUPFN010000012.1, on the reverse strand, counting down.
TGTAGTAGCCCATTTAGGTACGGGTCAAGCGCTTTACCTATTCCCGCAGCCTTGCTTGTAAGAGGGCAGAGTGCGAAGGACGGATACTGTACCAATAACGTATAGAATTTGACCACCCGAAAATATTCTTAAACTACTACACCGTTTCAGGAGATTCCATGTTACTACTACCATAACGTTGTCATTGGCAATTTTATTTGGCACAAAATTTATAAATAAAACAACATTTTTTGCATATTTTCAATTTCATTATGTTTATTTTAACACTTGTAAGATTAAATGCTATCCACCTCTTTTTCATACATTTGATAGATTTATATATACCTTATGCACCAAAAAAATAATCTCATAATTGATAATAATGTAAAAATAGTGATTTATTACAAATACAGTTTCGATTCGAAAAAAAAAATTAAATATACACGCCTGAACCGTCTTTATTTCACACTGTTTATTGATTTCAAATTTTCAACATACATAGATGCTTATGCAGGCGAAATATAAATACATGTTGTGTTGCATTTAACTTGAGGGTGCCAGTTATAGCATCGTTAAAAGTATATTTTAGTAAAGGAAAACAAAAACAATGGAAGATCTCCGCGTGGAGCGTGCGCGTTATTCATATCAGGTATTCCGTATTGGTAATGCTACTTTATAAACAAAAAAAATATATATACTAACGGCGCCTGGCAGCCCTCTTCGTGATCAAAAATTTTAATAAATCCCACGGGAACAAGCTATGTTTCGGGAATAAAAGAAGCGTTTTATTCTGTTTTATTTGTTTTAATGTGATAATTGATCAATAGTAAACTTTTACGATTTATTTAATAAAAGTTTACGTTTTATTCTGAATTATTAATTCTAATTTCTAAACAATATGTCTGACATATGTGTTCTTTAAGCCTATATGTCAAAAATTGACCGTGCAATCATACTTCACTTGACCTAGGGTTTTGTAAACTTAACTTTTAACCTTTTTTTGTTAACTTCTCTTTCGGGTCTGCCGTATTCGGAACCAAGTAGTTTATTTATTAAATAAAACTTTTAGCTAAAAATTGATTATTAATAAAAAATAATAGTTTAAAAAACACGCTTTCATAAAAACCCAAGCTAAAAAAATATCTTCACGCCCGTATCCCCGAAGAGGTTGGCAGAGGTTACAACCAGTGCACCTACGATTAGCAGAAGATACATAAGTCGCACAATGTGATAGGTGGCAAGCCTATCGCCAACCGGGCACTTTTCAATCCCGGGCAACGTTGTTTTTATCATAAAGCTGAAAAAACACATTTTCTTATTTGCCTGACCTGGGAATCGATCCCGGGGCGTCATGTGGTCAACTCCGACACCGGACCACTAGACCACAGAGGCGATAAAACCCAAACTAGAAAATGAAAAATAAATTTTAATTCAAAATTAATTTTAATTAATTAAAAATTAAAAAACACTTTTTTCTTATGTCAATTATTCGAACCAAACTAATAAAAACGTGGTAATGAAAGTTAATTTATTTAATCCATTCAAACAGTCTGTTTTAAAAAATCGCAGCAGAAAACGCATTAAACACAAGTCACGTGACGACCATAAAACCAGCCTCAGACTTCAAATAACATGCACGCAAACCGCAACACCACAAATCCGCGAACTGCAAACATCATAAAGCGCTGTTGTATTTGGAAGAAAGTTGATTGCCTCGATTTAACTCAAGTGAACGTCCGATAAAGTGTCAAACGATTGCCTTATCATTAACCAAAACATCACTGTTAATAGAATATCTTATCAGTCAATCAGAGGCCATTTTTCACCAACTTCCCAAAAGGAGGTTATCAATTCGGCTGTATGTATTTCTGTTTCGTACCTAAAATTTGGTCATTTATGAACCGATTTTAGAAATTCTTCTGGGAAAATATATTTTCCGTGTGGTCCTTTTTTAATTTGGTGAAGATCTAATGCAGGGTTCCAGAGATATAGGAAATGGGAGTCGGTTGCTGAAGTTTTACTGCGTTAAAAAATAGTCGACCGATACAGATTTTAATTGCAGTACCGAAATCAACCTCAATAACACCGTTACCCAATTCGGAGACGTTCTGACCTGAGCCGAAAAGACTAACCAATTGACACCTGATTCTGAAAAACCTGACATATTACTCCATTATCATTTATCAGAGTGCTAAGTGTGAGTTTTTCTTTTCGCATTCGATTGTGAGCGCGTTTTAAGTTTACTAGGAATTTGTATGTGATTTGTACAGCGCCACCTAGTGGTAAACGTGAGAAACCAGTTTACCACTAGGTGGCGCTGTACAAATCACATACAAATTCCTAGTAAACTCGAAACGCGCTCACCATCGAATGCGAAAAGAAAAACTCACACTTAGCACTCAGACCGCCTTGCTTCATGTGAATCATTTGTATAGTAACAATTACTGGGTAGTATAATTAGTAATTACTAGGTGGTAATGTTCCGCAACATCCCGCCCGGGTATTTGGTACCACCATCGTAAAACATAGGTAAGAAATGGTCGCCTCGAATTTTCTAAAAGAGAAAATTGAAGCTAAATAAACAAGTTATCCTATCTATAATTATGTTGGCTAAATTAAAATAAAATCCCAAGTTCGTAAAACAAAAAAAAATAACTAACAGAAATACGAAAAAAATCTGGGGGTATTAAATCTTAGGATTGAGCGGTACACGTTACTTGGTAAAATTATTCATCATAAGATATCGAAACTAGAATCATATCGGAATTAAAAAATAGCACTTTAAGCCTTAATTTTAAGACCGATTGTTGACCGTTGAAAAAAATGATTCTTCCTTAGAGTCAAAATATGCGTCTATTGCTGTTTTGACTTCGTCATTTGTCGAAAATCTTTTACCTCCTAAGTGCTTTTTCAAGTAAGGGAACAGAAAGAAGTCTGACGGTGCCAGGTCAGGTGAATTAGGCGAATGCGGGAATAGTTCAAAGCCACAATTATTGTGGATTTCAGCCGATTGTACAGACGTGAACACAGCGTTATCTTGATGAAACACGACTTTTCTGGACGTTTTTCTTTTATTTCCTCTCGTAACCTACGTAGTAAAACACAGCAATAATCAGAGTTGACATTCGGACCCCTTTCAAGATAATCAATCATAATCACACCTTTTGAGTCCCATAACACTGAAGCCATTACCTTACTTGCCGACAAAGGCGCCTTAGCCTTTTTAGGGGGGTGGTGAACCAGGTCTTCTCCAATGTTTTGATTGTTGTTTTGTTTCTGGCGTACAGTAACGAACCTATGTTCCGTCCATTGTAACAAAACCATTCAAAAAATCATCTGCATCGGCTTTAAATAACTCCAAACAGTCACGTGAAATAGTCAATCGCGTCCTTTTTTGTTCAACTGAAAGTAGTCGCGGAATCCACCTCCCAGACACTTTGTGGAAACCCAATTCGTTGACTATGATATTGTGAGTTCATTCATAACAGATGCCTATCACGGCTATCTCTCTAATTTTTAATCCGCGGTCTCCCATAATTAAATCATTGATTTAATCCCGAATGGCTATACGAGTCACCACTCACTACCATCGTGGCTACTAGGTGGTAGAGTTCTGCATTGTTTCGCCCGGGTCTGGTACCACCGCCATACCTATTCCTGCCGCAATGGTGTCAGTGCTTGGACTTTCGTGTTCCGGTTTGGAGGGTAAGGTAGCCGGTAAACTTATGCATGTGGCATTAGACCTCGCCACAAGATAGCAACGCACCATTAACACCTTTGGTGTCTATAGACGATGGTTGACTCTTTCCCTCAGGAGACCCATCTGCTTGTTTGCTATCTTATGATATATAAAAAAAGTACTTTTTTAATGTTTTCGTCAGTAGTGGACATCGAAGGCCTTTCAGATCGGGGTTCATCTTTCACACTCTCTGCCACGCTCGAATTCTACTAACCATTTTTTGACGGATGAATAAGACAGAGCAGCATCCCTTAATGTACTGACCGTATCATCATGGCTTTCGGTGATAGCCCCTTCTTATAGAAGTACTTAATGACGGCACGCTGCTCGATTTGTTCCATTTACAGAAAAGTATGTCCGATTGCTTTGTTAAAAAATTTACAACGTCACAACAAATTATTGCACACGTTTCACACAATTTCACACAAATATATATATATATATATATATATATATATATATATATATATATATATATATATATATATATATATATATATATATATATATATATATATATATAAACAAAATGCTTGCTTGTTTATTTAACCAGTGTTAAAAAAAAGGGAAAAAATAAGACACATGGGATTACTTTCCATTCGTAAGTGCAGCTAAAACATTAAATTTGTTTAAAAATAAGATTTTCTTTGTTTATCGGTAACCATGGCGATGAGGTGGTCCGTGGCTATTGGCTAATGAAATTTCGCTCGTACGAGTGTATCCGGCCTATCACTGATTTTGTTTATCAGTAACCATGGCGACGACGCGCGCAGTGTCCAATACCATTTCGCTCGTACGAGTGTATCCGCACTATCTCTGTCTTTGTTTCCATGTTTATGATTGTGATAATAGATGTGTGTAGTGTCGGTGTATATGTATTCTGCCGAGCCTAGTTTAGTGTGTAGAATGTGATATAAGAACGTAACGTATCTTTCTCTTTTATATCACTGTATATATATATATATATATATATATATATATATATATATATATATATATATATATATATATATATATATGTATATATATGTATTTATATGTATTAATATCGTTGACTAAAACCCATAACACAAGCACATAATTGGTTTACTTTGGGATTAGACCAATTCGTGTAAAATTGTCCAGAGATATTTATATATTTATTTATTACTAGCTGACCCGGCAAACGTTGTTCTGTCTTTTTAGCTACTCTTATTTTTTTCTATATTTTTTTTCTATATTAAAGTGAGAAAACTTTTTAAACCTTCCCTGGACGTTCGGACCTTCGGTTCAGCCGTTCTCGAGTTTTAGCGAGACTAACGAACAGCAATTGATTTTTATATATATAGATTAATTTATTAATTTGATAAAAACTTTTTAATTTTCTAACCTAAAACATTTTTAACAAAGATTTTTAAAATGCGTGTCCCTTTGCATAAAGGTATATTTGTTTTAATTTTTTGGTGCACTAAGCCCCTGCCTAAATTCACAATAGTATATTTACCGGTAAATATATTAATGTTTATATATATACCGTAATATGATAAAACTTATTATAATATTAAAGAATTTTTAGCCGATAAAATCAAATGTTAATCGATAGAAATATAAGTTTGTTGAATTCCGTACCGTTACGTACCGTCATCTACAAAAGAATATCACGTTTGTTGTATGTATAATAAATATTTATTTTATATAATATGTATTTATTTTTATAGTTAATATATTTCTAAATACTTTTTTGAAAATATTCAAGTTTCTACCTATTTATTAATTTATTAAGATCGAGTAAAAAATTTCTTAAAAATTGCGTTTGTTGTATGGGAGCCCCCTTTAATATTTACTTTATTTTTATTTAATTATTTATTTTCAATGGTAATATAAAACAAAATATTCTGTAAAAATTTCAAGCGTTACCATTAAGCAAAGCATATTGAGCAAAGAAATACGGAAAAAAACACATTTATTGAATGGGGGTCCCCACTTAATATTTTCATTTTTTTATTTTTAGTATTATACTGGTAGAAAACGTTGGTAACTTAATTAATTTTTAACAACTTGTAACACCCGTATTCTTACAAATAAATATTTTCTTTCTTTCTATCTCGTAGTAAATGTTTTATTTACAACACCATGTTGTCTATGAACAGAAGTCTGTGCTTCCTTGTGCTATGATGTGCCAATAAAGCGGACTCTACCAGTGACCCAGTGTTGGCAGACCCGTAAAAAATATTATGGTATCAGGGTCATAAAATTATTGTAATTACATTGTATAAAACAAAGTTGCTTTCCGCTGCCTGTCCCTATGTCCCTATAATAATAAATAATAAATATCACTTGACAAATTACACGAACTGATCTGACCCCAAAGTAAGCAAATTATATGCTTGTAGTATGGATACCCGTCAACGATACTAATACATAGAAATACATATATAATCCTCTAATATATTTAATAAGCACCCAAACCCAGAAATACAAACATCTGTGCTCATCACACAAATGCCTGTCCCTGCCGGGAATCGAACCCGGACCCCATTGATTGCGTAGTCAGGTTCTCTAAACACTCGACCAACGGGGCGGTCATGCCTATGTACGCTTAGATCTTTAAAATTACGCAACGGATTTTGATGCAGTTTTTTAATGGATAGAGTGATTCAAGAGGAAGGTTTATATGTACAATAACATCGATATATATCGTATAGTAGAGAAATACTGTTATAAATATATTTATCAAAACGACGTTTGCCGGGTCAGCTAGTTTTCAATAAAATTATTGTACATTTCAAATTAAATTTAATTGTCTGAAAGCTTTAGTTTAAAAGAGAATCACTTAAGTAACTATATTTAAATGCTATTCCGGCAATTATTAAGCATTTTTTCAAATGCAATTTTTCAGTTAAGTATATTTGAGAATTCAATTAGTTATTGGTAAGGCGGAATTTGACTCAAACATTTCAATAACTATTTTAAAGAAAATAATAATTTTATATAAAAAAATACTATCGCTCAAAATTATTGTATTTTTGTCATGATTGTACGCATAGGATTGAGCATTAAAAAATTCATGAGATTATGGTACATGTACAATAATTATTGTTCGCCTGCTGACACTGCAGTGATCAGGCGCTCGAAAAACAGTTCATCGTCTATGTAAGTCAGTGAATACATACGTGAGTGTGATACATCGCGCATAAACACGCACACATATATACACACCCTCATATCACAAAACAAACAGGTACAAGTCAATCTACATACAAAGGGAGCTCAAGCAACGCACACATAGACAACTCTCGCGGTCACGTTGTCTCGGAATGCCTGGGAACAGTTCAAGCGCGAGTGCCATCCGCTAGAGACGCGTCAGTGAATTTTTTGTGCAGAAATGGAGCAACAAAGAAGGAGTTATTCTAATTGTGCAGTGGACGGATGTTTCAATTCAACGTTAAACAGTGAATTGTCATTTTTCAAGCTACCAGTTGTTCCATGGAGGTAAGTGCTCCTTGTATTGACAAAACATATTTATCGGTGACGACGACCTATCAACGTCTGCTACACGAAACAAGCGTAGTGAGTGTAGCTAGTATCGACCCGGACGAACTTAAAAACATTATAACAAGTAGAAATTGATATTTGTTGTGTTCAAGGCAAGAGTATGTTGTAAGTTGGCTATCTAAGCTCGATTTATATAATTATAAATAGTTTGCTATTTTAAATCAGAATAAACAAAGTAACTTAATTTTTGTAAGGTAAATTCACGCCTTCGAATACCTATTACGTAAGTTGAAAACGATAAGTTGATTTTTGATAGTAAAAATTATCAAATGTATTTTATCGCCTCTGTGGTTTAGTGGTCCGGTGCTGACCACATGAGGTCCCGGATTCGATTGCCTGGTCGGGCAAATCAAATGTGTTTTTTTAGTTTTTTTGATAAAAACAACGTGCCACCTTATCACATTATAAACTATGTATGTAGGGTAAATAAATGTCGGTCCCTAATGAAAAAGACTACTTTCCGATCTTACTAGGCTTAAACCTTTAGTATAAAGACATATTTATTTGTTTTTCGTACCTACCTATTCCATATTAATTAAATTTTACAGTATTGACGTTTCGAATTGACTTCAATAACGAAATCCAAATACATATTAATTAATGTTCAGCGTTTAACTGATGTCGGCCAGGAAAACAAGGCCATCATCTGCATAAAATTTTAATTAAATTTTATTTAAATATTTTTGATAAACATAATAGTACTTATTATTTTTTATCAATTTAAAGCCAAAATAAAAAAAAAAACTTTCCGCTAGTGTATACCTACCTATCTGTAGTATAAAGAGTAAAAGTTAGATTTTTTGTTTGTTCGTTTGTAACGATTTAACTCAAAAACTACCCAACTGATTTTAAAAATCTTTCACTTTTAGAAAGCTACCCTATCTAGGAGTTACATAGAACATGTTTTACACGACTGTGCAAAACAAGGTTACGGTTTTGGCTCACGCGCACAAAGTTGCCAGTAACAGACAGTTTTTAATAAAATATAACTCTCTTCAAATCCTGTTATAAATTTGTGCCTTTCGGCCTAAGGTAAGGTTTGTTATGTCTGTTTTTCTGTATGTATGTCCGGGGTAAACTCAAAAAGTACTGCATGGATTTACTTCAAATTTTGTATGAATATTACTAACAGGTCGGGTCAACATATAGGCTACATATTATCACGCTATTACCTACGGGGTAGGTGCTGTGCGGAGTGAACGAAGTCCGCGCGGACAAAGTCGCGCTGGCAACAGCTAGTAACAAATAAAAATATTCATCAAAATTGCAATGGATAATGATTTTTACCCTTTTATTTTCCTGCAGAAGAGAAGTAAAAGTATTGGGAGATTACTTCTGGTCAAAATCATAATCACCGTGCGTGGTCGCCTCTTACATTTTTAACTAAATCGGAGACAATATAGTTATGTGTAACGACTCTTTGGTTTCTACGTGCTATAACATTGGGGTATAACACAAAGTGGTTAAATTGCATGTTAATACTCAGTTAGGTAGGTATATGAGTGAAGACGCGATTCGTAACACAAATTTTAAACCTATTTGGAATTAATTACCTTAATTATCAGCTTAAACATATTAGGGGGCCGAGATTAGGGCACCTCTGCCTAGTGCCTACCACTTCAGGGATATGGGCGTGAAGGTACTTTTTTAAAATTTCGTAGGTAGGTATGTTTTGTTCTGTAAACATTTTGTATTGTAATAGTCAATATGTTTTATTCAAAGTAGGATATTATAACACAATCATTTTGAAAGTCAGTAAAATTAAAATAGGTTATATATTATACCAATGCTAAAATTATTTTTGTTACTTGTAATTACAATTATAAAATAAATTTAAAATCATTATAAAAAAAAGCAGTTTCATTCTCATTAACTTTTCAAATAATGCTTTAAAATTGGGATAAAACAACAATATTAAGATCCATGTTATTTTAAAAATAAATTTACTTTAAAAAATATGAATATAGTTTAATAGCGCATTTAATTGTTCCATTCAACATTTAAAAAGTCATATAAATTATAATAAGCACTTATTGATAAATCTTTTTTATCTCATCAATTCATCTCTTAATTTTTTTAAAAGGAAAGTCAAGCATATCTTTAAGAAACTTGTTAAATCGTACACGTTGCCCTAAGAAAGATTTTTAGGGGGTGTATGTTTGGTGTTTTGTTTTGATATTGTAGTATACATTTTTTGCTATGCGGGCTATTCTGGGGGTCTTGGAGTAGCCCGCTAAGTGGCCTGACCATTTTAATATTAATTCGTATGGCTAGTTTTTTTAAGTTTACAGTAATATTTTTTAACATAATTTTATTTTGTTTCAGACGAACTGAGTGGTTGAGATTGATCCAAAGAGAAGATTTAATAGATTCAGGTAGTGTTTATGCGCGTGTATGTGAAGCTCATTTTACTCCCGACTCCATGATAATAAATTCAAAACGAAAATTGTTAAAAAAAAATTCAATTCCACAACTGCTCCTACCATCACCGAAAAAATTTGTGAATAAAATAACTCAAACAACTATTAAAACAGCTAATGCAAATGTACAATGTTATTATGAGTTTCAAACGAATTCTCAAACACAAACGCCATTACATCTTTTATACGATACTCCTCGCAAAAAAGAACTCTTAAGTGAAATTCAAAGATGCCGAAAGGGGCTAAAAATAACAAAAAATATCAATACACCGTCTAAAGCCGAAACGTTTTTTAAGTTGTGTGACAAATTTTTGACCCCAAACTTAGCGCGTGTTGTTAAACAACAAACCAAAATTAAAACTCAGGGACACGGGAACAGGTATAATTTGGACTACAAAATTTTCTGTTTGAATTTATACTACGTAAGTCCAAAGGCATATAGTCTGTTAAAAGACACTTTATGTTTACCAAGTAAACAAACTCTGACAAAAATGTATATACCTGTAACTACAAAAATTCAAAGCCATCTCATGGATGTTCTTAAAACCAAAGTACAATATATGAGTGATATAGATAGAAATTGTACTCTTGTCGTTGACGCTATGAATCTTAAGGCAAATTTATTTTACAATATTAAAGAAGACAGAATATACGGTTTTCATGAAGTTGACGGTGTGCAATCCCCTGAGCCCGCGAAGTACGCTTTAGTAGCAACGATCCATGGATTGTTTAAGAATTATAATCAGCCAGTATGTTTTGCATTATTAGCTGAATGTAAAACTTATTCAAGCGTAATTAATTGGATTGATAAACTAATCCTAGAACTTTTTTCAATTGGTTTCCATGTCCGGAGTATGGTGTCAGATATAAGTTCTTTTTTCTTCAATAGCACCAGGTCAATATCTGCAGAAAGTCCTTTCTTTTTCGTTGGTGACAGAAAGATATATTATATAGTTGATCCACCTCACTTAATCAAATTAGTGCGAAATGACTTGATTAACTATGAATTTCATTTTGAGAACAATGTGGCCAAATGGGATCACATACTTCAGTTTTATGAGATAGATAAGTTGAAACGACTAAGACTTGCCCCAAAGCTTACAGAGAATCATATTAAACCCACAAATTTTGAGAGGCTGAAGGTAAAGTATGCTGTGCAAGTTCTTAGTGCTACCGTTGCAGCCGGCTTATCTATATACAGGGATTTTGGTATTATAGAAAATTCTGCAGAAGGTACAATCAAAATGATTGAAATTATGAATGATTTGCTTGATTTTTTAAATACATCATCTCGCTATGGAAGCAAACAATGTCAAAAGGCATTTAATGACGAAGAGTATCAGATTGCTTATATTAATAGCATGTTGAATTTCTTTGCGTTGTTAAAATTAATTAACCCAACTACTGGCCAAGATGTCACATCTAAAGTAAAGTTCATTAAGGGATTCCAAATAACCTTAAAATCTTTATTAATGTTGTATGAGGATTTAAGAACCGAGGGGTTTCCTTATGTACTACTGACTAGACCATTAAATCAGAAATGTTTAGAAAACTGTTTTGGTCTCGTTAGGACAAAAAATGAAAATTCTAAGAAATCAACATCCAGGCAGCTGGTGTTAGCATTCAGGAAAATATTTTTCAGTAATATTTTAAAGTTGAATAAAAATGGTAAATGCACAGAAGATTTAACTAAATGTTTACTCGATAGTGAAAAATTGTATGCTCCCTCAGTCAATGAATCAGGTAATCCAGAAACTACTTCGACAATGGTATTTAACAAGATAGAAAATGTTAGTTCTGCCAAAATTAATTTAATATCACCTTCGGATTATAATACACTTGATTTACCGGAAGAAAACGCATTAGTTTACGTCACTAGGTATTTGTTTAAGAAATGCTTAGATTACCACAACGAATGTAATGAGCTTATGGTTTATACAAAAGGAGAAATTACTGCACACATTTTTACACAAGGCACTACATTTACCCATTATAAAGATTATTGTAAGGATGACACCAAACCTTTATTACCCATACCACCAGACAGTTTTGTGGAATTTGTCAGATCAATGGAGGAACGATTTTGCAACTTTTTCAAGAGGAACAACTTGAATTGTGAAATCCTAAAAAGTATCTTACATGATGTACAGACTCTAACTTTTTCAATGCCTTGCAAGTGTTTTCCACTAGCTTATTGTAAACATTTGTACATAAGAATGCGAATTTATGTCACATTAAAATATAATAATCGTGAATTTCGCCAATCTGGAAGACGTTGTAAGATATTTTCTGTGACAAATTTGTAATAGATATAAGAGTAACATTAAAATATTTTAGTTATTATTCCTGTTTCATTTTTAACAATAAATCCACCAATTAGATACAAGTTCTATGATCAGTTTTTTGTACATGAGCCAAAGTTGAAAACACTAGTGCGACCGCCGAGCGTCGATGTGAAAAGTGAAGTACATACGTGAGATTGACTTCTGTACCCATTTGTTTTTACTCATACACACTCCGTATAGAACAACTCCTCTCACTCATCAACTCAACTCCGTACAACTCATACATACAGGCAGTCTTCGTACTTACGGCATGTTAGGTTCTCGAAATACGCGACGTAAATCGAAACGACGTAAGTCGAGACATATTTTTTCATATGTTTACATGTACTAGGGTTAGGTTCCACACGGACTCAAAATAAAAAAAACTGTATTTATAACAAAGGAATACATACTTTATTATCAAAAGTAAGTTCTTAAAATAATTATGTATGTACTTATGAAATTGCTAGTTATTTTTAGTATTTGTGTGTTATTAATTTTTGTTGTCCTTGAACTAACTAAACAAAATCAGCGGCATGTGCGGGGTAATCCTCGCTCGCGTCCACTGCGCTATGTCGGCCCCACGGAAATTGTCCGCGCAACAAGTGAATTCTCCTATGCCGGAAATCGAAACAATTGACGTATGCTTGAGGAATAGTGTCAAAACTTTGTTCGACGTAACTTGAAACAACGTAAATCGAAACGACGTAAGTCGAGGACTGCCTGTATAACAATAATTGGTACGGGATAAAAATTGTGATGTACATTGTACACGCAGGATCATTGATCTCGTTAGCATAAGTATAATGGCGACCCTCATAACATCAGACGCCGTGTAATCTCACGCCATATCCGGCAACTGAATTAGCATTCATCAACCATCACCAATGACACGCACCTATTGACAACATTGTAACATATAAGATTAATAATTAAAAACGATCTTGTTAAACGTTGATTAAAATTAAACAAGTATTATTCTGAAATAATGCTAATAGACATTCAACTTTATGCCATTCGACTAAATATAGATTTTGCCTAACAAATATTGTAAAATATTATGAAACTATTGCACGTCTCAACGCGAAGCCTTTAGGTTGTGCTCTACTCTCGCTTAATCGAAATCAAGCATGCTTGTGAAGTAAAGATGTCTTTTGTAAAACGTGTCAGCGAAACCGGTTGGAAATAAATCATGATTGTCTCATTGCGAAACAGTACAAGTTTATAAGAGATAAAAATATGATGAAGTGAAGTGGTCTCTATTTTATATATAGCACTTTTGGAATAATTTATGAATACACGTATGTCAGGAAAAATCACTTGTTTTAATGTATTTGATATTATTAAGACCATGGAACATAGAACAAGCGGAATTGGCAAGTACAAACATTTGTATCAGGACCGCGATCGCCATACTCACACATAAAATAAGCATTATTGCATATAAACTACTAATGCAAACATTGTTTCATTGGTCGTTTTCATTTTAAACAACAATAATCCGAAACACACAAACAGAACATTTAAAAATATACCAAACTGCGTTACAATAAATTTTATTTTGCTACAAAAAAAGAGTATTTACGTCCTTTTGTAGTCTATTCAAAATAGAATCATCTATTTGTACAATAGTGAAACTTAAGATCTTAATAGTTTCGCTATTCTACAATAGATGACAGTATTGATTTTTCCGTAGTTTTCAGTTGATCATATTTGAGTAGAGAACTTTCTAGAACGATATACGTAATGACTGTCATTACGTATATCTTTCTAGAAAATTAGGTCAACCTAAAATGAACTTTATATGTAAAGTGTACGGCTGATTTTAGCTTGACTTTCTATTATATCATAAGAGATTATATTAAATCAGGAATTTAATTAAAACAAAATAAAAATTGTACTTTCAAATGATATGAAATATCTCCATTTTTAATCATCTGTATTCTACTATCATTTCTGCATTCAAGGATGGCACAATACGGCATAATTCAGTGTATAATAGATTTTCGCACGACGACTATCTCCTAAAGATATAGTAAGTATCACTAAGGCAATTTAGAGTAACAGCGCATAATAGTGATGCACGCGGCACGCCCACTCTTCATTTCCACTTGTTCTATGTTCCATGATTAAGACATATTATATTGTTTATTGAAAAAAAAACAAGCCTCCCCTGATGTCTGTATGTATGGATCTGGCACGATCGCGGCCCATATTGAAACTTTTTTAACTTCCCGCTACGTACTCGTATGTAGGTAAATTAGTGATTTTGCCCCAATTTTCTAAAATAGAGTTTTGCCTACATCTCCATCTTTTGACGTCCTACGAACCTTTTCCGACTATTTTCACGACGACGTTAGTATGTGTGTATGAATGCATGATTTGTGGCATTCGATTGGATTCCGCTCAACTTAGACTTTCTGAAAATTTGAACCAATTCGGTCCACGACTTTTGAGAAATTTTGAAAAATCCTCAAAAGTTTGTTGGGTGAGACAGGTCTAAAAAATGGCGATGTAAAATTAGCGGAATTGAAAAAAAAAACACCAAAATTTGTTGCTTTTTTGTTGCTAATTAGTTGCTAAAAAAATATTTTTTTTGCTCCAGCCGATCGCGAAAAATCGGCAATAACGCTAACTTTACATTAAGATAGCGTGGAAATTACTGAATGTCGACTGATCGATCAAGCGAATAGGGGTCAATTTGTTGCTGAAAGATGCTAAGAAGAAAAAAATTTAAACATTAAAAATTGATTTTTTTTAGTTATGCCAAAATAAATAATATCCACACCAGCTTAACTCTTGAGTTTTCCGTTGAAAAACTATAGTAAAAATTTGTTGCTCCTTATAGTGCAGCTTGTTTTAGCAGAAGGAGTCAGCAACAAAATAAAAACCAGGAGTCACGAGAATAGTCAGCAACAAAATAAAAATCCGGAAGTCAAGAGAAGTTGGAGATCGGTTTACAAAAAAACCGGCCACGCAGGCTTTACTGACGATTTTTCCGCAGCAAAATTATAGTAAAAAATTGTTGCTGCTCATACTACAGCTATTCTATAGCTATATATATAGTAAACCGATCTCTAACTTCTCTTGACTTCCAGTATTTATTTTGTTGCTGACCCTGTGTACTCAGACTAGCTGCAGTGTGAGCAGCAACAAATTTTTACTATAGTTTTTCTGCGAAAAAATCGTCAGTAAAGCTAGCGTGGCCGGTTTTTTTGTAAACCGATCTCCAACTTCTCTTGACTTCCGGTTTTTATTTTGTTGCTGACCCTGTGTACTCAGGCTAGCTGCAGTATGAGCAGCAACAAATTCTTACTATAGTTTTTCTGCGGAAAAATCGTTAGTTAAGCAAGCATGGCCAGTTTTTTTGTAAACCGATCTCCAACTTCTCTTTACTTCCGGTATTTATTTTGTTGCTGACTCTCTCTGCTAAAACAAGTTGCACTATGAGGAGCAACAAATTTTTACTATAGTTTTTCCGCGGAAAAATCGTCAGTAAAGCTAGCGTGCCCGGTTTTTCTGTAAACCGATCTCCAACTTCTCTTGACTTCCGGTTTTTATTTTGTTGCTGAATCTGTGTACTCAGACTAGCTGCAGTATGAGCAGCAACAAATTCTTACTATAGTTTTTCCGCAGAAAAATCGTTAGTTAAGCAAGCGTGGCCAATTTTTCTGTAAACCGATCTTCAACTTCTCTTGACTTCCGTTTTTTAATTTGTTGCTGACCCTGTCTACTAAAAATAGCTGCAGTATGAGCAGCAACAAATTTTTACTATAGTTTTTCTGCGGAAAATTCGTCAGTAAAGCTAGCGTGGCCGGTTTTATGTGAACCGACCTCCAACTTCTCTTTACTTCCGATTTTTATTTTGTTGCTGACCATGTGTACTCAGACTAGCTGCAGTATGAGCAGCAACAAATTTTTACTATAGTTTTTCTGCGGAAAATTCGTCAGTAAAGCTACAGTGGCCGGTTTTATGTGAACCGACCTCCAACTTCTCTTGACTTCCGATTTTTATTTTGTTGCTGACCCTGTGTACCCAGACTGGCTACAGTATGAGCAGCAACAAATTTTTACTATAGTTTTTCCGCGGAAAAATCGTTAATTAAGCAAGCGTGGCCGGTTTTTTTGCAAACCGATTTCCAACTTCTCGTGACTCCCGGTTTTTATTTTGTTGCAGACTCCTTCTGCTAAAACAAGCTGCACTATAAGTAGCAACAAATTTTTACTATAGTTTTTCAACGGAAAACGCAAGAGTTAAGTTGGCGTGGATATTATTTATTTTGGCTACCTAGAAAAATCAATTTTTAATTTTTAAAATTTTATCTTCTTAGCAGCAAATTAGCAACAAACTGACCCATATTCGCTTGATCGATCAGTCCACAGTCAGTAATTTCCACGCTATCTTAATGTAAAGTTAACGTTATTGCCGATTTTTTGCGATCGGTTGGAGCAAAAAAAATTAATTTTTTATTAACAAAAAAAGCAACAAATTTTCGTGTTTTTCAATTCCGCTAATTTTACATCGCCATTTTTTTAAGACCTGGGTGAGACAGTGCTCCTTGAATGTAACTTCCAGATTAATGTACCGATAAAGAACAAAATCTAATCAGCTCTTTTCCTCAACAAATTGCATCTAAAGCATTAATTGCATCAAAATCGGTTTATCCGTTCGGGAGTCATAATTGAAAAATTTCGAGATTTTAAATTTTAAATTAAAATCCAATTTAGTTTTTAAAATTACGGCTTTTTAAACATTGTTACGTACTCGGGTTCGTTATTGTAAGAAAACACCACTTATATTAAATCCGTGTATTTACACAACACAACACAACGTAATACTAAAATACGTTTTACACAATAGTCACTCGCTATATTATCACTGAACTTAGAATAAAACACTTCCCGCTTCGCACTTGTCACTTGATGTATCGCTCTCGATCGCTTGATAAAAACTGCCCTGTGTTTGTCAACATCTCTGTATTTATAGGCAGGGGAAAGTCCTAGCTGGATCCAGAAAAATCTAAATGTATCGGGAAACAATGAATCACTTCTTATCGTAAACATGTTATGAGTCATAAATCCTAGTACACGCTACTTTCAACCTTATGCCATATCCCACAAAGTCCATTATGGCATAGCCCAGGTCAACTATTTGTTTGTCAATAGGAGTAGCTATCTCTTTCTTTTATTTCTAGATAGTTACCGCGCGCGCGCTCCAATTCTACACGCTTCTAGATTATTCGTAACACTACCCCCCTCTTAGTTATGTTCGTCCCGAACATCATTACTTCCATTATAGATGGCTAATCGATCAACATGAACAATCTTCATGGTCCCTCTTGGTTGCTTCTGCACTCGGTAGGTTACGTCATTGATCCGTGTGATTACTTTGTATGGCCCATCCCAACGTCGCTGTAACTTAGGTGATTTTCCTTTTCGTCGAACCGGATTATGTAGCCAAACAAGAGATCCTTCCTGAAAACCTCGATGATTGGCGTTTCGGTCGTATCTGGTCTTCATTCGCTGACTTGATTCCAATGCGTTTTCACTTATTAACGAGTGTATATCGCGTAACCTCTCACGAATGTCTTCAACATGTTCCGGTATACTTAATTGGGTCTCTGCATTCGGTGGCGGGCCTCCAGTCATTAAGTCCGCTGGTATACGTAACTGTCTGCCGAAGTTCGCATAGGCTGGCGTCACTTTTATACTTTCGTGTTCCGCCGCCAAATCTGCATATCACCTCATTGACTAATTTCTCAGCAATCGTCGTGGCTTCCTGATTAGGGATTGCGAACACCTCCGGCCATTTCGTGAAGTAATCCATAATATCGGCCACTACGACGTCGTGAGTGTAATACTCGTCGCCTATTTGCATCACTACAGAGGCTTCACCGAAGACGGGTATTGGCTGACCTGTGACAGACAGAAGCTTGCTTTGCCCAAAATTCCTCAATCTCAGGTTGCCATTGTCAGCTACTTCTGGTCGCACCACAGTTCGTGTAGCTCCAGTGTCCAACGTTAAGCTGCAGTTCTTGCCATTAATCACTCCCTTAATGGATAAACTGTTGCCGTCGCACACCTGGGATATGACAACTTTTGGGGCTGTTTCTCGTCCAGCCAGCACCTGCCGTTTGCTCCTAGCTGTTACTCGTTTCTCTGCTGGTTCAACAGGCTGTTTGACGTGCCTGCTCTCTTCAGCTGCTGAGTTTCCTCCCGCTTGCTGTCGCCAATTCATGGAACCTGTAGCCATAGGTTTGGCTGGGCAGCTAACTCTAATGTGCCCACGTCCACCGCAGGCGTAGCACATGGGCCCCAGTCTCCTAGGTTCCACTTCCTTTGTTTGAGCCACAACTTCTGTAACCTTACGTACTTTATGTGCTCGAGGTTCGTGGCGAACAGCTTCTACCTCCAGCGCATGAGCCAAAGCCTCCTTCATTGTCACGTGGTGCTGAAGGCGAACAGCAGCACGCACTTCCAGGTCTCGAATTCCATCAATAAACGCCTAGACAATAGTATTGTTCACTGTGTTAGCGTCGGCCGAAGGATACGCCTTCCTCACAAGCTTCTCAATTTCCACGGCCCATTGTTGAAGTTCCTCGCCGCTCCTCTGTACACGGTCCTTTAATTGGGCACGGAAAACATGCTCCAAGTGACGCTCACCGTAGTGAGCTTCCAATGCCTCCATCAAATCAGCGAACTGATACTCTTTAGGCATTGCATCCAACACAGAGAGCGCCTGTCCCCGTAACGCCGTGCTCAGAGCTGTTAGGCAATGTTCATCTGTCCAACCACTGGCCTTCGCTGCTATTTCAAACTGAGTGCGGTACGCACTCCATGACGTAAGACCATCATAAGTGGGTACCTTTACCCGAGGACCCACCTGGTGAGAGCAGCCTGTAACGGTAGCACCCGACTTAACTCCCGTGATCTTCATTTTCATGACCTCCCTTTCCAGTTGGTCCACGTTTTCACTTATTTTGTCGCAGCTGGCCTCCAAGTGGTCAACCCTCTTCTCAACACTCTTCATGTCGCGCTTGACGAGGCCCACATCGCTTTTTAACTGGTCTTGCTGCGCCAAGATAACTGACAATTTATCATCAAAACCAGTTAAATGTTCCTTGATCTGTTCCCGTAACGTTTGTTGTTGCTGTTCTTGTAGCTGCTGTTGTTGCTAAGTTGTTCTTGCAGTTTTTGTTGTTGCTGTTCCTGTAGTTGCTGTTGTTGCTGAAGTTGTTCTTGCAGTTTTTGTTGTTGCTGTTGCTGTTCCTGTCGCTGTTGCTGAATAGCTGCCAGTATGACAGAAAGATCAGCAGGGGCTGAGCTCGATGCTAACGACGTGCTGGCAACACTTACGGGTTCCTCACCTGCACTCATCTCAGTGTCCTCTGACACCCTCTGTGTCTCAGCTTGAGACCTGGTGGTAACACCTTCCTTCGGAATAAGTGGCATTTTTCAATTTCACTTCCGACACCAGTTGTTACGTACTCGGGTTCGTTATTGTAAGAAAACACCACTTATATTAAATCCGTGTATTTACACAACACAACACAACGTAATACTAAAATACGTTTTACACAATAGTCACTCGCTATACTATCACTGAACTTAGAATAAAACACTTCCCGCTTCGCACTTGTCACTTGATGTATCGCTCTCGATCGCTTGATAAAAACTGCCCTGTGTTTGTCAACATCTCTGTATTTATAGGCAGGGGAAAGTCCTAGCTGGATCCAGAAAAATCTAAATGTATCGGGAAACAATGAATCACTTCTTATCATAAACATGTTATGAGTCATAAATCCTAGTACACGCTACTTTCAACCTTATGCCATGTCCCACAAAGTCCATTATGGCATAGCCCAGGTCAACTATTTGTTTGTCAATAGGAGTAGCTATCTCTTTCTTTTATTTCTAGATAGTTACCGCGCGCGCGCTCCAATTCTACACGCTTCTAGATTATTCGTAACAATATTAATATTATTTTGTTTACAAAAAACTTAATATTTTTAAAATAACTTTCAGGCTAAAATATGGGTTGCCTTAAAAATATAATCAGCTTTTCTCTCTAATTCTTAGATATAGTTTTTGCCCCTTTGAGCTTAACATACCTCAATTTAGCGGGAAGTTTTATGGATAGCCTGCAGGGTCAAACGGTTGATATTTTTTTATTTTATTCGCTTCAGAATTACAGTGCGTAATTTCCTATTGCAAATGGTGGTGTAATTCCGTGTTACCTAATTTTAATTAATAAAATGCATATTTTCCTGTTTCTTCCTAATTATCTATGTACATAACTTGATGGGAAAAACTTTGTACCCCTTTTTAAAGACAATTGCGTGAACGGTGGAATATGAAATTTAGGAGGTTTCCGGCGACCCGGACCATATTAACTGGAACCGAGGTCCCAGATTCAATTTTATTTTTTTTCCTTACATTACTTGGACCATGCATAAATTAATAAAAGAATCTATTATTCAAGTTCATACAGTACATTCAAACAAAAATATTTTTAAAGAAATAATGAAAGAAAAACCTTTTTAATTTAAAAATATTTATTTAATATTAAATATAGGTACCGAAATATATATAATAAACACCCAAACCTGGTATTGGCTAATGGCTATGATCAAATGCCATGGTGCCTTGATTTTTTTTATTATTTGACTTTTTGGTTTTGTTGATGACATTTAAATAATTTACTTCATATATTTCGTTTAATAAATCCTTTATAATATAAAGATAATTAAAAAAAATTTTTTTTTTGAAGCGTGCATTTTTAGATTTTCCAAACTATTTCGTTTTATGGTGCAGCTACCCATGTCGGGCTACGGCGAAGGTTCGGGCTAGCTCAAACTACATCGCGACACCTGCTTACGTCATAATGATGTCGTATTATCACTGGTCATCAAACCGCGGCCCGCAGGTTATGTTTGTGCGCCCCACGACAAAGCAATCACATTACTAGAGGCCGTTCATTAAACTCTTTAATTTTATGTAACTACTAGCTAACCCGCGCAGCTTCGCCCGCGAGTAGATAAATATGTCGTCGAAATAACTTTTAATACAAATTTTATCCCCTATTTCAGCCCTTCAGGGGTAGATTTTTGAAAAAAAAATTAGCCTATTTTGACCCCGGATCTTCAACTATTTCCATTCCAAACTGCATGAAGGGCTTGACCGATTTTGACGGGACTTTCACTAGCAGATAGCTGATGTGATAGGGAGTGGCTTAGGCTACTTTTTTAGAATTTTTTCCACGCGGACGAAGTCGCGGGCTCAGCTAGTATATTATAAATAACTGGCAGAACGGCAGGGGCGGATTAGTCATCATAATCGTAATGCAAACAAACGGGTTACACGAGGAAATTTATATAGGTATATCTAAGAATTTATTTTTAGTTAACTTCATGTGCAAATTACAGTTTGCTATTATTATTATTATATATCGCTATTGTATATCACCCGCGGATCGCAGTTTGACGCCCACTGCAGTGACGCGTCAAGGCCCTTCGCGAAGTAGTTCGGGATATCGCGATAGCAGGAACCTTCGCCGTAGCCCGATATATGTAGCTGCACCCTTAGTGCAGGCTAATTAAAAATATTTAAAAGGCAGGGAAATACCATTTAAAAAATACACTATTCGTGTGACCGCGTACTCACGACATAATGACCGTTTTTGTATCAAGTAACAACCTCACGTTTAACTCAGTAGGTCAATTGAATTACGTGTACGGGTAAACATAGCCGTACACTAAACTTGAAATACACTCGTATATGAAATTTATTATTCGCGCTTAACAACTGTTATGGCCATAATGAAAAGAGTTTTTCTTTTATTATAGCACAGCAAACGAGCATATTAGATAGAATAGAGCATAATAGAAAGAAATACTAACGCCTATAGACATCAATAAATTAGTCATGGTGTGTTTTCAATCCTTGTGGAAGGTTAATATGCCCCATGCACAAATTGGCCATATGGTTTTTATCTTAAATTGGGCCATTCGGTTGACGTGAAGAACTACAGAAGCAATAATCCTTCTTTTCATTGCTTCACCCTTCATAGAGTGAAGTGCTGTTCGACTCTCCTGAAGATGTCTGAATTTTATCCATGTTTTGATATGTTGAATATTTGTTTTTGGAAACTTGGGACTAGTTAGTGTGCTCGTATGTTTGTATGTATGTATATTTTTGTTGTTTGTATGTTTGTATGCTTGTTGGTACATACAAACGTACTTCTACTAGGTATGTAAGTGGGTGTGTGTATGTAAACATCTCACAACTTTTGAACGGCTTGACCGATCAAAACACAGTTGATAGCATTCGATTAGATTCCGGTCAACTTAGATTTCCTGAAAATTTGAACCAATTGAGTCCAGGAGATTTTAAAAAATTTGAAAAAACCTCAAAAAAAGTTTGGTGAAACAGTAGATTTTTAATATTATTTAGAAATTAATGTGAGAACTCAGTACAAATTCTAATCACCTCTTTTCTTCAATAAACTGCATAAATTGCATCAAACTCGGTTTATCCGTTCGGGAGTCATCTTTGACAAAAAAAAATTGAGAAGAGTTTTTTTTCTTCGACCTAGTTTTGAAATTTTTTAACCAACCATTTTTGATCTTCTACAATATTTTAGTACTTAAAAAACTGCGTCGAATACGGTTTAAAAATTAAAATCGAATTAAATTTTCAAAAGTTACGATGTATTTCATGGATGTAAAGAACATAAACATAAATTCGATTTTATTAATTATAATAAGTTGATGTTTATACGATTGATTACATCTGTAAAAAAGAAACCACCCTAATAAAAACTGGCTCAAACACTTTATAACAAGTTAATTTTATTTAAATCTTATCTTATATCTTATCTTATTCTTATATATATATATATATATATATATATATATATATATATATATATATATATATATATATAAAAGAAAGTCGTGTTAGTTACTCCACTTATAACTCAAGAACGGTTTTAGAGCCAGGAGAAGGACATAGGATACTTTTTTTTTGTATTTTTTCCAATTAAAAAATAAATCTGCTTATTTATTGCCATTAAGGCGGAACAAAGTTTGCCGGGTCAGCTAGTTAATAATAAGTATAATCAGCTATTTGACATCACGATCAAAATGTTCGTTAAGTAGGTAATTATTTATTAAGAACAAATATTTTTAAACTTGTAATAAAAAGGCTTTTTATTTTTAGAGCATTATATAAGACTAGCTGACTCAAAAAAATCTTGTCCAGTTTTTAGATAGTTGAAAAATGTTATACAAATGTTCAACGTACTATATTATCGAGATTTTTGTAAAGAGAAACGAAAAAATAGTATTCTATATTTTTTTAGTTATTGAGAAGAAGATCGAAACAAAAATTTTAATCAACATTCTTGTTTTTTCTTCCGTAAACTAGGTCATGGAGTTAAATAATTTTTAAAAATTCATGCATTCCTTGTTTTATCATATTCTTTATTTGAATTATTTATATGAAAATTCAAATAAAGAATATGATAGAATGATTCTCTTTATGAGTAGCATGTCTTGCAATTTTACATGTGAAAGCTATGGATTTAATGTTGAATTTTCCAAGAGCCCATTACGCAATGGGCTCTTAGAAAATTCAACATTTAAGTCCAGTTACTTAAATTTTACGAGCTCTTGCAGGTAAAGCGGAGCACTAGTTAAAAGTGTTGAAAGTAAACCATAACGTACAGAAGCAAGATCGATTATTATTAAGATACTTTTATGACGTTGCGGTATTTTTTACTAAAAACTCAAGCCGTATTTTCGTGCTGCGTTTATAGGCAACGCTGAATCTTGACATTCTTGATCGAAGACTCACATAATATTTATAGATTATACTAATTTTAGAATCGAATTTCAATTTAACAAAATATGTTAATAACTCACCAGCTGATGGAAGCGCTTGTCCGCTGGATTCGCCATAGCAACGTGTTATTAGTGCACAGTAGAGACAGCGGCATGCATTAGTTTACTGTGTACGAAGCTGAAATGAGAGGTGCCAACAATGGTTAATGGAATGTAAAAATTAACATGGTGCAGTACACGTTGTTATAAATTAGACACAATATTAGAGCTTGAGGGCCATCCATAAAATATGTCATGAAAACTGTTAATTTGTTTAATAGCAGAGACGGTTTATTAGTGATTAGTGATTACCGCCACAAATAAAGATCCGCAACACCCATGGGCGTACATGGGAGACGTGAGTCCGATTCCCTTATACTTTTTATTTTCTTCATTGTAATTGACATCAAGAAAAGAATCGCAACTTAAAATGAAAGAGTTGGTGTAATTGAGAGCAGACTATGTCAAAACGACGTTGTCATTGTCCCTCTTACCCTTCACCAAGAGTCTGTGTTAAGCCGAGGTCTGGTCATAAAATATATGCAACTTAGAGGGGCTAAGTAGTTAATATTGTTACGAATAATCTAGAAGCGTGTAGAGTTGGAGCGCGCGCGCGGTAATTATCTAGAAATAAAAGAATATAGCTCTCTCTTCTCTCCTATTGACAAACAAATAGTTGACCTGGGCTATGTCATAATGGACTTTGTGGGATATGGCATAAGGTTGAAAGTAGCGTGTACTAGGATTTATGACTCATAACATGTTTACGATAAGAAGTGATTCATTGTTTCCCGATACATTTAGATTTTTCTGGATCCAGCTAGGACTTTCTCCTGCCTATAAATACAGAGGTGTTGACAAACACAAGGCAGTTTTTATCAAGCGATCGAGGGCGATACATCAAGTGACCAGTGCGAAGCGAGAAGTGTTTTATTGTGTAGTGTTCTAAGTTCAGTGATAGTACAGCGAGTGACTAGGGTGTAAAGTGTATTTTAGTATTACGTTGTGTTGTGTTGTGTAAATACACGGATTTAATATAAGTGGTGTTTTCTTACAAGTACGAACCCCGAGTACGTAACAATATTAATAGACTTAACTAGACGTGCGCTCAGCTTGCATCCTGTAGGAAGTAGTGATCACGTCGGGATGACGTTACCACTTTTAAGATTTACTGACGTTATGGAAGGACATAGAAAAAGGAAGATGTTCCTAGCCAAGCAAAGTTTACTGTCTCAGGACCGAAGTCCGTCTGAAGAACGTTGAAACTTTTCAAACGTTTGATAAAAAACGCGATTTAGGATTTACTTAAATTTCTATGTATTATTACGTAAATTGCTTGTCCAACTTATTAACACTTTAAAATGCAATAAAGTTGACAGGACCATTTCCTTCTAAAAAAATATACTTATTTTGAGGATTTATTGCAATAGACAAGAGACAGGACCGTTATCGGCTCGGTGAAATACGGCGTTGGTCATCCAGTCATCACTACCCGTTTTACTAACCGAAGAACAGAGAAAACGTGGTAAACCGGAATGACGATTCACTCTGCCTATGCCGCAAGGGAGTCGCCACGATGATGTTTTAAGTAAATCCTTACATTTCATAACTTCACCACGCCATGCATATTGCTATGGATGACCCCTCATAATCATGCTAAGAGAACAGAGTAAAGTTTGGTTGCGGAATGGAACAACCAAATTGTATGAAATACTCAATCTTAATGATGAGTTGTTATGATTCTGTAAACATGCAAACAATCTTTAATGGAAACAAAATAAGTTAAATATGATTGTGTAGATTTTTAATGTTATCATCATCACTATTGACCGTCGATATCAAGTTAACCTAACATAAAGTAGTTAGTTTAAGAGACAAAAAATTAAGTTCCTTTTATTAAACCTCTTTGATACTAAAAATGAAAATTAGCTCTATTCCGTTTGTCGTTTCATTCAGTGATATTATATCAGCGAATTCTATGTCGATGTATTTATTGAATGAATGAAAAGGATGAGCGCTAACTACACTATTTCTATATGTACTTGATTTTCATGTTTTTCTTTCATTTATTTTTATTTTAAGTTTACATATAATATACATTTTACAACCCTAAAGTTTTCTTTCTTTTATTTTTATTATAAGTTTTCATATAATTAATATACATTTATGTCGCATAATCTACGGAAGGAGGGCAACAAATGCTATAACATCGTGATCTTATCAAACTAATTTATACCATTTCGGTTTGGACGCTTTTGTACTAAACTTTTTTTATATCATAGAATAGCAATCAAAGCAGCTGGTACTCCTAATGTAAAGAGAAAACCATCGCCTATAAACCACCAAGGATGTAAATAATACGTTGCTATCTGTGTGGCGGAATGGTGATGCCACAAACATAATTGACAAGAATTAATACTACTGCGGCAGGAATAAATAAAGTAGTAGTACCAGACTTGAGCCAAACTTTGAGGAACACTACCACCGTCACGATCACCTTTTACGAACTGCCTGGCAGAATAGCAGATGGTCTAATCTTTAGAGGATCAAGACCAACATTTGTTTTCATTTACATAAGCAATCAATGATAATTGTAAAAACAAATGTAAAAACTGATTACAATTCCAAGACAACTCAATCAGAATTCACATCAAGTTATTGTGCGACATCATGGATGAGGAATGTCTTTAATCGCTTGTTATGCAACTACATACCTCAATTTGTCTCGATAACAATACGACTTCAAAAAATTGGTAAAGTGTGCGTCGGGTCACGCGCAATGGAGAGTTCCAAAGTTGCCCATCACAATAATGTGTACTAGAGGAATTTTAAAATTACATACTATGAACATTAAAACTATTTAAATATATCCATCCGCACCACGGGATCACCGCCTATATAAACTTCTCTAAGTACATTTCATAAGTTAGTCCAATATCACTCAAAAACTTGTAAAGCCTTCTAAGCTGTGATAGTTTTCCTTTTAACTTCATTTACTACTACCATGATTTTTATTCCTGCAGAGGGGACGGGGACGGGGGGGGGGTGCCACTTGAGTCTAACAAAAATAAGGGTTCCTAGTTTACTTCGAAACCCTAAAAAGAAACTTACACGTTTATTCATGTTAAAATAATGAGTTTCCATAAATTAAAACCTAATTTAATAATATAGTAACATTGTATTTTTCCCTTTGTTTTCCTTTAGGTTTTAGCTTCTCTCCGTTAGTCTGTGCCTCATTGAAGAATGGATCATCAGCCTTAGGCCTTAGACAGATAGTTCGTAAAAAGGAACAAAGACTAACCGTATCAATACTGTCGTGGTTACGAGGTGATAGAGTTACGTCTATTACTGAACGGGTTTGGTCCCATACCTTATTTTTTCCTGCCTCCAAAATGTCTTTACATATCACTGGTTTGAAGTGTCAGGTTGCTGGTAATTTTATTCATTTAATAATAGTTACCGCCACAGCTGATAAGCCACAAGATTAGTGATGGCTCATTAACATCTTTGGTATGTTTGGGCTACGGTTATATGACATCACACATTCATGTACACAATAAATGTTTCGAACACAAGCAAATTAAATGCAAGTAAAATGTAAATATAGTCCGTTCTCTTTTATGAAAACTTTCCCAATGCAGTTTTAATGTATAATTTAATATATAATGTAGTTTATAAAACCTTACTTTCTTTTCTACTATCTGCTTTAATAATAAAATTAACATTATACAAGATAGTGATAAGAACTCATATTGAATTCGCTTATCTATGTACCTATATGTATGTCCAGTATGTATTTATTAAAGGAGGCGGCGAGTTCCTATCTACGGAGAGACTTAACACATTACTTTCTTCTTTAGAATGACAGTAAACATATTAAGGTAGGTACGCTTGCATCTATCAAATTACCTTTTAAATTAATTCAATTATTCTTGTAATAAAACATTAAAAAAAATTGGTAAAGTGCGTGTCGGACCACGGCAATGACCCTCCGAAGTTGCCCATCACAATAATGCGGACTAAGAAGAGGGCTTTTATAGTTTCATACTATGAAGTGAATTTAAGCTATTGCAAATATATATCCGCACCACAGGTTTACCGCCTATAAAAACTTCTCTGAGTACATCTTATAAGTTCGTCGACTATTATTCAAAAACTTGTTAACCCTTCTAAGCCGTGATAGTTTTCCTTTCAACTTCATCATATTTACTACTACCATGATTTTTATCTCACCCCCACAACCAACCATTTAGCTTGCGGAGGGGAGGGGGGTACGGAGGACACGTGACTCTAACAAAAATTAGCACTTAATAGCTTAATATTTTACAAGAGTCCCTTAATCGAAGACTTTTTTCACAAAACCTATGTACCCACACAACGGGGTACGTGAGAAAAAAAATAACATCCCCACGTTACATGTAGAAGACGGAGCTCCTCTGAAGAAAAATATTTTTCGAAATTTTATGTTACCACTTTGTTGACGTGACTAATATGTATATTCGTGCCAAATTACAGCTTTCTAGTAGTAAGGATCTCTGAGCTATCGTGCGGCCTGACGCGACGGACGGACATAGCGAAACTATAAGGGTTCCTAGTTTACTTCGGAACCCTAAAAAGTAACTAAGCAGTTAAGTGCAAGCGAACCTTAATCATTGAACTTTTTTTATTTAACTCTGGCAATATTAAATTAATACAAGTGTCAAGTTAAACACTACACAGAGTGGCGTAAAAGTAAGGTATATATATCTAAAAACTGCATCAGATCTCCACAAATTAAAATGGGAACACACGGAAAGTATTATCCTAGCAAATCAAAAAAGAATGTTTAAAATCGTTTTTTAATGACCGTGTTCTGGAGGAGAAACATAAATAAAAACATACAGGCGAATTGATAACCTCCTGCTTTTGGAAAGTCGATTGAAAAGCGTTACATAAGCGTCTGCGTCTGAAGCCTTTGCCACAGAATACACAGCCTTCACTTACCAGACTTTTTTGTATTTCACACGGTAGCAAACAAAGAGTAGACATTAAAGACGTGATTGGTGCGTTGCTATCTGTGTGGCGGGTTTGGCAATGCCACGTGCATAAGTCTAACGACTACTTTACCCTCCAAGCCTGAACACGACACTGACAAGCATTGACGCTATTGCGGCAGGAATAGAAAAGACGGTGGTACCAAATACCCGGGCAAGAAAATGCGGAACTCTACCACCTAGTCACGATAGTAGTGACACGTATAGCCAATCGGTTGCCATGATGGCAGTCATTTGTTTATTCTTCAAAGGAGCCCGGATCAACACGAAAGATAACCATTCTTAGTAGACACCTTATGGTGCGTTATTATCCGTTTTTCGAGATAATAACGCCACATGCTAAGTTTACCAGCTAACTTACCCTCAAAACTTGAACAACACAACGACAGTAGGAATAGGCACTTCACGCGGACGTGATATTACGGAACTTTACCACCACAAGTAGACACGATGGCAGTCACATGCCTGGCAAAACATTCGCCTCATAAGAATCGCCTGACAGAATGGCAAATGGTGTATTCGTCAAAAAGAGGCCTGGACCCTCTCTGACTTTAAGGTCAATTAATACAATATATTATGGCTATTAAACACAAAATACGGGAACAACGGGATTTCTGTTGATTGTATCTGAAGTATATAACTCTTTATATATTAAAAGCATAAATGTTACTATTTTGATTTTTTTTATATGATTAAATTCATTCGAAAAATATCTAAATAATGCAAGCGGACCTTAGTACTTCTTTACGTTTATGTTATAACGTGATTAGTATTATTAAGTGTAGAAATAAAAATCATTAGTATACCCCATTTATGATAATTATAAACGCAAAACTAGAATTAAATCGTTACATGGTACATGCAACGTTACCTTATGTTTCTGTCGCTAGAGTTGAAAAATAATTGTACCTGAAAATAAAGCAAATGTTTTTATTAAACACCATTCAGCCAAAATTATTAAAACTAATAAATAAATAAATATCATCTCAACTCCCTTGCGAGTTGGGCAGAGTTAATCGAACGCTAAGAACTACAGATGCAAAGGTCATAATCATGCCACTTGTAACTACAATACTATCGTTCACTGTTTGCGATAATCTACAGGTGTATCACCTGAAATTTGCGATCCGCCAACGTTAAGCGATGAATATTAAACATAATAATAAAATCATGAAAAACGTCGTCAATTGTTGGTCGTCAATGGTCAGCAACCATTGGAGCATTTTTGACAATGCCATAGCATCAAAAATAATCAAGCGGCAACGACTACCTCTAATATACAAGGCTGTTGCATTATGCTTATTGCGGTTGCATTATGTGTATTACAATAATTAAACAATTCTTATAATTGCGCATTGTAAGATACGTGATAACCCCGCGGGACTGATTGTATCACGTGTTCATCTGAGACAAGGGGATGTTAATACAACACTAGCAGACTCTGGGTTTCTTACCGAGATTTTACCTCAAAAGGGTAATCCATAAATCACGGAAGACGATTTTGGCGGTCCCCTCACCCGATAAGGCTTTGGGATTCAGATTTGATTCCACCCCTCCTCTAATCTCAAGTGATTTTTGTAAAAAGGCTTATTTTATAGGCAGTGGCGTGCAGTCCCTAAATGCAATTAAGCAGTGATTTACTTGCCATTCGTGACTTTGATTAATAGTAAATAAATGAATAAACAAAATATATTAATTAAAAAAAAACTCCTAATATTTTAGAAATAGCACCTATTTGCAAGCACACAAACTTTATGTTTGCCAGGCGTTTGGCGACTCTAACCAAAGGCATGCGCCGTCTAGGCGCAGTAGATTTGTTCGCATGTGTATAGTAATTTTTGTGTCTGTATTCAGTTCGCAAGCGCACACATCTATGAATTCGTAAGCAGCGATGATGTAATGTACTGCCGCTGTCTGTTCAGTTCGGCAATTATCGAGAGTAATCGTCGCGTATCGTAAAATGTTGCTAATGCGTATTATCCGACTAAAATTAATAGATGGAAATCTAATAAATCACGGTTGCACATTATGCATTTTTGTTTAGTAAGGTTTTATTTGTTTAAATAGGAGAAATGTATTTGTGTTTTACGAAGCCATTTGCTTTTTTTTCGTATGATAAGCATTGTTTATTATTTTGTTTGCGTAATATATGTATTATTAGTTTTCTTAGAAGATTTAACATTTTAACATTTGAAAAATTGTACATTTAAGTTTATTACTGAGTTTCTATAATAATTGTAGTGATTTGCTTTTACTAGTGAACTAATTGTAGATTTTTTAAATGTTATTTGATTGTGAAGTTTGTGTTGAAAATGTGTGTTTATTAAAAATTAAAAATAACAACTTCTCACAATTATCATTCAGTGAAAAGATTCAAATTGTGTTTAAAGGTAAGTATAAACCCGAGTTACAATTAAACCAGCAAAAAGTAAATGTAACTCGAAAGTTTCATGTTAAAAGTTATGAAACGTATACGTATACGTAACGTACGCAGTTACGTACGTAACTGGCCCTCTGAATTGGGATATTGTTGCCGTAGATGTACATGAATAGTAGTACATCTAAGACTTGTTCTGTTGTCATGGTTTCCTACTTAGAGATCCGAAGCGTGGCTGTGGCTATGCTAAAAATCTATAAAAGACAGTTTTTATGACCGCGTACCCCTCCGCATAGTGCATACCCAGTGTCATAACCTTGTGCACGCCGTTGTATGTAGATAATATATAAAACGTTTTTGCATGATTTATCACCAAACATCTATCCATACTTTTGCATTTATTATATTAATAAAGATTAATATGTGGTTGATTGACTTCAATCGATTTGGATAAAATGTTATTTGGTTATTTATTTCTATATTCTATGTATATGTGTTTAGGTATATGTAAACCGAAATAAAATTCGTTCAATTATTATTAAATGTGAATATAAAAAAACGTACTTCTACTACGAGTACATTGCAACACTAAGCAGAGTTAAGAGGGAGAAAATCACTTCATTGTGATTTATGATTATGGTCCATTTTACTGCTACCAATTTTATCGATCTTGACTAATTATTACTAAAGCTTTAGCTTTTTCCAGACAATGGACACAATCAGGCCAAACTGACGCGAATTCGCCGCGAAATGCAACTGCTAAACGGAGCGTGCTATATTGCATAGGTATTATGCTGATTTTATGAGGGACAGCCGTTGCTTTCACTTAGTGGGTGCGTGGTTTGGCCAGTTTAACCGAACCTTTCCTTTAAGCCCCATGCATAAGTTTACCGGCTACATTATTACACTGTCATAAAAAAAATAATAATAACTGTTTTCATAGTTGAGTGTATCTGAGGATTCCAAGATCGAAGGCGGCTCATCGGGGGTGAAGAAGAAGCTGTCTTTGTGTTTTGTGTATACACAAAGACAGCTCTTGTGACAATAAGAGATATAGAATACCGTGACCAAACTGGTTGAAGAAAGACCTACAAATTAAAAGGTGACACTGTATCTAGGTAAACCGGTGTAGATCTCAACCATAGTATTTATGGTAGTCATACAATAAACCTTCGCTTGACTTTTACAAAAAGCCTGGCCGTAGACCAGTTGGTCAAACCTCTAAAAGAGCTGGGACAAAAAATCTAAATATAGAGGTAAACAGTAGTGATTTGATACAACGTATTCATGTTACCAAAGTTTTTTGTGAACTCCACAGTAGCAATGCATTTTTTCATTATAAAACTTACCCCACATTATGAACAGGGGGACAACCCTAAATAACGCAAGCAAGCACTAACATCCATACGCGCACACACACACATTCACACTTATAAATTAATAATAGTAGTTAGATTTGTAGGAAGTTCGATAAGCCAATGTCCGCACTCCGCAGTATCTCCTGTATGAATGGAAGACCTAATTGTTAAAAATGAAATTATATACCTAGGTCACACTATAAGTTTTGCGAAACTTAAAAAAAACATGTTATAACCAAAATATTATGTTTATTGCTTTTCAAAATAATCTCCTTTACATTTTAAACATTTTTTCAGGCGATCGAACCATTTTTCAAACAAAACATGAGGACAACAGATCTGAAGGCATGTTTTTTACGTGCTGATCGGACGCTATCACTGCCTCTTCGGATTTGGTAAAAGTTAAACCTCTCATCAAATCTTTGATTTTGGGGAAAATACAGAAATCACATAGCACCGACCGGTGCTATGCGCAGGATGAATGACGAGATGTACTTTTTCGAAAGCTAAAAATGACTGTTTTGTTGGCCGTGTGTGAAGAAGCGTTATCATGGTGTAGGAGAATGCGGTTTTTGGGTCTTCTTTCGCGAACACCCTGGGTAAACAAATAGAATACCACTCGGAATTAACACTCTTTTAATCTTCAAGTGGATTCAGCTTCAGATGGGCTGAGCTGAGAAAAAAAAAACGCGATCATATTTTATTCCAACGTTTCTCACCTGTCTCACTTTTGTTGGCCTGTATTCATTTTCAAATACCCATTCACAAGATTGCTGTTTTTTTTTTCGGGTTCAAAACAATAAATCCACGTTTCGTCGCCTGTGACTATGTCATAAACAGCATTAGAATGTCCGTGGTGGTACTTCAGTAGCATCTGTGAGCACCATTCCACGCGAGCCCGCTTCTGCTCCGCTGTCAGTTCATGAGGGATCCAACGACAACAAAGTTTCCGAACTTTTAATTCTTTGTGTAAAATTTTCTGAATTTGGCTCATACCAATCCCCAATAGTCCTCAAATTGTCTCATAGGTAATCCGGGGGTTTTCTTCAATTAACCGCTTAACAGTAGCCACACTATTTTCGTTGACGGCAGTTAAAGGCCGCCCTTCACGAAATCCGTCATGTAAAGAAACTCGACCTCTCTCAAATTCAGCAAACCATCGCCTCACGGTGCTCAAACAAGGTGCTTCTCTCCCAAAAGCATTTTGAAGACGAGCGGCACAGTCTTGCGGAGAAAGAGAACTTTTAAAATCATAAAAAATCATCGCTCTAAAGTCTTTTAGACTTAATTCCATTTTCGTTGCGCACCTACGTAAAACTTTGATGTGTGATAACCATTGACAAATCATTTTCCGCCAGTGATATGTAAAAAAGTAAATGTCATTGTTTCCCGCCAACTTTTTTTAATTACTAAGAAGGTTGTAACGTTTTAAAAATATAACATTCGGAATTCAAATAGTTCCGATTAGCTAGAAGTGCAAAACTTTTAGTGTGCCCCATGTACAAATTGCCGGCGGGACACCTCACACCACAATACATATTGTACCATTTTTTAAAATATCGCTTACTGTAATTTTTATATGTTGATCTGTTGTGTACAATAAACATTGATATAGGATTTTTTATATCAATGACAATAAAGGATTTAATAAATAAATAAATAAATAGACTTTAAATGATGAATACAAATTCTGTGGTTTAGTAGTCTGATGTCGGTGTTGACCACATGAGGTCCCGGGTTCGATTCCTGGGTTGAGCAATTCAAAAGAATTGTTTTTTCAGTTTTCTAATAAAAACAACGTTGCCCGGTATTGGTGAAGTGGGGATAGGCTTGCTACCTATCACATTGTAGGACTAATTATTTTCGGCTAATCGTGGGTGCGCCGATTGTACCTCTGCGTATGTCTTCAGGAATACGGGCCTGAAGATATTTTTTTAATACATAGGTACTTGAAATTTTGTTAATGGTTTCTTTTTGACACGTGTAACAAACTTTCTATCTACATTTTCGAAATTACCTAGGTACTTACTACATTTTTTCAAATGAGCATTATCAAAATTTACCATATTTATAAGCTTTTCTTCCTTTATGGAACAACACATACTTGTAACGTATTCATAACGTATCAACACTCAGTTCTTTTGTGAAAAATTTATTTTTGGAACCTACGCTCTACATAAGTTGGAGCTGTTTCCAAGATACTCGTATATGTAAGTGTTCCAGTTTGGAGGCTATTAGGTAGCCGATAAACTTATGCATCTGGCTTTGCATGTGGCCCGCCATTGCCTTCTCTTTCGATCAAGAGAACAATCTCCTTGTTTTTAATGTAATAATATAAGAAAAAACTTTTGTATTTATAATTTTACTTTCTATAGATTACTATGTCGATGATAGATTATAATTATTATATAGCAATGAATTTTACAAAATAATAATATTTATCCAGTGCCCATCTCTAATCCGGAAGCGACACTTTATGAGGTACCAACTGCTATCTCCCATTCGGTTCATAAGATCCGGGCGGATGTGCTCGTTACGACCCGGCCGCGTTTGTTCACCGTTGTGTTGGTTAATGGCATTGATCAATGTTTACCTACTCGAATTTTTTAATCTGTTTACGGAGATGCATTCCTTTCGATGCATTTCTTTTGTTTTACCACAAACTGTCCCGTTCGTCGACGGTTATTACCGTGATATTATGTAATCGATGAGAATCGGGTGCTATTCTCGACAGGGATAATAATTTAGTAACGAGTATAGATGATTTCATTTCTGCCTTTGCTTTTGATTTGTTTTCTTCGATTTTTTTTATATTATAGCAAACACGCAGATAGGTCTCCTGGTATAGGGATCGTGAACGAACTATAGGGGCAGCACTGTTGCCGAAAGCAGTGCGCTCTGGTGTCAGATAAAGGATCTTTTGTAATGTAAACATTGTAATATAATAACACCAATATTGGAAAAACATGCAAAAAATAATAAAATTTTGTTTTTTTACCTATAAAAAATGATCGGATTATGGGTCAGAATCATACTAAAGGCAAAAAGTTAATTGAATCAGGTCATGTCTTAAATGTAATCGAAACTGAAGAAGTAAATAGAAATAAATAATCTACTATTACCCATCTATTACCTGTTCAGTTGTCACGTAAACCAGTATTTCAAATACTTATAATATCACAATTATCATAAGTGTTAAAATAACTTTAAATAATTTAAAAAAAATTAAATTGATTGTATGATATTAAAAATAGCAAAATCTAGCAACATTTAAGCTTTTTGAAGAATATATTTTAAGACTGTGGAATTTAACAGAAAAATAGAAAACAAATAGCAGAAATATTTAAAAATATTGAAGTACATCTACTAGTTTGTTGTAATTACTATTTTTTTGAAAAAAAAAAACATCTGATTCTTAGTTACTTACAATATTAAAGTTGTTTATTTTCTTCTTTCGTCCCAAAGGGACAGGCTAAGACTAGAGGTCATGCTGCCTTATCAGTTGTTACTCGTTACCTATCGTATTTCATGTGTAACAGAGATAATTATTATTAATTTTTTCCATGGATAAATGTTTTTAGATGTTTTTATAATTTTTAAAACAAAATAGAAACAGATATATTTACAATTCCCCTACGTATTAATAATAAATTTGTACAAAGACACATATGTACAATGGAACTACCATAAATTTCGATTAGCTCATCCAACAACACAATATGGTATTAACATCAGAATATGGTAGTAAGATATCATCGAAAGTTTTGAAAGAAAGGGATGAAATGTTGACAATTTTGGCGAGGTAATCTGTTTTATCATTTCCAATAGGCATGGGTCATTTAACAGATAACATATTAAATTTCGTACTAAATTTTTTAACAATTAACAACTCTTATTTATATTAGCAAATACTGTTAAAAATTATCAATAACTTCATATAGGATAATAATGTTATTAAAAATATTTGAGCTACCTTGGTGTATGATAATAATAACCGTTAAAAATTGTATGTAAAACTACTCCAGAGGATCTTTTTTTTGCTCGCTAACTCGACGGCTTTGCGTTTTTGCTGCTTCTAATAACTCTAATAATGTTATTAAAATATTTGAGCTACCTTGATTTATGATAAGAATAACTGTTAAACTATACCAGAGGACCTTTTTTTGCTCGCTAACTCGACGGCTTTGCGTTTTTGCTGCTTCTAATAACTCTAATAATGTTATTAAAATATTTGAGCTACCTTGATTTATGATAAGAATAACTGTTAAACTACACCAGAGGACCTTTTTTTGCTCGCTAACTCGACGGCTTTGCATTTTTGCTGCTTCTAATAATGTTATGATAATAATAACTGTTAAACTACCCCAGAGGACCTTTTTTTTGCTCGCTAACTCGTTCTAATAATGTTATGATAAGAATAACTGTTAAACTACTCCAGAGGACCCTTTTCTTTGCTCGCTAACTCGATGGCTTTGCGTTTTTGCTGCTTCTAATACTTATTGTAATGTATAGGTTACTACTGATATAATATAACATAAATAAATAACTGTTAAATATTAGTTAATTTTAACAACATACCAGTTAACCTAATTTAACAATAATTTCCATGCCTAATTTCCAAGAACACCTTTGTGAGATGGAACCCACATAAAGCTAACAATATTGTAAAGATTATGCCAATTTCTTTAATTTGGTAAATTACGTAATTGACACTAGCAGGTAGTTTGTTTTTTTACTCACTATTCACTCACTCGCTCACACACGCTCACTAATAATGAGCCACTTTTTTAAGTCCCTGATTTTTATTTTTGATAATTTTAAGCAGCTAAAATGGCTTTTGCCGTGAAAATACTGGAATTTTTATTTAATCTATAACCTATACCTTTGTTTATAGAACTGTCAAAGGTTGCAAATGCAACGCCTTTAGCGTCTTTACTTCCACCAGTATAAACACAATGATGAGTTTATGACCATTCCAATTGTTCTAGAGTTCATCACGTATTTCCTCTTTGAACGACAATTTATTGTCAATAAGTATATCCATGTGAAATTTGCTTTCAAAGAACCCTTCGTAACAGGATAAAATAGAGGACGTTTGAATCTGTAATCTCTTAAGAAGTTCAATAAAATTGGTTAAATTATTAAAATTCATATCTTGGTTTGGAAAATTTAAATAATTCTTATTTACCTTATACTCTCCAAGAACTATTTTTTCTGTTTTCTCTAGAAAGGACACTGCTTTTGGGTTAGATGGTATTTCTTACAAAATTATGAATAACTTAAATGAAAATTGCATGTTGGCATTTTTAAATTTATTGAACAATCTTTGGATAAATAATAAGATTCCTATTTCCTGGAAAACTGACTGTTTGGTGCCAATTTTAAAACCTGGAAAACCTAGACTTCATAAAGATTCTTATCGTCCGATTACTCTTACTTCTTGTGTTGGCAAGATTGATTCAAGCAAAATTCCATATAAAAAACAATATTTTACCTTCAACTTAGTTCTCTGTTTCTATTTTCTAAATCTGTTTGTATTTTGTTTTAAATATTTATTAGTTAAAAAAAAATCTAAAAGCACTTATCCACGGAAGAATTTAATAATTCTCTATTACTCACGAAATAAGGTAATGACTGATAAGGCAGCATGACTTCTGGACTTAGCCTGTCCTTTTGGGATAAAATAAAAGGAAAGACTTGACTAATATTTTTCCGCCTTTATTTATTTTTATTAATAGGCACGAAAAATTACTATTAATCAAAGTTATCAATAAAAATATTTTACTTACACGTAATTTTTCACTGCATTTATCCATTTTTTGCGTTTGAACATTATCGACGCAGCGTTTAAGAACTTTTCGGGAAACGGTAAAATTTAATCTCCGTATTATTTTAATATGGCATATGTGAACACTCACGTATACAAACAGGTAATTTTTGATGACGACATGACGAAAATTAATTTTAGTTTAAAGAAAAAGGTAACAAATATAATTATTTTTATTTATTTAAATAATAAAAATAAAAAATAAAAAGTATTCAACAAACTGTTTACATCACATTAGTTCTGATTTTTCCCACCAGATGGCATCATAGTCATCTTGCTCAATCCCTATAAGAAAAGATAACTATTAATTATTACGTCATAATAATACTGTGTATATATGAGGAATGCGTTACCATCTGTGACATATATTTAAAGTTTGCAGAAACTTAACCCCCTTAACCGGAGTACGCCAATAATAATCACTGAATATATTGAGGTATCCCCACCCTTCCCCGGCTTACTTTTTCGAAAAGACCATTTGCTATTCTACCAGGCAGTTCCTAAATGGTTAATATAATTTTACCGTCCCATCCTGACTACGCATCGACGGGTCTTGGGTTCGATTCCCGACAGAGATAAATATTTGTGTGATGAGCATAGATGTTTGTATTTCTGGGTTTGGGTGTTTATTATATATATTTCGGTATCTATATGTGTATTTCTATGTATTAATATCGTTGCCTAACACCCATATCACAAGCAAATAACTTGCTTACTGTAGAGTTGGATCAATTTGTGTCGTTTGTCAAGGAATATTTATTTATTTATCATCATAGTGACTACTAGAATAAGCTCAACGCGCTACTCATGTTCTGTCGCGGCCAGGTTTAGTCCCAACGGCCAACGCCTTACTTATTCCTACCATGATCTGGTTTTGGGGGTTAGGTTAGTTAGTAAATAAAGTTTTCCGGTTGTAAACTTATGCATGTAGCATTACCATCCCGCGACACAAAAAGCAAGAGTTAAAAAGATAAGTATTATCTCGTATTGGTCCGGGCTCGCTTTGAAGAAAAGACCATCTGTCATTCTGCCGCACAAAAAGGCGAACGATTGCCCAAACCTGTCAATTCCATCGTGACTATTTGGTGGTAGAGTTCTGGTACTTTCGCCTTACATATTCCTGCCGCAATAGCGTCAATGCTTGTCACTGTCATGTTTTGGTTAGGAGAGTAAGGTAGCCGGTACAGTTACGCACGGGCCATTATCATCTCGTCACACAAATTAGCAACGCACTATTAACATATTTGGTATCTATAGTCGATGGTTATCTTACTCCATCAGGAAAGACATTCACTTGTTTGCTATCCTGTGATGATATAAAAAATATTGTTACGTGCTTCGAGTTCGTAATTTGCAAGAAAACGCCACCTATATTAAAACCGTGTATTTACAACACAAATACACAAAACAACACAATATAATACTTAAATACTCTAACACTAGTCACTCACTGTACTAACACTAAACTTAACCGGCTACACAACAAAACACTTCACGCTTCGCACTGGTCGTTTCAAGTATCGCTCTCGACTGCTTTATAAAAACTGCCTTCTATTAAAATATATAGTTATTTGTCAACACATCTCTATTTATACCCAGGGTAAAGTTCTACCTGGATCCAGAAAAAACTAAATTTATCGCGTAAACAACAATTCTAATTGTAAACACGTTATGATAAACAAGTCCTAGTACACGCTATTTTCACCCTAATGTCCTATAAAAGAAGATCCATTATGGCATAGGTATTCGGATAACGGTCAACTATTTGTTTGTCAATACTCAATAGGAATAGTTATCTTTCGTTTATTTCTAGACCTCTCCAGCGTTCCAACTCTTCACATTTCTAGATTATTCGTAGCAATATATTTAAAGCATACTGGCTTTACAAATAAGTGAAAACTGTCTGTATGTATGTACGTTGTTTCATCCGAAAAATCCTATGCTGTCGCGCTAGCAAACCAGAAAAACAATAGGTTTTCAATTTGTTAAAGTGGAATACGATACCAGTGATAACGCAAGAAATATATTCTATTCATAGTTGGCATTTATCCACTGGTGACATCCATTCAACATTCAAACAATAGTACATTTCACAAGCTGCCTTTGTGGCTCATGAAATACAGTAATTAACAAGTATTGTGCAACTGGCGTGGTACTTGTAATAAAAAAGTTTTCCTACTGTTGATAAAAGCCTTATTTTAACCCCCATACGAAAAGGAGGAATATAAATTTGTCCATTATATGTGCACGCGTCTATGTCGTATAATATGTATGTTTCTGTCTTTATGTCTATTTGTAAAACTGTAGCTCTTAAACAAGTGAACCGATCTGGATGCGGTTTTTTGTTTGAAAGTTCTTTCTAGCAGCGACTTTGCGTTTTTGCTGCTTCTAATACTTATTATATATAGGCTACTACTGATATAACATAAATAAATAACTGTTAAATATTAATTAATTTTAACAACATACCAGCTAACCTAATTTAACAATAATTTCCATGCCTAATTTCAACCAATCACACAGTTGATAACGCACCAATAATGCTGCCCTCAAACTAAAATGCCGTTATCCAAAATCTCACTAATTTAAGTACCTACATAATTATGTATTTTGAAATCCACTTAATTATAAAAAACAGATCTATATCTTACCAGAATCAGTCTTCTAATTATAAATTGATGTAAGACGGATCGAAAAGAATTTTTCCTGATTAAGTCAAAAAAATTACGGGATATTGGATAACGGTAGGTATTTTAGTTTAAAGTCGGCAAAAATACCTTTTTGTATATGCGAAGTAAATTAATACTTTTAGTGTCTGTAAAATAATCATCAAATTTGTTATCTCTAGGGATAGATTTAGGACCTCACAGTCTGAACCGTAAAAATATAACTATTACACAAACTTATAAACAGTCTATCGTCGGTAAGCTAGATCAAGAAGGCAACAAAATGGCGTTAATCAAATCACAAGGCGCAATCACAGCAAGCAGTGTTATCGCTATTACATTAGCTGCAACAAGTGAAGTGTGAAGTAACACCGTTACAATTAGGTACGTAGCCAGTGATAATGGCGGCGCGGCGATATAACTCATACCTGAGTACAACGGTTGATGAACTGCCTACTTGATATTTTGTTTTGTAATTTAAAAAAAACTGTAAACGGTTGAACCTGCAGGCCAACTCTGAAACTTCTATCTGCGCTTAAAGTTTTTACTCTTTTTTTTCAGTTCAAACACCTATTTTGCTAAAAACTGTAGTAGGTATATTGATTTTTGAAAAGCTGTATATTTTGGAAACGATTACCGATTTTGATCATTCGAATAACATTCAACTCAATTTTTAAGATCTAAAATATTGCTTTAGCTAAATAATCGACAGATTGAAAAATTTCGAAGCAGTGTAAAAAAAATTTTACCTCATTAATAAATTCCAAATATATTACCGATTATGATCCAATTAACCCTTCAAACCGAACACGACAAAGACAAACGCTACTGCGGCAAAATAGATAAAGCGGCGGTACCAACCCGGGCGACACGCTGCGGAACTCTATCACCTAAAAACCAACTAA
Source organism: Apodemia mormo (assembly GCA_036924255.1). Taxonomy (NCBI): domain Eukaryota; kingdom Metazoa; phylum Arthropoda; class Insecta; order Lepidoptera; family Riodinidae; genus Apodemia; species Apodemia mormo. The sequence continues at coordinate 30,170,263 of JAUPFN010000012.1, read as the reverse complement.
GCGAGAGATAGTAATGATTTTGGGTACAGCAAATGAAGTGGCGGTCACGAACTATTTTAAAAAATACATTTTTTTATATTATGAAATGACAAGTAGATCTCCTATTAGAAGTAAATCACCATCGCCTATTGATACCAATAATGTTAAGATGCCGTTGATATACTCGCCGGTTGATATTTATTTGGCGGTACGATAATGCTTGGAAGGGGTGACTTCCAAGCATCCAAACTACAACACGTCAGTGACAAGCACTTACGTAATTGTGACAAGAAAAGGTAAGGTAGTGTTAGCAAACCTCGGCGAGACGAGAGAAAATTCCTGCAGCCGAATTCCATCATCGTACTTCGCGTCAAAATTTGAAATTACATCCTCACCATCTCGATGTCTGGAAATCTACTACTATCTACTGTGCGGCACTTTTTGCCTCGCACTACTTTGTTGTGGAACCAATTACCGGCAGGGGTGTTTCCAAACGGATACGACTTGAGGCCCTTCAAGAAAAGAGCTTACTCATTCTTAAAACGCCGGCAACGCAACTGCAAGACCTCTGGTATTGTGGATGTCCATGGGCGGCTGTGATCACTTACCATCAGGTGCACCTCCTGCTCGTTTGCTCCCTCTTCTATAAAATAAATCTACCACCTATTAGTCACGATTTCGCCTCTTCGTCTCACATTTTACGAACTATGTAGCGGAATTACAGAAGGTCTATTCATTAATGAGACCCCTGAAAAATATAATGAATGAATATCATCACGTCACTACGAGGCAAAATAAAGTAGGAAAAATTATAAAGTAAAACCATATAACCCTCGTAATAATTTAATTTGGTATTTCCTTTGCTCTTTCCGGATATGTAATAAAATAACATAGAAAAACATATTTTCTATTTTCAACATTTTGTTACTCTCTGATACGTTTGACACCATAGAATAATAACGCATAGAAACCAAGTCGATCCGCGCTATATTAAGCCATTTCAAAGAAGCCTGAAAAGGCTTCTTACGCGCGCCGGCCGCTTAGACATGTGACATGTGCCACACAGAGTACATTAAATTTCTCTCTCAATTTAAAAAAATGTGAGTTACTGTGTGGTGAAAGGTTGTCACCGTGCTTCACAAAAGCGTATTTAGGGCTTGAAGATCACATTTCACAGATAAGAACTACTTGGCATCGGATATTTTAGTATAAAATCCAAACAAATAAATCGTAAATATCTAAGTTGAACGATATTCAAAATGTTGCCAACCAAAGAGGAAAATAATCTACCACGTATTTGTTTTTACCTATTTTTATTATAATTAATAATGTGTGTATTCCTATTTTATGTGCGATATTACACAGCCTGGACTTTGCTTTTAAATAAAAAATATTCCTTAAGTGTTGGGACTTACCATTATACTAGCACAAATATTACAAAGCCGTTTGTCAAAGCAATATTACAAAGCCTATATTCGTGTATAATGAGGACTTTTAAAAGGCAAAAAAATTGTTCCAACTAGCGTTCTAGATGCCGCAGTGATCACCAGAAAAATACTGTTACTGCCATAAAGACATTTTTTTTATTTTTCTTATGAAATAATATGCCATCCTGCGGCATTATTTCATGTTTTGCTTAGTGTCAAGTAGTTTTATTGGCGACTAGGTGTTGCCAGTGACTTCGTCCGCGCGGACTTCGTTTACTCCGCACAGCCCATCCCCCATAGGTGATAGCGTGATAATATGTAGCCTATATGTTGACCCGACCTGTTAGTAATATTCATACAAAATTTGAAGTAAATCCATGCAGTGCTTATTGAGTTTACCCCGGACATACATACAGACATACAGACAAAAATTCTAAAAACTATATTTTTGGCTTCGATATCGATTGTAGATCACGCCCCAAGTATTCTTTAAAAAAAATATTCAATGCACAGTTTTGACTTCCCTGCGATTTTATTATATGTATGGATATTTTCTAGTTTTACCAACGAAATAATGTAGGGTAACGTGCCCTAAAATCGGTCTGCGCCAAATGTTGGCCTCCTAATATGTTTATGCTAATAATTAGGTTTCAATTATACATAGCTTAAAATTTATGTTGCGAATGACGACTTTGCTCATATGGCTGAGTACTAATATACGACTTAATTAATTTGTGCCATATACTCCAATGCATATATTATAGCACGTAGAAGCCAAAGAGTCGCCACGAATAGCTGTATTGTTTCCGAGTCAGCAAAAAAACGTAGGAGGAGATTATGCACAGGGATTACGTTTTTCTATATTCTAAGATCTGAACCAAAACAATTGCGCACGATAGGTGGTGCTCAAGTCGTGCACAGAGACAATAGTAGCTTGACTCAATATAGTAGGCAGAAATATTATGTTTAGCTTCTAACTTTCTAACTTTTTAAACTGATTTAAATAAATAATTTGATTAATAAGCATACCTATATCTCATTACTTATTACCTCAAAGTACTCGTAAGTATTGTTTCTGCTTGCCCACCCATCTACTAACGTTCAAGCTAGTTTAGCTTTCAACAAACATATACACACACACACACACGCACACTGACATACACATAAAGACACACAAGTATTTGCCAAGCAATGCAGAAATTTGTAATAACATTTGTATTGTACAATTTTATTTTAGTAGATATATTTCAATAATGTTTTTTTAAAGAATTACTTTAATCACTGTTTTTATAACTTCGATAATGTAAACTTGTATTGGCCATATTTTTTATTTACGGTTGGTGCTGGTTGGTTACCGCTGTTTGATTACTGATATATACAAAAAAATAAATATCTTAAGAACCTCTTTAACATTTCCCTGTAATTCTACTCATTTTACCTCACCAGGATAAAAAATGTAAGTTTTAAGTTTTCTATATGTCTAATAATACTGTTTAAAAGAAAGACAATCTTTATTTTAATGAGGTAAAAATATTTTAAATTACAAATGAAAGCACAAAAACTAAAAAAAAAAATAAGATTAAATAGCTTTGGAATATCATCTTGAGAACATCTAAAGCATTTCTCGACATTTAAAATATTTTACGTAACCTAATAAAAAGTATAAGTTTTAAGTTTATACTAAATGACTATTAATGTTATATGAAAGACTTTTTGTAAGGTAGACCTGTTTTAAATGCCGTTTTGGGAAAATATTTATTTGCTTGCAACATTATTCACGCAATAATGTGTCTTTGTGTGCTTGTCAACGCAAGTAATTACACGAAGAATGACGAAGGTCATGCACACATCGATATGGTTTTGGCTTAAAATATGAACGAAACGTTCAATGCAATTATCACTCTGAGCGTTATTACTCTAAGTTTGACACAATGTAGACACAATGAACACAGGAAGCGAATTGATTGCAGACACAGCAGGAAGTAAATGTATGACGGTGTTAGTTATTGGTTTATGTCACAATTTCCTATCATCTTTACGCTCTTTGCGAACATCGATAACAACTGTTTAATTATTGAGTACCAGTAATAAAATGATTCTCTTATACCGTGGCTGCAATACCGCCTTACTTACTTAGATCCACGTTACTAAACTGTGTGTGGCCAACCAGTTTGCTGTATCGCAAGTCTTTGGACTTCTATCAATTTCCTACCGCGCCTAATTTTATTTCGCTTTGCATTGATGTGCACAGCAAATTAGAGCAAATAGACTATTTTCAATGGAGTATATATGTGGCCACTTAGTTCGCCGTATACTCTGGCTACATTATCTTCGGCTTCTACGTGCTATAATATATGCATTGGATTATATAGCACAAATTAATTAAATCGTGTATTAATACTCAGTCATATGAGCAAAGTCGTCATTCGCAACATAAATTTTAAGCTATGTAGAATTGAAATTTAATTATCAGCATAGACATATTAGGAGGCCAATATTTGGCGCAGACCGATTTTAGGGCACGTTACCCTACATTATTTCGTCGATAAAACTCGAAAATATCGCCAATAAAACTACTTGACACTAATCAAAACACGAAATAATGCCGTATGATGGCATATTACTTCATAAGAAAAAAATTTAAAAAAATTTCTTTTTAGAAGTAACGGTATTTTTCTGGTGATCACTGCGGTATATAGAATGCTAGTTGGAACAACTTTTTTGCCTTCTATAAGTCCTCATTATACACGAATATAGGCTTTGTAATATTTGTGCCAGTATAATGCTAAGTCCCAACACGTAAAAAATATTTTTATGCAAAAGCAAAGTCCAGGCTATGTAATATCGCACATAAAATAGGAATACACACGTTAATAGCTAAAATGAAATGAATTTGTTTGGATTTTATACAAAAATATCCGATGGCAAGTAGTTCTTATTTGTGAAATGTGATCTTCAAGTCCTAAATACGCTTTTGTGAAGCACGGTGACAATCTTTCACCACAAAGTAACCCACACTTTTTTTAAATTGCGAGATCTGTACTTCGTGTGGCACGTGTCACATGTCTGAGCGGCCGGCGAGCGTAAGAAGCCTTTTCAGGCTTCTTTGAAATGGCTTAATATAGCGCGGGTCGACTTGGTTTCTATGCGTTATTATTCTGTGTATGTATAGATAATGGACTATTTTTAATTTATTTTTACGACGTTTACAGTCACAGTCATATATGACGTAATAACCAATTATTCTGGAGTGCGTTCAAGTATGCGATATGAGTTATTTTTTATCTACATTAAAAAAAATCAAATTGTTTAAAAAATGCTATTTACGAGGTTTTCACTTCGCCGTCGCCGACTATTTGAATATATACTATATGAGTTTTTCATTTAAAATTTACTAGCTGCCCGCTATGTCTTCGCATGGGCGGTGTACCTAATAAAAAAATGAGACAAAATCTACTGTTTACAGTACGACCATGTTAAATAAATAGAATTATAATTAAATATATAAAAAATAAATATATTCGATCATTGTTTATTGTAATATATTAAAGGTTGTCCCCCAATATCTTCTGCCTCATTCACTCAGCAACTGATCATATTATAATACTAGCTGAGCCCGCGACTTCGTACGCGAAAAATCCAAAAAAAAAGTAGCCTAAGTTACTCCCTGTCACATCAGCTATCTGCCATCACTGGCAGTGATGGCAGATAGCTGTCAAAATCGGTCCAGCCGTGCCAGACATTAGCCGGAACAAACAGACAGACAGACAAAAATTGTAAAAAATAGTGTTTTGGTATATGTATCGTGTATACATCCATATGCATTTAGTAAAAAGTGGTTATTTTAATATTAGAAACAGACACTCCAATTTTATTTATTTGCATAGATTTTTAAGATTGTCCCATTCTATCCAATCTAAATTAATATTATAAACAGGAAAGATTTAATTTTTTTGTTTGTTTGTTACGATTTAACTCAAAAACTACTAGACCGAATTTAAATTTTTGCCTTTAGAAAACTTCATTATTCAGAAGTAACATAAGCTAATTTTTACCCAACTTTACAAAGAGAAGAATAATATACGCCTAAATTAATTTATATAGATTAAACATTTTAAGTGATAACATCACGATGTAGGCTGAAGATTCTAGTCTCTTTTCTAAGATACAGAAAAAATACAATTACTGTTATGACATATTTGTTTAAACAGCAGTCAAAAAGCAGTTTTAATAGCATTCACAAATCCATATCATGCATATTATGCGAAATGACTTCGTTACCAATTGTTAGGCGATGCGTAAATTATTCATTATCACAATCATAACGCGGAACGTAGGTAGGTATATAGATTAGAATGTACCGTTTTTCATCGCAAGCTTTCCATGGATCACACACAAAAACTTGCCAAAGGAGATTGATGAGATCGACTTAAAAGGGCTACTTTTTTAGTTGAAACTAGTTTATCACTCACTTGTACTTTTATTTCACTATTATTATACACTAAATTATATAATTTTATCGACCGGTTTCGCTTTTTAAAGCATCTTCAGGACGTAATATTAATAATTCTTTAAGAATATTACGTCCTGAAGATGCTTTAAAAAGCGAAACCGGTCGATAAAATTATATAATATAGTGTATAATAATATGGAAATAAAAGCACAAGTGAGTGATAAACTAGTTTCAACTAAAAATGATGGAATTTCACCAAGTGCCGACGATTGAAAGTGTAAAATCTAAAAGGGCTACAAGAATATAGCGTCAGCCGAAATTACTTAATTTTTTTATCTATACATATAATAAAATCGTAGGAAAGATAAAACTTTACATTGAATATTTTTTAAAAGAATACTTGGGGCGTGATCTACAATCGATATCGAAGCCAAAAATATAGTTTTCAGAATTTTTGTATGTCCGGGGTATACTCAAAAAGTACTGCATGGATTTACTTCAAATTTTGCATGAATATTACTAACAGGTTGGGTCAACAAATAGGTTACATATTATCACGCTATCACCTATGGGGGAGAAGCTGTGCGGAATAAACGAAGTCCACGCGGACGAAGACGCCGGCAATAGCTAGGAAATAATACATGTTAAATAAGACTGGTACATAGTGCCAACATTAAGTTCGTCTTTCATTCGAAAATATATATATTTTTGCCGCCTCTGTGGTCTAGCGGTCCGATGTCAGTGTTGACCGCATGAGGTCCTTGGTTTGATTCCCGGGTTGAGCAATTCAAAATGTGTTTTTTCAATTTTCTGATAAAATAATGTTGCCCGGGATTGGATAAGTACCCGGTCGGCGATAGGCATGTTACCTATCACATAATGGCACTAAGTATCTTCGGCTAATCATGGGTACAATTATTGTTGCATAATAATAATTTGTAAGACAACTATTATTTTACTATTAAAATTAGTCGTAGTAAGTAGTACATATAACGAATTTAAAAGAAAAGCTATCAAGTTTTCCTTTGAATTGAATTAAATAAATTGTGGTTTTAATAAGAAAAAATATTGAAGCGGTTTAAAAGAGTGAAAAACGTAATGCGCTTGCGACTCTATTATTTATTCGTAAGTACATGATAAATTCCGCGATAGATCACAACCTCTGGTAGCAGAAGAGGAAAAGCTACAGATGAGTTGTTACATTTTGATATGGGAATTCTCTCTTGAGCAAACTCCGCATGTGTGTCAATTGAGTGCCAATAATAATAAAAACTTGCGATAATATTATGATAAATTATTTGTATGGTATGTGTGTGTATGTGTGTGTGTGTATGTGTGTGTATGTGTGTGTGTATGTGTGTGTGTGTATGTGTGTGTGTATGTGTGTGTGTGTACAAGCACATGGGCTTGTGCACGTGCACGTGCGACCGCCATACCGTGTGCAAATTTTGTGAACACACAAACTTAAATTTAAGACATTATTTAAAACTAGCTCGTCTTCACCGTTTTCTTTTACTGTAAAACAGTTACAGATTAAATAATCAGACATAATAAACGCGAAGAACCATGAAGCGGCTCCGTTCCCATGTAGATTATGTTGCAGTAAAGTCAGTTAACACAAAATTAAACATTCATAAAATTGTCGTGGGTACACGATATTTTTACAACTACAGAAACCTTAGGCTAGGCTTATTAACGTTATTAGTTAATTAGGCCAAGGTACATTACCTTTTAATTGTTGTTATTGTATATTAAAGTATGAACTAACTATACGCAGGTACTAATATTTTAAGCATAAGATAGCAAAGAAGGAAACAAACAGTTGGTGCTTTATAGTAAAACGCATTGACAGATTTTATGTACAGTATACTGACGAAGATGGTGACCACTGGTAACGTAAGTTTAGTTCTGCCGAAGAGCTTTTTTAACCGTTTTAAAAAAGAGGAGGTTTTTTTAATTCGTTATTTTTTTTAAATTTGTATTGAACGACATACATACAGAATATAGTACAAGGTAGTACATAGAAATAGCGAACTTAATGGCTTATATGTATGTTTTCGATTAGGCTGAACCGATCCGATTAGGTTCCGGTGAGGTTGGACCGATCCGATTAGGTTACGATTAGGTTGGACCGATCTGGAGAATTCTTTACTTGTCCCCATTTGTACCCATATAAATTTGGAGAAGATCTGATCCAGGCATCAGGAGAGTAGTCATATTTCTTACTACATTCTATAAAATAATTAAATACATGGCTAAATTTAAAATTTTACTACTCGCAACTAAAGGATTCGTTCTACTGATATAGCTACCGGGCATAAATCGCGGGTATGCTCATGGCCTAATAACTGAAGCTAATAACAGAAATAATTTATAGAACCTCACATATAATTTCAATGTAGTACTCTTAAGTATAATTTTACTTAATACCCATGAAATTGCGTGTCGCGACTACGCAATTAAATCAAGACGGGTCCGCAATACTACGAGCGAGTGTAACAAGGCACAATCATACGGTTCTTTACACCCTTGCTTTGTAAATTCAGTTATTATTATATAAGTATTTTATTAAAATAACTTTGCTATAATAGATCGGATAGATCATAACAATGAAGTAGAAGGCTCTCTTGCTAGAAAGTGATAACAATCGACTCATAATATGCTGTTAATAATGCATTGCTATCAGTGAGACGAAATGATAACGCCACATGCATAAGTTTGGTCGTGTGTTGGTCTGGGCTCCTTTGAAGAATAGACCAACTGCCGTTCAGCCAGGCAGGTCGTTAAAGACGACCGATTGGCTATACGTGTCACTGCCGTCGTGACTACTATGTGGCAAAGTTCCGTAACGACTCGCCCGGGTATTTGGTACCACCGCTTTACCTATTCCTGCCGCGATAGGGTCAATGGTGTCATTGTCGTGTTCCGTTCTGAAGGATAAGGTACCCGCTAGACTTATACATGTCGCATTGTCATCCTGCCACACAGTTAGCAACGCACCATTAACATTTTGGTGTCCATTGGCGATGGTTTCTCTTTTCACCAGGAGAGCCATGTAATTGTTTGCTATCTTATGATATAAAAAAAAGTTTACCAGTTGTCTTACCTTCTAAACCAGAAAATGACAATGATAAGCATTGACGTTATTACCGCAGGAATGTGTAATGCGTTGGTAGAAAACCCGGGCGAGACGATGAGGAATTCTAGTAATTACGATGGTAATACGATCGTTACGTTGGTTAATAGTTAATTCTAGTAATCACAGTAGTAGTGGTAATGACAGGTATAGGCAACACTTAGCCTTTTCGAACTACCTAGCAGATTGACAAATAGTCTATTATTAATAAGGGGATCCAGATCAATCATAGAGGAATTAGTAATTAATAATGTTTAAATGTTTGGTTAGGTAGAGTTTAGCAATGACCCTCCTACGTTAGATGCCACTGTCCAGTCTGCTAAGGATAAACAGCGTGTGTTAGGAGTATGTCACGAGTAACAGAAGAGAGGCTTGACCAATAAGAAGTTATGTTTTTTTTTATAACAAAAGATAGCAAACAAGCAGATGGGTCTCCTGATGGAAAGAGTCAACCATCGCCTATAGACACCAAAGGTGTTAATGGTGCGTTGCTATCTTGTGACGAGGTCTAATGCCACATGCATAAGTTTACCGGCTACCTTACCCTCCAAACCGGAACACGACAGCGGCAAGCACTGACGCTATTGCGGCAGGAATAGGTAAGGCGGTGGTACCAGACGCGGGCGAGACAATGCAGAACTCTACCACCTAGTAGCCACGAAGCTAGTGACTCGCATAACCAATCGGTCGCCTTTTACGACCCGCCTGGCAGAACGGCAGTTGGTCTATTTTTCAAAGGAGCCCGGAACCAACATGGGGAAAAATGTCTCGTTTATTAGAAGCGACGCAACGAGAGAACGTTTTTCGTGGCATTAAACGAGATATAAGTTCTTATTGGTCAAACTTCTCTTCTATCACCTGCGAAATGTCAGACGTTGTTTAACCTAAGTTTGATATATCTAGCCAATAATTTATTGATTCAGGCGTTACTTTGAGGAAATCCATTATTAAAAACCATCACGGAGGATACATAGGTTCGCGGATAATAGCAAATTTAATTAATTTTACTTTTTTTAATATCTAGCCAATGCTTCCCACTGCCGTGTTTTAGGGTTGATACTCTATAGGTTTTTTTATCTCCGCCACAAAGATTATAAGACATCATTAACATCTTTGATGTCTATAGGTGAAGGTTATTTCGTTCCAAAAGGAGAGCCGTCTGCTTTTTTTTGTCCTATGATATTGTTACGAATAATCTAGAAACGTAAAGAGTTGGAACGCTGGAGGGATCTAGAAATAAAAAAAAAGAAATAGCTACTCCTATTAATAAACAAATAGTTGGCCGGTATCGGAATAGCTATACCATAATGAACTTTGTGGTATAGGTCATAAAGTTGAAAATAGCGTGTACTCGGACTTATGAGTCATAACTTGTTTATCGTAAGTTGTTTACAATAATTGTTATTGTGTACGAGATGATTGACGAACATTTGCGATTGTTGTCGAACTTTACCTCGGGTATAAATAGCATCTCTATATCAAATACGGAGCAGTTGTTATAAAGCGATCGAGAGCGATACTTAAAGTGACCAGTGCGAAGCGAGTGTTCCATTGTGTAGTCGGTTAAGTTCAGTGTTAGTACAGTGAGTGACTAGTGTTAATCAGAGTATTTGAGTATTTCATTGTGTTGTTGTGTGCATTTGTATTGTAAATACACGGATTCAATATAAGTGGTGTTTCTTACAATTACGAACCCGAAGTACGTAACAATATAAAAGAATCTCACACAACAATTATTACTGAGTGGACAAAGCAAGTATGTATATAAAGTATGTATCGTATTATTTTGTTCTACCAAAAAATGTTTCCAATACGTTTGTGATATTTAAATCAACATATATGCGAGAGATTGTCCGTCTGTAACGCTTTCACCGATTTTGGTTTAAGCACCGTAGTTAAAGACTTGGAAGTCAAACATAGGGGTTTACTTCAAATATCAACGACCTACGGGGCGCAAAGAGGGGATAATAGATTGCATGAAAAAGTATATTAATGATCTAATGATCTGTTCTTTATACTCGGGGAAAAAGCTGAGCAGGTCGTCAGCTAGTTATTAACAGATAACAGATAAGCTGTGATTTCACAGCTAACATAACAAAATATTCGTGGAAGATTTACGTCACTTTACCTTCCCTACATATGGTTGAATCATTGGGTGTGTTTGGCGCAACTTCTAACTTATAAATCTGTAAATAGTCAAGAGTAAACAAAATTATATTCTAAGAGGCTGAGCGCAGCCGTTATCTGCCTGTCTAGGATAGAATGAGTGGGCTAAATAGATGTCAAGTTTCACACATTGATAATCTCAAAACTGGGTATGAGGCGTTTTATTTGTTTTTATTAATGGACAATGGGATTCTATGTAGATAGTGGTCATGCGAAGTTTGTTGTTGTTGATTTTGGTTCACAGAACTTACTGGTAAAACCAGAGGTGAGCCCATTTCCCTTTTAAAAATATTAAAATTTTTGTATTAGTGCAAATTAAAAACGTAAACTGAGATAGAGAATGTTTGTCCCCGTGTTGGTCCTGGGCTCCTTTAAAGAATAGGCCAACTGCCGTTCTGCCAGGCAGGTCGTAAAAGGCGACCGATTGGCTTTACGAATCACTATCTTCGTGGCTACTAGGTGGTAGAGTTCTGCATTGTCTCGCCCGGGTCTGGTACCACCATCTTTCCTAATCCTGCCGTAATAGCGTCAGTGCTTGTCATTGTCGTGTTCCGGTTTGGAGGGTAAGGTAGCCGGTAAACTTATGCATATGGCATTAGACCTCGCTACAAGATAGCAACGCACCATTAACATCTTTGGTGTCTATAGGCGATGGTTAAATCTTTCCATCAGGAGACCCATCTGCTTGTATGCTATCTTATGATATAAAAAAAAAGAATCTATCCCATTTTCAAAATGCAAATGATTGAGATAATCAAATACAAGGCGATGAAAACAATAAAACTGAACATATCAGAATACGACAAAAGATAATCGGACATTAGACTCCATGATTGGACTAAAAAAGCAAAAATGACTCACGCACAGTTGGAGGTTGCATTCTAATGTAGGCTAATTACATCATACCGTTTGTTCATTAGAGCTGCTGCACAACTATGCGAACTAATAATGAAACGTGTAGCTTGCTGTTTGCCCTTAATTAATTATACAGTTTTGACTTTTGAGTGATAAAAAAAATGTTCCAATGTCGGGGCCATATTATCGTTCGAAGATTATTGGTATGTTGTCGCGATGAAACTTCGTGGTTGTGCTATGTCGAAATATGTGGCCATATACATATAGTCCGTCGACAAACCTGTCTCGCTTCAGCTTTCAATGTGAATCAATGCAATTAGCGAGATATACTTAAGTCGTGGTAGAAAACATCGCGGCAACGCGAATCTTCTTAATAGGGCGATAATATAGCTACACCATATATGACCCGATAACTCTGGTCAAAGGAACACACGATCAGACGACAAACCTACACACGCGACACTGTCACCGCCGCGCCGGTGGCAACGAGGATCTCTGTTTCGTTCTTTAGCGAACCGAGACCAAGGTCAAGGATAAAATCTTGGACAAAACATTCCACTAATCCTCCCATTGCAAATTACGGTCCCTCCCTAAGCTGAGGTTCCGTCTCACAGGAGATGACACCCTTAGGACGGAGGGCGTACAGCCCCCAACTCTGAACTCTGGCTGAGCATTCTGTTCGCCCACACGCCCTGTGAAGCTGTGAAGGCCCTTAAAGGCAACAGTGATTAAATCATTCCGAAAAAAAAACATACTACAAGTAAACTAAATTGCGGGCCTACCATGTTACCTTGTAGCAGTCATAACAGATGTAGTCAATAGTTATATATGTGACAAAATGATTTTTGAGAAACACGAGGAAAAATTGCATTTATCTCGTGATACGAAATATCTCAAAGGCCAATTTTGAAAATTTTTGTTGACGTTTTTATTTATTAAAACATCGCAAATGTCCCTATGTAAACTAAACTAAACATGTATGTTTGGTTACGAGCAGCTGCGCGATAATCTACAAGGTTATACAAGGCCAAGGTCATAATTGGGTCCAGCTTTCAACGGTTTTGTAAATTTCCTTCGGCGTAAACTTCCACTATGAAAATCAGACAGGAATCTTCTAAATCAGAAACGAATACCTAGCTATTCTAGAATAAAATTCTAATCAATGTACATTGTACATTCAATATTTTCAATATATAATATACATACATACATACATACATATCTTCACGCCAGATCCCTTACGGGGTAGGCAGAGAGAACCGAGTGCCATACATCACGATCCTTGCAGGCTTGTCTCGCTTCTTCCACATTCATCACTCTCTTCATACACACACGCCGGTTGCGAAGACTCTTGACACCACCTTCGGACAGTACTCGATCAATCTGATCGTGGTATGTTAGTCTTGGTCTTCCCCGGTACCTACATCCTTCCACATTCGCTTTGTATATCTGTTTTGTTAACCTTTCATCTACCATTCTTTCTACATGTCCGAACCAACGGAGCATGCCCTTTCTCATCTTTACACCGACACTTTCTTTCAAACCTAACTTCTCTCTCACTTCGATATTACGAACCCGGTCCGCGATAATATAAAGAGAAAAAACATGTATTTTTGTACGTATATAACGAATAAACTAAAACTACTGGAGCGATCTTATACGTTTGATAGTCCTATCTAGTAAAAATAAGAAAATGCTGGTCACTGGATGTCCCGCTGCTGGCGGCTGTTGTACCCAAATATGCTTAGCGACATTAATTAACTACGCAATTGATGGATTTAGAATTCGATTCTCTTCAGCTACAAGCTGTAGTGTGATGAGAGTAGATATTTATATATATGTATCTCGGTTGTCAGTATCTAAATAGAAGACATTGTATTAGTAGTTGGCGATTTTGTTTATATCATAAAATAACAAATATAAGCACAAATTTCATCCCAATTCGGTTTCAATTCAAGTCCGATTTTGTGTGAAAGAGTAACAATCATCCCTCCATCCATTCAAACGAACGTTCATATTTATAATATTAGTAGGAAATGGGATAGTAGGATAGAGAATATTGATTTTATAAATGAACCTGACAGAGCTTTTTCTATAATATTCCAAGTACTTATAGCGGGTATATTGAGTAAAGTCAGGTCCCTATCCGTTAAGCTGCGATTCGAAATCGCAGCTCAACCTACAAATAGATTAAGTGAATCCAAAAAAAATTAGTTACCTAACGCATGTTACGTGAATAGGAGCACATGTCAGCTCATTGAAAATATACGAGCAAATTGTCTAGTCTCTAAATACTTATACCGTGAAATAAGAGCCGAGTGATACCTTCTGGACAAGTGAGATGGTATACGTTACAGTTCATTCACCAGACGACGACAGACACATTTATAGACTACACGATCGCCCAGATTAATTTAGACAGAAATTTTAGCTTTCTGTACCTACTTTACTCGTAAACGTAGATATGCCGCAATTCATATACATATAAAATTATTATATATCTGTAATTCTACTCAGGCGCGTGCGCTCCTTATAGGCAGAAAAGCAGTGTTTTACCTTTATTTTAATAAAACGTTCATACGTTTTAGATGACTTATAAATAAATGAATAAACAAAATATAATAACTTAAAAACGCCTAATATTTTTAAATAGCACCTATTTGCAAGCACAGCACTCAAACATTATGTTTGCCAGGCGTTTATTAAACGATAAATAATATTGAACTCCCAAGTCCTGCCGCCAAGCTTCTGCTTCACATTGTAAATGTGTGCGAGACATAATTACCTATCCGCACGTAATTGGCTCACTCACACAATGATTCTATTGTATAAAGCAGGTAATGCGGCCTTGTTCTATAATCCGGGTAAAGATAATAGACGAAATATTATTGACAAAATGTATGCTCACATTATGCATTTTTGTTTAGTAAGGTTTTATTTGTTGAAATGTTATTGACAAAAGTGAAGCCATTTTAAATTTTTATGTGATACGTGATATGCATTGTGTATTATTATGTTTTATTATTGTATATGTTTTCTTAAAATATATATTAATGATATTATTATTTTAACATTTGAAAGTGTGTAAATTAAATTAAATAAACAGTAAATAATTAAAGTAAAGAGAGTAAAGAGAGTAAAATAATTAGTGATTTGTTTAATCTAGCGCGTTTCTTGATTTTTTAAAATGTTATTTGATTGTGACGTATGTTTTGATAATGTGTGCTTACTAAAAATTAAAAGTAACAAGTTCTCACAATTGTCATTTAGTGAAAAGATTCAAATCGTATCTAAAGGTAGGTGTATACCCGAGTTACCACAATTAAACCAGCAAAAAGGAAATGTAACTCGCAAGTTTCATGTTAAAAGTTATGAAACGTATGACTGGCTGTGTGGTTGTCTCCATACGATTAAATTATTTTGTTTTCCTTGCATATTGTTTAGTAATTCTAATACAGTGTGGACTAATTCTGGATATTCAGATTTAAATATTTACATCGGGAAATAGTACCTATTTTAAATAACAAGAACCTTGAACATAGAAACATACCTAGAATACAGCTGACTAGGTAAGTAGTTACCTGTTATAATATTTTAGTTAGCGACGACCGACCGCTGTTTTTTCTGCGTTACCGTAGAAGATGTAGATAAATAGTAGTACATCTAAGACATGTTCCGTTGGCATGGTTTCCGGCTTAGAGATCCGTCGCGTGGCTGAGGCTACGCTAAAAATCTATATAAGAAAATCTATACTCCGCCGCATACCCAGTCTCATAATCCTGTGCACGCCACTGATTCTACTCCAAATTATAAAAAAAATATCGTTGAATAAATCTAAACATAGAAGTACATACTATTATGTACTTATGAAAAAAATATCATCCTACCGTTTCTTTCGCGCGGAAGCACAGAATACATAATAGTACAAGTACAGAAGAGACACTTCGGAAAGTCGTTTAAAGAAATAAGGACCCTTGTTACGATACCATTAAGTTGAATTCAGAGTGCTAAGTGTGAGTTTTTCTTTTCGCATTCGATCATGAGCGCGTTTCGAGTTTACTAGGAATTTGTATGTGATTTGTACAGCGCCACCTAGTGGTAAACTGGTTTCTCACGTTCACCACTAGGTGGCGCTGTACAAATCACATACAAATTCCTAGTAAACTCCAAACGCGTTCACGATCGAACGCGAAAAGAAAAACTCACACTTAGTACTCAGATCGCGCGGCGCTAGATTACCTACGGGTAAATTTAACTAGAAGTTGCATCGCTTTCTACCGCGTAACTCTTACCCTTTCTAATGAAATCAGGGTTGTCTCAAAGATACTCTATCGCCTATAGACATTAGACACCAAAGATGTTAATGATGTGTGCAGCGGGATCAGTGTTGGCAGACCCGTGAAACATTATTATTGTGGCGATCCGTAAAAATAAAATCGTAGGAAAGTCAAAACTGTACATTGAATATTTTTTTAAAAGAATACTTGAGGCGTGATATACAATCGATATCGAAGCCAAAAATATAGTTTTTAGACTTTTTGTATGTTTGTCTGTATGTCTGTTTGTCTGTATGTATGTCCGGGGTAAACTCAAAAAGTACTGCATGGATTTACTTCAAATTTTGCATGAATATTATTGAAAGGTCGGGTCAACATATAGGCTACATATTATCACGCTATCACCTACAGGGGAGGAGCTGTGCGGAGTAAACGAAGTCCGCGCGGACGAAGTCCCAGGCAACAGCTAGTTTCAAATATAATTATTTTTTAAGGAAATAATAATTTAATATAGAAAATTGTTATCGTTCAAAATTATTGTATTTTTGTAAGATTGTACGCTTACGATTGAGGTTTAAAAAATTCATGAGATTGTGGTATAAGTAAGTACATACATGCCTACTAATCTAATATTACCTATTTAACATTTTTAATGCGAATGTAAGGTTATTTGTTACGCTTTCACGCGAAAACTACTAAACCTATCGTCATGAAACTTTGTACAACTATTCTTGAAAGAATAAGAAGTAATATAGGATATTTTTTTAAAAAAAAACATAATACAAGCGAAGCCACGGGTAATAGCTCAAATTTAATAAACACTCAGCAATCAAAATTCAACCATATTTCTCGTTGGTCGAGTGGTTAACGACCCTGACTACGCGATCGACGAGGCTCGGGTTCGATCCCCGACGGGGACAAGCATTTGTGTGATGAGCATAAATGTTTGTATTTCCGGGTTTGGGTGTTTATTATATATATATATATATATATATATATATATATATATATATATATATATATATATATATTCTAGTATTTATATATGTATTTTCTATGTATTAGTATCGTTGACTAACACCCATAACACAAGCAAATAATTTGCTTACTTTGGGGTTAGATCAGTAAGTGTAATTTGTCCCGTGAATATTTATTATTATTTATTATTATTGTGAATTAAATTACAACCAAACCCCACGTGCAAATAATTTGATTACCTACTTTGGTGTTGGATCAGTTCGTGTTTTTGTAAGTAATACATATTTATACATTTATAATGTCTAATACCCAATATGTAAATTTTTCTACAGATGCATTATTCACAATAATAGTAATTTAAAAATTTAAACCGACTTCTAACATTCATATTTCAAAAACTACTAAACCAATTTTGATGAAACTTGAACTTAAGTTGGAATATACCTACCTGATTTAAATCAAAAAGAATAATCTCTATATGGTTTTTAGCTCCCGAGAAATTCGTGAACAAACATTAAACATACATACACTTACGCTTACCTGATCAATCATCATACTCAAATATTATCCAATTTCAACAATATTACATACAAACACGTCAAACCAATAACCCCAATTTTTTATCGGATGAAAAGATATCCAAAATGTTTGCTTCATTAAAAAATGAAGTAAAAATTTCGGAAGTATGTAGAGAGTAGAGATACTCGAATTCTTACTAATCGTATCACAACAGTGTCAGCGCTTTCTACTGTCGTTTTCTGATCCCGAAAGAAAGATAGCCGGTAATTTAAGTTCCTGCCACCCGGACAGCGAGCAACGCACCAAATAATTTTTCTCCGTGTTGGTTCCGGGCTCCTTTGGAGAATAGGTCAACTGCCGTTCTGGCAGGCAGGTGATGAAAGGCGACCGATTGGCTATACGAGTCACTGCCATTTGTGACTACTAGATGGTAGAGTTCTACATTGTCTCGCCCGAGTTTGGTTCCACCGCCTTACCTATTCCTGCCGCAATAGCGTCAGTACTTGTTACTGTCATGTTCGAGTTTGGAAGGTAAGGTAAGCCGGTAAACTTATGCATTTGGTATTAGACCTCGCCACAAGATAGCAACGCACTTCCATCTTGTGAATCTTTCCATCAGGAAACCCATCCAATTGTTTGTTATCTTGAAACCGCCCCGTTGATCGAGTGGTTAGTAACCCTGACTACGCAATCAACGGGGCTCGGGTTCGATCCCGACGGGGACAAGCATTTGTGTGATAAGAATAAATGTTTGTATTTCCGGGTTTGGGTGTTTATTATGTATGTAAAAGTATTTATATATGTATTTCTATGTATTACTATCGTTGACTAACACCCATAACACAAGCAAATAATTTGCTTACTTTGGGGTTAGATCAATAACTGTAATTTGTCCCGTGAATATTTATTTATATTTATTTATTATCTTGTGATTTAAAAAAGTCTTTGCTATTCATAGAAGTGTTGACCCGAGGACACCTTTTGAAAAGTAGATCAACTGGCTAGGCATCTCGTAAAAAGGCGACGTAAAACAGATGGCACTTTTTTATAGGACAAAGGGCCCACCTCTCGTTCCCACCACTGTAACTTCTGTAAACCAGAATCAACAGCGGCAACCGTCCTGATAACCTCTGAGTTGCGAGCTCAGGGTGCCCTGGGGAAAAGCTAAGCTGCCTTGGATCCCGCAACGAAATTAATCAGAAGTATATAGGAAGAGTAAGAAAATACATCCTGTTTCCCTCCCTTTTTAGCAGGAGACAGCAAAATGTTAAAAGCATAAAAATGCTACGAAATGAGACTTTTACAATCAGGTTAAGCCTGATTGCTATTGCACCACGGAAGTTTGGAAATTAGGGACCTACCAGAATGGCATACTCAACTTTGCTTCCAGTAGTAAGTATGACATAATCGCTTGAAGGCACGGAAGTTCCCACGTGTACCCACAAGGTCGGAGTAATAAATTACACCGGATATACATTGGATACTATCAAGCATTTGGCGACATTCGTTTTGCCAAAGATTACACTCCTAAAGAATGTGATGTGCAGTTTGTTCATATTTACAGTTTAATGTAGAGCACTCGCAAAAAGGAGAAGGAACTAATTTAAACGAAAATAATTTAGCTTTAAAGTTACCGTGACTAGTTAGAAACTGTGCAACACAATGATCTATTTCTATCCAAGTTTTACTTAAGCGATCCCGGACGCATGGGAAAAAGTTATATTAAGGCGATTACAGCTGCGAACGACCTTGAGTTTCTAACAGGAGTAGCGCAAATATTATTTCGCGCGCTGACATGCTGCAAAGTCAAAGATTATTTACAGTGGATGCAGATACCTACGTTTTAACACTTTTGTTCACCTATATGAACTTTTATCATCGTGAATCGACTGAATGTTTTCAAACTCAAAACCAATAACCAGTAATCGCTCATTTATCGATTACATATACATTCATTTTAGAAAAACGATATCTAAAGAAAAAAATATACCGAAAATCGACAAAAAATCATATAAAAATTTACACAATAATAACAGTTATGTATCCTATTTCTTTTAAAGTGTTGTAATATACAATACATCCCGTGTAACACTTTATTTTAATACATACAATCAACAATTAATATTTAACAAAACCTTCCAAAATTTGATTTTGTAAAATGTAATTTCTTGAATAATATTTTAAAACTTTAACTAGCTTCTTAGTTTTTGTTTCAAAATCTCGTAAGACAAAAGTAGAGATATAATTTCGGTTTAAAGAATTTATTTCTCAAAAGAACATTACAATTGTTCACTTAATAGAGAAATTTTAACAAAACTTATATATAAACATATAAAATATTTTAAAATATAAGTTGGTGCCTATCGGAACTACATGCATTATTTAACAAATATCTACTTGTTCAATTAAATGTGACTGTAGTTTTAATTTAAAATCACTTAAATTTTGAATATTTTTAATATGCTTAGGTAGATTGTTATATAACTGTGCTCCCTCAAACTCAACAGTTCTTTTACCATAAAGCGTTCTAATTTTAGGTAGTTCTAAATTATCTTTTTGTCTAGTGAAATATTTATGATTTTTTTTCTTTAAAGTAATTTGCGAATGTATGTTATGTGTTAATACTTTTCTTATTAATAGACATATATTATAAGTATATAATTGTTGTATATTTAATAATTTAGTTTTAAAATAAATTAAGTTGGTAGATGTTAAATAGTTAAAATTAAAAAGTATTTTAATCAATTTGTTTTGTGTGATTTGTATATTATTCAAATTTGTTTTGGCTGCTTGGCCCCATATTTGTATCAGGTACTCTAGATGCGGCTTAACAAGAACATTATATATAGTATAACGCAGTTTATAGGGAACATATTTTGATACATTGCGTAGCGCTCCAGTCAGAGGAATAATTTTAGATCGTAAGTAATCTATATGTGCTTTAAAAGTTAATCTACTGTCTAATATTAATCCTAAATACTTTTCATTATTAGATTTTTGAATTATTTTATTATTTATAGTTAATGGAGTAAAATCAGTAATCTTTTTATTTTTAGCAGAGAAAACAATGTATGAGGTTTTTGCAATATTAATAGTTAATAAGTTTTGAGTTAACCATGTATGTAATATATTAAGATCTTTTTGTGCTTCGCTAATCACACTTTGTATAGAATGTCCAAAATGGAAAAGGCATGTGTCATCTGCGTAAAGTGATGTATATCCTGATAGCCCCACGTTACTTATGTCATTAATATATAATTTAATTTAATGTTTATAGAGGAAAGTACTAAATAAGTTGGTTTATTTAGACCATTTGTATGTATAATATATTTTATTTATTTATTTTTAGTTGCGAAGTCCTTACTACCTTCAAATAGTACCAGTTTTTATTTTTTTCTTTAGAGTTTTGCTTTTTATTCGCTTGCTTGAATTATCTTCGTTGTTAATATGTTTTATTTTATTTTTTATTTTTGTACATTTATACAAAATATTGACAAAATACTTATCTATCTATAGCTAATAAAACATTCAACCGTAAACGTAGGTAAGTACATGAATAGTCTCAAAATATTATTCAACGTCTACTCGCAAACAAAACTATTTATAAAGTACTAGCTTTCAGCCCCTTTAATACCCTCTTTTACCTTTTTAAGAGATAAAACTCACAGCATCCTTACATGCACGTTTATTTAATTGAATTAAAGAACATGACTAATAAATTTGAAGAGATTTTGATTAAACATATTTTATTTTTTCTACAAACTTTACCACTTTTTTCATCCTTTGAAGAGTTGATATTTGAAAACCTTAAACTCGTATTCATTTTATTGTATTCAAAATTATAAATACTAAGTTTTAAATAATTTGTACAATATTCTACAATAAACAATCTATTTTTTATACAAACATCAATGCTTTTTTTATCCTTTAAGGAATGAAATTTAAAAAATCCCCAAATATATGATTCTTAAATTGTGTTGAAGAACATAAGTACCGAATTTCAAGTTATTTTGACCATATTGATTTTTCATATAAATTGTAACACACACTATTACTCCTTTAATGGATGAAACTTCGAACATTACATGCATGTTTCTTCAATTTTGATTGAAGAGCATAAGTACTAAAAAAATTCGAAAATTCGTACTTCTTAATTGTATTAAAAATCATAAATACTAAAAAAAATCATTTAGATTTTATAGTAATGCAATAAATAAGCAATTCATTTTTGATACAAACTTTAAAGCCTCTTTTTACCTCTCTATGGGACGTCTATAAAGCTAGAATGGTCGAATGGGCAGAATCACTCGTTTCTTAGGTCAAAATTAAGTGCTCATTTAGTGCTAATTTAGTGCTGCAAAATCAAATTTTACGCCCAAATAGGATGATCAAAAATTAGAAAACTGCTAGCTTATATATAAGCTAGCATTGTACTCCCGGTTATAACACTTCTGGTGTTTAGCAGAATTTCGCATTAGCATTAATAATTTAGCGCTCATTGAGTGCTGACAATATATATAAAAGAATTGCAAAAAAAAAACCATTTTAGGAAATATTTTAGAATACTGCTAGCTTATAATTAAGCTAGCATTAAACTCCCGGTTATGACGCTTCTAGTGTTAAGCAGAATTTCGCGTTAGCAATAATAATTTAGCGCTCATTGAGTGCTGACAATATATATAAAAGAATTGCAAAAAAAAAATTTTTCCGATTTTAGGAAATATTTTAGAATACTGCTAGCTTATAATTAAGCTAGCATTGTACTGCCAGTTATAACGCTCATAGAGCTAAGTAGGACTAAATGCCAGCATTAATATTTTAGTGCTCATTGAGTGCTTCACATATATGTGAGAGAAATAAAGAGAAAATTTTTTTTCGATTTTGAAATCGATTATAGAAAACTGCTAGCTTACAATTAAGCTAGCATTGCTCTGTCGGTTATAGGACTTATAGTGCTAAGTGGAACCAAGTGTTAGCAGTACTGATTGAGTGCTGATTAAGTGCTTCAAATATATGCAAGGGAGATCGTGAGAAATTTTTTTTTCGATTTTGAAATCGATAATAAAAAATTGCTAGCTTATAATTAAGCTAGCATTGGTCTGCTGGTTATAACGCTCATAGTGCTAAGTGGAACCAAGTGTAAGTAGTAATAATTAAGTGCTCATTGAGTGTTTAAAATATATGCAAGAAAAGTGAAAAGAAAATTTTTTTTCGATTTTGGAATCGATTAGAGAAAACTGCTAGCATATAATTATTCTAACCGTCTACTGCTGGCTGTTACACTAATAGTGCTAAGCAGAAATAGGTGTTAGCAGCAATATTTTGGTAATTTGCAGCAGTAATTTTTTTTTTTGATCAAAGAAAACTGCTAGCAATGAGCGCTAAATTATTATTGCTAACGCGAAATTCTGCTTAACACCAGAAGCGTCATAACCGGGAGTTTAATGCTAGCTTAATTATAAGCTAGCTAGCAGTATTCTAAAATATTTCCTAAAATCGGAAATATTTTTTTTTGAAATTCTTTTATATATATTGTCAGCACTCAATGAGTGCTAAATTATTATTGCTAACGCGAAATTCTGCTTGACACCAGAAGCGTCATAACCGGGAGTACAGTGCTAGCTTAATTATAAGCTAGCAGTATTCTAAAATATTTCCTAAAATCGGAAAAAAATTTTTTTTGCAATTCTTTTATATATATTGTCAGCACTCAATGAGCGCTAAATTATTATTGCTAACGCGAAATTCTGCTTAACACTAGAAGCGTCATAACCGGGAGTTTAATGCTAGCTTAATTATAAGCTAGCAGTATTCTAAAATATTTCCTAAAATGGTTTTTTTTTTGTAATTCTTTTATATATATTGTCAGCACTCAATGAGCGCTAAATTATTAATGCTAACGCGAAATTCTGCTAAACACCAGAAGTGTTATAACCGGGAGTACAATGCTAGCTTACATATAAGCTAGCAGTTTTCTAATTTTTGATCATCCTATTTGGGCGTAAAATTTGATTTTGCAGCACTAAATTAGCACTAAATGAGCACTTAATTTTGACCTAAGAAACGAGTGATTCTGCCCATTCGACCATTCTAGCTTTACAGACGTCTCTATGGGCTAGAATTCAAAAAAATATTAAATTTGTATTTAATTTTTTTTCAGTTAAAGGATAATTTAATTACGGCATATCATTCATTACAACTTAAAAATGACAGAGTTTCATACAAACTTTCACCCCCTATTTCACCATCTTAGAGGATGAATTTAAAAAACCCTTTCTTATTCCTTGTCTATATCATAAGAACAACATCTGTAAAAAACAGCCTTCTCGGTCCAAGCTCATTATCTACTATAAAAAACATCCAAGCATAAACGAAATGTTCAATTTCCAAACGCACAACCTTACTATTGTGCCAAACGTTCTATCTGTACTATTACTCTTTGACTCGAATATGGAGAACGGAGCACGCTAACATGCGACACAGCCTCCCCGTGTGAACGCTACCGGGAGACTGACTTTCGACGCGAACGCTGTCCGCGAATTAAATAATAAGGTTTTTATTGATTTAATAGCACACTATAATGATTTTGTAAAATTTTGAACTTAAATTTTATAAAGCAATAAATTGTCTGTAATAAAAAGAAAAAATCATCAAAATCGTTACAGTAGTTTGGAAGTTATAAGCAAATTTTTGCGTAAAAATAAGAAAGATATTCGATTTTTTTCCGTCAAAAATAACAATAAAATTAGAAAAAACGAACTTAAAATTTAAACTTAATTATACCATACGTGTAACGCATATTTTTTTTAAATTATTGGACCAACCGGTTAGCAGTAGTAGGCTTTCAAAGAGGTGTCTATTTCGTAGTTTGGCATTACCTATCGCCTTAACAGATGGCACTTGGCAGAGCCCCGCAATGAGCTGGTTTTAATACCACTACCTTACCTATTCCCAACTCAATAACGTCAGTGTATTCGCTGTCGTATTCCGGTTTGGAGGATAATGTAACCGGTAAACTTATCCATTTAGCATTCCGTTTCTGCAATAGTCAGATATCAATGCAACATATTAGATGTCTCTAAGGCGATGGTTACCTCTTTCCATGAGATGAATTATCAACTTTTTTTATCCTATGCTATAAAAATAAATGTCTATAACTTTGGAAATTACTTCCTTTACATAATATTAAGAGCAGTCAATCATTAGTCAACTTTAAAAAAATATTTAAAAGATTTTTATTTATCGGCCTAATTTTTAGGGAAAAAAGGCATTGAGGTACGTATTAGAATTAAGTAATATAAGTGTTTTTTGTATACCTATTGTATATATTTCTAATTAATAATCTGTACACTTGTATTCTACATTTCTTTCACGCTTTCTCACTGTTTTGGTTTTGCTGGAAGAAATCGCTTACATAATCTCGCCTTTTGTGGAATTTTCAAGAAATAAAATGTAATTTTGCCTCTGTGTACAATAAATTATTAATTAAATAAATAATCATCCCTGTTCATTAGGAAAGTCATCTGCTTATTGCTATTCTATAAAAAATATGTTTGAAAACAACGTGTATGTCATTAGAAGAATCATGCTTGTTCACTACCCCTTATAAACTCGAAACTTAAAATTTTGAAGACGAAAGAAATTTTGATTGTGCCTTTGCAATTACAATAATAGTTATAAATAATGTCGGATACTTTCCATCGTCGGCACTTGATGAAACTGCATTTTAAAGTAGGAAGATACAAATAAACTCACCTGTACTAATAAAATTGAAAAAATAAATGTAGATTGTAATTGTTTACAATTTGTTAAAAATATTATAAATGTGTAAAACATCCCTGATGATGTTGAACAATAAAATTACATGAAGTTTATTAATTGTAATACCTACTTTATAATGTCATTGTCTAAGAGTGGTGCCAAGTAACAAGAACAAATAAAAAATAAGGAGAAATATGGTTAAACGCCACTTACCGTAAAACAGAAACAGACTTGAATTATTATAAGGAAAATAAAATACACTTTACAACAATATAGCGACAAAACAGTCAAATGCCAAACAGATAAGTTATCGAATGTTAAGCATTCACAACAATCGCCTCTATCAGGCGAACTTTATCACGGCTATCATTTATCGAGACCTGACTCACCAATGCCAACCCAGGTGATTACCTGAATGAAAAGATTATAATAATATAGTGTTTCAGGGTGGTTTGTATACAAGTATGTGGTGCATGGGCGTAGCCAGGGGGAGGGTTCTGGGATTTTAGCACCCCCCCCCCCCCCCGCCCCCCCCGAAAAGTTAAGATTAGATAACATTCATAAAATCAAAATAAAAGACAGGCATGCAGCATATCTCATTCATTACCATTCCTACACTAAAATATATAGTTTGGATTTGCTTCAGCTTTGGAAAGCTTAGATTACTGCGACCAAAAACTTTATCCAAATATTTATACATTGTTGCAAATAGTAGCTACCATACATGTTTCCACTGCTACCCCAGAAAGGATGTTTCAAGCCTAAGAAGTCTTAAAAACTGCTTGAGGAACACAACGAGTAAACGGCTTGGCTCTCATGAACATTCACTTGATAGAAATTGATGCGAATGAAGTAGTGGAAATATTTAAAAAGAAAATCAGAAGATTAATTCTGTAATGCGAATATAAGAGAACGTTATTATTTTATATAGTCTATACTGTCCCATTACTCAAAAAAGGACTTCCCCAATTCCCAATCTTCTTATGAATATAAGGGTTATTTTATGTACTTTTGATATGATTATGACTATATAATAATTTGCTTATTTTGGGATTGGATCGATTTTGTAAGTATGCATTATTATTAGTATTAATATGAGCCTAAAACATCGCAATCCTAAAAATAAACAATAAAAAACGATGCATGAATCCGTATATCAACAAGTATGAGATTTTATAAAATTTTCTTTTTTATGCAGCATATCTAAATAATTGTATAAACTAAATAGACGTAGCGCGCATGTTACCATTATTTTCACGTCTTCCATGTTCGGGTGCAAATGTCAAAATGTTTCACCGGATGAATTATTTTGACATTGAATGTGATTTTGAATTTGTGAAAAATTTGTAAGTGAATTTCACCCACGAATGTATGAACAGCTAGTTCGTGACGGCACTCGATACAAATGTTTCGACGAGTGACGAGGCGAATAGCGAACACGAATGTGTAAATGCGGGACATACCTATACTTGCAACAGTTCGGACGTTGAAATTACTATTTCTGTGTCCTTTATATTGTGCGCATTAAGGTGCAGGTGCGCATTAAGGTGCAGCTACACATGTCGGGCTACGGCGAAGGTTCGCGCTAGCCCGAACTACATCGCGACACCTGTTTACGTCATAATGATGTATTATCACTGGTCATCAAACCGTGGCCCGCAGGTTATATTTGTGCGTCCCGCGACAAAGCAAACAAATTACAAGAGGTCGTTCATTAAACTCTTTAATTTTATGTAACTACTAGCTGACCCGCGCAGCTTCGCCCGCGAGTAGATAAATACGACATCGAAATAGCTTTTAATGCAAATTTCATCCCCTATTTCCGCCCTTCAGGGGTTGATTTTTGAAAAAAAATAGCCAATTTTGACCCCGGATCTTCAACTATTTCCATGCCAAATTGCATGAACGGCTGGACCGATTTTGATGAGACTTTCACTGGCAGATAGATGATGTGATAGGAAGTAACTTAGGCTATTTTTTAAAAAAAATCCACGCGGACGAAATAGCGGGCTCAGCTAGTATATTATAAATACCTGGCAGAACGACAGGGGCGGATTGGTCATCATAATCGTAATGCAAGGATCGGATCGGATTTAATGCCCATTAGCATTCTCAACCAGCCAAAAATTAACCTTAGCGTATTATAATTATGTACACTTAGCGTACTATAATTATGTTATGACGACGTCTCAAATGTGAATTGACACTGATGACTGAGTACTGACGATGATGAAAGCGTGTTTGCACCACGTAAAGGCTTCGCGATTCTTTTGTTGCGGAGCAAAAACCCGACAACATGAGCGTACCGCGAAAGTGCGAAGAATATGCGAATCGGCTAAACATTTAGGGTTCGAGCTCTGTCTCGGTTTTCGTGCGCGATTCGCGCACTAATAGTAGAGCAGGCATTATACAGTATGTAAATATTTCCTGTCCGATCGTCAAAGGTATTGGTATTGATAGCTTAATACAATCATATGTATGACATTATTTTATAAACATTGATAGATAAATTTTCATAATATTTGCTTGATTTAAGGGGAAGTTTCTTAAGGTTAGTACTAAAATTATACACTTTTAAATACGATAGGTATTTTTTTAATAAAAAAATTTTTTTTGTTCAGTTTTCAGTTTTCTGATAAAAACAACATTGCCCGGGATTGGAAAGTGTCCGGTTGGCGATAGGCTTGCCACCTATCACATAGTGGGACCAAGTATCTTCGGCTAATCGTGTGCACGGTGCACTTGTTGTACCTCTGCCTACCCTTTCGGGGATACGGGCGTGAAGATACTTTTTTTTTGTTATTTTTTTGAAAACGTCATTTAGGTATTTATTTATTTAAATTTATGCACAATTGAAGTACAATGAATGGATGATTTAATGCCCATTAGCATTCTCAAACAACCAAAAATCAACCAGCCAACCCCAAGCAAAAGCAAGAAAATTAGGGTGCAAGTTGATAATTAAAATATATAATACCTATAATATATATATATATATATATATATATATAAATCAATTGCTGTTCATTGGTCTCGCTATAACTCGAGAACGGCTGACCCGATTTGGCTAATTTTGGTTTTGAATTAATTGTTGAAGTCCAGGGAAGGTTTAAAAGGCGAGAAAATATAGAAAAAAATAAGAGTAGTTAAAAAGGCAGAACAATGTTTGCCGGGTCAGCTAGTAATAATATATAAAAAAATAATATATAATGAAAAAATATATATATAATTAATATATAGATAAGCACAAAGATTATAATAAATGTCATACAATATAATCTAATAGGTATGTGAAATTATCTCTAAATAAAAAAATTGTCATTGTTCTACCTATATATACATATATCTTTTTCAGATCGGATAGGATTTTTTACTAAGTTAAAATTTATACTTGAACTAGCTGAAATGGTTTTTATCAGAAAACTTAAAAAAACATATTTTTTCATGTTACTTGGATAGGCAAACTGGCAGACGTGCCACCTGGTGATAAGTGGTCGACGTCGCTAATAAACATAAACTAGTTTACCTGCAACTGTCCCAGGTAAGTCATTTATGTGCTGACTATTCTGAGACATTAGACGTTTAGGCTCTGTGCCAGTAATTACTAGAGTCTGACCGAAACTGGTTTTCTGGCCGAAACCGAATGTTCGGCTGTGGCTTCAGTTTTGGCCAAAACTAAAACCGAAATTCAAGTGGTCAAGGATAAAAGGTACCTTAAAATACTTAAATTTGGTGCATTTTACCCATTATTGTGCATTAATTAGATACACGAAATGAAAACACTGTAGATCTATTTTGTTATAATCATTTAAAAAATATATATTAATAATATTTTTGTTATTTTTTCATTTAATTAATTTAATTTTTAATTAATTAATACTTTGGTTTGTATTTGTACTTAGAAGAATCATCAGTCTTTTTTACCTCTTATCTCAAATAATCATAACTATTCCTTTAAAATCGTTAAATCTTGATAATTGTTTTTGTACTTGCCTGTTTTAGTACTTCAATCCGTGTACTGTTTATTTTTTTGGTGCGTAGTTTTCTAACGAATAGGACTTGATTTGACTAACTTGATTTGCTAATAACAACAAAACAAATTTACTGTTTCAATGTTAAACTATTTGAATCATTCAAGTACAGAAATTAAACAAAAACTTACATGTAATCAGTTCCATCAAAACATAACTTCTAACGAATATTTGTGTTGGGCGCTCACGCACTAAGTTGTGTTGCTGCAAAGCTATCCGAACGTTGCACGACAAATCTCGAACAGGGTCGACAGAGTCCACTAAAGCGTTTCTGCGAGAAATGAAGTTAGGCGAGCGCGCAAAAACTTCCGAAGTCAGTTTCGTATCGGCACAGTTCGGCAATTTTTGGCCGAAACCGAAACTTGATTTTTTGGCTGACCCAGGTAGCAAAGTATGAACCTGTGATGTTACTGAAGTATGAACCGAAGTATGAACCACATGAACCTGTGATGAAAACTCGCTTAGATAAGGCTAACTACCAAAAATCTTAGGCTTTGCTTGTGATTTTCTTTCAAAACCGTCTATAATAATACAATTTTTTTAACTAATTTTAACAAAATATTATTTAATGTTAATAAAAAGAGATTTGTATTCATTTTTTTTAAACCTATACAGCCTTGCATGTTCCTCATCCCACACAACATAAACTAATTATATTTTTCGAAAGATTTCAGCATTTTTCTTATCAATCATATTACAAACTAAATTATTTTGATAATTTTAAAATCAATATATAAAAAAGACGAATGAAAGTTGTAAAGTTTGTCTTGATTTGTAAATTGTACCTGTCAACTAAGACAGATGAGGTGATTTGATGTCCCACCTTGTTGCACTTGTAGTATTAATAATTGCAGTTATAAAAAAGGCATTTTATTTATTTTTTCAATTGTGGTGGCTTAATTGAGGATCTACTTCTATGATAGGTTAATATTTAAAACAAATATAGTAGTGATTATTCAGAAATCTATATTAATATTATAAATGAGAAAGTTTGGATGTTTTTACAGAGGGATGTTTGGATGGATGGATGTTTGTTACTACACAATCACACAAAAACTACCAAACATATTCAAATAAAATTTGGCACACAGATAAATGATGACCTGGAATAGTACATAGGCTATTTTTTACCCCCGAAAAATAAGGTGATCCCGCGGGATTCATCATAACTTTATAATGCAGCCAGTTGTATGCTACAGCTAGTAAGTTATAAATTCATGATGTTCTAAGCAAAACTGCAGCAACCGACTTACCATTTCCTGTATCTCCAGAATCCGAAATCAGATCTTTACTACATTAAAATGGGACTACACGGGAAGTAACACCCTCCCAAACAAAAAAAATTTCAAAATTTGTTCATAGTTATATCCCTAACAGAGTTCTGAGGTAACAAACACAAATACAGGTAAACATAAATATAGGAGGTAAAAACATAAAAAAATACATCTGAATTGGTAAACTCCTCTTTTTGGAATGTTGGTTAAAAAGCATATAAAATGTCACAACAGAATGATCCCTATGCTGTTAGGACCCATCTAGAGAAATGTTTTTAGTTCAAGAAATCAACCCAGCTCCTTATAATGTGTTAAAAATCAAATGTCGTAGATAAGCTAACCAAAATAACACGACACAGTTGCTAAAATTAGCAAATTGGACAGATTTGTATGAGAATCTCCTTCAATGTCATCAGTAAACAAACTAGCAAATCATGATAAACAGCACAAATAGCCATTTTGCATAGAACGTAATTCTATTAAATCACATTTTTGAATATTCAAATTCAAAAATAATATTAATTCCTTTCATTGATTCCTAAAAAAAGACATTTTTGTAAAACAATCATAAAAATTGTCTGTTGATCAGAACTTTTTAAATATGTATTTTTTTTTTTATTTATAAAAGGGGGTTTATGGGCAAGAGCCTCTTCTGATGGTAAGTGATCACAGCCACATATGAACAACTGCAACACCAGGGATTTTGTAGATGGGTTGTCAGCCTTAAAGGAATGTAATAGATGTTTTCTTAAAGGCCTCAGAAAAGTATTAAATCAGAAACACATTTGCTGGCAATTGGTTCCACAAAGTAATCATGCAAGGCAAAAATGCCTTGAAAATCACATTGTAGAATACTTAAAAGACATCCAAATAGTGAGGGTGGAATTCCAAGTTTTGCTTTAAATTTCTTTATACATTTACACTATTTCTAACTACAGCTGCTGTTATGGATTAAATCATCATGGCATACCTGGGTAATTCAGCCACAATAGTATAATCCAACTGAATATTATACAAAATATATCGAGACAAAAAGCAAGAACCTATAGCACATTAGGAGAAAAACAAATATTAATAGACTATTGAACTTCTGAAAAAAACGAGTGTTCGTGTATAGA
This sequence comes from Apodemia mormo, assembly GCA_036924255.1. Taxonomy (NCBI): domain Eukaryota; kingdom Metazoa; phylum Arthropoda; class Insecta; order Lepidoptera; family Riodinidae; genus Apodemia; species Apodemia mormo. Next base: position 30,138,289 of record JAUPFN010000012.1, on the reverse strand, counting down.
CCAGTACTGAGTTAATGTGGGACAATAAATTTGGCAATCAGTCTTGCTGCAAAATTTAAACATTAAGTACAAAAACCCAATTCTACAGGTACTTTCAATGATACTGTAATTTTTTTTTTTGTTTATATATTGTGTATATATGTTTGTTTTAAAAGCTTATGCGATAATTTAATTAGGCTGGTTGTTAGTAAATTGAAATTTTAAACAGTAATTTCAAATGGATGATCTAAGTATAACATATTATTATTAACATATTATGTATTAGCAATTGAATGACCTGAACCTACCTGAAACTTCTCAAATTGTTCGCGCTCAGCATCCAGACTATTCTTTTTCAACTGGAGAACTCGAGGAAGTGATAACGACGCCATGGGTTTATACACTTACACCTACTTATGTATATTGTATACTTAATAAATATTAGATTCAAGGATCAAAATAAAGAAAATTTCATAAACTTGGTAATGAAACGTCCCAGTAGGATAATCCAAATAGTGAGTAAATAATGCACTGTAAGCTTATTACATATATTATATAGTTAATAAAATAATTTAAAATTTAATGGGAAGATTAGAAAACGTACAAAAAACGTACTCCCGCACACCTACACTCGCAAAATAATTAAACGGAACTGTCAAGTGTCAAGTCACAAATGACAAAATGACAATGTATATAGGAAACAGTGTTACCAGATAAAAATCGAAAACTACCCTGTCGCCAGACGGAAATTACGGTGTTTTAGCAAAAAATACCTTAGTATCATTTTAAAACTAGCTATGATGCCCGGCTTCGCTCGGGAGTTGATATGAAATTACGTGGTAGTTGCAATATAACAAATGTAATTTGAGACTTTATTGAAATTGAAATTTTAAATTTCGCGCCATTACTATACATGCTGCTATACTCGCAGCGTCTTTCGAAATGCAACCCAAATAATCGTTGTTCTGAATGAAGTGCAAATACTCGACAACAGACGGAGCCACTACACTTAATTTCCAAGTTGAAGGGTTGAAACATATAAATAAAATATTATATTTTTGTATTTTTTTAGAATTAAAGACTAATGTTTAACTATCTAAAAGCTCTACATCTAGGTCGTAAATTGAGCTAGTCATTTTGTTGACCATCTCCTTTGATGGGTTAAAATCAAAACAATTACCACTTCGACGAATACTTTACTAAGGTTCCCCTTTATAGTTTTGTTAATAATCAATATTCCTTTTCTTCGTTTTGATATCATTTACTTGGCTAATCAGTCTTTCACGTGCAGTATTTGAGTGGGTAAAGATAAAATGTTCAGTATAAAAGTAGGCAGAAATTTAAATAGCTTTTCTTCATGTATTGCAAGTTTAGTCTACGTTGAGTTATGCGTTTCGTTTTATGCATTTTAATAATTGTATATTTAAATTGAACTTTTATTTATACGGTAATTAGTATTGAAAAATACCTTAGAAAATAACACGGTAATAGATTATTACCGTAGATCGTGTTTCGGTTGAAAATACCGTGCATCCACGGCAATTACCGTGTATCTGGTAACACCATGAAGTATTAGGTATATGTGGGGATAGCACTCGTGTTAATCAATTGAAACCGATGTTTACGTTATATCTCTGCCTATGAGGTCTCCCCATTTCTTTTTATACATTTGTTTGCTTGTTAGAAAGAGAGGGTAAGACCTCAGAAACCCTTAACCTTAACGCCCATGCCAAAAAAAAAAAGTTGGAACACTTAACACCATAACTGTTCTGTGCTTAACACATGTTTTTTTCTGTTTGATAATTGACATTTGACAAACCGCGTTTAATAATTATTATTTATTAGGTACCTAACACATTATTATTGTTTATCGCCTATCGTTTGAGTCTAGTAAATTAATAAATACATAGGGCAAGTTTGAGTCGTGAATCGTGAACTGGATTAAATATTTACACTATCATATTACTATATTATAAATTAATAAAGGTTAAAATAATACTTCTAAAAGCAGCAATGGAGTTTCTTGAATATAATGATGTTTCAGCCGAAATCAAAGGAGCTATGGTAAGATAAACAGGGATATTACAAATTTAAAAACAATTCATTTACTGCAATTTCATCTTGTATTTATAACTATTAAATTTAGAGTCCATAATTTAGATTATGCTATAATGCTTTATGTTAAGGTGCCTGGAAGATTGAAAATGACGGACCAGAATATTGTATTCAAAAACAGCAAGACTGGAAAAGTTGAACAGATAGCATCAAGTGATATAGATCTTGTAAACTTTCAAAAATTTGTTGGTTCTTGGGGCTTAAGAGTGTTTTTAAAAAATGGTACACTGCATAGGTATGGAGGATTTAAAGAAGGGGTAAGTTTGATACTAAACTGAAATAAATATGGAATTTATGTTACAGCAATAATAGTACAAGTAATAGGTTAATGTGCCGCATCAAAGTTACTTTTTTTAGATCATATATTTTTAGTTTAGGCGTGTAAATATTTATGATAAACTGTAAGTTGATGACAGATCTGAATCAGAGCACCCCAACTTGCACATCGTCTTGTTGACCCTTCCCCTAGAGTGTTTTTAGAAATCACGGAGGCAGCCCCCACCCTCTGTAACAAAGCTTAGGGAATTTGTGAGCCACAGCAGCTGAGGCTGGTCGAAAAAAGCCAAAGCTGTGAAGGGAACAATGATACCTGTGTTTTGTTACGTAAGGGCGACGGCGCTGCACTTCTTGCAGTGCTGTAGCTCATGCAATCCAACTAGTATATATAGTTAAAACTGCTGTAAAAAAAGAATTGCAGAAGGGGGAGGTTAACTGAGAGTATTTCGCTTTTCTCTCTTCTTTTTTCTCCAGTCTAGTGGCATATTTTAATATATTATTCACTTGTGTTATGGGTGTTAGTAAACAATACTAATACATAGAAATACATATATAAATATTAGGATATATTTAATAAAAATAATCCCACCAAAAACTGTAACTGTAACTGTAGTGGGTACAAGTCAACGGCCAAGTCACTTCTTCTTCTTCTTCTTCTTCTCGTGGGCGGGTCTCCGCAACTCGACGACTAGCGCCTTTTTTGCGTGTGGTTAGGATGGTTCTACTCTTGCCATCCCAACTCCTCCAGGAAGCCCAGCAACCCCTTGATGTGGGAGAAAGCTTCGGGGAGCGACCTCGGGGATCCGAGATACTTGACCCGGTAATTCGCCACGCCTTCACAATCGATGATGATGTGGGCAGCCGTTTCTTCTGTCTGCATGCAAGCTCTGCACAGAGGACTGTCTGTAACACCCATGTTAAACATGTGTTTGTTAAATGGACCGTGCCCTGTAATAGCGCCAGTTATTACACGTAGCTGTTTTTTGTTTAATTTAAGTAGCCTGTGCGATAGCTGCGGGTTCAATTTGTCAAAAACCTGTTTCGATTGCCCACAGTCGGTACGCTCGGCCCAGTATTTATTGTGCATGTCGGTCGTGCGTTGACGTAGACTCACGTACAGCCAACGGGCCGGCAAGAGGGCAGCGGGTTCCGCTCCCAACATGGCCATATCAGATGCCCGCCGAGCTAACTCATCGGCTGCATCGTTTCCTCGTGAGTCACTATGTCCTTTAATCCACTGTAGTGTGACGTTGTTATACGTACCTATGTTATTTAGGGAAGTATGACATTCGTCAATAAAGCTTGAAGTAATTTTATTGCTTTGAAGAGCCATAAGGACCGCTTTGCTGTCTGTCAGGATCTTAATTGATTCATTAATTACCTGTCTAGCTGCGATCGCCTGTGTAGCTAAGATTATTCCAGTGCTTTCGGCCTGGAAGATAGAATTGTATATGCCAAGTGGCCATGCAATCTTGATGTTCAAGTCTTCAGAGAAAACACCCGTACCTGAGCCTGAACCTGTCTTTGAGCCATCTGTAAAGATCCTGAGGTCTCTGATGTTGAGTCCCTCCTTACCTTCATCAGAGAGCTGTATTTTGTACTTCTTATCGAAGACAAATTTAACAGGTATCGAGTCGTTTGGAGCTGCGACAAGCGGTTGGTATTCGAGAACCTGTTTAAAGATACTTGCATGAGAACCTTCCTGTACCTGTCCAGCTTGATTCCAGGCCCGCAGCGACTGTAAACGAACCGCCGAGGCCGCTGCTGTCTGCTGTATAAACAGGTGAAGAGGTGGTATGCAGAGCATCGTCTCTAGTGCTGCCGTTGGGGTAGTCCTCATGCAACCTGTAATGGCTACACATGCTAACCTTTGGAAGCTTTGTAATTTGTTGATCGCCGTTTGAAGTGTGGTTCGTGGCCACCAGACTACCGCACCATAACACACTAACGGCCTAATCACTGCTGTATATAGCCACAGCATAATTTTTGGTGAGAGACCCCATCTCTTACCAATTAATCTGCGGCATTGCCAAATGATGATACTTGCCTTATCTAGCTTATGTTCAGTATGTTTAGACCAGTTCAGTTTACTGTCCAGTGTGACTCCTAAGTATTTGACCTGGGTCGATAACTGAAGTTCAGTGTTTCCTAACCTGGGTAGTCTGTAGTTACCTAAGGTACGTTTTTTGGTGAACATGACCAGTTCTGTCTTACTTGGGTTGACTGTGAGTCCAAACGAACTACACCATCTCTCTATAATGCGGAGTGCGTTTTGTGTGAGGTCGCAGACTGTGTCGGCGAACTTACCTTCGGTTAAAACTGCTAGGTCATCCGCATAACCCACCGTATAGAAATGATTTTCATTTAGTATTTTAATGAGCGTATTGATAACCAGGTTCCAAAAGAGAGGTGATAGTACACCACCCTGAGGACAGCCACGACTTACAATGGCTTTTTGGTTGTCTAGTTTGCTAAAACTGACCGTTCTTTTACGTAGCATGTTGTCGATCCAACCTATGAGTGTTTTGTTAACACCATGGTTTGAGAGTACCATGCTTATACTGGAAAAGTTGGTTTTGTCGAAGGCTCCTTCCACATCTATGAAAGTGCCTAAACACATACCTTTGTTTTGGAGGGATTGTTCAATCTTAGATACAACAAGGTGCAAGGCCGACTCCGTTGATTTGCCAGGGGTGTATGCATGTTGCTGGCAATGTAATGGTGTAGCTTTAAGTACGTTATCTCTCAGTTCCCGGTCACACAGCCTCTCCAACGTTTTAAGTAGGAAGGATGTGAGACTTATGGGTCTGAAGGATTTTGCGTCGCTGTAGTCGGTCTTACCGGGTTTAGGTATGAAGGTTACTCTTACCTCTCGCCATAGCATAGGTATATACTGAAAAGCTAGGCAAGCTCGGTAGATGTTGCATAGTATGGGGACTAGACGACCTTCGCTCCACTGTAGTAGCGCCGGGAAAATCCCGTCTAGGCCTGGTGTTTTAAAAGGTTGGAAGCTGTCAACTGCCCACCGTACCTTACTTGGGGTTACCACTCTTTCTGCCATGGTCCAGCATTCACTGGTTGGTGTGACAGGCGTGTCTTCCCAGCAGTGATCTTGCACTAATCTACAATCAGGAAAATGGGTGTAGAGCAGGATCCTTTGAATTTCCGCCGAGCAGTTGGTTGTTGTGTTATCAGCTCTGCGGAGAGTAGAGGGGCCATCATTGGGCTGGTGTGCTAAAATCTTCCTTACCCTGTTAGCCTGTTGATTTTTCTCAATGTTGTCGCAGAAGTTCCTCCATGATTGGGTCTTATGGAACCTAATGCGTTTTTTGTATAGGGACTTGGCTTCCTTGTAGTTGTCCCAGTCCGTCTCATGCATCGTATTCATTGCCCTATTGAATAGCTTCCTTACCTTCTTGCGGAGGCGGGCTAGCTCAGGTCCCCACCATGTGTTTGATCCATTGTTACACTGGGCAGAGGCCCTGAGTGGGCAAGTAGTTTCATAACAGCGAATGAGTACATTGGTCAAAGATGCTACCTGCTGTTCAATTTGTTGCACATTTGCCGTCTCGTGTACCACTTGTATCTTGCGCAATTCGGTGGCTGTTTTCCTTTGGAAAAGTACTCGATCCGTCTTGCGAGGATTCCGTCGTGGTGTTATTTCTTTTGTTGTAATACGCAAATTGAACCTAATCCATCTATGGTCAGAGCAGGATGCCTCTTCCGAGACATGCCAGTCCGTGATGAAACCTGTGGCTCTGTTTGTTGCGAGTGTCAGATCTATTATGGTCTGGCTGCGCCGTGTAACGAAGGTTGGTGTAGCGCCTGTGTTAATAATATCTAAAGAACTTGACATTAAAAACTCAAAAAGTGCCTCACCTCTCCGGTTGTTCCCATTGCATCCCCAGGCAATGTGATGTGCGTTGCAGTCGGTGGCGATGATGACCTCGTCACCTGTAGTACCGCAGCTGTTGATCAGCCTCACCAGGTCGTGCGGCGGGGGTTCGTCCGCTTCCGGCATGTAGACCGACGAAAGGGTCACTCTAGAGCAACTCCTTTCATCTGGTGAGGGTATTTTGATTGTGCTCATGTCTCTAGAACAAAAGTCTGTTAGAGGTTCTGCCAGTATACTTCTTGATACATAAATACAGGCCCTGGGATAGGGTTCTGAGCTAGTAAAAAGTTTACCTCCTAAATTGGAGAGTCCCTGGATTCTGCCTGTGCCACTGATCCACGGCTCTTGGATCAGAGCTATTGCCGGTTCATTTACCTCCAGCCACCTGCGCAATTGAGCCGTTGCGGCTAGACTGTGCTGGAGGTTGATTTGTACTACCTTACTGAGCGAAGAGGACGCCATCGTCCTCTTCACTCGTCTGGATGTCCATCCCCTCAAGCCTTTTCGCCCACTCGTCGCCATCATCCTCTAGGGGTTCGGCGACGGGTTTGGCTAGAGGTGAGGGGGAACTGTCGAGTAGGTCGGCGTCGGTGCCGGTGTCATCCGACATGCAGGTGTCAGCGACACCGACCCCGACCCCCTCTGTGGTAGTCGTATTTGGATTCGGCGCGGGCTCCACCGAAGTAGTGCCCGCGTCGAGTTCAGGCATCTCTGCGTCTGTGTCATCTTCCTCAATGGAGGGGGGGATGTTAATAAACTTCCCACCCTTCCCTTGGAATTTGACATATACCGACCCCAATTTGAACACGAGTCTGCGCTCGTGCGCCATCAGGGTAGGTACCAGCGACGTAGGGATGGTCAGAATACAGAAAGTGTCCCCGCGGGCCCTGTTGACATGGTGCCCCACGAGAATCCACTTTCGCATCTCAGCCCACGGATTTTGGTAGTTTAAAATACGACCAATCCGCTGGGAGTCGCGAACACCCGGGAGAAGGATGCCACATCTGATCCTTTGGGGTACCTCGCTTGGTTTGCAGCAAACCAAGCGCTCACCACCTGGGAGAGTAGCATTCTCCATGTGTTCTTTGAGCCAGTCAACCGATTGCTTGTCGGTACACCAGAGTTTCAAGGCTCCACCGCTGTAAGTCGGTTTGCCCCGAAAGCCGGGTCCCGGCGTCGGCGAATCGATTGGTGACTCAATCGCTAACAGTTCGATCTTATCGCCGATCATTTCCGTCACCTGATCGGCTTGCGCCCTGGTAAGGTTCCCAGTGTTTGCCTTGGTGATAGCAACCACTAGGTCTGCTTTTGCAGCATTCGCGTAATCTCCCCTGTTCGTAGGTGGAGGTGTGTTGAGCCTGGGCCTTTTCCGTTCCCTCGGTGAGATGGTGTCATTCAACCGAGATCGTTTGGTCGAGCCCCCGACCCCCGTATTGCCACTGACAGTCGCAGGCACGCTTCCGGATGGGATGGCCGGCGTCTGCGTGCCAGATGGTCCCGCTACTGCCTGGTCAGCGAGCTGCACAGGTGTAGGGTCGCCCGGCAACGCTACGGCCACACCATTCCCCCCATCAGCAGTGTCGACCGCGTTGTCAGTGGTAAGAGTCCGTTGCTTCGCGCGCATACGCTGCTTGAAGCTAGGTCTCTTACGCTTCTTTTTCCCGGACCGGGCGCAGCATTGGCACTCACCCCGACAGCCGCCTTTTACAGCGACTTTAGGGTGTTGGTGCCTACGCTCCGCCACAGTCCACGCATCATCGAAGTCGTTTCTAGGGGTGATTTGCCCACCACCCAGAACACCTACTTCGGTGATTCTGCTGCTATTCGCAGCACATTGAGGAGGATTGCCAGGACCTGGTTTGCCTCGCAATCCACCTTCTGCGGCGGTAACAAGTTGCCCATGGGCTCCCTGGGCCGCCACAGTACGGGGGGTAACGGTTTTACCCGTTACTCCTCCCTGCGCAGGCTGTCTCGGCTGGACAGTCCGCTGTGTGGCTACCTGCCTACCACTGGGGCCAGCTTTCACCACTAGGGGGGTTACGGTTTTCACCGCAACGCCACCCACAGCAGGCCCGCCATTCGAGCCAGCCTGCCGCACCGCTAAAGACTGCCCGGAAGCAGCTTTAGCTCTCCTTCTTTCTCTCCTCCTCTCTCTCTTCCTCTCCTGCCTCTCCGCCTTCGTCAGCGCGTTATTGCCCCCCCCAGATACGGTGGGGCAGCCCGGACCCGAGCTGGAGCTCGGACCGGGGAGGGATTCCCCAGCTTGGCTGGGACCCTCCTGGGGATTCTTTTTGTAAAGCGCCTGCATGACATGATGGGGTTGTTGGGCTGGAAATAATGATGAGTTCGCCCATGCTCATCATCCGGTCTTTTAGCCGCTATGGGTCTAGGTCTCCGGTAGGCCTATTTCCCCCCCCCCCCCCATTTGTGGTACACATTGCAATCTTGCGATTACAATGTGTTCCTGGGCCCTCCTTCTTTATCCGGGCTTGGGACCGGCACCTTGCCGTCGCTTGTGCTGGCCGCCAGAGAGGCTGCCAGTCCAAGAAACGCCAACGTGGCGAAGTTCAACGACGGCCAAGTCACACAAAATTAACTATAATAATAAGAAATTGCAGTAAAAAAACCTTAAACTCGGCACAACTTTGTCCAGATTTAATTATTTTTTAGAGATAAACAGGCAGCTCTATCTAGACTTGGCTAGTTTTTTACAGAATGTTTTTGATGGGATTTCACTTCTTTTTGTAGAATGTGGGATTTTTGATTTATTTTATTAGATTTTCTTATTTAACATAGTTTTTTCTTTTTTTTAGGAATAGTTTTTTTATATTACAAATCTTTCTTTTTTTTCCAGTACTGATTCTTGTACAGTAGCAACAGTATTTCGTATTGCCCATTCACATTCATTATTTATTCTTTTAGACGGTTTAATGTCTGAAAGATGGGAGCGGTATTTACACCTAAGTCGGTTGTATTCGGTGATCACTGAAGCTTGAGCTTTTATACTCTTAAAGTCAACATTTATGAGGTGTGATTAAGATGAAGATTGGTTACTCGTGAAAGGGCTACGTAGGCTTGGCCACAAGAGAATATGGAGGTGCCAATGTCCATGAGGGCATTTTTTAGACTTAGACCTTGGCTCTTGTGAATTGTTATGGCATACGCCACACAGATTAGCAATTGTTCTCTGTATGCAAAAGCCCAAATTTTGACTTAATTGGCAATAATTCCTTTCCATCAGGAGACTCATCTGCTTGTTTGCAATCTTATGATATATAAAAAAATAATAATTTATGAATCAAATTATTACCAAATTTTACTACCAATTGTTTAGGCTTTGTTTGGTCTTCTGGGTCCCACCTCACTTTTTGTACAACACCTATCCCATTCACTAAACCTAAACCAACATCAATATTTCTCCTAAGCATTATTTTAGCTCCCTCTTTAATGATTATAGTTTCTTCCAGTCCAGCAGTCATCGACACATCATCTTCATATTTTTGTAAACACGCCCGGGCTTTCGTTATCATATATTTTGAACAATCAAAGGAATCTGTAGCATACAATGTTTTTATATCGATAACACTTGTACTGTTTCACAATAAACATCTTTAGCAACTAACTTTATCTCGGGGTGCAGAATCGCTTTTAACATAGCATTATTTAACTACATACACATATTTATGTCGGTAGTAAACAAACAGTATCTTTTGGTAAGTCCCTCAAACATTTTGCTATTTCCATTAACCTTCCTTCATTGGAATGCGAGAGCAGAGGTATCAATCGGTTAGACAGTATATCACTATCTGATTGAGTTGTCACTCCTACTCTAATTCTTTTTAACATTTCTACAAATCCAGCTGTATTATTTCTTCTTGTAAACTTGTAAGTATAAGTATAAAAGCCAGTCTAGTTTTATCCAGAGTTTTCCTTTAATTTTATTTATATGGGTATTAAAAGCAAAAGGGGAGGCATTCGCCCAGCAGTGGGACGCTATATAAATTAGAAGATGTGTCTCACTATGCTGGATTTTTGCAATGACAGTCGATTTTTTTATGTACCAATAGTAGAAGGGGGCACTGCTATATCTCTACAGCTGAGACCACCTGAGGGTTCTTCATCAGATACTTCAGACCTTCGATTTTTGACATCAAATGAAGCGGCCCACCAAGTTGAATATTTTTTGTAAAGGCGGTATGTCGATCTCTAATAGTTTGGTTGAACTCTTGTGTTTTCTAATCAGGGTCACCATGTACTCCAGATCTTCGATTATCCTAATTTTTATAGTTTTCCCTTTATTTGGCCATTAAACCCTAACTCTACCAAATTTCAGCTCTTTGAGTTTATGGGAAGTACTGTTCTATTTTGATGATCATGAGTGGGTGAGTGTCATAAATGCGAAACTTTGCTTTCGCTTAACTTCGGAACTAAATGACCTACGGACTTGAAATTTTGGATTTTAAGTGTGTAATTATTATAACTTACTGGATGATGAAAATTTCTGTGTTCTGGTCTTATCCAGAGGTTCTCAAATAGGGGTCTGAAAATGCGGCGAAATGGTTCCAGTAAAGGATGGTACGGCAGTGTTTGATTCGCGCTCGACTTGGCGGGGGCACTGCCGTGCCCCAGATAATAAGATTTTTTTGTAAAAAATTTTATACCTTATTTTAGGTAGATTTTTTAAAAAGTAAGCCATGTTTGACTCCAGATCCTCAATATCTCCATGCCAAAGAACATGGGCAAGACTTCATACATCTTTTTTTTTTAGTTATTACCTTAAAGTTTAATATCTATACATATAATAATATCGTAGGAAAGTCAAAACTGTACATTGAGTATTTTTTTAAAAGAATACTTGGGGCGTGATTTACGATCGATATCAAAGCCAAAAATATAGTTTTTAGAATTTTTGTCTGTTTGTCTGTTTATCTGTTTGTCTGTATGTATGTCCAGGGTAAACTCAAAAAGTACTGCATGGATTTACATCAAATTTTGCATGAATATTACTAATAGGTCGGGTCAACGTATAGGCTACATATTATCACGCTATCACCTACAGGGGAGGTGCTGTGCGGAGTAAACGAAATCCGCGCGGACGAAGTCGTGGGCAACAGCTAGTATTCCATAAGATTCTATGTCAACTCCATAATTTATCCGCATTTAATAAATATTTTTTGGGCATATTAAACTTGGGGCATAGTAGCTAAAGTTGGAAATTAGGTAAGGTTAATGTTAACAACCAGTTCTTTCCTTAGTAGTCTGTGGTAGGAGGAGGAGGAGGAGTCTTAGTAGTTTTTCTTGTAATTGGTTTCTTCAGTACAACAGCTACTAATCTCAAAAATCTAAGTTAGATTGATGGAATTCTAGGCTAAGGTTTTGTGAAGACACTTGACATATATGTCTAAGTATAAATAATTTATTTTTTGTTCTTTTAAGTATACTTAAAATTAAAATAAAAATGAATTTATTTCTGAAAATAAAAAAGATATCTTATTTTTAATATTCATATTTTTACTTATATCTCCCTAGAGTTAAGCAAATATTTTAAAAATGACAACACCTCGTCTCTGTTTGTTTCATTGTTTGTTTCTCTTTGGCGGCTTTCGCACAAACACCGTGCGAAGGCGTGGTGTTCGTTTTTCGGCTTTTTACAAACGAACTTTAAATGCGCCCCAGACGCGCCGCGTATCCTTCAGTAGCATCCGACTTGCGCGGCATTCTTTGATAATAGAATTTACTTAGTTGTAGGTATTGTTATACTTAATGTATGAAATTACCATTTAAGATTACTTTTTTTATTGGAAAAACTAAATAATTAATATCCATAAAATAATTACACATTTATGTAACTGTATTACGGTACCAAATAACACCTTTAATTATCCAACAGGCTTTTCTTTACACACTGTATAAATTTTTAATGCATGTGTAATTAAAGTTTTGTACAATGGTAACACATAAATATGATGATAGAAGTCAATTAAGGTCTCAATATTTTTTATATGATTGTTCCTAGTGATATATTTTATTAAATTAATTTAAAAAAAAAACGTAAAAAATTATTCTAGTTTATCTAATATTCGTCACTCTGAAAGACACGCAAAGGATGTACAAAACCAAAATTGCTTGTGTTCTTTTATCATAATCTGCTGAATAAACCTTTCAAGCTGTATAAACATAACAGACAATCAGACAAACTTTCACTTTTAAAATAGTATAGATTAATTATAAGAATTATATTACTTTGTTTGAAGTTACCCGGAAACAATAATACACAAAATGTTAGTATCATCTAAGTGGTTTGTTTTTGAAGGAGATAAATAAATTATTTTATTTCCTTCAGAAACAAACCACTTATGATTTTCCACAGTAGAAAAATCACAATTTTACCAATTAATAAAAAATCATATAAAAACATTTTAAATAAATCATTTTTTTTTAAATCTATAGAATGCGTTATGATTTACGCCGCACCTATAGCGCTTACATTGCACCCCGAACTTATGTCACAAAACAAGTTATTAAGTCATTGGATCCATCTAATAAATCATTTAGTGAAGAGTGTAAGGTCATTTCAAGCATAGGGAACGGATGTCATCAAAGAGATCATTTGCTGTCATACTCTTTGGTTTAATTATAAATATTACTATAGATTACATTTGGATATTAAAGCTTTGGTATAGTTATTGTTCACATATTTAGAGTTATAACCTCTTCAGCTTTAGATTTGTATGTTCAAAGTAAATATCGTTGTTACAGGAGCAAGAAAAGGTAGCAAAATTCTTCAAAACAAATTATAATAAGGACATGTTGGAGAAAGAGTTATCACTAAAAGGCTGGAATTGGGGTATAGCTAAATTCAATGGTGCTGTTCTTAATTTTAATGTAGGCAATAATACTGCCTTTGAAATACCTTTACACTATGTTTCACAATGTAATACAGGCAAAAACGAAGTTACACTTGAATTCCATCAGGTAATTTTCCAAGTTATACATATGCGATACAATGTATTTATTTCCTTTTCTATTTGACAGTTTTCATTTTCCGATCATGTCCCAATTGGTACATTTGGAGATTCTTACATTAACATGAGTGATTACTTAGCATCAAAAGAGATGTTGACTTGTAATAATATGTGTTTGTGTGATATTTAAAAAAAAACCGAAATTACAAATTTCTGTTTATATTGTTTATACTGTATATACCAGTGTTGTTCCATGTAAATTTAAGAGTTGCCGTATTTCAGCCTGAAAATAACAGTCAGAAATAAAAGAAACAAATGGGCCATTATTATAAGGTTTTATACTAAATGCTTACAAAATAAAAAAGAATGGGTAATAATTTTTCTATTGCAGAGCACTCTCTTATTCTTTGTATTATGAGTTGTGCAATACAGTATTCAGTATTAAACTTAGGACAGTACACAAAACTTAGGACTCACTCACTCCTGACTGCTTGACTGCTACCTTCATATAATAATAATTTGTTTACGATTGGTAGCAGCAAAGAGTAAAATAAATAGTTGTAGCAGTCTCCATTCAGTGTTGATAATTTGGATATTATGAGCGTTATTAACTATACATGGCAATTTTTGTGCAAGTGGCCAATTCGATGAATATGAAAAATTCGCTAATCCATTACCCTAATACATTTGATCTGTCAGTGCTTCCAATTTCAGCCTTATAATTTCATACAAATGTTATATAGCTTTCAAATCGCTGCTGAGTGCCATATTTTTTAAGATGTACCTGCCCAAAAACTGTATAATATGGTAATTGCCTGATCTGGAACATCACTGATATCTACAGTAGCTCATTAAATAGATTTAAGTACAAATACATGAAAGTACTTATATTGCAGATTTGACAAAGGATTCCTATGGGAAATTATTAATTACCTCACATATTGAGGGGTGAGAGGGTAGGGAAGGAAAGAGAAAGCACAGGTGGAGTCAAAAGTTTTGTAACAACACGTGTTACAACCTAAAATACTAAAATGCGAAGTTATATATTATGTAAACCAAAAACTTTAAGATATTGCTTGCTAACTTACCTTTATTTATAACTTTGGAAAAACATTAAATTTAACTACAACATATAATATTCAAAAAAAAAATGTGATGAGAAGTGTAACTCTTCATACATTCTATGTAAACTTAAAAAATTATGTTTGCCTAAACAAATAAATATGGACAACTAATGCAAGAAAAACCTATTCAATAATATGTTGTTTATCAGTTCAAATTAAAACATTGACTTTGTTACACTAGAGTTGGTTCTTATTAATATTAACTGACATCCATTACATTGCATAAATAAAAAAATTATAAACTTTAATAGCTCTAGTGAATTTTTTTTTAACGTGGGGAAACCCATCATGGGTACCATCCTATCACGGGAGCGACAGAATGGTTATGTCGGACTCACACCGACTAAAACCCCACGATTACCGCCTTCGGCGTATATGAGGGAGCCCCGGGACCTCTAGAGAGGAACTCACACAGTGCTCACACACGCGCATTGCTGCAGTGCGCAGCTCTTCTCTAAAGAGTAGGATGGAGTCTCTTTTACAAGTTCCTTATTTCGAGGGAATCATGCAGGCAATGTCCACTATTCCTATTTCTCTGGGTTGCTAATAATGATGCGTAATCTACGCAATTAGCAACGCCAAGGTAAAGGACACAATCAGTGAGATCATGTGCCCCTGCGGCGTGTTCCGTGACGAACGGGATTTTTCCGCTCGCGTTCGGCACTTTCTTTCTGCGTTATTACCGCATCGCGAAACGAAAGTACCGCTCTTCAACTGGTTTCATTTCCCACCATACTATGCACCAGGACTGAGAGCGCCAAGTCATCCCCTACCGTGGCTCGAAGTGCACAGCGCTCTTGTGACCAAGCTGAGCACACTTGTAAGGTGTGATCAGCAGAATCTTCCGCTTCATAACAGTAGTAGCAGGCAGCATTTGGCTCTCTTCCGATTCGACACAGATACCTTCCGAAGCAACCATGCCCGGTTAGGATCTGTGTCATACGGAAGGATAGGAAACCGTGGCAACTCACCATCCACTGGTTGAAAACTGGCATTACCGCACGAATGGTCCGAAAACCTGATTCGGCGTTCGCCAGTCTTCTGGCCCATGCCTCTTCTACTTCTCTACGGAGACGAGTCCTTCGCATCTCCATTTCAATAGGAGCCAGCCAAAAGCCCCGGTTTGGCCGCACCACTTCTCGCCAATGGAATAATGACGAGAGGGCCCTTGCATCAAGGTCCCAGGGTATAGTCCTAGCTAGCACACATACTGCGTCATACGCCACAGTATGATATGCTCGGGCTGCTCTAATTGCCATCAGCCGTTGAGGCCGACGTAGATGAACAATATTTCGGCTTGTTAGCGAGTCAGCCCAGACAGGAGCTCCCTATAATGCTATCGAGCACGATGCCTATATATAGTTGTCGGCACGCGTTATTCGGCGTCTTCAAGTTAGGCAGCAGTCTACCAAGCCCCGTTGCTACCCACAGCAATTTTGGCGATAAGAGCTCAAAGTGAGCGCGGAAATTCCACTTGCTGTCAAGTATAAGGCCGAGGTATCTCATCATTGGCTGGACAGCAATTGTGATTCCTCCAACAATAAGACTGGAACCTGCCAGAGGTGCATTCCTAGGTCCGTGAAAACACAAAGCCTCTGATTTGTTAAGAGCAACCTCCAGCCCCAGTCGTCGGATCCTACTTACGACCTGGTTTACGCCTATCGTAGCTAGTATCGACGCTTCTCTAAAAGAATACCCGCTTGCAGTAACCAGGGTATCATCAGCGTAGCGTGTAACCTTAACGCCCTTGAGGTTAGCGCCTCGCAGCACCCAGTTGTAGCCAAAATTCCACAGGAGCAGTCCAAGGACTGACCCCTGTGGGATACCACACGACATCGGCCACCGCCGCCAACCTGACATGCTGGGTAACTCAACCGATCTTTCCTCTAGGTATGATTCTACGATCTGGCGGAGATATCGAGGTATTCTATGATATCGCAGCGCTTCCTTAAACGTCTACCAAGGGAGTGTATTGAAGGCATTGCGTATATCAAGGGAAATTGGTAGAACAGATTTACACCCGGTATACCGCCTCCTGCGCGATAGTTTTCACCCGCAAAATGGCGTGTAAGGTGGACCGCTGCCGTCTAATCCCAAATTGGCAGTCAGTTAAACCGGGGCCTTCGCTCTCCATATGCTGGACCAGAAGATCTGCAATGATTCTTTTAAAGAGTTTGCTTATTTCATCTAAAAAAAATATAGGGCGATATGCAGACCGCGATTCAGCAGGACGCCCCTCTTTTCACAGCAGAGTTAATTTACCAGCTTTCAACTATCGTGGAAAGCTTCTGCATTAGCTCAAGTGAATTCTGTGTCAAAATATTTTAACCATACAACTTTTTCTAATAAATATATTATAAATGACTGATGCAGTATAAAAAACTTAATTTGACAGTTCCTAAAACTACTGGTTAGTTAACACTGTATTAATCCTATACCAATAATGTCATGCTTCTCGATGTTGTGATTCGATTCCAGTAAAAATTTGTTTATCCAATCAATTTAACTATTTACAAGTAATGATTTGTCATTTTTTACAGAACGATGACACACCAGTGTCACTAATGGAAATGAGATTCCATATACCCACAAATGAACTGGCTGGAGATATGGATGCAGTAGAAGCCTTCCATCAGCAAGTAATGAATAAGGCCAGTGTCATCTCAGTTTCTGGAGACGCTATTGCTATTTTCAGAGAGCTTCAATGTCTCACACCTCGGTAGGTCAAGAACGACTTACTTTGTTTTAATATCTTCATTAGCATTTCCTTGTGACCAATGTCAGATCACCTCATTTTTGTATCCCTAAATACCATTGACATATTAACTGTTTAACTAAAATACTTAGACACAGACGTTTTGTTCACCATCAAACCTAACTTTTTTTATACTTTTTTTCCAAGTTCTCCATTTTTTTCTTTAGCAAATTAAAAGTACATTGTAACCAAAATAATAAAACCTACAAGAATATAAATTTGTAAATGAAACTGTCTCCCCTCCCCTATCCATTCATGCATACAAGCATGTATATACTTACTAGAAAACAAATGAACAAACATGCTGGCATGCAGTATTCATTCTATTGTTATACTTGAAGTTACTCTTTTAAATCTACATTATTCATGTTATTACTATTTTTCAGTGGTCGTTACGATATCAAGGTGTTCCAGACTTTCTTCCAGTTGCATGGTAAAACCTTTGATTACAAAATTCCAATGTCGACAGTCCTCAGACTTTTCTTGCTGCCGCACAAGGATACTAGGCAAATGTTCTTTGTGGTGTCTCTTGATCCTCCAATAAAGCAAGGTCAAACAAGATACCACTATCTCGTACTTCTGTTTGGTATTGAAGAAGAAACAAGTGTGGAATTGCCATTTACAGAGTAAGTTTATATTTTTTTTACTTCAAAAGACACTTAGGTGGTCCCTAAGTTTAACTGATCCTGGTAATTGAGATTCCGATCAAACAAGCAGGACAATGTTTGTCTACTAAGTTTGCTACTGTTTTTTTTTATCATAGCCCTTTTTTGAATTAAAGATCACCTGCCTGCCCCTTTTTGAATAAAAGATAACCTGCCCACTCCTTTTTGAATAAATGATAACCTGCCCACTCCTTTTTGAATAAATGATAACCTGCCTGCCCCTTTTTGAGATAGGGTAAGGTAGTTGATACCTAAATTTTTACATGTGGTATTTCGATCCTGCGACACAGAAAGCAATCCAAGGTTTATAATGTTTATGGTGTCTGTAGACGATAGTTGTCTCTTTCCAAGAGGAAACCCAGCTGCTTGTTTGCTATCCTATGTTATAAGAATCTTTAAAAATGGTTGGCCCTGCAGACCTTCCCTTAAACTTCCTGCTAAGTTGAGGTATTTTAGGTTTAAAGCAGTCAAAAATATAGTCTGAAATATTAGTCTTAAAGTTCGATTCAATTGGAATACGCAAAACTTAAAATTCTTGAAAATCTTAATTGATTTGGCCCAGGATATTTTGGAAAAATTCGAACAACCTCAAAAAAAATATTCGAAAAACAAAGTTTTTTAATCATAACTTCCAATGAATGTACCGATTGATTAAAAGATCTAATCATTCCTATTCCTTAAAAAACTGCGTTCAATGCTGTAAATTACATCGAAATTGGTTTCTCCGTACGGCAGTAATCATTGACGATTTTTTTTTAAAACAACATTTTTAACCTATCGATCGTGTAGCTAAAAGAACATTTTAGATCACAAAAGTTGCATTGAATGCCATTCGAAAGATTAAAATCGATCATTGTTTCCAAAATATGCAGCTTTCCAAGAATGAAATTACAGTCATTTATTACAAAATTTAGATTGTTGAACTGTGAAAAATATCTATATAGGTATAGATTCTGTTCCTTTGAGCTTATCCTCCCTCCCTTATAAATACCTCAAGGTAGCGGGAAGTTTTAGGGCTCATGAATACACTGTCATTTTAACAAACTATATGTTTGAACTGAAAAAATCTATGTTTACAAATTTTAATTCCTTTTAGCTTAACACATCTCAATTTAGCGGATAGTTTTCAGTGATGGCCCGCCTGGGCCAATTGGTTAACTTTTTTTTTTCAATTTGTTCACAAAAATTTTCAATTTTTCTATGGCTTGTAGCTATTAATTCAGTTTTTCAAGGAAAAGCTGATTAGATTTTAGAATCCATCTGTAACATAAAATCAATACTTTTTTGATCTGGATTTTATTTAAAAACTTTTTAAATAACGTTCAGATCCAAAATGAATCCTTACATTTTTTGTGTAACATTTTTTTTGGTAATTTGTTTTTTGAGGTTCCTTTAAAATTTCTCAAAATCTACTTAACCGAATCGGTTAAAATTTTTAGAAAGTTTAAATTTGTTGGAATCTAATCGAATACTAACAACAACACATACACATACATACACATTCTGACATCATTGTAAAAATAGCTTTTGCAGCTTCCTAGAGCCTCAAAACATGGAGATCTGGTGAAAACTCAATTTATGTATATCAGTCTCGATCGATCTATATCGAATTGTCGCGTTATAGAAAGACACAAAGTTTTCACGAAACTGATTGGTATAACTACAAATAATTAAAACTTTTATTTATTTAATAATCCCTTGTGGAAAAATTTCTCGGATAAAAGTAGGTAAATAACTTACAAAGTGAAAGTAACAGTTTATGAATGTTTATTTTTATTTAAAAAGTCGAAAAAAGTCTTACAAAGTCGGAAAAACTCTGAATTTGATATAAAAATTCGGAGTAATTCCAAAATTTCGGACTCTTCCAGAAGAGTTATTCAGTGTTAATAAATCTTTCTGCCGTGCAACGTTTATGGGTACTAAAAGAAATATATTAAAAGTTATTAATACTACGAAAGTGTAATAAAGGGGAAAAAAATATAACTAATACTTCCCCGGTTTTCCGTTTAAGAATTTGAAACTTTCTTCTTTGTTTAAAAAAGGTTACCGTTACTGTCGATCAATATTATAAACTTTGTTTCTTCAATTTTTGATAATTATTATTAAAATCTATTATATCACAACGTTATTTGCCAATTTTTATTTTATTGTACTTTTATTACATAAATATATTTATAAATTAAGTAAAAATTAAAACAGCTGATCTAATTAGCTTTTGACAGGTTGAGTCAGTGTTGCCAGAGAAAAAGTCAATCTTTCGTCCTTAAGAGCATGTGTCAGAGGCCTAGTAGCATATCAAAGCAGTCAAGAATAACGACGTTAATAAGTCGGCGATTGCTAAACATCTACAGCTGTAGTCGGGCCGTAATCACTGGATGGAATTTCATAGGCCACGCGTATTTTCGACAGAACGCCATATTACATTCCACGGCTAGTGAAAGAAGCCATTGAAATCAAAAAACATCCAAATTTCAACCGGGAAGACGCACGTAGTACGTCCTTGATAAGTTTTCTTGGCACGTATTGATTTTTGAAAAGCTGTATATTTTGGAAACGATGATCGATTTGATCTTTCAAATGGCATTCAACTCAATTTAAATATTGCTTTAGCTAAAAAATCGGTAGGTTCAAAAATTTCGAAGCAATGTCAAAAAAACATTTTCGTCTATGATAGATCCCAAACAAATTTACCGATTTTTATCCAATTAACGGTACTTGGCGCAGTCTTTAAAGGAGAAACGATGATAAGATTTTGAAGTCAATCGGTATATTAGCCTGAAAGTTATTTCCAAAATATTAAGTAACTTTGCTAAAGAAAACGTAATTTTAATATTTGAAAAGTTGTAACCTTTGAAAATAAGGTTCGGTTTTGATTTTTAAAAGGGCATTCGACGTAATTTTTATAGTATTAAAATATCGTAGAATACCAAAAAATAATTGGTTGAAATATTTCGAAGTTATGTCGAAAAAAACACTTTTTTCAAAATTTTCGTCAACGATTACTTCCAAACGAATAAACTGATTTTGAGGCAATTTATGCATTAGATGTATTTTTTTGAGGAATAGTTTTTGTACTCAATCGGTACATTAATCTGGAAGTTATTAAAAAAAAAATTGTTTCGTCACAATTTGTTTAGGGTATTTTCAAAATTTCTCAAAATCTCTTAGGCCCATTTGGTACAAAATTTCAGGAAGTATAAGTTGAGCGGAATCCAATCGAATGCCACCAACCGCGTTTCAATCGGTCCAGGCGTTCAAAACTTATGAGTTGTTGACACACACACACACTCACACACACACACTCACACACACACATACATACAGACATACTGACGTCATCGCGAAAATAGTCGAAAATGGTTCCTAAGCCCACAAAACGCGGACATATGGTGAAAACTCCATTTCCATCCAAACGAGTAATTCATGTATTATTGAATTGTTTCTCCAAAACAGCTCTATTGGTTTTAATGAAATGTTGTAATTAGATAGTCTTTTACTAAGGTAATTGACCGTACTATGAAAAATTATCTATACATACAATAAAATCGTAGGAAAGTCAAAACTGTACTGAATTTTTTTTAAAAGAATACTTGGGGGTGACCTACAATCGATATCGAAGCCAAAAATATAGTTTTTAGAATTTATGTCTGTCTGTTTGTCTGTATGTATGTCCGGGGTAAACTCAAAAAGTACTACATGGATTTATTTCAAATTTTGCATGACTATTACTAACAGGTCGGGTCAACATATAGGCTACATATTATCAAGCTGTCACCTACGGGGGAGGTGCTGTGCGGAGTAAACGAAGTCCGCGCGGACGAAGTCTTGGGCAACAGCCAGTATAATTATGGCGAGCGAAGCGAGCCCTACACTAGGCGACTTTCTATGCACTTTTGTGGTACATTTTCCTGAAAAAGTATCCCACTTTAAGGTTTGGGCTTTGACGTGGTGGTTTAAATTCATGTCTAGATATATTATCTACCATTAAAATGCTATTTCATAAACATTAAAAAAATAGAAAATACATTTTGTATTAGAATTTTATTACTGCTAACGCCATCTATTATAAAAATAAATAAATAATAATAATAAATAAATATTCACGGGACAAACTACAGTCGGTTTCTTCTAACTTGTCCGAAAGTGTCAACAAAATCCACCTTTTATAAAAACATTAAAGTTTCACATCAATCATATACACTGAATTAAATATTATTAGATTATTGTATTCATTAATTTTAAACGGTTTATTTGGCACTAAAAACTGTTTCTAATATATCGTTTTATCACACTTAATTTACGAAAACTTACTAGAAACTAAAATTTATTTGTACAGCTAAAAAATAACATATGAAGTTGACACATACAATATGAACTTGTCTATGAAATTAATAGACGCGGGCAATAATGAACGAATTGTAAAACGAACGAATGAGTAATGGAATGATTCTTTATCAAAGATAAACATTCATAAAATATGATAAATAGCTTGTAACAATGTTAAATATTGTTAACTGTTTAAAAGTTAAATATTTATTAATAGAATATAAAATATACGCTTTATTGAATTATCATTTTTCAAAGATTAACACTTTTAAAGTAATAATATAGTTTTACAATTTGTTAAATGTGAATAATTTTGTAATAGTAAAATAACCTGCTTTTAATAAAATAAAAGCTTTATTTTATTAAAGGCAGGTTATTTGATCGATTTTAAAGAATCGTTACGTACTACAATAATTCGACGATCTTGTAATACAAAAAAACGTGAGTATTGTTTTTGTTAATAGTTATATTTAAATTCATTTGTCCTATAATACTATGTGTCCTATAATTATTTTAATTATTTATATCTAATGATACTGCTCCCGTCACGCGAAGATTCTTAGTTTTTCATACTTATTTTTCTGAACTAGTATGGATCAACTTTTTTGAGAAAAAAGATAATTGATTACATTTATTTTCTCAAAAAAACGAGATTAATGTTTTTTTTTTTAATAGTTATTCTATTTTAATTCATTTGTCTTGTAATATTATAAAATTAATTAAATTATTGAGAATGATACGCAAATTCGCCATTTTGCTGGTAGTAACAATACTTACTACAACAATCATGCTTGCAATAAAAATGTTAATGTTGCATTTAAGGAAGTTTGCAGTCTTTAAAATTTCGATGACTCATTAGATGAAGGGTGTAGCCGGTATAGGTTAAGTAGGCCAAATCAGACGGGCATCTTATTTGTGTCTCCGTGAGGAACAAGATACATGGTTTATGAGTTTCCAGCTAGAAATGGACAGCAGCGAGATTAAAATGTAAACCTCTGATGTTGGTGAGGTCTACTTTCATCGAGAGGGAGTGCTGCCGCTGTACAACGTTATTCCTGTACATTGTCCTTTTCACTAAATAGAATGAGTGAAGTAGGTGTGAAGACGGCAGTGAATCGAGGCGCTATACTTCCGGACCTGAGACACACATCTCGAAGTCACACTGTTGGGGACTAGTCTGGAGACTGGCGGGGACGCCTGAGTCCCCCCAGGAATATCCATACCGCCCTCTCATCCGGTCGCCAACCAATACTATGGCGCATTTTGGGATTTTTCGCTAGTTGGCGGGGCAGCCTTTCACATGTAGGTAGCACGCTACTTGGGCCCCCTACTGACTAGCTGTCGGCCAGCGATGCACCGTGCCTCGGATCCCGCTACCCTCCATGACTAGTCTCCAGATTCATCAACGTCAGTGTGTATCAGATCGTCCAGATTGTATAGGCGCAACTCATTCGACCCGTCTCACTAAAGCTACATCAGCGTCAAAGTGACGGAAAACGGACGCTTGGCGCCACGACTTCAGCTGATGGGTGGTCCTTATAGCCGTGACATATGTCTCCCACCATATCACCTGATTAGCACTACCCAGGGGCCACGTGTAGGGATAGAGAATTCCGGGTGTTCTCTTACGGACGAAGGTGATTCAGCCCCCAAATTGTGTTTAGTGGATTTCGATTTCTCTAGAGCATACTGCCCTTGGGATTAAAATAAGAAATGGCAGAAAGGTCAATGCCTTTATTGACAAAATCTGTGGCGTCTACCAGCAGAGGTAATTTTTTTTATTGCGTAGTGCTAACAAGTTAAACTAGGTCATACGTAAGTAACGTTCATAGTGTTTCTTCTTCTTCTATACAAAATAGTGCAAAATAATATAATACTAGCTATCGCCTGTAGACAAAATTCCACCATAGACTAAATTAAAATCTCTTAAGTTCTACAACTGACTTTAGCCGTAAAGAAAATAAATAAACCTTAGTATACAATACAACATTTTTTAAATGTTGTATAGGATATTTCATATTCAGATCGTATGTTTTTGTTTGCGATCTCAGATATCAACACTAAAATTTACGAAAATAAATAATAATAAGTACCAACATATCCAGAGCGCTGGTAATATCAATAAGATCGTTGAAGGAAAATATATTTTATTATTATTATTAACGCTTTTCGACACAATTATTATCTAAACTCCTAGATCTTGAACTAATCTTCATTATACTTAAAGTTTACTTTTTGATTAATACGCCAAAACACTTTTAAATTAACCTGTATCTTAAACTGCAACCAACACAGAGCACACACCATGGATTAATGCCAGTCTAATTTCTTTTATTTATCCCCAAGAGTTGTTTTGTACAATGTTTCGTTCTGAAATGAATGAAAATAATAGAGTACTGTATTGAAAATGGTAAAGAGGGAAAATATTTTTTTTTTGGGTGAAAACCCTAGAAGGTAGTGGTGGTGCCTGTAGAGATTATAGCGTAGATACGTAATTTCTTAATGGTATCGTTAGTTACCGTGGTGTCGCAAGGCGGATTTTAATCTCTTTCTCGATTAGATTGGAAATGTCGATTTCTCTTGAGATCCTGGCATTAAAATCTGACAGAAAGTTCGATGCCTGTATTGACAAAGAAAAATGGCGTCTACCAGCATATTATTTCTAAATAGCATAGTGCAAACAAGTTAAATTATATCATACCAAAAGTAAACAACCGAACACAATTAATATCATTCATTCAGTTTAATTTGTCATACTTGTTCAACAGGTCTTTCGATTTTTTCCAACCATATTAATTGTCTATGACCAATTTGAGTTACTGGTCCGCCATTTATGTTTACTAAAATGGACAAGGAAAAAGAAATAGACTGTACACTTACTGATCTAACCCCAAAGTAAGCAAATATTTGCTTGTGTTATGGGTGTTAGTCAACGATACTAATACATAGAAATACATAATATATAAATACCAGAATATATATAATAAACACCTAAACCCAGAAATACAAACATTTACGCTCATCACACAAATGCTTGTCCCCGTCGGGGATCGAACCCGAGCCCCGTTGATTGCGTAGTCAGGGTCGCTAACCACTCGACCAACGGGAGGGTCAAATAACGAGTAAAAATGCTACAAAGCTACACTAGGCGACGATCTGTGCCCTTTAGTGGTACATTTTACTAAAAAAATATCGCACTTTTAGGTTTAAGCTTTGGCGTGGTAGTTTTATTTTGTTTAATTCATTTTCATTCACTCCAGTTTAATACAATATTAATCTATTAAAACACTTGTACTTTTTAACTTCCCACTACGTATGTAGATAGGAAGGTTACTGATTTTGCTCCGATTTTCAAAAATGGAGTTTTCACCATATGTCCGCGTTTTGTGGGCTTAGGAACCATTTTCGACTATTTTCGCGATGACGTCAGTATGTCTGTATGTATGTGTGTGTGTGAGTGTGTGTGTGTGTGTCAACAACTCATAAGTTTTGAACGCCTGGACCGATTGAAACGCGGTTGGTGGCATTCGATTGGATTCCGCTCAACTTATACTTCCTGAAATTTTGTACCAAATGGGCCTAAGAGATTTTGAGAAATTTTGAAAATACCCTAAACAAATTGTGACGAAACAATTTTTTTTTTAATAACTTCCAGATTAATGTACCGATTGAGTACAAAAACTATTCCTCAAAAAAATACATCTAATGCATAAATTGCCTCAAAATCAGTTTATTCGTTTGGAAGTAATCGTTGACGAAAATTTTGAAAAAAGTGTTTTTTCGACATAACTTCGAAATATTTCAACCAATTATTTTTTGGTATTCTACGATATTTTAATACTATAAAAATTACGTCGAATGCCCTTTTAAAAATCAAAACCGAACCTTATTTTCAAAGGTTACAACTTTTCAAATATTAAAATTACGTTTTCTTTAGCAAAGTTACTTAATATTTTGGAAATAACTTTCAGGCTAATATACCGATTGACTTCAAAATCTTATCATCGTTTCTCCTTTAAAGACTGCGCCAAGTACCGTTAATTGGATAAAAATCGGTAAATTTGTTTGGGATCTATCATAGACGAAAATGTTTTTTTGACATTGCTTCGAAATTTTTGAACCTACCGATTTTTTAGCTAAAGCAATATTTAAATTGAGTTGAATGCCATTTGAAAGATCAAATCGATCATCGTTTCCAAAATATACAGCTTTTCAAAAATCAATACGTGCCAAGAAAACTTATCAAGGACGTACTACGTGCGTCTTCCCGGTTGAAATTTGGATGTTTTTTGATTTCAATGGCTTCTTTCACTAGCCGTGGAATGTAATATGGCGTTCTGTCGAAAATACGCGTGGCCTATGAAATTCCATCCAGTGATTACGGCCCGACTACAGCTGTAGATGTTTAGCAATCGCCGACTTATTAACGTCGTTATTCTTGACTGCTTTGATATGCTACTAGGCCTCTGACACGTGCTCTTAAGGACGAAAGATTGACTTTTTCTCTGGCAACACTGACTCAACCTGTCAAAAGCTAATTAGATCAGCTGTTTTAATTTTTACTTAATTTATAAATATATTTATGTAATAAAAGTACAATAAAATAAAAATTGGCAAATAACGTTGTGATATAATAGATTTTAATAATAATTATCAAAAATTGAAGAAACAAAGTTTATAATATTGATCGACAGTAACGGTAACCTTTTTTTAAACAAAGAAGAAAGTTTCAAATTCTTAAACGGAAAACCGGGGAAGTATTAGTTATATTTTTTTCCCCTTTATTACACTTTCGTAGTATTAATAACTTTTAATATATTTCTTTTAGTACCCATAAACGTTGCACGGCAGAAAGATTTATTAACACTGAATAACTCTTCTGGAAGAGTCCGAAATTTTGGAATTACTTCGAATTTTTATATCAAATTCAGAGTTTTTCCGACTTTGTAAGACTTTTTTCGACTTTTTAAATAAAAATAAACATTCATAAACTGTTACTTTCACTTTGTAAGTTATTTACCTACTTTTATCCGAGAAATTTTTCCACAAGGGATTAAACGCCCTCATATTAGAAACTTTTTTCGCAATACGGTTTCGTACCCAAGGGTGACAAACGAAAACAAAAAAGACAAACCAAATTAATTTATCTGTCACCTTTTTCTGAAATTTTGACAAAATACGTATTTATGTGGCCGCTAACGCAAAAAAGTTCTTATAATTAACTTCAGATAATATCTTTTGACGGTACGGAACCCTTCATGTGTGGTTCCGACTAGACTTCACTGTTTCTTGCCCCCCCCGGTAAACCGGAACACGACAGTGACAAGCACTGATGCTGCTGCGGCCGGGCGAGACAATGCAGAACTCTACCAATAGTAGCCACAATGGTAGTGACTCGCATAGCCAATCGGTCGCCTTTTACGACCTGCCTGGCAAAACGGCAGTTGACCTATTCTTCAAAAGAGCCCAGACCAACGCAGGGGATAAACTCCGTCATATATAGACTGACTTCAAATATTATTCTTTTTTTGTTTAAAAGAGTATATTTTTCCGATTTGATCCTACATGAATTTGGTAAAGATCTGCCCCCCATTCACGTAACAAAACCTTAATCGCATCTAAGCGCTTAGGTCTTATACACATAAATACGATAAACGTCACATCGAGCTACGACCTACGAACGAAACGCTTCGACTGGTTTGACGTTTTGTTACGGAATGGGACCCCTGATTCAGCGTTCCAGACATTAGAAGGTTTTTGCAGTTTTACTCCACTGAAACTGTCTAATATTTCGTCTTTACTGATGTTTTAATTTTATCATACATTTTGTATAAAAGATCTAATTACAACAATTTCAAAAGTAATGTACCTGAAACAACCTCGAGTACAGGTAATTTATTTGGATCGATTAAAAAGTCTTCGGGACATCACATTGTTTGTTAAATGATGAATACTTGAAAATTTGTGAGGGGCTTTCTTTTGTTGAGTCTATCAAGTTTTCTATTTATAAATTTTGTCGAAGGTGTTGCCTTTTTTCAAATGAGTATGATCAAACTATCCAGAATTCATAAGATTTTTCTTGCACTGATGCATATATTTTGTTTATTTATTGAGTACTGCCAACAAGTCCCATGGCCTATAACATTAAGATATTATGAAAATCGTGGTTTAGTTTCTATCTACGATTTCTTTAACTTTTTTAAATAAAAAGAGTGTGTATAGTGTCGTACTCGTAACTATGATATAGTATCGCAATTTTTGGGGCAATAGCGTCAGTGCGTGTCACTGTCGTGTTCCGGCTCAGAAGATAAGGTAGCCGGTTAACTTATACATGTAGCATTAGACCTCGCCACAAGATAACAACGCACCATTAACATCTTTGATGTCTTAAATATTATATAGGCGACTGTTGACTCTTTCCATCAGAAACACATCTGTTTATTTGCTATCTTATGAAAAAAAAACCTTCAGATATGTTATCGGATTTATCGTTGGTTCCTTCAAAATGTATCACATGCTACTCAGTGATAATATATTATAATTTTAATCTGTATAATAATCTATACAAATAATAAAATCGTAGGAAAGTCAAAACTGTACATTGAATATTTTTTTAAAAGAATACTTGGGGCGTGATCTACAATCGATATCGAAGCCAAAAATATAGTTTTTAGAATTTTTGTCTGTTTGTCTGTATGTCTGTCTGTTTGTCTGTTTGTCTGTATGTATGTCCGGGGTAAACTCAATAAGTACTGCATGGATTTACTTCAAATTTTGTATGAATATTACTACCAGGTCGGGTCAACATATAGGCTACATATTATCACGCTATCACCTACGGGGTAGAGGCTGTGCGGAGTAAACGAAGTCCGCGCGGACGAAGTAGCTGGCAACAGCTAGTAGTAAAATATATTTATTATTGTCCAGTACATTTTGAGTTTATTCATTACCAAGAAATATAACTTCCTACTTACGTAAACTTACGTAAAGTTACTGATTTCATCCCGATTTTCGAAAATCGAGTTTTCCCCAGATGTCCACGTTTTGAGGTCTTAGGAACCTTTTCCGACTATTTTCACGATGACGTCAGTATGTCTGTGTGTATATATGTAGGTATGTGTGTGAGTGTGTGTGCGTGTGTGTGTGTGTATGTATGTAAACATCTCATAACTTTTAAACGCTTGGACCGATCGAAACGTGGTTGATGGCATTCGATTGGATTTCGCTCAACTTAGACTGAAAATTTGAACCGATTCGGTCCAGGAGATTTTAAGAAATTTTGAAAAAACATAAAAAAAATTTTGGTGAAACAGTATTTTTTTAATATAACTTCCAGATTTATGTAGGTACCGATGGAGTACAGAAACTAATCAGCTCTATTCCTCAAAAAAACTACGTTTAATACATAAATTGCATCAAAATCGGTTCATCCATTTGGGAGTAATCGTTGACAAAAAATTTTGAAAAAAGGGTTTTACGACATGATACGACACGAAAAATATCTTTTTTGGTATTATATGATATTTTAGTGCTAAAAAAACTACGTCAAATGCCGTTTCAAAAATCAAAATCGAATCTAATTCTCGAAACTTATAGCTTTTCAAATATTAAAATTATGTTGTTCTTAACAAACTTACTTAATTTTTTTAAATAACTTTGAAGTTAATTCTTATCTCTAAAATCTTATCAGCTTTTCTCCATAAAAAAATGCGTCAAATACCGTTAATTTAATCAAAATCTGTTAATTTGGGATTTATCAATGAAGAAAATTAAAAATAAAATGTTTTTTGACATTGCATCGAAATTTTTGAACCTTTCGATTATTTAGCTAGAGCAATATTTTATATCTCAAAAGTTGAGTTGATTGCCATCATCGTTTTCAAAATATACAGCTTTTCAAAAATTAGTATACTTCCATTTTTAATAAAATAGATGTTTGAAATGAAAAATCTATGCTAATATTTTTTGCTCTTTTGAGCTTAAAATACCTTAATTTACTGGGAAATTTCAGGGATGGCCCGTTGGGTCAACCGTTTACACTTTTTTTTTTATATTTGTTACTTCTGAGGTAACAAACATTAAAAAAATAAACCGATCCACTTATAGACCAATTTTAAAAATTCTTCCCGTGTGGTTCCATTTTAATTTGGCGTAGATCTGATGCAGAATTTCAGAGATATAGGAAAAGGGAAGTCGATTGTTGCAATTTTACTGCGTTAAAAATTAATAATAGGTCGGGTCAAAAGTATTTTCGTATTTTGAATGTATTATTAATAATCCAACCTCTTTGGCTGTACTGAATGTAACTGGCTGGTTTTAATACCATTAAAAATGTGACATTCTGAAAATGCAATAAAAAAAACTAGTTCCCGCCATTTTTCAATTGTTTTTCAAGTAGGCAAAATGAACGTATGTGACGAAGAAATTCGGTACATTTTAAAGTTTTGTTACAAAAAAGGTAAAAATGCGACGAACGCTACGAATAAAATTTGTGCGGTTTACAGACCTAATGCGGTATCAATAAGAGTAGCACAAATGTGGTTTAAGCGTTTGATGATGAGGTTCGCTCTGGACGCCCTGTCATAGATAAAATCAGTGTCATCTTTGAGAAAGTGGAGCAAGATCGACATATCGGTAGCTAAGACATTGCTAAAGAACTGGATGTTGATCATAAAACAGTTTTACGTCATTTACGAAAGTCTTGGTGCAAGAAAAAACTTGACATTTGGTTACCACATGATCTCATTGAGAGAAACCTAATGCAACGTGTTTCCATTCCTTGATTTGAGATTCCTTGTCGAAACGTAACAATTCTGAGCCATTTCTTAAACAGTTGATTACAGGTGATAAAAAATGGGTGATTACGATAAGAATGTGCGAAAAAGGTCATGGTCGAAGTATGGACAAGCCCCACAGACAGTGGCCAAGCCCAGCCTGAATCGGAACAAAGTGATGCTATGTGTTCGCTCTGGACGCCCTGTCATAGATAAAATCAGTGTCATCTTTGAGAAAGTGGAGCAAGATCGACATATCGGTAGCTAAGACATTGCTAAAGAACTGGATGTTGATCATAAAACAGTTTTACGTCATTTACGAAAGTCTTGGTGCAAGAAAAAACTTGACATTTGGTTACCACATGATCTCATTGAGAGAAACCTAATGCAACGTGTTTCCATTCCTTGATTTGAGATTCCTTGTCGAAACGTAACAATTCTGAGCCATTTCTTAAACAGTTGATTACAGGTGATAAAAAATGGGTGATTACGATAAGAATGTGCGAAAAAGGTCATGGTCGAAGTATGGACAAGCCCCACAGACAGTGGCCAAGCCCAGCCTGAATCGGAACAAAGTGATGCTATGTGTATGTTGGGATTGGAAAGGAATCGTCCACTATGAATGAGCTTTTGCCACCGGGTAAAACTATCGATTCTGACCTCTACTGTCAGCAACTGATGAGGTTAAAAAAAGTTATTGAGAAAAACCGGCCGGAGCTGGTAAATAGGAAGGGCGTGGTGCTCCACCATAACAACCCCAGACCGCACTCATCTATAATCACGCAGCAAAAATTGAGAGAGCTTGGCTGGTATGTGTTGATGCACCCTTCCTATAGCCTTGACCTTGTTCCATCAGATTTCCATCTGTTTCGGTCATTGCAGAACTCTTTAGGAAGCATAAAGCTAACTTCAAAAGAACACTGAACACTAGCTGTCACATTTTTTTAATTAAAAATCTCAACATTTCTACAGGAATGGGGTCATGGCACTACCCATAAGATGGCAACAAGTCATCGATCAAAACGGCACATACATATTATTATAAATAAATAAAAAATTGTACCTAAAAAAAATATTTTCCTTTGTATGAACAATACGAAAATACTTTTGCCCCGACCTTATATGTTGTAAATTTTTCAGAGAAGAATTAAACGAAAAGTATGAAGGTAAAATTACTAAAGAGTTGTCTGGTCCCACATATGAAGTGCTAGCCAAAATCATGAAGGTCATTATTAATAGGAGAGTTACTGGGCCTGGTGATTTCTTAGGGTAAGTCAAGACTTTTTATTTGTTCTTTTACATTGCTACAATTTTCTTCAAAATACTATAGCAAGTCAAAAATGTTAATAAATAACAAATATGTATAGTACCAGGCTTGATTTGCCTGGTTTGGACTCAAGGGTTATTGCGGTTTTTCCAAGTCTTTATTCAAATGGATTTTCGTATCTCGGATACAGCTCGGGATCCGTTAATAGTAAAAATGGCAAAGATTTTGGATAAGATGTTTTATTTTCTCACAATTTTTATATATTATGTAGTATATTTTCGGCTCGTGGTAATTTTGAATTTCAGAAAGTGGTCCATGTCTATCAAAAGTTTAAGAAGCATTTATCTAGAGCAGTGTTTTTCAATCTTTTTCAAGACACGACCCCCTTAGCATGGTATAAAAAATTTCGACCCTCTGCCGCCTAACTTACATTAAAAAAATTAAACCCTTTTAACATTTTTCTTTATTATCAAGTAAGTATTTTGTCTTTGTTTTTAGTAACACTAAACTACCTACATACGACCCCTTTGCAAAAGCCTCGCGACCCACACTTTGAAAAAGATGTGTTCACTGATCTAGAGTATCTTTTATTAACATAAAAATAAGACTAGTACGCCGCGGAATTCTCTCACTTTTAGTGAGCTTAATGATCACAGCTTGGTGGCACATAGCCTGTAAACCTCCTTATTGAAGAAGGGAGAAATTCCTCCTTATTGAAGAATAGAAATAATAATAAAACGTAATTTACTCGATCTAGTCACATCAAGAGATGCTTATTTTTAGCTTTATTATATTAATACAACTAGCCCTATACAAATACACTCTCAATATAATACAAAAATATGTGAAGGGTACATGAAAAAGCCTTAACAGGCCCAACAAATAAAACCTTAAATAAAAATTAAAATTCAAAATAGCTAGTTTTGGGCGTGTTGATATAAATATTGCAATCTACCTGTTTTAGCTTGGTTAGGCATATAATGTGAATCACAACAAATCAAAAAAATCCAAAGTTTTTAATTGAAAAAAGTTGATTTTTCAAAAGCATGTGTAAAAGTTTATTTAAAAAATGTTTCAATTTTTGATTTTGATGAAATATTTAATGAACTTGATTCTAAAAAAAATTACATCTAAAACCCTAAAATTAAATTCTTTTCACACAAGTCTTATATATTTGTTATAGAATATTTTTACAAAAATTGTAAACATTGCAATAATTTCTGTAAGAAGAAAAATGAAAATGTGGAAAACTTCAAGCCTAAGAGAGCTGTCTTTTCGATGTTTGTCGCATTTGCGATCTTGTAGTGGCTAAACATTTTTTTGAGTAGTTAGAAGTGCCAATAAAGCATCATTTTAGTAAAAAATCTTATCTAATATAACTTAAATTGTTTGATTGATTTCAGCCATCACAAAACGCCAGCTATAGCATGTTCGTACAAGGCGGCGGCTGGCTACTTGTACCCGTTAGAGAAGGGTTTCATCTACGTCCACAAGCCACCTGTACACATTCGATTCGAAGAGATCGCGTC
The DNA here is from genome assembly GCA_036924255.1 of Apodemia mormo. Classification (NCBI taxonomy): domain Eukaryota; kingdom Metazoa; phylum Arthropoda; class Insecta; order Lepidoptera; family Riodinidae; genus Apodemia; species Apodemia mormo. Next base: position 30,104,619 of record JAUPFN010000012.1, on the reverse strand, counting down.
TGTCAACTTTGCCAGAGGAGGAGCTTCATCTACCAAGTAAGTTTGTTAGCTTGTTTATTTTTTATTTATAAAAATAAATGTGTACACCTAATACAGCAAAAAAACCCGCTTGTCTACTATTTGTCTTCGTTATATTCTGATATATTTTGGCCACATAATTAGAAGAGTAAGTGACTTTCAGGAAAAGCTAGTCATTATTGATAACACAGGACAAAAGATCTAGAGGCCATCACCATCTTGATGGTCTGATCAAATTACAAATGCCACCTCTTCTAACAAATTCTGTCAAGAGTGGAAGAAGAGCATGAACCTAAACCAATGGAAACAGATTGTCTGAGCAAGTGGATCCAGTGATCCTGAGCAATGAGGAACCGAATGAAGAGAGAGAGAGGGATATACATCTAATACAACAGTAGAAAGAAGTGTGCCTGTTTTAAATTACACTAGGTGTTAGTCACGATTTTGTTTGTGTAACCTAAAATCATTACTTTCTTTTGCTCAGTCGGGTAAAAAATTAGCCTTTGTAGTATTTTTATTTTATAACATAGGGTAGGTAGCAAACAAGCAAGTAGGTCTTCTGATGGAAAGAGATGACTATCGTCTTTATATACCAAAGTATTAATGGTGCATTGCTATTTGTGTGGCGAGATGGTAATGCCACATGATAAATATATTGTTAACATTTGTTATATACAGGGCCCATAGCATGTTGTAAACAACACCTTTGCCTTAATATTTTTTACAATTAAAAACGTTGGGACTTTACCAAATTCCATTATTTTTATGGGAATACTAGCTGCCGCGTGCAGCTCGCTGCATTATAAAAGTTTTAGGTGAATCCCACGGGATCATTTATATTTTCTGGGATAAAAAGTAGTCTATGTGCTATTCCAGGTTATCATCTATCTGTTCAGTAGTTCATCCAAATCTGTTCAGTAGTTTTTGCGTGATTGAGTAACAAACATCCATCCAAACATCGCATTTATAATATTAATTTATTTAACTTTCGCATTTATAATATTAATATAGATAATATAGATTGTAGCATTTACCGGTGGGAGGGATGCGCTGTGCCGCGCACCGGGCTGCATGGGTACAACCATCTTGCTTGTTTCTCCCGTGAATCAGCGTCGCTGTGTTTCAGAGAGAAGGGCAAGACCGGCAGTGTAATTACTGGCAACGAGACTTAACACCAAATGTACATAAACAAGTTACCTGGGCCAGTTCCAGGTAAACTAGTTCAGGTTCATTGGCGACGTCGACCACTTGCCCATCAGGTGGCATGTCTGCCAGCTTGCCTATCTAACGAACATAAAAAAATATAGATAGTATAGATTATACACTCATTCTTTTATTTCACACCATATGTTTTTGTAAAACCAAATGGAATTTATTTGGTTTAATCATGCAATAAAAATTACAAGTAATTTAGATAAATACCTATTACGTTAACATAATACGTGGGGTTGTATACGTCACACTTTACCAGACTGTTATTTTGTTTAGACTTTTCAGGATGTATGATCAAAATATACTTTCGTCCTACACAAATATTTATCCATAATTTAGCTAACGCTTGTGTGTTCCAGATCTTTCGATTTCGAAATAGAATTAAAAACCGGCACGATTCACACATTCAGCAGTATAGAGAAGGGAGAGTATGATAAGTTGTTTGATTACATCACGTCCAAGAAACTGCACGTCAAGAATACTGGCAAGAATGTAAGTATTTTTTATAGCTTGGTCTGGAGCTATAGGATTTGGAGCTTTTATATAAAATAGACTATTTCTTGCCAGAAGCTTGAGTATGTCGGGAAAAGGTCGAATTATTTGTCACTCCTATTGTGACAGATAATTAAGATGGTAGAATTCTGCGATGACTTGCGTGGATTAACGGATAGTATCCCTGGCAAGCTTATTCCTACCGCTATAATTGTAGTGGTTCTAATTCTAATAAATGTAGTGATTACATCTATATACATATAATAAAATCGTAGGAAAGTCAAAACTGTAAATTGAATATTGTTTTAAAAGAATACTTGAGGCGTGATCTACAATCGATATCGAAGCCAAAAATATAGTTTTTAGAATTTTTGTCTGTTTGTCTTTATGTATGTCCGGAGTAAACTCAAAAAGTACTGCATGGATTCACTTCAAATTTTGCATGAATATTACTAACATGTCGGGTCAACATATAGACTACATATTATCACGCTATCACCCGCGGGGGAGGAGCTGTGCGGAGTAAACGAAGTCCGCGCGGACGAAGTCGCAGGCAACAGCTAGTCATTCTATAAATGTAATGTTTTGGCTGCTTAAATTATTTAGTGGTACTGACTTCGACAAAGACTGTTTATTTCTGGGCCAAGGATTCGAATAGATTTAGCTATTTGGTTTTTCGATTTTTCTAGAAAACATAACTTTCTCGAAATTGCATAGTTGTCTTTATATTGGCCACCTATTAGACCATGGGACTTAAAATCTTTGGCTAAATGAAATAACACCTCTGCCCTCTTCAGATATATAGTTCTGATAGAATTTATAACAAACTGATCTATGTGTCTGTACAACCATATTTTTACATTACATTTAACATTACATTCGCGGACCGGGTTTGTAATGTTGACGTGTAGAAAGAATGTTGGATGAAAGGTTCACAAAACAGATATGCAATGTTAATCTGAAAGGATGCAGGTATCGAGGAAGGCCTCGATATCTACATCTTTCAGGATGTAGGTATTGACAGGACAACAGGCCGAGACTTACATATCATGCTGATCATGATATGTAAGTCTTGGCCTGTTGTCCTGTTGATTTGTTTTGTTGGATTGATCGGGTACTGTCAGAAGGTGATGTCACTAGTCTTCGAAACTGGCGTTTTTGTATGAAGAGAGTAATGAATAATGAATGTGGTGGTAGCGAGACAAATCTGCAAGGTTTGTGACATATGACATTCGGTTCTGTCGGCCTCCTCCATAAAGGATTTGGCGTGAAGATATGTGTGTATGTATTTGGTAGTTTTTATGCTGTTGGCGTTCATTACATGATTTAAATTTGGCCCATAATAGTTATTAGAAACCTGAGAGTTTCAATGGTTTTTACTGGCATGTTTCGCTTCGATGCTTAAGCCAGCCAGTAATCTTGTTCTTACATTTACATCTCCACTACTCGGTTAACAGTATACCATTAATATAATTTGGTGTCTATAGACGACGGTTCTCTCTTTATTATAAGTTGAGTCATCTGCTTGTCTGCTATCCTTTGTATTTAGTAAAAGAGTGGGGATATGTGTTGCATATAAAAGTACATGTAAGTTAATTTTGCACTTAACACTAACACTGACTTATTTATATTTATTTGACAAATACATTAAATTAACTAATAATAAATATTTGAACCATTATATTATATAAACAAAAATATGAAGACCATTTAGTTTAATAATAACACTCTATTTTTCAGACACGAACGTAAACAATTAATTTAAAATATCTAATTATGCATGTATATAAAATGATATGTACAAAAAACCAAATACAATATTTAAAAAAAAGGAGTAACATGTCAATTCTTTATAGTTTATACAACCTGTCAAAGAATTATATGTAAAAGCGAGAAGTTGGTTGAGAAACAGATACCGAATCCATTGCAACCATTATTAACATATTTTATATTTTTTTATAAATCAATAATTAAAAATAAAAATAATAGAAATCTTACATAAAAAGTTGATACAAAGAAAAAAATAAGCGTAAGTCACGGTAATAAGGCCTAAAACATTAAAATTTTTAAATTTTCATACCTTTAATCAAAAATATATCTAAGAAAAACATACTTTTATCCATACTAAGAATAAATAAATTGATAAAAAAACAATGTTTAAAATCATGAAAATAATTTTTTAGTGCCGAATTTATGGTTTTATTTAAAAATACTAATAGACGTGTTTTATAGTGTGCGCTCCTTCTGTTACACGTTGTATAAATATAATGATACATTTAAAAATGATAATAAATAAAAATGACATATTGTAAAATTATATCTATATGATGATGTAAGTAATCAATAAAACTTTATTATATTATTATTATTATAAGCTAGTTTTTATGACACGTGTAATGGTTTCCAGGACAAGGCGCTGTACGACGACGACTTCGGCGACTCGGACACGGAAAAGGAGCCGGACGCGTACCTGGCGCGGGTGAAGGCCGAGGCCAAGGAGCGGGACTCCGACGACTCCGACGGGGACGAGAGCACCGACGAGGACTTCAACCCGGAGAAGGCCAACGAGAGCGACGTGGCCGAGGAGTCAGTCTCACTCCTTATTTATATCATAAGATAGCAAACAAACAGATGGCTCTCCTGATGGTAAGAGTCAACCATCGCCTACAGACACCAAAGGTGTTAATGGTGCGTTGCTATCTTGTGGCGAGGTCTAATGCCACATGCATAAATTTACCGGCTAACTTGCCCTCCAAACCGTAACACAACAGTGATTAGCACTGACGCTATTGCTGCAAAATAGGTAAGGCGGTATTATCATACACCTGGGCGAAACGTTGCAGATCTCAACCAACTAGTAGTTAAGATGGTAATGACATATATAGCCAACTGGTCGCCTTTTACGATGTGCCTGGCAAAACGACTTGGTCTATTCTTCAAAGAAGCCCGGAACCAACACGGGGAAAATCTTATACTCTTATACACATACGTACATATACCATCCGTTATGGTAGAGGTGAGGACTTCAGCCCAACAAGGCCAACGAGAGTGACGTGGCAGAGGAGTCAGTCACACTCTTATACACATATATGTATACATATACTATCCATTATGGTAGAGGTGAGGACTTCAGCCCGGATAAGGCCAACGAGAGTGACGTGGCAGAGGAGTCAGTCACACTATATGTATATATATATATATACACATATATACATTCATGTATATACTGTCCGTTATTGTAGAAGTGAGGACTTTCAACCTCCACAAGACCAACGAGAGCGACGATGCTGAGGTGTCAGTAACACTCTTATTAGTCTTGGGTAGTTCGCGAGCGACCTAGGTGGGAAGAGCGCTCTTTTAGGTGAACTATGCGAACTAGTTCATTGAAAATCCCGCTCTTAGTTCTTTTTATATTTCTGTTAGCGTCTACTCAAGGAACTTATATATGATAACTGGAATTGTTACGAAGCAATATTTGAAAAATAAAAATGTACTTTATTTCGTTACTCATAAAGTTGACATTTGTTTCTTACATAACAGAGGGGAAAAACGTTCTGAGCAAGACAACGACATGAGTGGATGTTGCCAGGGCTCGCTTCAATGTCGAAATTTAGAAATTGGAACCCAAAAAATTGATAATTAAAAAAAAATTGTTTTTGTCACGCAAAACATTCTGTAAACTCAAGGGCTTTATTGTTTTCTACTGATAGTGGAGTAGTATCATTTTGAATCAAAACTAAACTAAATTATTTGGGTTTTCATCAACTCAAAACTTTCCTTTCTTTTGAATTAACTTTCATGGAATATTTTGAAGGGTGTTTTACTAATTAAAAGTCTAAAATGTTGCGAATTTTTATTTTAATATCCAAAAAAATATCATTATGCTAGGTTAATATTTAAAAGAGCTACATAATACGGAAAATATATTAATAAACTTATTAGTAACGAAAACAGCGATAACCTCAATTCAGAGAACGGACGATAAAATGTATTTATAATGCGCAAAATAAATTGGTTTTTTCCTGTTAATCATTAACTAACGCAGTCGAGTAGTCGACCATAATTTACATGCGTTATATTGCTACAGTTGAACAGTTTTAGGAATTATAATTAGGTTTTCTGTTTGTTATTTCATAATTTTGTACAATAATACCATTTACCCTAACTAAGAATCGAACCCGAGCCGCGCGCTTGCCAGACTGATACCTAACGTCCTACGCCGTACGACCGATAGATGATTCAACATCTTATTATTCTTATAAGCTAATCCTATGGGGTGATTGAGCATAACAGCTTATTATTTATAATTTACATTATTTGTATTATTTTATGCTGTTTATTGATGAAAAGTCTAACATATACTCATTCAAATATATTGATTTCGAAATGATCGTTTGAGCATAATATTAAAATTTATAAAAGATAAATTATGATTTTCTCTCTAATTTATTATTACAAATAAATAACCATAGACTAAAAATAAGTAAAAATACTCCATGGAGTAGTTTGAGGTAGGGATGCACGATTCAAAATCGATTCTTACTAGAATCGATCTTTTCCTGTTGTCGATTCGATTATTTACATCGATTCTTCAGAGCAAGTTGAATCGACAGATCGATTCTTCAGAGTACAAAGTATAAGTTTCCTTACGACTAATTATACAATATTTTGCTATCTAATATAGTATCTTAATTTATAATTCAATAGATCTAATCCACTTCCCAAAATTCTTGCTTAATAAGTTCTTTTTGCATTCAAGAGCTTTTAGATTATTGGGAATTAGATTGAAATATTTTATTGCCACAAAAAACGCATTTTTGGTACTTAAAGTTTTACTAAATTTTGGTAAAGTTATCTGTCTATTACGTGTATTTATAAACCTCTCAGAGTGCATTAATTTACAATCTGTAAAATAATAAGTAAGCGCATTCACAACAAAATACTGGTTAATTTTTAAAGGTACTAACATTTCATTTTCTATTTTCATTTTACTTATCAATTTATTCTGCAAATTTCTAATAGGTTTAATCGTATTATCATATGCACCACCCCAAGCAATGATTCCATAGTTTATAACACTTTCGAATAGACCATGATATATTGTTTTCAGTATAGATGGGTGTAGCCAATTACTTAATTTATAGAATAAAAAAGTGAAATACTTGACTTTTTTAATCAGCTCAGTTACATGCTTGTTCCTAGTTATATGTTATTAAATCTAACGAATCTTGTCCGAAAAGAGCATTTGACTGTAATTCGTCAGCCTATAAAGTATCTACGCATTAAAATATTTCCACAAAATTACGATGAAAAATCTGAACAATAGTGGAATCAATGTACACAATATATAAAGATATGCAGTCTTTTGGGTTTTTTATTTTATTAATTGCAATTATTAATCGCAAGCGCGCAACTAACTGTTAGTATAGAATTATATATATTTTCATGCTTATGATATATTTGACCAATCACGTTACAAATATTTTATATTTTTCATCTAAATTATACTTATGGATTTTTTTAATTCAAAGAACCAGATTTCTTTTTTAATGTTTATTATTATATTTTTATCTCTTAGCATACAAAATATATTTGTTCAAAATTTTAATTCTAATTTTAAAAAGCTATATACTTCAAAATCTATTCATCAATCCTTCTACAACAATACATTTGTAATAAACCATCTGTTTACTATCTAAATTCACTCTTATCAGAACCACACAACCCCCATGAAAAAAATATATTTAAAAAATATATTTTAAAATATAAAAATTATGTATTTTAAATATATGAAAAATACATGAAAAATATATAAATTATATATCAAAATATAAAGTCCATAAATTTCCAGATCGCTACTATTATTTATTTATTTATTTATTTATTTAAATTTTGCACACATTCTTTTGCACAGGTAGACTTAACGCCCAAGAGCATTCTCTGCCATTACTGTTTGTCCCTTTCTTGCAATTGCCAGTGTAAATAAAACTTTCGGATGGTAGATTTTTATATATTCGTTAATCGTTAAATCCCTTTTATTCATACACGCCGATAGATACATTAGCATAAAATCATAAAATGTATTGTAATTAACATAGTGAGTTTAAAATGTGCTTATTTTAATTATTACGTAATTACTTACGCATTGCAAAAACTGTTTCTCAAATTAGTAGAATTACTTAGTAGTAATTTGCAAACTACGCATGGCCACACTTATATATGGCGATTGGCGCTTTATTTAGTAGAAAGAGACACACTCCACTCATGTCGTGGTACTCTTCGGAACGATTTTGAAGCGCGTGTAGGCATTCCGGGTAGAATGTAACTTCCTTGCGTCTACTTTACTAGACAGTGGCACTATGTGACCAACCGAGTTATTTACTTTTACTGTGCGCGCCTTGATATTTCGATAATCGATATCGATACTAAACAACTTCAAATCCCCATGGTTAAAATTTTATCAAATCATATGAAATCATAACAATCGTCAACTGAAGTATTGCTGGCTAATTATCAAACAGAATACTAATACTATTTATGTTTTATTTTACGGTAAGTTTAATTAAAATTAAAAAAATTCTCTTCTATTCCCATTTATTGTTACAAATAATTGATTATTATTATTATATATCACGTTAATTATGACTAATTATTAATATAAATCATTTTATTTTTTCGTTTTTATTTCGATAAAAGATTTTATGTGCCATAACAAAAAAGTCAACTTTAATTGTAAAAATTCATACTTTTTAAGTATTCTAATATAATTACACATTATACTAGGAACTAGCCTAGCTGTTGACTAATCATTAATAGAAATTATTTTATTTTTCATTATTTAAATAAAAAATCTCATATTACAAAATGGACGTGTAAAATTTTCATGTAATACTTTGTATTTTTTAAATAACAATAAACAAAACTTACAATAATCATAACTATATTTTTTCTTTATTTATTGTTCTTAATAAATTATTTCAAAAAAGAACTAATGAACTAATAGAACGAACTAGTTCATCCTTGGATTTTGAACTAAATTGAGCGCTCTCTGTAGTGAACGGTTAGGCCCAAGCCTAACTCTTATACACATATACATATTGTCTGCTATTGTAGAGCTGAGGACTTTAACCCCCACTAGGCCAAAGAGAGATTTGTACCTAGTCTTGCCATGCATATTGTTACGAAAAGAAATGTGTAAACGGTTGACCCTACAGGCCATCCCTAAAACTTCCCACTATTATTTATTATAAGATATTTTAAGCTCAAAAAAATAAAAAATATAAGCATAGATTTTTCAGTTCAAACATCTATTTTGTTAAAAATTGCAGTATATTAATTTTTGATAAGATGTATATTTTGAAAACGATGATGGCATTCAACTCAATTTTTGATATCTAAAATATTACTTTAGCTAAATATTCGATAGGTTGAAAAATTTCGATGCGATGTCAAAAAACATTTTATTTTTAATTTTCTTCATTGATAAATCCCAAAGAAATTGACCGATTTTGATTAAATTAACGGTATTTGACGCAATTTTTAAAGGAGAAAAGCTGATAAGAGTTTTAAGTCAATCGGTGAATTGTCTTGAAAGTTATTTAAAAAAATTAAGTAAGTTTGCTAAAAACAACGTAATTTTAATATTTGAAAAGCTATAAGTTTTTAGAATTAGATTCGATTTTGATTTTTGCAACGGCATTAGACGTAGTTTTTTTAGTACTAAGATATAATAAAAAATGATTGGTTGAAAAATTTCAAAGCTATGTCGAAAAAACACTTTGTTCAAAATTTTTCGTCAACGATTACTCCCAAACGGATGAACCGATTTTGATGCAATTTGCGCATTACACGCAGTTTTTTGAGGAATAAAGCTGATTAGTTTTTGTACTCAATCGGTATATTAATTTGGAATAGCATTTTTTTAATAATTATATTAAAAAAATACTGTTTCGCCAAAAAAATTGTTGGGTTTTTTCCAAAATATCTCAAAATCTCCTGAGCCGAATCGCTTCAAATTTTTAGGAATTCTAAGTTGAGCGAAATCCAATCGAATGCCATCAACCGCGTTGGGATCAGTCCAGCCGTTTAAAAGTTATGAGATGTTTACATACACACACCCACACACCCACACATACATACATACATACATAAATACATACTGACGTCATCGTGAAAATAGTCGAAAATGGTTTCTAGGACCTCAAAACGTGGACATCTGGTGAAAACTCGATTTTCGAAAAATATTTTCGAATACGTAGTGGGAAGTTAAAAATTTTATTACACGTAACATTTATCACTATTACAGTGTGTTAGTTTAATACATTAATATAAAACCATTAAAAATATATAAAGCTTTTTCAAGGTCTCCGTTGGCTGCAATACAGTGCTTTAAACGGTGAGGCCAGTTATCAATAGAAGCACACACTTTCCATGGCAAATATTTTCTCTGTCAATCATACAGATCGAGTTTTGTGACCAGGTACCGAGTCTATTTGAAAGGACCATTGTTGGTTATTGAACATGGTGTTGTTAAAGGGCTTAAATACTGTCTCAAGAACGGTATCTTGATACATTTGTTGCAAAATACCAAGTTTCAATAGACAAGTCCCGGTTATTAAAGTACCGATTAATTAGAATTCCAAAATGAAATATTTTTTACCTATGTTTTTGCACCACCACATGAAACAAATGATTACATTTGTTTCATGTGGTGGTGATGGTGATGTACAAAAATCGAGCGAGCCTTACAGTAGTTGCTTAAGGTGTGTAACATGTGACATGTGTCACAGACTACAGAAAAATGAGGAAAAAGATGTTACATATCAAAAATGAAAAAATGATTTAAGAGATATACTTAATATTTCATGTTATTATTTACAGATACGATACAAATCCGTCGTCGTCAGAAGACTCTGATGCCTCCAACGCCTCTACTTCAAGCAAAAAAGAAAAGAAGAAAGAAAAGAAACCCAAGAAAGCTGTCACTATTGTAAGTACTAATACTTATATTTAAAACTTATAATATTAATATTAATAATAATAATAATAATAAATGTTTATTTCAGAAAATTACATAATCAGACTTAAATCTATAATTACAAGTTTTTCTTAGATATTTATGATATTACGTGTGCCTGAACTAGGAAAACTTGTGTTTCAGGCTGAAAGAGCAAGTATACTTTAAATAACTAATCATATTTTATCATTTATACTACAAATAAACATAACTTATGATACAAAAAAAATACATGTAAATAGGTAAAGTCTACTCTAACCTTATTAACAAATTCACTGTGTCTTCGTAGGACAAACTTTGTAGGGATGACTGGAGCCTTTTTTTGCATTTATGGAAAGATTATTGATAAATATCTAATAATGCATTTAGTCTATTGTAGAGATATGGGCCTAGAAATAAGTAAAATTTTGTTACAAAACTTTGTTTTATGGCAATTATATGGGAACAAACTATATCTTTTCTTATTTTGTTAGTAATTTCTGTACAGTAGGGAAGAGCTACGTGCTGTTTTAGTACTATGTTTACTGTTTAGTATAAAAAGCTGGCGGACTGTTAGCACTGTACATGATTTATAAAGAAGGTTAGTGGAGAACAGGAAAGGGCGAAATGTAGCCACCTTGAGAATTGCTCTTTGCGCTCTCTCGACGGATATTAGTAGCGTTTTAGCTGCACCACCCCATGAGGTAATGCAGTAAGTTATTATTGACTGACATAGAGCAAAGTAAACTTGCCTAATTATTGTAGTGTTAGCAATATAGCGCAGTTTTTTAAAAACAAATATCAGCTTTCTTATTCTATTACATAAGGCCCCTATATGATATTTAAATGTAAGATTTTCATCTATCAATATACCGACGTATTTTATTTTATTTGTGATTTTAATTGTTGGACATGCACATTGGTTATTATTGTGGTCATTACAGCAATGAGCGATTAATTTTGAGTTCAACTCGGGTGACTTACGCATTGAAAACTTTATAATGCTAGTTTTGTCCGTATTCAATGTTAATAAATTACGCCGAAGCCAGCTGTTAACAATATTAAATCCCTGTTGTGCGTGCTTATATAATTCATTTTTTGAATCAGATGAGAAAAGAATGGCAGTGTCGTCTGCGTATGATATGATTTTGCCGTTACCTAGCTTTAGATTACAAAGGTCATTTATATATATCAAAAATAGAGTTGGTCCTATAATACTTCCTTGGGGAATTCCAAAGGAAATGTTTTCTTGTTCAGTACTAACAACACTACCTATTTTTACGCATTGGGTTCGTTCTGCTAAATAACTGGTAAAAAGTTTTAACTGCTCGCCCCTTACGCCTATATTTTCAAGCTTGTTCAATAGGATGGGGATTGAGACTGTATCAAAAGCCTTAGCAAGATCAAGAAAGATTCCTAATGTGTGGTTGCCTTTATCAAGTTCTCGTGCAAGAAACTCCGTTAGATGATGTACATTGTCAGTAGTCGATAATTTAGGCCTGAATCCAAACTGTGTTTTCGATAATATCGATTTTTCCTCCAAGTAATTTACTAGTCTTTTATTTATAATTTTTTCTAGTTCTTACTTCCAGATTTAAAAATAGGGATAACAACGGCTTTTTTAAGACATTTTGGAAAAAGTCCTAAAGACAAACATTTTTGGGAAATATATGTTAGTGGAGGAATTAATATATATCTAAACTGCGGCCCTACCATGAACTCTTATAGCAGGGCAATTTTAGCCGATAATTAAACTGTCCTGCTATTTCGTACCATGAAAGCGTTATCTAACAGGCCAGTCAGTGACCACGTGACCTATGCCGGCGAGCGATCGTTTTACTATTCAAACCAACTTCTGCCCTGCGTTAGCGTACCATGAAATGTTTTTGTCAGACCGAAATCGATATTTGAACTGCTAAAGTGTCATAATATTGCCGGTCACTTACAGGTGGTAAAAAGTAACTTTTATTGGATTGCTTTGTCTTAAATATACTGTATACGTAAGTATTTTTTATTATTACTGCTATTCCTAGCCCTAGTCCTATTAGGAATTTATACTGTATATTTTTTAACATTAACTGTGTTTTAGAAAAATATTGATATTGGTATAAAATACAGTACCTAATTCATTACTTCTAAATAAAGTTATTTATTTATTATTTAATATTTACTTACTTTTAAAGCATTTTTTATTTATTTTTAATTTTATAAAAAAAAAAGTATCTTCACGCTCGTATCCCCAAAGAGGTAGGCAGAGGTACAACAAGTGTACTCACGATTAGCCAAAGCCTATCGCCACCCGGGCACTTTTTCCAATCCCGGGCAACATTGCTTTTGTCAGAAAACTGAAAAACACATTTTGTTGAATTGTCCGACCCGAGACCTCATGTGATCAACTCCGACACCGGACCACTAGACTACAGAGGAGATACACATAAATTTAGATGTGTGATGAAAATTAAAGTTTTGAGTGTGCACTTTTATTGAATCCCGTTGCAATATCTTTATGAGTACTTAAAATATCTCATAAAACTTCCAATTGTTCATTGAATATATTAATATCATTAATATATTCAATTCGACTTTCGACATCAATCACGTTCATGAAATCAATGTGTTAAAATTACAATTACACAGCTTTAAAATAGTCACAAACTATTCCAAAACTCTAATCTCAAAAAATCAAGACGTACTCAAGAAATTTAAAAACCGCGCTCATAACATAAATGTCTTTATTAAACAGTTCAAGGTCATGTGTAATATTCCCAGAGTTGCGTTCTTTAATGGATGCCGCTTAACAAATATTACGTGGTTTACTTTATGTTCCATATATTTTACGTAGACTTTAAATAACTTAAAACTTGATCTATTTTGCCAATTTGTATTCTTAAATTCAAGATTTCTTATTAAAATGCATTAATAATAATAACTTTATACTAAAATTTAAAAATCGGCAAGTTATGTGTTTCTCAACGTTAATAATGTGCCAGAGATAATGTGACCGGCCAGAAGACGACGCATTGCAGGTCAACAAAAATTAGTTCATGGTACGATAGTAAAACCTGACAGGTTAATACTCATAGTTGAACTGCCTGGAACTTGACAAGTATTATAAGAGTTCATGGTAGGCCCTCTGTTTAATAATTTGGTTGGTTATATTATCCCATCCTACTGCACATTCGTCTTTTAGACTCATAATAATGCTCTCTACCTCGGCTTCATCAGTATCTAGTAGCACAAAGGATGACTTGGATGTATTGCTCATACAAGTTGTGCTTGCATTCGAAAAATATGGCTGACCTTGCACTTTTTCTGCTTAACTCTTACCGACATTTACAAAGAAGTTATTAGCGATATTAGCTGATGTCATTTCTGTCGCATGTGCCTGTAATAGATTTAATGATGGCTCATCACATTTTTTGGTATATGTTGCTTTTTTAATATATTTCCAGATCTTTTTATTATTGTTGCCCGCTTGTTCTAGGGACTTTTGTTCATAGTTGATTTTCACTTTTTTTATGAGTTCATTGCAGAAATTTCTGTATATTTTGTAAGATAGTTGCAAAATCAAATTATGCGGGTGAGCTTTGGCTTTCATATGCAGTTTATCTCTATGTCTCATACACCGTATAAGACCTGGCGTAATCCAAGGTTTTATATTATAATTTTTATTAGTCAAACGAACAACAGTTGTATTTTCCTGAATTGCACCTTGAAGTTGTTCAATCACATACATCATAGAAATCTGCGGATCAGCGGTATTGTAAACTGGGGCAAAGTCTATATTACGTAAACATTCTTCGAGATTTTTTATGTTTAATTTCGATACTGTGCGACCGTTGTTTGTTTTGGGTAATTTGCAATCTAAGGTAATTAGAGCAGCATCATGATCAGTTATTGTTGAGTTAGTAACAAGTGTGAGTGAAGGAAAATGGGATTTAAGCATGATATGGTCTAAGCATGAGCCACTTTGATGAGTAGGGAATGTATGAGCAGGTAACAAACCATGAAAAGAGCATAAGTTTAGATATTCTTGAACGTCTACATTGTCATTTTGTGGAAGGATGTTTATATTTATATCTCCAATTATAATGATGTTTTTGAAAGATGATATAGTTTGCAAGGTGTCATTCAAAGAGTCAACAAAGTTTTTTATATTTCTAAAACAGGGGGGCCTATACAAAGCTAATATAGCAGTTTGTGCTCCCATTCTGATCAACAGTCGGTTACAGTCGTTTATATGTGGTTCCTCGACTGAGACATTAAGGCCATTTCTAACATAAACTATTACACCGTCATTTTGATTATAATTTATATTACTACTATAACCCGTGTATACATTTATTAGTGGTATATTATATTGAGTGTTAGGCCAGCATTCGGTCAAAACAATGAGATCGCAATTTACGTTAAGTCTTTGTTGAAAAACGCTAAAGTTATCAAAATTTTTATAAACACTCCTTATATTTTGTGTTATTATAGTCAATGGATTACTGTAAGAAGAGATATATTGTTTACAATTTTCCACTTCACAAAGCTTGGCGTCCGATACAGAGAAAATATCTAATTCATTAATTAGGTTATTAATCATACTAATCTATTTAATTATTATAAATCTAAAAACTTATAAAATAAAGGAGGGAGATAATAGGTCCGATCTACGACAATAAGCGGCGCTCTTAGGCGCCTTCATAATCAATTGAGTTGATGTACCTCTTTTTTGGGCCATTATTTTTGCTGGACAGTCAGCAGCACCTGTATTATGATTGCTGGGCTGTTTGAAACGGCAGCAGGTTGCGCATTTTCGATCCTCTTCTTTTTTAGGGCATTCCTTTAGAGAATGAACTAGATCACCACAATGGCCGCAGGTGTTTGTTGACTCCCGACATGATTTGGCCGCATGTCCATTGTCCATACTGCTGACACTTGTAACAACGTGTGACCAAAGTGAAGTCTCTCACTGGGCAAGATGACCAATTGATAAAGACTCTTTCTTTTGAAACTAGGGCTTTTCGAATAGTTGCAGGAACTTGGACTACATAGTTACAGGTCTCCGCATCCCGTTTACCCGATCTATGGCTTAGCTTAATGGAGGTCAAGAAGGTTTCCAAAGATGGACCTTGAGAATCGTCAGCCAAATTTTGGTGGAACAAACAAGTAAAAACTTATTTTTCTTGCATCGATGCAGGCACTCCCACTATCACAATTCTAGGCCTCCGTTTATATGGTTCATCGATTACAAGGCCGAAATTAGACCGCTGCGCCGACTTTTTCAGCTTTTCAATGTCCTCTTTGGTGTCTGTGCTGATTATGACTCCGCCATTTCTTGTCTTGCGTAGACCTCTTACGTGTAACTTCAGCTGTTCAGGGCATATAATTTTTTGGACCAATGTTTTTGTCTCCTCGCTGGACTTTGACTTATCATTTGGGTATATGGCAAGTGAACTGATGTTTAACGGCTGAATGAAGTCTGTACTACTCTTTTTTACCATGTCGGCAAAGGAAAAACCCTTAGTAGGAATGGCTGGTTTCGTTGACTCCTTAATGGTTGTTTTAAGGTCCTGTAATTGCTGCGTAATATCAGCTTGGTCATCAAGTTTTTGAGAGAGGTTGTTGATGGTAGAGTGAGCTTGTATGGTTCTTAGCTTAAGAGATTGATACTGTACTGCCATCTGCGAAGTGCCATGAGCTATTTTACGACATAAGCCACTTATTTTCAATTTTTGGTCTGAGTTTAATTTGCCCTCTGTTGCGATAGAGCACACTTCACTGAGACAATTCTCAATAGACGTCAACCAATTCTAGATTTCAGGGGTTGAAATTACTTCTGGAAAATTGTCTTCCTTTTTGGGAGCGTCGTCATGATGAGGTACAGGTGGGGGCACTGGCGTGTGAGGTGGAGTGCGTGGGGTCCTGCTACTCCGGTTGAAGGGACTGGCGTCCATTCCGATGTTTATTAATTCAACTCACTTATTTTTAATTTTGATAAACAGACATAAACTTACATAGTGCTAACTTATCACTCATTCAGCAAAATCATTACATAATAATTTATTTTTGTTAAATAATAAAATATGACCGAATTATCAACAAATTGCACGTCAGCGCAACTACGCGATCGCGATATATTCGATAGATTATTAATTTAAGATTGTAACTAATCAGTTCATTCGAATTCTTATGATCTTTAGGAATTCAATTAAAGCGTATGCTATCCGATCAGTATCAGGAGTTTTTTGTTATCTGTTTTTTTAAGGACTTTTATTCCCATTTTTATAATTTAATATTTATTGACGCATAAATATATCAATTATAGATTTTGAAAACTTTTTTTCGAAATGAACTTAGCAGTTGGCCCAAATGAACGCTACTGGAAAACCAGGCGTTTCGGACGAACAGTGCTCAGGCAGAGTTTAAATTAAGTGGGCTAAGAGCCCGCCCTAAGGGTGTCACATGTGAGACCGAACCTCGGCTTGGGGCAGTATTTTGACGATGAGTGGGAGCGTAATTGGCATCAGGGCTTCAGCTTAATACTGACTCTTTACCGGTGTCTCGAGTGTTGGTTGAACGAAACAGTGGGCCGAGTCGCCGCCGGCGGCGACTTTGACGTGTTCGTGTAAATTGTGAAGTGTAGGTTGTTATGGGATCATCGGGATCGGATAGGACGTGACGTGGTCTTTTTCGTTTATTATCAGTGATCGCGTCCGGAACGTAATCGGCAGTGGCTCTCACCAGAGGGTTTGGGTGAAAGTATGTAAGAAAGAAAGAAAATATTTATTTGCAAGAATATGGGTGTTACAAGTTGTTAAAAATTAATTAAGTTACCAACATATTCTACTATTATATGGTGTGCAAATATTTAAAAATTATCATTATATAATATTACGTTTAAAACTTTGTATTGGGTTTTTAGAATTACTACCGGATCGGAACGTGGCCACACACTGAGAAGATCCGGCAGAAGTTACTCTGTGGGGTTGTCTTTTTTTCTCTATTTAATGTACTTATTAATAATGTACAAGAATGATATCATATCACACAAGTTATTTTTATAATTACAAGTTTCATTTTTCGTGTATTCAAAATTTTTATAATTTACAACATTGTCCCCATTAATAAAATTTTATTTCATTGATTTTTTTTAAGCGAATTCAACGAATTTATATTTCTTTCCATTAACATTAATTTTATCGGCTAAAAATTTTTTAATATCATAATAAGTTTTATCTAACAACAAATCAAACAACTTTTTGCGAAATTTATTATAGGCAATGATTTAAGACTATCAGAAATATGATTGTATAATATTATAATAATAGACAACAATACACATTTTTTGTAAATACATTTAATTTTTGATTATGTGTCTCATCGCTTTTTTTAAAGTGGCGTTGTGACGTCTCTTTGAAGTGTTTTTGTAGTGTCAGTAATTCTGGGTCCCTATGAAGATCTATATTCCGGACGTACCACGGGCTGCCAGTAGCCATACACATAAATCTGTTTTGTACTACTCGTAGTTGGTGTATGTCTGATGTTGGTCGCGCTAGTATGCTCAGACAAACTCGTAAATCATATATAAATTTCATATTCTGCATCAATTTCTCGCTTTGATTTTGAAATTTGTGGCATTCTGTAAACATGTGTAGGTACTGTGTCATCAACAGTGTACCAGTCGTCAATGTTATGTGAGCAACGCAATTTTTTTAGGAAAACGTCCATAATTTACTTGTCATTTTAGTGTTTCGGTTTGGAAGATAAGGTGGCCGGTAAACTTTGCAATTGACATTCTATTACTTCCATCCGGATAGCAACGCGCCAATACTTATTTGGTACCTACAGACGATGGTTTCTCTTTTAATCACGAGAGCCATATTCTGTTCGTTTACTACCTAGTGATATTCAAAAAATTGAAAGAAACTTACCGCAGATTATTTACCTTGGGGGATAAAGCATCGCCGCAAAACGCGTTCCTACCGCCGCGCCGCTGAGCCTCGATACGACAGACAAATGGAAACTCAGGTTTAGGACAGATTGCTCCTACAATCACATTTTTACATTTTTTTTATTACAATACAGCAAACAAGCAGATGGTTTTCGTGATGGAAAGAGTCAACCATCGCCTATAGACACCAAACATGTTAATGGTGCGTTGCTATCTTGTGGCGAAGTCTAATGCCAAATGCAATATAATTGCATGCATGCATGAAACAAAGCAAATCTGTTTTGTTCTCTCTGCTTACTACTGGACGGATTTGGCGTGAAGCTATGCAAATGCATTGCGTTTGTTTAAATATGAAGGAGGAATTTAAAATTCTCAACTTAGACGTATATAATTTAACGTTACAGTCGGAAGCACCTAGGAAACGTAAGGATAAATCAAAGAAAAAAGAAAAAGATGCGAACGCCCCGAAGCGACCTTCGACGGCGTTCATGTTGTGGCTGAACGAGAACCGCAAGGGCATCATCGACGAGAACCCCGGCATCAAGGTCACCGACATCGCCAAGAAGGGCGGCGAGATGTGGCGCGACCTCAAGGATAAATCGGTAATTTTTTTAACTAATTTCAGAAATCAGATATACTTTACTTAATAAAACTTTTTACAAGTTATCTTGACGCGTCAACATTTCTTTTTAAACTACTTCCGAATCGGAAACGCGGCCACACACTGAGAAGATCCGGCGGAAGAAACTCAGCGGGCTTTTTTTTTCATATCACTTTTATATAATTTCAGTCTACTATCACATACATACACAAACAAATCATCATGCCGGATCCTTAATGAGATAGGCAGAAAGAACCGAGTGCTATACATCACGATCCTTGCAAACTTGTCTCGCTTCCTCCACATTCATTACTCTTTTCATACAAACACGCCGGTTGTGAAGACTTGACACTACCATCGGACAGTACTCGATCAATCGGATGATATACTTTCACATCTAGTACGTAAAGCCGCTATTGCCAGAAATAGTCGATAATTGTTATCAAGTCGGTGAAATGTGGTGATGGGGATCACCACTCATTTTGCCAAACGATAAACCGGGGAATCGTGTTGAATCGAAAAGTCTATAGACTTCAGCTTCAGCTTACTCTGTCTACCCCACAAGGGAAGCGTTCGTGATTATATTTTTTATCACATCAAGGGTTTTGTGTGAGAAATAAGCTATATAAAAACCCGAGATTAAGAAAAAATCGGCAGCAAAAATAAATAAATATTTTTCGAAGGCATTTCAAAAACAACTTTATTTTATACAGCTACCAAATTATTTTATGCAACTATCGAAATTATCCCATATCTCAAAAACTACATGATCGATTTTGCTCTCAAATATATTTACGTTTGAATTTTTTATTGAATTCTATATTTCCAGTTTGTTTTTCAACAGTTTTTTTTTTTCCAAAATTTTTCACTCCATACTCCTCTAATACCCCTGTAACTTTATCACTGGGTTCATAAAATACACCTACCTTAAATATTTTAACAATTCATTACTTATAGTTTCTGAATAAAATGTCTGTTACATAGGGATTGAAGGACGAACAGACGGACATGACGAAATAATAAGAGTTCTTTTTTACCATTTGGCTATGGAACTCTTAAAAATTTCCGAAAAATAACCGGTGTCTTTTTTATATTTTTGGAACATTTTTTTTTATTCGCACATTTTGTTATTATTATGTAACATTTTTTTATTTGTACAAATTAACCATTTACTATAATTTTTAAAATTCTTAAGCCCCTCGACAATTAAAATTTAATTTATTTATTTATTATGTCAATTTATTAAAATAATTAATTTATTTTAATAAATTGACATAAACTCTTTTTCTATCTGATTTTTAGCTTACCGCCATTTGACATTTTTTACATTATTTATTTATTAATTTGTAGATAACTTTTACTGTAAATGCCAGATACAATAGAAACAGTTCCTTGAATACTTTTAAATGAAAAAGTTAACAGTATTAGAGAACAAAATAAAGAATATTGTTCCCTACATTATGGCTGGTAACCAGAATGGCATCTATTATGATTTATGAGTGTTAGTTCCTGTTGCTGACTTTCTTTTACGGATATCGGGTTGAAATTCTAAATTTCACCCTAATTATCTGAACATGTGGAAAGCTTTGCTTTGTAATTTTCGCCTCTCACTATTCCTGTGGAACCAATGTTGGAGTGTTTCTAAACGGATAGAACTATAGACTTTGAAGTAACAAGCTTAATATATACTAATTAGGAAAACATTTAATATTCGTGTTTAACTTTTTGATTTATAATAAAGATTTATGCTTGATTAATTGATTGGTAAGTTTTTGGTGCGTCATGTACGGAAAAAATCTATCAACTAGTATTTATTGTCTACAAATTATAGACAATATTAACCAACAGATAATATATATTATATAATATTATTTATTGAATTCTACATTTTTTATAATTATAACATTTCAAAAATGTTTAATAAGAAATATCGCGTATTTTTTGCAATTGCAAATTACAACAAGGGTATAATATCTCAAAATATGCTACAAAAAATTATGGAGAGTGCCAGTCTCTTATGCTTAGTGTACACAGATTATGCATTATTTAATATTATTTAAAGCATGTAAATATAAAGTAGAAGCCGCTGAGTTTTAAAAGCAGGAAGCCTTGACTTCACTGTTTCTGACAGCGTTTTTATATCGTTAGTAACTTAAAATATTGACTCGTCAAAAACTGTAAAGTATAATTTGAATCTATATTAATATTATAAATGCGAAAGTTTGGATGTTTGGGAAGATGTTTGGATGGATGTTTGTTACTCAATCACGCAAAAAATACTGAACGGATTTGATTGAAGCTTGGCACACAGGTAGATGATGATCTGGAATAGCACATAGGCTATATTTTATCCCGGAAAAATTAGGTGATCCCGCGGGATTCACCAAAAACCTATAATGCAGCGGGCTGCACGCTGCAGCTAGTTAAAAAATAAAATTACGTCAATTGCGATTTTGCACAGCAACACACCGACTCAGGTATTATTAAAATTCGATTTTTTTGTGTAAATCCACTCCGACAGTAATCAACTAAACCTAGGTTAAATTATTTCTTAACTTTTAATTAAAAAAACCATCTTTTTTTAACACTTTTGTTATTGCACCTAATTATAAATTTGTTTACTGGTATCTCTAATGGAAGATATCTATCAGAAATGTTATGTAATAGTTACACATTGCTTCAAAAAAGTTGAACCTAGGCTTCCCAATCTACAGTTTAATCACTAAACCAACAAAATCAAAGCTATAATTTACTGAACTATTATTTATTAATTTAACTCAATGTGTACAAAAATTAAAATTAAACTACACATGGTCAGATCTATATATTAATATGTGAAGGGAAAACTTTGTACCCCTATTTAAGACAATTACGCGAAAGGTAGAGTATGAGGGGCATAGTTAATGTTTACATAGCGGAGGACTACAGAACCCAATATGTTTTAATAAAAAGCCTGAGAAAAATGCATGAAATTAATTAAAATAAATATTACACATACTACATTAAAATGACATACATGTTTTATACACACATGTATCTATACTATTTTCTTTACGGCTAAAATCAGTTGTCAAATTTAAAATAGATTTTAGTGTTCTGTCTATGTAGAGTCTATGGTCGAATTTCGGCCACAATCAATCGCTAGTTTTTATAAATAGGTGTACTTATCTTTTTAATTTATTTAAGGAATGGGAGGAGAAAGCTAGCAAGGCGAAGGAAGAATACAACATAGCTATGAAGAAATACAAAGAGAGTGGCGCAGAAGATGAGTTCAAACAAAAGAAAAAACAAGCAGAAAAAGAAAGAAAGAATGCAGAGAAGAAATCAAAAGCTCCCCCTAGCAAGAAAGCCAAAACAGCCAGTAGTAGTGCTGCGGGCTCAGGCGCTGGAAAGTTCACCAGCAAAGAGTATATTGATGATGATGACAGCTCTTCAGACTCGGATAGTGAAAAGAAAGATAAGAAGGAAAAGAAAGATACTAAAGAAGTGAGTTATTATTAAATATTTTTCCTTATTGATACAGGCTCGTTCTGATTAATATTCCAGTCCTCTTTGTCTAGCAAATCATAAGGGGCGAGCCAAAAATATTGTTACTAGGTGATGTTGTTTCGGGTTGGTTTCGACCCACTTTGAAGATTAGGTCAATTGCTGTTCTGTCATACAGGTCATAAAAGTGACCGATTGGCTATACGTGTCACTACCGTCGTGACTCCTAGGTGGTAGAGTTCCACAACCTCTCGCCCGGCTATATAATACTGTTACGTACTTCAGGGTTCGGGGGGTAATTATCTCGTAAACAATAACAATAATTAAGTTGTTTACAATAAACAACTTATAATAAATAAACAAGTTCTAGTCCACGTTATTTTCAACCTTATGCCTACATCATAAAGTCCATTATGGCATAGCTTCGGGTAACGATCAACTATTTGTTTGTCAATAGGAGTAGCTATCTCTTTCTTTTATTTCTAGATCTCTCCAGCGTTCCAACTCTTCACGTTTCTAGATTATTCGTAACTACCACCGCCTTACCTATTCCTGACGCAATAGTGTCAATGCTTGTTGTTATCATGTTCCGGTTTTAAGGTAGCCGGTGGATTTGTGCATGTGGCACTAAGACAATCCCCAATAGTACATTGCTATCCCGCCACAGGGATAGCAAGGCACCATTAATATATTTGGTGTCTATAGACGATGGTTGTGTCATTCTATCAGGAGAGTCATCTGCTTGTTTGCTATTTTGTGATATAAAAAAATATTGTAATATAACATTTTGCTCGGTTTGGTTGTAGCAGTTTTGTTATTCCACAACAATAGTGCTTAACATTGCCATGTTTCGGTTTGTGGAGAATCCTTGCTGTATTCATGTGGTATTACATCCGGCGATACGGATGGCAATGCGTCATTGATTTCCTTTAGTCTAAGACCCGAACCTAAATCGACCCTTACCGGGCTGATAATAGCAAGGTATTTTGAAATGCATTTATTACATTAGAGAGTGTATAATCTAGATGGGTAATTTTTAATTACTTATTAAAAAATATTTTTTACTTAAATGTTGCAACATTGGGATTTTGCAACATTTAATTTAAACAATTAAAAGGAAATTTTATATCAAAATAAAATATGAAACTTATGGAATGAGCTAACATTGGGTTTGCTAGTTTTTACCTGTTCTGCCAACCATGTAGTTCCTGGTAACAATTACTAGGACGATCTACTGGGTAGTAGTTATAATCTTGATGTTGCAACATTTAATTAAAAACTATTTTTTCATAAACAACTTGTTCAGTTTTATTTAGCAAATCCCATTTTGATAATTCTCTAATATACTGAATAAATTATAAAATATATTTGATTGTATTATACAGGGTTACTTTTGAATGTCCGGCCATCTTTTCAGAGGCTGTTCAGAATCAATAATATGTTCGATTTGGTAATAAAAAAAAAAAAAATTCAAAAAAATTTAAAGTTTCATTTTTGTCCGACAAAAAAAACAAAACGCATGAATATAATTTCATTTACGCATAACTTGAACAAAAATATTATTCTGCCTTCAACCAAATTAACATTGATCAAGAATAATGTACTTTGAGCGGCAGATTACATAAAAGTTATAGGTAAATGTAAAATGACACACTGCCAGCTTTACGGATTTTATTTACAAGACTCGGTGCATCGAATTCATGAATTTAGTGGGACATTTTTAAACGAATATTTGTATAGTATCTTGAAATAATTTCACAATAATAATTAAAACGCACTTTTAATTCAATATTTAGAATTCAATATTTAGTTCCTAATTTAAAACATTTAAAAGTAATCCCGTATGATGTAACCCGGTGAAATTCGATTTAGGTTCGGATTTTATAACTTCAAATTATTGCTGTCTATAAGATGGTTGTCGCTCTCCATTAGAAGCGCCATCTGCCTGTTCACTTTCCTATGTTATAGAAGGGTGGTTTGGTAATTTGGAGACGAAAAAAATTCATTTTAGAAAAAAACATATTTATCTTCATTTTAACTCTATACACTTTGTTCAACGACAATTAAACCTCTTCAGATTTTTTTTCAAAATCTGAAAAATAAGCCTCAGTTTTGGTTACAATCTCATCGTTCTGTAAAAACTCTTTGTCTATCTAGCTGTTTCTTCATATTTGGAATAATTCGCATGTCAAAGTCTGATGTTTATATTGCAAATTTATTTTTTAGACAAAAGACAACAAGAAGGAAAAAGCGAAAAGCAAGAGCTCGTCATCAGAGGCGGAGGCGTCATCAGGTTCGGGAGAAGAAAGCGGGAGCGGCAGCGATTGAAATGAATAGTTTACATTTGATACAATTTAAAACACGATTATTCGTACTTGTCTTATGTAAAAAATATACCATAGATTCATCCAAATTTTTACGCAAACCCTGCTGTAACAATTGCAGACGCAACAAAAACACTACCGATTTGGTTAAGTAATCAACATTTTATTTTTGTTATTTCAAACATGCAGCAATTGAGTTTTAAATAATTATGTCGGTTCTTATAGGTTTTTTGGATTCATTTGCGAGATGGGGATGTGTTTATTAATATATGTTATGTAAATATGTTACATGTATTTATTTATATTTTTTATTTCCTAGTAATTATTATATTTTTGTTCCGTTTAGCCCATCATACTGTTTCCTATTTCCATTTAAAAAATATTTATTTGCACCCCCTGCTAATTGAAATTTTTCTGCTCCACTCGCTGGTCGACCGGCAGAGAATGCCTTTATGGTTTAGTGCATAAAAGTAAATAAATAAATGACGTGATCCTTATCGTCCATATTGACCAACTTAAATAACAATAGTTTGTTTTCTGCGATAGCAAGCAAAAGTTTTACGTATTGTTATTATATACGGGAATGGTAATACATGACTACCTGACACCAGACTGTTACTAAGATTTTTAATTTCAATAACCTTCGTAAAAAGCACTTGTCTGGCTCGAAGATGAAATATGAGACCTCGCAATCTAATTAAAATGAAGCAACCATATCTTTGTTTGTACAGATGTAATAGAAGAGTAAATTTTAAATCTTAGCATTAACTGTTTGTTTACTGAAAACTTTAAAATGTAAGAACTCATACGGATATTTAGGGGCATTCAAGAGGTGCGAGAGTGGACCAACTTGTTGGATAGTTGCCAGCGCATTGAGAGCTTATTATAAGTGTCAAGCGTCCATGTGCAGATTTCTAACGATCAGGCGGCCCGTTTGATTGATTGCTTGCTTATTTTACAAAAAAAAACACATGGTCCGGTATGCCCGCTTGTCTATTTTAACTTAATTCATGTTAAACTGAGACTTATTTGAAAAATATACCTTTCTGCTACGTAACTCGTGAAATGCAAATGACTGCCATACTTGTCATTAAAATGATGACTAGATGATAGAAACGTTAAGAGGGCACCGAGCTTTTAGAGTGAATCTATATTTTGGCCTTGTACAGAACAGGGAAAGCGTGATGGTTCTGACTAGGATGGGCGATGCGAGTGCGGATTTTGATATTTCCTTTTAATCATTTAAATTTGTACACATTAAAAAATATAAAGTGTATAAGTTATAGAAAACATGTTTTGCTATTATTTAAAAACTAATGACTTTCCGAGGTTTTCCTTTTTGCTCAAAGGTAACTTTGAATTTTTCTTCTATCGAAGAAACTGCGAGTCCACCCCTTGTGTGTCTTTCGAAGTGACGAATATTAGATAAACTAGAATAATTTTCAACGTTTTTAAAGTTAATTAAATAAAATATATCGCTAGGAACTACTATTCCCCAAGTTTAAAAAATATTTATTAAATGCGGATAAGTTAAGGAGTTGATATAGAATCTTACGGAATCTTGCGGTGTAATGAGGGGTAGGGAGGGGTTCCAAATTTTGTGAAATCACATTTTTTTTAAATATAATATTTTATATCTAAGTATTGCAACACTACTGCTACCTGTATAAATAAGAAAATAATCGGATTAGATCATTATTGCAATGTAAAATATGTGACATCACTCTAGGTGGGGGGAGGGGTCTAAGGCATTTATTTCGAAATTAGCTCGGCGCACGCGGCGACGCGTTTGACGGGGAACGTATAGGGACGCGTAGGAGCAAATGCTCCTGAGCGTCGAACGCTCGCAGTTATATCGTGAAAAAGTAAAAATATGCCATGTCGTGCTATTTTATCGTGTCAAAGCCAAGGTTAAAAAAACTATTCCTTGAGTGATTTTATTTCGTCGATAAGTACTATGTTTCCTTATTTCTGGGTGTAAATGCAAGCTCAACTGGCTAACTTAGAAATTGCGTTGAAATGCGTATCCAGTTTAATATAAGTCAAAAATGTTTGAAATGTAAGATAAACTTTCTAGTTTTGATACAAGACGCCATATGTTAGCCTGTTTGTGTGCATGTTTGCGCCATTGCAAATAAGATATCTTCACTCTAACGGTAATCACTTTTGATCACTCGTTTCTTTAATACGTTATTTCACAAAAAAATAGTTTATACACTTCAGAATAACTACCTAAGACAAGTAGGAATAAATAAACTACACAATAAGTTAATTAATTTTTAAAATTAGTTATACCGATCCTCGTTAATTATAAGATATAAATAAAATGAATATTAAAAAAAATTCGTGTTTTTTTATTGTAATATATATGCGTAACGACATATTGATTTGAATGTTATGCAGATGATTCGATTTATTTTTTACTAGCTGTTGCCAGCGACTTCGTCCGCGCGGATTTCGTTTACTCCGCACAGCCCCTCCCCCGTAGGTGGATAGCGTGATAATATGTAGCCTATATGTTGACTCGACCTATTAGTAATATTCATGCAAAATTTGAAGTAAATCCATGCAGTACTTTTTGAGTTTACCCCGGACATACATACAGACAAACAGGCAAAAACTATATTTTTGGCTTCTATACCGATTGTAGATCGCGCCCCAAGTATTCTTTTAAAAAAATATTCAATGTACAGTTTTGACTTTCCTACGATTTTATTATATGTATAGATATGTACTAGCGATCACCCACTCGTCGAAATTAGACCGTAAGTTTGATCAGACAGACAGCAGACATTGAAATCTCTTCTAAGTTTGAAAACAAACTCACCCACGGAATTATATATGTATGAATATTTTAATGCTTAGAGAAATAACGCTTCTTCTATGTTTTAATGTGTGTCAAATGCACAGTAGCGAGCGTAAGGTTTATTTTTATTAAATTACTAGCTGAAATTTCGAAAATAAAAATCTAAGTTACTCATCACATTAGCTATCTGCCAGTGAAAGTCCCGTCAAAATCAGTCCAGCCGTTCCAGAGATTAGCCGGAACAAACAGACAGACAAAAAATTTTTTAAAAATGTTTTTTTTGTGTATGTACCGTGTCTGTATACATCCATATGCATCTAGTAAAAAGTGAGTATTTTAATATTACAAACAGACACTCCAATTTTATTTATTTGTATAGATTATATTATTGTGTAAATTCAATGTTGTGTTCCGGTTTGGAGGATAAGTAGCCGATAAAATTATACATATTGTGGCGTTGCCATGCCGCCATACAGCTAGTAACGTACCATTAACATCTTTGATTTCCATAGGCGATGGTTGTCTCTATCAGGAGAGCCATCGGCACAATAGGTTTTGATACAAAAATAATTCTTTAATTTTCATATTCCTAGAATTTAATAGTTCACATCTTTTAATATAAAAAGAAAATGCTGAGTCTTCGATATTCCTAGAATTTAACAGGTCACATTTGACATTTGGCAGTCTAACCACAGTATACTGGAGACTAACAGTAGTCAATCTACATACATGTGATATTCGAGCAACGCACACATAGACACCTATCACGGACGCGATATCTCGGAATGGTTCGGTACAGTTTGTTCCGCATCAGTATGACGTTAATTTTCTTAAATGATTTGAAATTAGAACACTGACAAAATTTTGGTAGCTTTGTCTATTATGAAAATTTTAACTGGTTAGACAGATAAAGCCATTTTTAATTGTTCAGCGTTGGAATGCATGCAATTCTATAATAATTTTGGTTGTGGAAATTAATGCCAAGTCCTTATCTTTCTCTTGTCAAAGAGTGCGGTGGCCTACTTAATTTGAATATACGGTCTTATAACATCTTGGGAAAAGAGACCACTGACCATAACAAAAATAGTAAAGTACGTACGTAATCTCCGTAGTAGTTATTTGGATTGAACTTAATTTTTTGTGTCAAAAATATTTTCGTAATGTCCGGGCGGAAACTGAACAATAGATCAAAAAAATTGTTAAAATAAGGCCAAATAATACCTGGATATCCGTTTCATCCCTAGAAAAATCAAATAGCACCTTACGCGACTCCGGAATCGATTTTTAATCTTATCAGTAGGTTGCTAACTAAATAATTCAATTCACTGTGAGCTTATTTTCCACATACATACATAAAATATAATATGTAAATAATCCTAAAATTAAAAGAATTTTTACAATCGGTCAAATTAATTTTGATTTCTGCATTGTGTGTGGCCGTGTTTTCGATCCGGTAGTAGTGTAAAAAAATATGTATGGCAGTTATGGCATTAAATTCTTGATCATTTTCAACGGACGAAAAAGCGGATGTTATCAGTTTGACATGTATAAAAATATTTTTTATTAATTTCTCCCTCTTTACAATTTTACATTCAATAGGATATTAGTACCTAATCGTAGGATTGTTTAGGGAGACAGAAGCCCAGACTGAGTTGTACACGTATTATGGATCTCCTGGCTCCGCCTCTTTAATACAATATTTTAGTGTAGATTTAAATTACAAATTGGATGATACGAAAGAAACATAGTATTACGTAAGTTTTAGAGCGCATATGTTGTATGTATGTCATGACGAGATCGCAGAATTGCCAACATCGTGAGACGCTCGAGAATTTTACGAAATGGTAGCATTTCATGAATTTTTTATTGTCCATTGGCCACATCATTATGTTCTTTGATCAGTTCAATGATAAGAAATCGGTTATCGATATAGTCAACTAAACGCGTGACAATTAATGAAATGGTCAAATTTAATAATATCGTAAAAAAGTTACATTATCTACCGATAGAGGCGCTAGAAGCGCTTTGTTTTTGTGTCAACATGGCGAGTGCGTCCCCTTACCGTGTGTTAGTTAGTAATGACCTGTAAACTATGTTGAAAGGTCTTTTAATACTTCCTAGTGTTCGTAGTTTTTATAAATGTCTGTCGTACTCAAAAACAATAAACGAGTTACAAATATATTCCGGATTTTTACGGAATATCTTATGGGCATCCAATTTTCACGATATGGCCAATCGTGGACGATAAAAACGTGTAACGTTAACTATTTAATGATCTAATCAATTTTAGTTGCCCACATCATGAAATGCTACCATTTCATGAAATTCTCGAGTATTCCACGATGAAGACAATTCTGCGATGGCTGCGATGATTCTGGCTACGATATGTAGGTATATGTGTATTATTTATTCATGGCTAAACTGCTGAACCGATTTTAATGTAACTTGGCGTGGAGATATTTGAAGTTCCAGGATCAAACAGAGGCTAACGAAAAAAACAACGAAAGTTTATATGAAAAACTATATCGACGATACATTAATCTACGCGCGAGCGAAGTTGCGCGGGTCAGCTAGTTTATTTATTTTTATTTAACTATTTATTACATAACAAAATTAGTACAAAAGGCAAGCTTATCTCTAAAGAAATTTCTTCCAGCAAGCCCAAAATAAGAGATTATTAGATAAGAGAAAATAAGATAGTTATTGTTATCCCAGCTGTTGCCCGCGACTTCGTTCGCGCGGACTTCGTTTACTCCGTACATCTCCTCCCCCGTAGGTGATAGCGTAATAATATGTAGCCTATATGTTGACCCGACCTGTTACTAATATTCATGCAAAATTTGAAGTAAATCCATGCAGTACTTTTTGAGTTTACCCCGGACATACATTGACTTTCCTACGATTTTATTATATGTATATAGATAAATGTTTACTCATGTCTGGAGGCGAACCCGACCCCCTGGAATTTTGCTCAAGGTCGCTACTCACTCAACCATCGTCGAAGTGGTCATAAACTTACCTGTGTGACGAGTTTTTATAATTTTAATCATGGAGCTTTTAATGTATATGTTAATACCTTACATAATATAAAATGATTTTAAAACAAAACAGTGCAAGGGAAGTTATAAAAAAATCGTATCATTAGATACTGGCTGTTACTTGTGACTTCGTTCGCGTAACCCAGTCTCGACTGTTTTTCGTTAACTCGGGAAAAAAGTAGCCAGCATCATTCCTTAATAGTGTAGCTTACTTAGCTATGATCAAAGATTATAAGGATCGGCACAGTAGTTTTTGAATGTATTCGTTACAGAAATACAAAACTATATCAGTATTAGTAATTTATAAAAAATACGACATTAAATATTAATTAATATCCCATAATATCTCAATATCTACTGAACGGATTTTGATGAAACTTGGACTGTTCCCTAAGTTGGCATATACCTGATTTAATGAAAAGAATCAACTCGATATCTTTCAGTTCCCGAGATATTTATGGACAAACACACATACACTCATGAAATTTAGTACCTACACGAGCTTAGACGCCTAAATAGATTATCATACTCAAATATTGTCCAATTCTAACTAGTATATTACATACTCGTCGTTTGATAACACAAATGTTTTTATATACTAGTCAATTATTTTTGGTAAAGATGACGTATACCTACTCATACTGCGCGGTGTTTAGACTTCATTCCCCAACTGCTGGAGCAACACTTTCGTCTTTCGTCCCGAAGTTATATTCGCGCTGATGTACTCGCAGTCCGGAACATGAAGTATTAGGCAAAGGTGGAGCTAGCACTCGTATTAAAACTTGAAACAAATACCTACGTTATGTCTCATTCTATGAGGTCTCGTCATCACTTTTTATACAGCTGTATTAGAAAGAGAAGGTAAGACTTCAAAAGATGACAGCAATATTAAAAGTTGTGTTTCATGTAGGTATTAGAAGTGTTGCCTCCAGAGGGCCTACCATGAACTCTTATAATACTTGTCAAGTTCAAGGCAGTTCAACTATGAGTATTAACCTGTCAGGTTTTACTATCGTACCATGAACTAATTTTTGTTGACCTGCAATGCGTCGTCTTCTGGCCGGTCACATTATCTCTGGCAGGACATATCAAATTAACGTTGAGAAACACATAACTTGCCGATTTTTAAATTTTAGTATAAAGTTATTATTATTAATGCATTTTAAGAAGAAATCTTGAATTTAAGAATACAAATTGGCAAAAGAGATCAAGTTTTAAGTTATTTAAAGTCTACGTAAAATATATGGAACATAAAGTAAACCACGTAATATTTGTTAAGCGGCATCCATTAAAGAACGCAACTCTGGGAATATTACACATGACCTTGAACTGTTTAATAAAGACATTTATGTTATGAGCGCGGTTTTTAAATTTCTTGAGTACGTCTTGATTTTTTGAGATTAGAGTTTTGGAATAGTTTGTGACTATTTTAAAGCTGTGTAATTATAATTTTAACACATTGATTTCATGAACGTGATTGATGTCGAAAGCAAAACGATCGTATGATATCAATATATTCAATGAACAATTGGAAGTTTTATGAGATATTTTAAGTACTCATAAAGATATTGCAACGGGATTCAATAAAAGTGCACACTCAAAACGTTAATTTTCATCATACATCTAAATTTATGTGTATCTCCTCTGTGGTCTAGTGGTCCGGTGTCGGAGTTGATCACATGAGGTCTCGGGTCGGACAATTCAACAAAATGTGTTTTTCAGTTTTCTGACAAAAGCAATGTTGCCCGGGATTGGAAAAAGTACCCGGGTGGCGATAGGCTTTGGCTAATCGTGAGTACACTTGTTGTACCTCTGCCTACCTCTTTGGGGATACGGGCGTGAAGATACTTTTTTTATAAAATTAAAAATAAATAAAAAATGCTTTAAAAGTAAGTAAATATTAAATAATAAATAAATAACTTTATTTAGAAGTAATGAATTAGGTACTGTATTTTATACCAATTCTAAAACACAGTTAATGTTAAAAAATATACAGTATAAATTCCTAATAGGACTAGGGCTAGGAATAGCAGTAATAATAAAAAATACCTACGTTTACAGTATATTTAAGACAAAGCAATCCAATAAAAGTTACTTTTTACCACCTGCAAGTGACCGGCAATATTATGACACTTTAGCAGTTCAAATATCGATTTCGGTCTGACAAAAACACTTCATGGTACGCTAACGCAGGGCAGAAGTTGGTTTGAATAGTAAAACGATCTATTATACGGAAAATGGAAAACTGCTTTTTAAAAAATGAAAACTTTACTTGCTAGAAAATATAACACAAAGAAATAGTAAGATATTGTATAGAGAGAGCCGACTGGTACTGATATTGAATATTAGCTTTGAAGCTTATGACTGATCGAGACGGACTGCCTAGCCCGCGAGAGCGGGTTTGTATATATACTATCTACTTTGCCTATCTGGCATATAGGGGATGATAGTCAGCACTTCTGCCAACATCCCCAAGGTATAACAACCCCCCGCGGAAGACTGAAGTTCCGGGTTGAAGCCGAACTTCAGGAAGTTATACTATTTCCCTTAGCCTAGGAGTAGGCATAGGTGACTCTTCGCTCTGAATGTTATCCATCTGTACTGAATCAGTAACAGTCGGTTTTACAAAATAGGATCTTAGTCTACCTTTTGACTTCGTGAAACAATTATAAAGTTTAAAAATGACATACGCAATTAATATGATTATAATTATTGTATAAATTGAGAAGAAATGTGTCCCATATCTTATAATTAGTGGTTTTTGTTCAGTGATTTTATTTAATTCTGAAAATATTTTATTATTTTTATTATTTAACGTAAAACTATCAAGATTTATATTCTGGAGTAAAATAGGGGATGCATTTCCATACGTATACTTTTGATCTATGTCTAGTTTGCAACATGAGTCATTAATAATGCTAAAATCTAGATGGGGTGTAGGAATAGTGAAGTTAATCATATTCCGGGCGGAAATGAGCCGGGTGCTCTTGGTATATACTAGACATCCTCGGGGTATGCTCAAGATACCTATGCCGAAAACGATTATTTCGGTTGAACTTGAGGCCTCGCAGTCAATTGTAACTTTACTCGAACGAGATTGCACAAAAATCCACTGATTATTTAGTATCGGTTCCCAAATGTCGAGTTCACTAACGATTGTTTGGGTTTCACACAACGCCGGGATCGATTTCACAGTCTTGGTCAGCAGTTCACTTTCACACGTAGGGCTGTCACTTGTTTTAAGCACTACCGATATTTCACAGAGAAAGAACTCAGAGTTTATATTTTTACATTTACTTAAATTACCTAGGTTACAGAAACTTATCTTATCTTTAGATATAGCAGTGTAAGTACTAGACGGTACTATAAGACTAAATACATTAGGTTTGTTATCATCGTGTGGTGTTGGTAAAGCTATATTATGATACAAATAGTATTCTTCGGTACCAACTAGAGGGATTTGTAATATAAATACTAACTTATTGTTATAATAGTAAGAAGCAACATTTGATATATTTAAAATAACGTGAATATTTTCTAAGGCCAAGGGTAGGGGAATTCTGGTGTCCCTAGGCAGATGTCTGTCGTTGTTTGTCAGTTCTTGGTATAATTGGGTTGGCGTTATCACACTAGGATGGAGAATATTCTGGCTTGTTAATATAATAGCGTTAGTTAAATCTTCTAACTGAAAAGATAGAGCCAGCATTGAGCTTTCTAAGCTGCTGAATAGAGCTTGGGCTTTTGAGGCCGTTACCAAGCCAGTTGTAATGTTAGTGAGCTGGTTCGTAGTATTCGCTAACGTATCTAGAGCTTTATTAAGTTTATTTTCGTTATCCCTTAGAGTATTTAAGGTCTGTTTTAGAGAGTCTAAAGTAGAGGTAGTAACTAAAATATTTTCTTTCATTAACTGAGCGAGTTTTTTCTCATCCCTTTGGATGGATTCGATAGCCGCGTCATATTTAAGGGCATCGTCTTCGTCAAGCGTGCCGAATATGTGTTTAAAGGCTGTACCTACAATGCCGAACCAAGCCGATCTTTTGCTACGATTTGTATATAAAAACTTAACAGCTACTATATTTTGTAAAAGTATAAAAGATTAAAATGTATACTTATGAACTAAAATTGTAAGTATATAAGAGAAAAAAGGGAATTGTATATAGTAGGTGTATGATGTATATTTGGGAATATCACATAGGTGGGACATTCGCCGGTTTCATTTGGTCAAAATGATGGGTGACGTGGCGCCTATTTATAAGCAGAGTGGCGGTATGATTGTTATTGACCTTGATGATTTTGTAAGGGCCTTTCCACACGGGTGACAATGCTTTCCTAAGTCTTAAGTGATTCCTAAGGTAAACGTAGTCACCGACTTTATATTTTGGAGGTGGTTTGGCTCTAGCGTCATAGTACGATTTGGAATTACTCTTTGATTGTGTGATGTTTTCTAGTGCCTTTGCTCTTGTGTACCTGAGCTTATGACGCAACATCTTGATGTAGTCTGTATACGTCGTACCAGAGTCGCCTTCGTATAGGGAATTTGGGATAAAGGGTTTGTGGCCAAAAACCAGTTCATAGGGTGTGAATTTTGTCGTGGTGTGTGGTGTAGTGTTGTACGTGAGCATAGCCGTGTATACGTAGGAAGGCCAATTATCCTGGTTCTCATTCACAAATGATTTTAGGTACTCCTTTAGGGTTGAATGACTGCGCTCTAACGCGCCCTGTGTCTGAGGGTGGTAAGGTGAGGACCATAGTTGTTTTATTTTGAAAAATTGACACGTGGTCTTGAAAAGTTCTGCAGTGAAGTTTGTACCTTGGTCGGTAAGTATAGATTTGGGAATTCCGAAGAGTGATATGAAATGAATTAGGCACTCGCTTGTTTCTTCGGCGAGAGTGCTACGAATGGGATAAGCTATAGAGTACTTAGTAAGGTCGTCTTGGACCGTCAGGATATATTTGAATTTAGCGGAACCGGATTCGGGTAATGGCCCAACGATGTCGAGTGCTACACGCTGAAAGGGAGTAGTTGAAGTAGAAGTGATTTCCATTGGAGCTCTGTTAATCTTTCGTAACGCTTTATTCTCTTGGCATAGTTTGCATTTCTTTACGTAATCTTCTACGTCACCTCTCATACCCTTCCAATAGTAGAGGTCCCTAATTCTGTTATACATACGAGTAGATCCTAGGTGTCCCGCAATTGGGATGTCGTGATTCTCCCGAAGTATTTTAACGATTTCAGATAGAGTTGGGTAAATTATTTTATTTAGGTATATATGTATTGTAATTTTGGTATTGTGAAAGATGTAGGTGAGCATGTTATAAATTTTTATGTAGGAGTGTTTGTCGAATGGATTTTTAAAATCTGTTATCGCGATATCTGTTAGGTTTTCGAGTTTTACAATCTCGTTACGAATTTGTTTCAATGTTTCATATATTGCAGGGTACGTCGACTCATCAAAATGGTGAACTTTCGTGAATATAAAATATGTAATTTTGTTTTCGTATGTAGTTTTCAAAAACGACTGAAGTTCTTTTTCAGAGTTTATTATTTCATCGCGGTTTTCAGTGTTTAATAAGATGTCTGCAACATAGGGGTTGGTTTCATCCAAGTCTAAGGAGGTAGGGATTATAATTACGGCACACGGAGATTTAAGGAGGTTTTCGTTATGTTCTTTTAGGATAGTATTGAAGGTGACGTCCTTTTTTGACATTGTTTTTAAGAATTTGGAATAATCGTCATTATTTAAATTAAGGTGTGTGTAAGTTTCAGCGTTACTCTCAGAAGGTGATGGTATTTCTAGATTTTCAAAATCGATGTTGACGTCTGAACTAGTAGGGCTTGGTAAGTATGGACCTAAGTCGATAAGTTGTGGTGAAGGTTGTAAACCTAAATCGTCGAGTGTGATGTGGTTTGGCGGGTTTTCAACGTTTTCAGCGCCGCCAAGGTTAGGATGTTTGTCATTCGATGTAGGGTTTGGCAGAGAGTTTGGCATAGGATTTGACGTAGGACTTGGTACGGGATTTGGTAGAGGGTCTTTTGTGATTAAGTCTTGGTCGTCAAAGGCAAATGGGATCGGTGATGGTAGTTCCATTAGGGAGTCTTCTAAAGGGTTGTCAAGTTCATCCACGTTTGGCAGCAAAGAGTCTTGTGCGGGTTCGTTACTTATAGGATTCACTGGAAAACGGGACAGGGCATCCGCATTGGTATTAATTTTACCCTTTTTATGAACGATGTCATAGTCGAACTCCTCTAGCTTAAGGCGCCATCTTACTAACCGTGAACCTGGGTCTTTACAATTAAATAACCACTGGAGTGGTTTGTGATCGGTAACTATAGTAAAACGGCGACCATATATGTAAGGACGAAAGGCTTTTGTTCCAAAGACAATGGCTAAACACTCTTTCTCTGTAACACTGTAATTGCATTCTGCTTTGTTTAATGTACGAGATGCATAGGCGATGGGTAGATCCTTTCCTATAGGGCCTTGAGAGAGAATAGGGGAAACAGCGTAGTTAGAGGCATCGCAGGTAAGAATGAAAGGCTTAGAGAAATCGGGATAGGCTAGGATCGGGGACGTGACTAGTTTATTTTGCAGGTTTTCAAAGGCCAATTGTTGTTCGTTTTTCCAGTTAAAAGGTGTGTCCTTTTTTAGTAATGCAGTCAAAGGTTTGGCTAGTTTTGAAAAGTCAGGAATGAATCTTCTGTAATACGAGACTAAACCCAGAAATGATTTTATGTCTTTTGCCGATTTTGGTATAGGAAATTGTGTTATAGCCTTAATCTTTTCTGGATTTGGTTGTACGCCGTCTTTGTTGATAAGGTGACCCAGATAGGCGACTTCTTTTCTCAAAAACTCGCATTTTTCCGGTTGAAGTTTCAAGTTATAGTTACGAAGCCTTTCGAAAACGGCTGATAGGTTTTGAATGTGAGATTGTAAGTCAGGAGAGTAGACGACGATATCGTCGAGATACACGAAGCAGCGTGAGCCTTGTAGGCCTGAAAGACATGTGTTCATGAGTTTTTGGAAAGTTGAAGGGGCATTTTTTAGCCCAAATGGCATTCGGGTGAATTGAAAGTGTCCTTGAGGTACGGAGAAGGCGGTTTTCGGAGCGTCGTCTTCCGAAACACGGATCTGATGGAAACCGGAAGTCAAATCTAACGTAGTAAAATATTGGCTTTTCCCTAATTGATCTAAAATTTCTGTGATTTGCGGTATGGGGTAGGTTTCGCCTATGGTGACATCGTTAAGCTTTCTATAGTCTATGACAATTCTCCATTTGCGTTCTCCCGACGCATCTGCTTTTTTGGGAACTATCCAAATCGGTGATGACCATGGCGAGTCAGAAGGTTTAATGATTTCTTGTTCTAGCATCTTATTAATTTGTTTTTCTACCTCCCTTTTATGGCATTCTGGGAACCTATAGGACTTCGTTTGGATAGGGACGTCTGTGTTTGTACGGATTTTGTGTTCAGTTGCCGGGGTGTAAGTAAGTTGGTCGTCTGGTAAGTAGAAGATGTCAGAGTAGTTAGTACAAATGTCTAAAAGAGCATTAGTTTCCTCTTTATTGAGGTGCGATAATCTTAATTGTTTCAGGACTTCACGAGTTCTACTGTACGTGCTTGTATAAGGTGTTTGAGAGTGGCAAGGGTAAGTTTTGTTATCTAAGGGCTCGATGGTAAGATTTAGGTTAGGATGAAGTGTAGCCGGTTCATCGGAAGTGTTGACAACCGTAATGTTAATTCTTTTGTTTTCTTTGACTTTAACTATACAATTTGCTAGGAGCAGAGTGTCGGAGATGTGTTGATCTAGAATTGTGCCTACAATGATGTCCGGATTTTTCACCGTACATTCAATCACGGTTTCAGTGCGTGGAGGTATGGTATAGACTGGTTCACAAAATTCCAACTTTATTAATTCGTCCCTTATTTTTAAAGTCCCTTTA
This sequence comes from Apodemia mormo, assembly GCA_036924255.1. Taxonomy (NCBI): domain Eukaryota; kingdom Metazoa; phylum Arthropoda; class Insecta; order Lepidoptera; family Riodinidae; genus Apodemia; species Apodemia mormo. The sequence continues at coordinate 30,065,764 of JAUPFN010000012.1, read as the reverse complement.
CAATAATCTATCTGGCATTCTAAATTTTTTAAAAGGTCATTGCCTATTATTCCGTCATGATTTAGTGCAATATTTTCAATTACATGGAATTCATATTCATAATTCTGATCTTTGTTACAGTTAAATTGCATTTGGAAACTACCCAATGTTGGGGTGGTTTCGTCTCCTGGATCTATGCCTTTTATTCTTATTATCCGGGCAGTGAGATTTGGCATATATGATAATGATTTTAATTTTATTAGACTGATTGACGAGCCAGTATCTACTAGTAGTGATAAAGGGCGTTCTGCTAGATGAGTTTTTATGATTATATGTGGTAAGTACCTTTTTTCTGTATTATTATGTATTTCATATATTTTAATTTCTTTGTTTTCTGTTTTCAGGTGCTGTGGAGTGGTGTTTGGCGTTTGGGTATTTCGATTTAGTAATGCAGAATTCGCTTCAGGTAGTTTGGTAGTTTGGGCCGTAGTTAGTTTAGTGGTCTCGGATGTAGAAGATTTGACAGGTTTATTGGTGGATTTGGTAAAGTGTGGTTTAGGTTTAGAAACAGATTTGGTATCGTTGACGTCGGATTCAGTGGATTTAGTATTACCAACGTTGGAATCAGTGGACTTAGAAATCGGTTTAGTATTGTCAACGTTGGATTTATGAGATTTAGAAATGTTTTTTGTGACGTCAGCGTAAGATTTAGTATTTGATTCAGTGGATTTGGTATCGACTTTCATTTCATAGATATAATTTCTCGGGCGACACCGACCGAGAAATTTTACTCGTTTAAATTATCGAATTGGTCGGTCTCGTCGATTCCTTCTTCGTATTGTGTAGTAAAAACTTTGCGAGGGGCGCTAGGACCAGGCTGATCGTAATGTCGAGGTACAGGAGGGTGCGTGTTATTTAAATTTTGTTGTTGTTTGTATTTATTGTGATTGAACTGCCGTTTGCGACAGTTCTCGATAGTATGTCCTATATTTTTGCAATACCTACAAATTGGTGGGCGAGTGTCGTTAGGCCTAGATGGCGGTAATTTAGGCCTCTCGTTCCAGTTGTTTGTGGGCGTCCTCCTGTGAAGGCTGTGAAGAATTTTTTCTTCCGCCACGGCAAAGCTTATAGCTGCGTTAAGAGAGTCTGGATCCCTGCAGCGAACTATTTGTGCTAGTCTGGGATGTAACCCTACCAAGAAGGTGTGGAGGGCTAAATCCTCCATAGCTGCTACCCTACCTACTAGTTCTGATTTTTTCTTTCTATTAGAAGCCGATATGTTTACTTCAGTTAGAAGTTTAGCCAAGCATGTCTCCACCCTGAGCGCGAATTGGTTTACTGGTTCGGTCGGGTTTTGCTTACAGTCCTGTAGCTCTGACAGGAGATGCGCGTAGTGTTTTCTTTCGCCGAAGTAGTTTTTCATAAAGTCAACGAATTGGTCAAAGGACTCGAAGTCCTTTATGCTACAAGTGGCTTCCGCCTTACCTTCTAACTGGCTTAATATGTATTTAAATAATATCGGTTTTTGGGTTTTTGTAGCAAGCGAGAAAGCATTTTGACAATTTGTTATAAAAGGATTTAGAGTTTCCCTGTTCCCATCAAAGGGCTTAATAAATTTAAACAGAATACTAAGTTCTAGTTTTTCTCCAGGTTCGGTTGGGTTTGAGGAACCCGACCGAGTGGTTGGGGTGGTTTTGGTAACACCAGATGCTTCCTCTATTTCCGATTTTGTGGCCATTTTAAAAACAATAATACACTAGTACAAAAATAATTTGTAAAATATAAAGTAGCAGCCCTATAAATTTTGCAATCGCTTTCTTAATTATAAGTATTGTACACAATGCTTATCTTAACTACGTGTGGTCTAGACGATTGCTGATAACAGGACTTAAAGTATAACAATTGATTTAACTTATATAAAAAGATGGTAATGCTCTGAGTTCTTGTCTGGAAATATGTATAAATAGTCTAGCACTTACGACAACGCCAGCAGGATAATTGTAATGATCATATTCACTTTAATCATAGGATGTAGCACAAAAGACGGTGATGAGACGGTGATGAGTCACTGGTGATACCTTGATACGGTGTTGGTAAACGTTGTTTCACTGCACTCCAAAACACTGCACTTTTAATAACTAGTATAGTTTATTTATAATTAGCTTTTCGCATAACCAATTTCTAAAAGTTTTCGGAAACGTATTCGGGTAGGGGATTTTCGTATCCCACCGCTGCCACCATTTTATTATACGGAAAATGGAAAACTGCTTTTTAAAAAATGAAAACTTTACTTGCTAGAAAATATAACACAAAGAAATAGTAAGATATTGTATAGAGAGAGCCGACTGGTACTGATATTGAATATTAGCTTTGAAGCTTATGACTGATCGAGACGGACTGCCTCGCCCGCGAGAGCGGGTTTGTATATATACTATCTACTTTGCCTATCTGGCATATAGGGGATGATAGTCAGCACTTCTGCCAACATCCCCAAGGTATAACAGATCGCTCGCCGGCATAGGTCACGTGGTCACTGACTGGCCTGTTAGATAACGCTTTCATGGTACGAAATAGCAGGACAGTTTAATTATCGGCTAAAATTGCCCTGCTATAAGAGTTCATGGTAGGGCCGCAGATATAATACAGCTGTCATGGTCCGGAATGTGTGCGAAAATAGCCGGTATCATCTGCCATTATCGTGTCATTGCACGAATCTTTGTGACGATAAACACAAGTGCAGCCCAGCATACGACATATACATAGGTTACAACAATGAATGCAACAGATAATACGGTACGAATGACAAAGAAAAGTATCAAAAATAACTCTCAGTTTAGACAGATAAATTATGATAATTGTCTTAATTTGAGCGCCTCAATTTCAGCGCGCTGGAGCCTCATCTACGTCCTTTTATACGTACCATATAATTGATATTAGTATAGAAAAAATATGAATTACAATAACAAATCCTTGGTACAAATAAGACCAATACGGCGATTACAAAACATCTATAGTAACTAAATAATAATTATTGATTACTAGCTGTGCCCGTGACTTCGCGTGGAAAAAATTCTAAAATAAAAGTAGCCAAAGTTACTCATTATTATCGTGATTTAAAAGATACAGTCCCGTGGTTTTATCCCCATAGTTCCCGTTCCCGTAAGGTTTCCGGTATAAAAACTATCCTTTATCTTTTCTCGGGTCTCAAATTATCTTTGTACCAAATTTCACCCAAATGAGTTTAGTGGTTAAGGCCTAAAGAAGAGACAAATATACAGAAAAACAGACAGACAGTTACTTTCGCATTTATAATATTAGTATAGATTATGGATTATTAAATTATTAATTATTTTTATTTAAATTATTAATAAGTATCATTGAATTGAACATTATACTTTTCCGGAGTTAGAATTTAGTTTGTTAACTTTTAGTGGCATAAATCTAAACGGAATATTTATAACGTAACTGTCCCCTATTTCTCATGCGAATTCAGGTAAGGACTAAATAATTCATTTTTTATTTATGCAAAGTCACACGACCCACGTGGTCTTATAGATTACGGTTGCCTTTTTTGTTTCTCAGAAGGGGTGGCAATAAAGCAACGTAAAACTGTCTTTGTACGAATACAATGCATTTCCTTAACAATAATATAACCTTCCTACTACGAGTATCTTTAAAGTAATTTAAATTTATCGGGCACTGTTTAGTATTGATGGGGAAGAAAGCCGGGTGCGGGTTTTTGTTATGAGAAAACTTATCGTTATTAGTTATTTTATTACCAAGTTTAACGGTTTATACCTGAATTATCTGCTATTCGTATGGAAGTTAACTTTTACGTTAAAATATATCTAAATATCTTGGGAGATTTCGAAAAACCATTATACCTAATTGTCATAGGTATTATTTTTCTATATCATACGATAATAATAAACTTTTTGGCTTTGCCGATGAAAAGAGACTCTTCGCATACTAGTCAGAAGGGTTAATGGTGCGTTTCTAATCGTATGATGTGGTAATGCCACATGCATAAGCTTACCGGCTAGCTTGCCCTTCAAACCGAAATACGAAAGCAACATGCACAGACGCTATGGCGGCAGGAATAGAATACCTAATATTCCACTTTACAGAAGTTACATGCCTTAGCTCGGGGCTTTCCAAACCAGCACCATCCTAATGTTGTCGTCCGCGTCGTGAGACGATCCACATAGATAAGGTGTATTTGTTGTTAAAAATCGAAGGATAATTAAAAGAGATGTCCAGAAAGCGTAACTAGCCTTAATCTTTAACACTACATATATCGCGCAATAATAATCGCCCATGTGGTCTAGTGGCCAGGTGTCGGTGTTGACCACATGTGGTTCCCGGGTTTGATTTCCGGGTCGAGCAATTGATAATGAGTTTTTTCAGTTTTCTGTTAAAAATAACGTTGCCCGGGATTGGATAAGTGCATTTTTAACAATTTGACAGTTTCGTCACGTCCCGAAGGAAACAGAAGGCAAAACGTGTCTACCATCATGGATACTAGGTGGTAGAGTTCACAACATTTCGCCAGGTAGTATACCATTCGCTTTATATTTCAGTCGCAATATAAGCTTCATTGCTTGTCACTGTAGTCACATCTATACATATAATAAAATCGTAGGAAAGTCAAAACTGTACATTGAATATTTCTTTAAAATAATACTTGGGGCGTGATATACAATCGATATATAAGCCAAAAATATAGTTTTTAGAATTTTTGTCTGTTTGTCTGTATGTATGTCTGTCTGGGGTAAACTCAAAAAGTACTGCATGGATTTATTTCAAATTTTGCATGAACATTACTAACAGGTCGGGTCAATATATAGGCTACATATTATCACGCTATTACCTACGGGGAACGTGCTATGCGGAGTAAACGAAGTACGCGCGGACGAAGTCGCTGACAATAGCTAGTATTATATAATAGTTTCCTTCGTTGTAGTTTTCAGGTTGGAAAGGACACTGCGAAACGGATAACAACACGGTACATCCTTATAGTCTATTGACGATAATTTTATTATTCTATCAGGAGAACCATTCTTTCGATTAACTATAAAACTAGAGAACCAAAACTATAAAAAAATTCTTGTTCAGATCATCAGCTATCTTTCTATCAGCTATCAGCGACATAGCCTATATAACAGTGCTTCTAAACAAATTGAATACCTTCCGTCGTCCGCGCTTGGTGAAACTGCTTTTTAAAATAAGTATTTACTTATTACAAATAAACTCACTTGTACTTCCAGTTCACTATATTTTACTTTTATTGTTCACACGCAACCGGTTTCGCTTATTACAACATCATCAGGGATGTTTGGCAAATTTATAGTGCATTTAAACCACAAATTTTAAAGCAAATCAATTATTAAAATAATTTGTTCAAAAATAGTAAAAATTTTATATCACAAAATAGCAAACAAGCAGATGGGTATCCTGATGAAAAGAGTCAAGTGTCAACCATCGCCTATAGACACCAAATATGTTAATGGTGCGTTGCTATCGTGTGGCGTGGTCTAATGCCACATACGTAAGTTTACTGGCTACCTTGTCCTCCAAACCGGAACACGATAGTGACAAGCACTGACGCTATTGCGGCAGGAATAGGTAAGGCGGTGGTACCAGACCCGGGCTAGACAATGCAGAACTCTACCACCTAGTAGCCACGACAGCAGTGACTCGTATAGCCAATAGGTCGCCTTTTACGATCTTCCTGGCAGAACGGCAGTTGGCCTATTCTTCAAACGAGCCCGGGATCAACACGGGGGAAATAATAATAAATATATTCCTTCACAAATTACACGAATTGATCTAACCCCAAAGTAAACAAATTATTTGCTTTTGATATGAGTGTTAGTCAACGATATTAATACATATAAATACATATGTAGATATCGAAATATATATAATATACACCCAAACCCAGAAATACAAATATCTACGCTCATCACACAAATGTTTGTCCCTGTCGGGAATCGAACCGGAGCCCCGGCGATTACGAAGTCAGGTTCACTAACCACTCGACCAACAGGGCGATCAAAAAAAGAAATAATATCACGCCGGTTCCCTAGTGGGTAAGCAGAGTCAATTATTTACATTCACCAGGGTATTGGTTACCAAAATTAGTGGTAGGAATCGCCACATGCTCATTTTTAACAACTATTTGTAACCGGAAACAACAGATTATCCAAAACATGGAGGACCTTGTATATACCGGACTCTGGGCTGCTACTAAGAAAATTCTCGATACAAAAATTTAATAATGATGACCAACTCGGGAATCAACCTCATGTTCTGAGTTGAATATGCTAGCCAAAGTGTTTCCATGTTTATCCGGGCTCCCTTTTATGCAGTTCGTAAGTGGTGAACCATTGGCTATACGAGTCACACCATCGTGGCTATTAGGTAGTAGAGTTTGAGTAGTAGTCGACCAACTTATAAAATGTACTTGGAGAAGTTTTTATGGTGGTGAACACGGGTTCACAATGGTGCGGATATATACAGACGGGACATTGACGGTCAAAAAGTTAAATATTTATAGTAGGAATCAATAGAAACCCTCTTCTTAGTCCGCATTATTGTGATGGGCAACTTCGGAACCTTACATTGTGCGTGACCAGACACGCACTTTACCAATTTGTTTTTGCTATAGATTCTTACGTCCTTCCGAATAAATTAATAAATAACAATTCTGAAGTACTTAATCCGTAATAGTAGGTATGTACAATGAGATTATTGTCTATAATGAGATAATATTTATGTGTCACAGATTGTCCATAATGCGATTGTCAAATGTACTCGTAGTTCTATTATAAATAATCGGAAAACCTGTCGACCCTATATAGGCCACCCCTAAACTTTCCCGTTAAGTTGAGGTATTTAGGGCTCAAAACAACAAAATACAGAACAAATAATAGTCAAATATGTGGTATATTATGATTGAAAGTTGTAACTTTTGAACATGATCGATTATGACTTCGATCAAATTAAAATAATATAATTTCGAATTCTCGAAGTTTTATCAAGTTATTTCAATATAGTAAAACTTTGACAATCGTATGATCAATTTCTACAACACTTGGTACAACATTTTGGTTGAATTGCTGATGGCCTATTATTTAAAGGCTTTTTTGAATTGGCTGAGTTGTTAGTGAAACTAATTTCAATGGGGCTCGTGTGTGATATCGACGGGGACAAAGGATGTAAGTATGTCAAACTAGCTGCACCATGCAGCCCGCTGCATTTTAAGTTTTTGGTGAATCTTAAGGGAATAAAGAGTAGCCTATGTGCTATTCCAGGTTATCAACCTGTGGGCCAAATTTCATTAAAATCTGTTCAGTAGTTTTTACGTGATTAAGTTACAAACATCCATTCATCCAAACATCCAAACTTTCGTATTTATATAATATTAATATAGATGAATGTAGTGCGTGTACCTAATGTTTATATTACATATATGGGTATTAATTTCACGTATTTCTAATGCACTCATCCGCAATGTAAATTTTAACTGTGCCAAATTTCGAATAACTCACCAAAGACTTCTTAATCCACCGTTCGCGTCATTGAAGTAAAAAAGGGATACAAATGTTTGCCTCACGTAATACATCACTCAATCACAAGCAATCAATTTGTTTACAAAAAATAAAAATATATTCTTTAAAAATAGTTTTAAGTAACTAATTATTTGTAGTTTTATCTTATAGAAATCCCTGTGATGGTTTGGTTTTCAAATAAAAATTAATTTGTCTGCCTACAAGGCAGCCTCCAGAAGGCGAGCGTGCTGCGGGTTGCTAAATTACAGTAGGTAGTAGGTACCTTCGACCTACATTTAAATTTGACTAATAGAAACTCTCCGGTTGACAGAGTATTGGTCGGTATAGTTTCGATATTTTACGAGAAATATATTAAGTTTCATATTAGGCTTAGGAAAATAAGTTTCATATTAGGCGTACTAAAGGAAAAGCTTGAGAAGCATAACTAGAATCTTTTAGCGAAGCTGAAAGCACAGAATATATAATAGTACAAGTACCGAAAGTGTAATGGACGCAGTGTAAGTTGGTAAGTCGCCTCTGTGGCCTAGTGGTCCGGTGTCTATGTTGCCGAAATTAAAATGGACGAAATTGGTAAGTCGCCTCTGTGGTCTAGTGGTCCGGTGTCTATGTTGCCGAAAGTAAAATGGACGCAGTGTAAGTTGGTAAGTCGCCTCTGTGGTCTAGTGGTCCGGTGTCTGTGTTGCCGAAAGTAAAATGGACGCAGTGTGTAAGTTGGTAAATCGCCTCTGTGTTCTAGTGGTCCGGTGTCTATGTTGCCGAAAGTAAAATGAACGCAGTGTAAGTTGGTAACTTGCCTCTGTGGTCTAGTGGTCCGGTGTCTATGTTGCCGAAAGTAAAATGGACGCAGTGTAAGTTGGTAAGTCGCCTCTGTGGTCTAGTGGTCCGGTGTCTATGTTGCCGAAAGTAAAATGGACGCAGTGTCTATGTTGACCCGGTTTCGATTCCCGGGTCGTATTTTAATTACAAAACCCGGTTTCAATTCCCGGGTCGGGCAATTCATATGTGTTTTTTTCAGTTTTGTGATTAAAATACAACGTTACCAAGGTGGGGCGCGGCGAATAGCCTTGCCACCTATTACATTATGGAACTTTTTTATATCATAAGATAGCAAACAAGCAGATGTGTCTCCTGATGGAAAGAGTCACCCGTCGCCTACTATAGACACCAAAGTTGTCAATGGTGCGTTGCTATCTTGTGGCCAGGTCTAATGCCACATGCATAAGTTCACCGAATTACCCTCCAAACTGGAACACGATAGTGACAAGCACTGACGCTATTGCGGCAAGAATAGGTAAGGCGGTGATTCCAGACCCGGGTGAGACAATGCAGAACTCTATTTATTAGCCACGATGGTGACTCGAATAGCCAATCGGCCGCCTTTTACGACCTGCCCAGCAGAGCGGCAGTTGACCTATTCTTTAAAGGAGCCCAGGATCAAACAATTAAATTTAACAATTAATCTGTGTATATCATAATTTTTACAAACCAATGATCTGAAAAAACAGACCGGAAACCGGCCACAAGTATTTCGGCTAATAATGGGTGCACTTCTTGTACCTCTGCCTATCTCTTCGGGGATACGACCGTGAAGATACTACTACGAAAGTGTAATTACATTTAATATTTACCTATATGATTGAAATGATCTTTCTAAGAAGGCCTACTGTGTAGTTTCTCTAATATTAATTCTTGCCCATAGGCACCTCATAAGACTTAATAATAAATATTTCTAACCTCGGTTTCGAGAATTGCAATTTGCAAAGCATATTATCCGTTACGTCTTTGATAAATGGTATCTATTTAGGAGAAGGCGGGATAAGATTATCTCTTATCATCACGGGAGACGTATATACGTCTCCCGTGATGACTTAGGTACTTATTTTTTTTCTCTTCAACGTTAAACATGAGTTTAAGGAATGTACATACTATATTGTTTAAGTACTTATGTTAAAATCTTATATAACATGTACTGTTAGCGTTATAGTAAGCATTAAGCATATAAAAATAAAAGCATCAGAATGAGATTTAGAAAATCGCTTATGGGGACCCATGAAGATAAAATTTAGAATGTATTTTATTGCCACTGTATTAAGTACTACGTCCTTATATGTCTTGAAATAAAAACTATTTCTCACGTTCCTTGCAAATATCAAATCGTAAACAAACGCATTCACAAACGTTGTTTTATTGGCATCCCTTTCTTGCTAACGTTTGGCGCGCTTTTTATATTTTCGAAACAAACGTTGGCGGCATTTAAAATGAGGCGCGAGTTTATTTAGCATAGCTTTCATAGGGGAAACCAAATGAACATTAGACCTTATTTTGATATACTAATTTAAGTAATATTAAAGAAAGATATTAAAAAAATAATATTAAGTTCATATAAAACTTCCTTTATGTGAAATTTTATGATCTTAGGACCTATTTCTATTAAATTTAAACAAAATAATTATTTCTAGTAAATGTAAGGGAAATATATTTTTAATCAATAATAAACTTAAGCACCGTGACATAAACTACATTTTCGTATGACAGTTAGATATTGTACGTCACGGATATACGTAGTACAAGTTGCTTCATCGGTATTGCATAGTTGGCGGCAGTGACGATATCGACCAATCACTATTCAGATAGGTGGCGCTACAGTGACGACGCGAAACAACCCAAGCTAGCTGCTCTGGGAACATTTGCTTCGAGCTCCATACATTTTCTTCTGGTTCTCTACGTCTGCAGTTTGGTTGTGTACGAGTTCAAAAATAAATTCAAAATTTTTGCCATAAGGTAAGTCCAATCAATACTTCAATTATTTTTACATGTTTTATAAAGCTTTAGTGTAATAATAACAACGCTATTCGGTTAATTATGTGTATTTCCACGTTGGAATTCTGTGTCAAACATGGCCTATAGGCTTCGCCCATACTTGTAGTACGCGTGGGTATGGGAAAGGACGCCCTATTTTAAATAATTAATTTCTCTGATCTTTTCCATTAAACGAATAAAACAGTTCTTCTACAACTTAAAGGTTATTAGTTAAGGGATTATTTAGTAATTATGTCATCAAAAGTTAATGCGTATTTTCGACGCAAAATGTGAAAACAAAATGGCTCGTACGACCCAAGCATAGGCCAGTGAACTCATTGTATGGAGAAGATAACCAAATTCTGTTATTTTATCGTAAATCTTTGTAAGAGTGCTTATTTTTATTGGATTTTGATGATGTATCTATTAATTATTGAGAAAGTACTAAGAGAAATGCGTTAATATGTTTCCCGCCAAAACGTTTTCTCAAGTGTGCATATAAGCGCGTGGAAGCACGTTACTATTTCGAGGCTGGTCCGCCAAAGCTGTTAATTCATTTTGATTTATTATATTTTTGTTTTTCAGGAAAAAGGTCAAAATGACGGACAAGCCGAAGCGTCCCATGTCAGCGTACATGTTGTGGTTGAATAGCGCCAGAGAACAGATCAAGTCTGATAATCCTGGACTCAAAGTAACTGAAATAGCTAAGAAAGGTGGAGAAATATGGAGAGGAATGAAGGACAAGAGTGTAAGAGTATTTTTAGTTATGTTCTAATTACTACTTCCTTTGTTTCTTTTCTCGTATCAACTATCAACTTTTAATTACAGGTATGGGAAGAAAAGGCGGCAAAGGCGAAAGAACAATACACAAAAGATTTAGAATCATATAACGCGAATGGAGGAGGTGGCGAAGGTGGTGGCAAAAAGGCACAAAAGCGAGGGAAGAAGGCCAAGAAAGCGTCACCTGTAAGTATAAAGTTTTCTAACTAGAACATTATTCTATATGGTTATAAAGATCTGTCCAATTTATCTACTGTATACAATAATAAGGCTGTATTATTTTCTTTACATACATATTTATAAAGGAAATTAGAAAACGTTATATCCTCCTGTATTTTAAGCTATATTAGAACGTTTTATATGTAATGTGTGTTATCTAAGTATATAATACAAACTGCTTTCATTCTGCTTTTAATTTAACTTATAACATTGGACAAAATTAACAACTGATATTAATCACTTTAATTGATTTCAGAAGGCTAAGAAGAAGAAGGAAGAGTCTGAGGATGATGAAGGTGAAGGCGAGGACGATGAGGAGGAAAGCGAGTGATCTCCCAATACATAAGACACTGTTCATATTGAATAATTTACTTGGACTTAATTTATTACAAAGTAAAATGGGACTGGCTTTCCAAATTCGGTATGGCATCTTATATGTTTAAATTGAGTATGTAAACATTTTATACTTTTCATTTTGTTTTTGTGTATATTGACTTCCAAGTGTTGATTGCAGACGTTTGACTCAAATTTACCTGAATGTTGTATTGTAATAGATTAGATGATAAACATATTATTACAGAGTTTGGAAAGTTCACTGGCTAGGGTTTTTCTAGGTCTCAACAAAAAAAAAAATAATGTTAAGTGTTAGTGTGTATTCACTGGGGAATTGTACAGTTAGCCCTCCCTTGTTAAGTTCGCTGTGACTTCTGGATGCTCACCTTGGAAATGTACCTCATGTGGTTTAGTCAAAATTGTCTGTCACATACTTATTTGCTGTGCAAGCCCATAATGAAATGACATAAATGTAATTTATGCTTACAATTTCAGCCAACTTTTGATAAAACCACAATTAAAAATGTAAAATTAGAGACAATTTCATGATTCTTATTGTTAATTAACCTACCTCTTGTCATTGTAAATTTCAATGCTATAATGGTACCAAACTTAAGCTAAGAGAATGGTTGGGGATTATCCCGACTATGCAATTAAAATAATTTAGGAAATTGATGTGTATGTTGTATTTTTAGTTAGTAATAGGTAGGTTCTCAATGTGATTAGTCTCTGAAATTTTACATTTGTGTTATTTTGTAAATGAGAATTAGCATTCCTCATGTCAATACGGATTTTACATGTTCAATAAAGTAATTTCATATAAGATTCTATTTTAAATGTGGTTTTTTATTTTACCCTTAATAGCAAATGTTCATTAATATGAATCCAATCCTTAATTTGTTTCGGCTAGTCACCATTATTTTACTAGAAAATCACTTATTTCCTGTTAGACGTTTGTTGACAGATTATGGTGGTTCCAATACTGCCCTGCCAAATTAATATCCCCATGTATTTTAGTGATTTAAAATTCAAGGTGTACCTATTAATCGAAATTCTATCACGATTACTCAATAACTATTAACTGCTAATGACAAATACATAGGTATTGTACATTTTGTTTGTAGACATAGCATTGCATGTAAGATGTCAGGATAGGCCATCGGAAAAAGGAGTGCCAAATGCGTCCTAAAATACGCACACAGATTATTTAGTGCTGATTAGGATAGCAACTACCACAGACTAAAACTATAGCGAAACCATTAACGTAAAAAAAACGTTGCCTACTAGTTTCGTTTTCTCATTTTTATTCTGTTAATTCTACCCGGAATGTTCACACGCGCTTCAAAATCGTTCCGAAAGTACCACGACATGGGTGGAGTGTGTCTCTTTCCACTAAATAAAGCGCCAATCGCCATATATAAGTACGGCCATGCGTCGTTTGGAAATTACTACTATGTAATTCTACTAATTTTAAAAACAGTTTTTGCATTGCATAAGTAATTACGTAATAATTAAAATAAGCACATTTTAGAACTCACTATGTTAATTACAATACATTTTGTGCTAATTTATTTATCGACGTGTATGAATAAAAGGAATTTAACGATTACCGAATATATAAAAATCTACCATCAGATAGTTTTATTTACACTGGCAATTGCAAGAAAGGGACAACATCCACTCTTGTCATTGTCTTGCTCAAAACGTTTTTTCCCTCTGTTAAGTAAAAAACAAATGTCAACTTTATTAGTAACAAAATAAAGTGCATTTTTATTTTTCAAATATTGCTTCGTAATAATTCCAGTTATCGTATATAAGTTCCTTGGTGCTAACTCTGTTTAAAAATATTGTAGTAGAGGAGACAGTGAGAGATCGTCCTTCACCGATCTGATAACCAGATGAGACGTATATTTTATCAAATATTATTTATAAACAAATATGCCTATAATTACTTGCCTATCCAAAAGTGCTCATGGCTATTTTTAATTAAATTAACTTTAATCGTTTTTTTTCATCACTTTCATACATTTGATAACCAAATGGAATTTATTTCACTGATAATTTTTAACACACAGATATGCCTAGGTAGGCTTGCCTACTCATTTTTGTGTATGGCTACCTGGCAAGCAGGTGTGAACAGGTAAGTCAATATAGGTCACTCCATCGATCTGCTAACTTATCGAAAGTTATATCAAATTTTAGATTATTTTATTACAAAATCAGTCACACATACTTGCCTGCAAAAAATCATACTCAAAGTACTATTGCCAAGCTAAAACCTTGCCATGAGCACTTTTGGATAGGCAAGTAATTAAAGGCATATTTGTTTATAAATAATATTTGATAAAATACACGTCTCATCTGGTTATCAGATCGGTGAAGGACGATCTCCCACCGGCTCTTAGACTATTGATGCCTAGCTTATTAGATAAAAAATAATTAAGAATTTAATTGCTTTTATGATCGAACAATCATCAATAGTGGTCGAACAAACGATAATTTATAAAAATTAATAAATCTGAGTGATAAAAATAAAGATATCTAGCAAGGGGGGCCAACTTAAGGGTAAACATTTGTTTAATTAATTACAAATAAATAAAAGACGAACAAACAATTTTTACATTCAAACATTAACGAACAAACGACGAACAAAAAAAAAAAATCAAAAATCAAAAAAAGTGGGGCTAAATTCAGTGACCCTATACATGAATGAAATATAAAAAATAAGAACAGAGTCGCTATATCTGATTCAATTTTGATTGTATGTACCGTGTAAGTGCGAATAAGATAAAATATACTATCTTTTCTACTCGATTACTGTCATGCCGTAAGTTTGGCAGGTTTGGCAAGTTATCAAGGGCAAGTCTTCAATTATCAAGCAGCGAAGACCATAATGTTTCCCTGGAGTCGTCGGCGAACGATCTCGCGTCGTATATAAATTTTGTGATAGACGGAACCATGGCAGTTACACTACGTGAATTGCAACAAGAAACTCAACACGACAAACCCTACAACTTATTATCGGTTACATCAAACAGGGATGGCCAAAGAAAATCACCGACACTGAAGTTATACCTTTTTTATGTGTAAGACGGAATTATCATATGAAAATAAATGTGTAATGAGGGGCCATAAAGTAGTATTACCTGAAAAACTAAAATTAAAAATATTACACGAATTACATAGTGCTCACCTAGGCATAGTAAAGATGAAAGCAGAAGCTCGTTCGCGATTTTGGTTTTCCGGCATAGATCGGGAGCTTGAAAATATTGTTACGAATAATCTAGAAGCGTGTAGAATTGGAGCGCGCACGCGGTAACTATCTAGAAATAAAAGAAAGAGATAACTACTCCTATTGACAAACAAATAGTTGACCTGGGTTATGCCATAATGGACTGTGTGGGATATGACATAAGGTTGAAGTTAGCGTGTACTAGGATTTATGACTCATAACATGTTTACGATAAGAAGTGATTCATTGTTTCCCGATACATTTAGATTTTTCTGGATCCAGCTAGGACTTTCCCCTGCCTATAAATACAGAGATGTTGACAAACACGAGGCAGTTTTTATCAAGCGATCGAGAGCGATACATCAAGTGACTATTCCGAAGCGAGAAGTGTTTTATTGTGTAGTGTTCTAAGTTCAGTGATAGTACAGCAAGTGACTATTACGTTGTGTTGTGCTGTGTAAATACACGGATTTAATATAAGTGGTGTTTTCCTACAATTGCGAACCCGAGTACGTAACAATATGGTAAATTCTTGTGGTGTGTGTAATCAGCTGCGAGCCACGCCTGCTCGCGCGGCGCTGGCCCCCTGGCCATATACTAGTCAACCATTTGATAGATAGATTTTCTCGGACCGATTAATGGTCGTGTATATTTGATCGTGGTAGACGCACACACAAAATGGGTTGAAGCATATTGTATGCGGTCTATGAGTTCTTACGGAGTTATCGGACGATTATGCGAGTTTATATCTAGGTTCGGGGTACCGCAAACAGTAGTGAATGATAATGGCACTGCATTTGTATCTAACGAGTTCAGAACTTTTTGTAAAACTAATGGAATAGAACAATTAAATCATCTGGCAAGCAATGGTCAGGCCGAAAGTTTGTAAAAATATTGAAAAAAAGGAATCAAGGCTTGTGTTCTATCAAACAGTGACAAAAACGATAATTTAAATTTATATACATTTCAATTCGACTATAGGAACTCCGTACACTCGGTCACAGGTTACTCACCAGCCCAACTCGTTTTTGGGAGGAAAATACGTTCGCGACTTGACCTTTTAAATCCTTTAAATAATTCATTGCCGTCGCTCGAATCTCTGTGTAATAACGTCAAAACAAAACAGTATTTACAACATAAATACTATAAAAGCAATAACACAGAGACATTTAAGCCGGGAGAGAAAATTATGTATAAAGTTTTTCTGAACAAGGACAAATTTAAGTGGGAAATGGGGAACATCGTAAAAAAATTGGGTGGAGTTGTCTACCAAATAAAGGATGCGATCGGGTACGCAACTCAGGAGACATAAAAACCAAATAATCCTTGACAAACGCACCTCCTCCAGGGACTCACCAAAAAAGTATGAGGCATTGGACATAACTGTACCATTAGAGGAAGCCCAGAGATAGAGGAATCATGAAGAACTTGCACGGTGCACGGAGGAAACGCACTCTACTTAACACGATACCTCTCTTCCATTCAGGAGCGAGGTGAGATTGTTACGCTCTATACCAAGGATAGACTATAGACAGTATTTTTAGTGAATTAGGATTGAGTTTTTTTTTAGTTTACAATATTTTTTTATATAATATTCTTATTCCTTTTCTTGATTTTTGATAATTTTGTTATTTAAATTTTTTTTCTTGTCTATAAAATATAAAAAAATGGAAGGGGAGAGATGTTACATATGTGGCTTAAGTGGCGCTGCTTCTTATAACAGTAATAAATCATCGCGAATTAGCTAGCGGCCGTTTTACTCGTGTCCCGTAAATAACAGTTAAGTAAGAAACAAATATCAACTTTATAAGAAACGAAATAAAGTACATTTTTATTTTTCAATTATTGCATAATAAAAATCCAGTTATCGTATATAAGTTCCTTGGTCCTACGTCTTTTCAAAAATCCGAGTTGGCAACACTGCACCCGATGCCAATTGATTTGATAAATGACACTTGACATTTGACTTGAATTAAGATATTTGACAGTTGACACAAGAATACAAATTAGGTATAAACAAAAGCATTGAGTAATTATTTTATTTAAAAATACAAACAAAAGTTGAATTAATTTAAAGAGATTAATATTTTTAGTATGAAATGTTACTCATGTATATATAAATCATGAATAAATAAATAATTGTCTAATGATTTACTAATTTTTTTTATACCGTCACAAATTTCTAATAGTTAGAAATTTGTTATCCCGTATGAGTGTGATTTTAGGTTTAAATTCTTCTTAAATGTCTGGGGAAGGAACAGGTGGAAGTGGCTCCCAGGTAGCACTTGTTACAGGGGGCTATGATCATACAATTAAGCTGTGGCAGGCTCACAGCGGAGTATGTCTGCGAACTATGCAACATCCTGATTCGGTATTAAATTAATTTATTAATTGTTAATAAACACAATTTCTCTGTACAGATATTCTATTTCACTAAGTTCGTTTCAATAATAATGTTATCAGGCATGCACAAAGCCATTGTTTTATTGTGCATAACCCCAGAATGCTGGGTCACAATCGAAACGCGGCCCAGGTTGCTAGTGCAAAATAGTGTAGACCAAATTATTTTATTGAGTAGCATCAGCTTGTCAACTAAATGTAGAAGAAATGTCCATAGTGAGATAATCTTTTTTAATTTATCAATAATATCCATACTTACAATAAATTTATTTACAACAATAACTTAAA
This sequence comes from Apodemia mormo, assembly GCA_036924255.1. Lineage (NCBI taxonomy): Eukaryota > Metazoa > Arthropoda > Insecta > Lepidoptera > Riodinidae > Apodemia > Apodemia mormo. The sequence goes on along the minus strand of JAUPFN010000012.1, from coordinate 30,048,160 downwards.
AAAGACTAATTGTAACCACCCTTAACTTTTAACGCGTTAATTATCTTACTTTTAATAACGTTTTATATAATATTAATGTAAAAATGTCTTTGTAATATTATGTAAAATTGATAACTTGTTTAACCACTCGACTCTCGTGGAGGCAAATATTAGACATTATGTATGACAATTGCGTGTACTGTCACTCTGAAGGCAAAATTTTACGCCACTCGATTTTTTGAATTTTTAAATTTAAACTTTAATTTTCTAATTATAAAGTCTAATGTTGTATGAAAACGTCTTTGATGTTTATTCTATGATAAAATATCTGTCATGTCAAATTCGTAAACTGACATCTGCTATTGTCGTTTATTATACTTCAGCCACTTTTGTTCGTTCGACCGGACCGTGTGTGTGTTATCGATTTTTTAGTAGTATAAAACTGAATTTTGTGTTGTTTTACGGTGCATTTCTCTCATGTAAGTATTGTTTTTATTAGAAAGGCCGTTTAATTATTCTATTTGGACAATTCGTTGTAAGAAATATATTGTGATAGCCAAAAATAAAGTCATTTAGAAATTCATTATTTTTCACGTGATTTTTGTAATATTTGTAAATATAAAAACTACTTTGTCGATTACTTTATTTTAATCCTTAATAGACAGAAAATATATCAATTGATACACAGTCTTTTACAGAATGAGAAAATATGGCTTAGTTGTAGAAATAAAAAGATTTTTTTTCCAATGAGTCGCCGAGGCACCATTCCCGCCAAAAAGCGTGTGATGAGACCTGGCGCTTTAATTCGCTCTTTCGTGTCAAAGTTTCGAGAGGTTAAGGATTGAAGCATGATAGCAAATATTTATCATTTTTTTGGGATTGTATTAGAAACCGGCCGCACAAATTTGGATTTGACGAAGGGGAGTGGGGGGAGTCTACTTCCCACCACTATAACTGCCTCCTACAGAAATGTTCATAAAAAAGTTATAGGCCAAAAATTATTATCCTTTCATACGCTTGCATAGTGTTTGCCCATCTCCCCCGTACGGACTTGCATCCGTTGCAAGTGGTACAAAATAAATTCCTGCGTATTGCCACGGGAGCACTGTGGTATATGCGCACTATATAACTGTGGTATTTTAAAAACGAACAAGTGTGTCTACATTAAGAAAATATTATAGATTTTTGAAATAAAATATTCTTAACATATTTTAAAACTACTGCAATTGATTCTACTGCTGATTCTGAACATTTGTTTCGGCTTTAATATCAAAGAAGATATACCAAGTATACTTGATATGTGTTGAAGACTCGATCTTTCATAATATACAAATTCGATTATTAGACAGTATACAGGCGTCTATTATTATTGTCTGTTTTCAGCAAGTCAATGACCTGGAAATAAATCCAAATGGCCAAATGGTTGCAGCATGCGGTTACCAACACATACGAATGTATGATCTTGCCAGTGCTAATCCAGATCCTGTAATGAATTATGAAGGTGTCACAAAAAATGTTTCTCGAATTGGTTTTGAGGTATGTGTAGACAGAAAGTAATTTGTAATAAGTTTGTAGAAAGGTATTTTTGTTTTGTTGATTTTTATGTTATTGTTCTCTTATGTTTATCATGTATCTAACCTGAAATTGATAAAAATGGTACTGAGATTTTTTCAAGGCTTTTAGGACCAATGATGTGGCATTATAGTCTCGTCCCTCATGTACCAATTCACCATTGACATATTTGGTATGGTTATGGTATGGTGATGGTTGCTTCTTCCAATTAGGCTATCTGCTTGTTAGCTATTCTATGATGTAAAAAATATTCTATAAATTATATAGTCCATGCCACTGTCTAATATTTGTTTGGTTTTAGGAAAACGGCCAATGGATTTACACTGGAGGAGAAGACTGCACTGCTAAAATTTGGGACTTAAGGTTAATAATAAACTTATATTCTTTACTATTTTTTAATACAAAAAATTATGCATAAACATGTACAGAAGGTTTAATGCTACATGGCATTCTCTACCAGCCAACCTTAGCATGTCACATCATTATTATGCCAGTTTCTCCATTTCCACCAGCCAGTTTCACCATTATTCTGCAATTCTTTCGCTCCCCGTCTTGGTCCTGGGCTCCTTTGAAGAATGAGCCAACTGCTGTTCTGCCAGGCAGGTCGTAAAGGCGACTGATTGGCTATGCGAGTCACTACCATCGTGGTTACTAGGTAGTAGAGTTCTGCATTGCCTCGTCCGGGTACTGCCACAATAGCATCCATGCTTTTCCTTGTCGTGTACCAATTTGGAGGGTAAGGTAGCCGGTAGACTTGTGTATGTGGCATTGCCATCCTGCTACCACTTCCTTACTTATTCTCGTCGCAATCGTGTCAGTGCTTGTCATTGTCGGGTTCTGGTTTGGACAGTACGGTAGCCGATAAACTTATGCATGTAGCATTAGACCTCGCCTTAAGATAGCAATGTACCATTAACATCTCTGGTGTCTATACGTGATGGTTGACTCTTTCCATCAGGGGACCCATCTGCTTGTTTGCTATCTTATGACATAAAAAAATCTGTAAACAGTTGACCCCGCAGGCCATTCCTGAATCTTCCCGCTAAATTAAGGTATTTTAAGCTCAAAAGAGTAAAAACTATAATCAAAGATTTTTTTCAATTCAAACATCTATTTTGTTAAATATGGTAGTATATTGATTTTTGAAAAGCTGTATATTTTGAAAACGATTTCGACTCAATTTCTGAAATCTAAAATATTAACTTTAGCCAAATAAGTAATCGATAGGTTGAAAAATTTCGAGGCAATGTCAAAAAACATTTTTTTTTCAAAAAATTTCGCTATTTATAAATCTCAAACAAATTGACCGACTTTGGTACAATTAACGTTATTTGACGCAGTTTTTAAAGGAAAAAAGCTATAAGAAAAATAGATTTTTAAGTCAATCAATGTATAAAGCTCATCACACGTGATGGTTAAGATACTATAATATTTTGATCTTAAGATGCCCTAATATAAAATATTACAGTAACTTAATGTATCACACACGACTAAGATATGATAATATTAGTCTGCGTCGTTGGAGTTCTATATACAGGTTGATTAATCATGCCTTACTTCGTGATTTTTGATTCAGCATTGGGCGTAGTTTTTTTAGTACTATCTATAAATATCGTTAAATACCAAAAAAATGGTTGGTTGAAAAATGCTTCGAAACTTTTATATGTCGATAAAACACTTTTTTCAAAATGTTTCGTCAACGATTACTTCCAAACGGATAAACCGATTTTGATGAAATTTACGCATCAGATGTATTTTTTTGTGGAATAGAGCTGATTAGTTTTTGTACATAATCGGTACGTTAATCTGGAATGCCATCAACCGCGTTTCAATCGGTCCAGCCGTTCAAAAGTTATACGATGTTTACATACACACGCACACACATACATACATACAGACATACTAACGTCATCGTGAAAATAGTCGGAAAAGGTTACTAAGACCTCAAAACGTGGACACCTGGTAAAAACCCGATTTTCGAAAATCGGGGCAAAATCAGTAACTTCCTTATCCTATCCTTATAACGTAGTGGGAAGTTAAAAAACTTCATAAAACATACATTAAGGTTACATTTTTACTGTCTACTCATTTTATACTTTTTATAATGTATGTTACATTAGGGATAAAATTTCAGACAGTATCAGATCGGTCTGATTTATTTCTGTCTTAGTCTAGTAAAAAAAATCTTCATGGTAGCTAAGTGTTTCAAAGAATCGAATACCCTTAGACTTAAAGTAATCCATACTTATAATATGTATATGTATAATAATAAATGCGGAATTCAAATACCAAGAACATATTTGTCAACAGAGCAGGTCGGCAGTTTCAATGCCAGAGGATATTCAAAGTGCCAGCTCCAGTGAACGCAGTAGTGCTCCATCCTGACCAGTCGCAGATCATGGTCGGCGGCCAGAGCGGCATCATCCACATATGGGACCTGAGGACTGACCACAATGAGCAACTGGTAAACAAGTGATTCATTTTACAAAACAATATAGCATATATACGATTAATGTAGGGTCATGATAAAATCTAACGAAGCAATCACACACAAAGTCTAATATAGGTACATATATTATTCAAATTCAATTAAAAGCGTTGGTTTCGGAGACTTGACATTATCCTCCCGAAAAATTAATTATATGTGTCTTGGTATACCTCGGCGCTCACATGCGTCTATTGGTGAAACATACTGTCCTAAAACGCATGGCTGAGCACTTTGATTTAGAGGTGCACAGAATGTGTCACTGAATTGAAAAGATATGAACATATCTTTTGATCACTGCGAAGTATATCACTCTTTTAGTTCAGTAGTTCATCTAGTCCAATGGCTTGAGTCGCTATCATTTCTCAGTACTTACATTGATTTTCCTTTGTTTGTTAATCGAACTAAGTAGTGTGTAATGAATCTTATGATTTCTGCGAACGAGATAAACGTTGAAGCGATAGTAAAACAATTTTAAAATAAAGTATATTTTTTATTTGTACTATTTTTTCGTTTTTTTATTCGTAACTTTACTAATGAAAGATTAAATTTCTTACTAAAATAGTGTTTACAATTGCCGAATACAGCAAAATGTTTCTTATGGCCTTAACTTTAAGATGATTTTTGTAAACTTTTATTTTTCACTGTAATTTTTGATTTTAGATAAATTCAAACAAACATTATGATATTTTATGCATTGCGTTTATACTAATTGAAGATCAAAACTACCTTCATGCGCAATAAGCAATGAACGCTTATAATTAAAGAATCCATTTTATCGCTCGCTCGCTTTAAGTATGTATGTACATTGTACAAGAAAGTACGAGTGATATAGTTAACCGGTATCAAGTTCAGCCGGGCCGAGATTGTGTCTGCTACGTCACTCCCATCAGCGCGTGATCGGCAATCTTCGACTCTCGTAATCGTTTCGCTTGCGGTGAACTACGCGAACTAGAGATATAGATAAATTGAAACTGTACTAGTGAAGGATGAACTAAACGCAACTGAAGTAGTCCAATTGAAGGATTCATTCGCGAACTACACACGACTACTTTGATTGCCCCAAGTTCAGTGCTACTGTTGTCGCTTAAAAATTTTAACTAAAAATCATTTCCTGTGAATTGGAGCATCTGTTGATGGTCATATTTTTAGGGTTTCGAATTAAACTAGAAAGTCTTATAGTTTTGCTATGTCCGTCCGTCTGTCCGCAGTCAACGCAGGTATCCTTAGTAGTAGAAAGCTGTAGTTTGACATTAGTCATAGTAACAAAGTGGTACAATAAAACCTTAAAAAATATTTTTAGGGTTCTACATGTAAAGTTGGGATGTTAACTTTTTTTTCGCGTACCCCATAGTGTGGAATATCGTTGGATAGGTTTTTAAAACATTGTAGGTTTGTGAAAACAATTTATCGACTAATGGACTCTTTTGTGAAATATTAAGTTTTAAAGTGCTAATTTTTGTTGGAGACGAGTGTCCCCCCTCTGTCAGTTAAACGGTTAGTTTTGGCGGTGGGAAAAAAATTAACGGTACTTAGTAGTAAAAAAAAGAAAACTATTACGGCTTAGAAGGTTTTACAAGATTTTGAGTAATAGACTACCAACTTATAAAATGTAATTGGAGAAGTTTTTGAGAAACTGTGCGGAGTAAACGAAGTCCGGGCAACAGCTAGTAATATGATAAAATTAATAATATTCCTCATCCTAAGAATAACCTTAGTTTATACTATCGGTATAAAATAGGTTAACATCTAGATCACAAGTCAATATACGTAAAATATCTAAAGTATTGTTTGTAAAATAATATATTTTCACATTTTTAAATCTAAAATATATTACGTACATGTTGTCTTAGAAATATACAAATATATTCCACCATGCTAATTTTATAAATTCAGGCATTACTTTGCGGAAATCCATTGTTCAGACGAAGAAAACTAATTATTTTGCAATTTTCCGCGAACTTTTAAGTGTACCTTTGCGATGTTACTGAAAAAGAAAACATATAAAAGCGGTGTAAGAAATGGAACAAACTTACCGTAGGTCTGAAAATAATGAAGACGCCAGCGGCACAGTTATCCACCCTCGTCCACCACACTTTATACCACGACAGCACCAAACACAAAAACACGCAATTTGCGCACTCAACGCACGTTTCACTTCGCAACCGAAGCATCTTCAGGAGACAATACGCTGACAAATCTCACTTTGCAAAACACCTAATAGAAACTGGACATACTTTATCCACAAATCATTCTTTTGATATAATTCATACGTGGGACAAGGGATTAAAATTAAATATATTGGAACAACTTGAAATCATAAAATATAATAAGGACTCAATTGTACTGTTGAACAAACAAATAAACGTTAAAAAATCGGCTTTATTACACAATGTAGCGCGCGATTAGTCACGCGAGCCCAGCCTATAAAAGGAGCGTCGCAACCGCGCGCGAGTCAGTACTACCGCGGCTTTCATTGAGTGTAGTAGTGCTCGTGTCTCCTGAAGATGCTTCGGTTGCGAAATGAAACGTGCGTTGAGTGCGTAAATTGTGTACTTTTGTGTTTGTTGCTGTCGTGGTATAAAGTGTGATGGACGGGGGTGGATAACTGTGCCGCTGGGGTCTTCATTATTTTCAGACCTACAGTAAGTTTGTTCCATTTCTTACACCACTTTTATATATTTTTCTTTTCAGTAATCTCGCAAAGGTACACTTAAAAGTTCGCGGAAAATTGCAAAATAACTAGTTTTCTTCGTCTTATTAGTAATTCATACTATAATATTATAAATGCTGAAGTGTATCCATCTGTCCGTCCGTTTGTATGTTATGCTTTTACGGCGTAATCGTTAAACCGAATTGAATGAGATACTAAGACCCTGTGTCAAATATAGGTTAATTTTTTCAAAAAGCAATCTTTAGGGGGTTAAAAAAAGGATGAAAGTTATTTTGTGAGCAACGTTACTCTACTCGCGGACGAAGCTGCGAAGGTCAGCTAATATATTGAACATTGGTCCTTCGAGTTGCCACTGTCGACGTCGTTCGGTATAAGTGTGGTGTGGGCAGATCCCGGAGGCGGAGGCGTCGATCCAGGACATCGCCATCGACCCGTCGGGCAAGCTGATGGCGGCCGTGAACAACAAGGGCAGCTGCTACGTGTGGTCGCTGGGCGGGGCCCCGCCGCGGCCCGTGCCGCGCAAGCACCTGCAGGCGCACCACAAGTACGCGCTGCGCTGCGCCTTCAGCCACGACTCCACGTCAGTACTCACTACTCTACCAATGTCTACTTTTCATTTCATTACTAGAAAAAAAAACTCTGGGTTAAACCAGGAACCACTATTAGGATTAACATTCATTTTACTTTTAACATTCTTTGAAGAATAAACCAACTGCCGTTCAAACCAACAGGTTGTAAAAGACGACTAATCGGCGAACGTGTCACTACCATCATGACTACTAGGTGGTAGAGTTCCGTAACGACTAACCCGGGTATTTAGTACCACCGCCTTACCTATTGCTGCCGCAATATCGTCAATGCTTACCATTGTCGTGTTGTGATTTGGAGGGTAAGGTAGACGGGGGACTTATGCATGTGGCATTGCCAATCCGCCACACAGATAGCAATGCACCATTATCATTTTTGTTGTATATATGTGATTTTTTTTCCATCAGGAGAGCCATTTGTTTGTTTGCTAAGTTAAAATAAAAAGAAACAAAATTTTACGTCCACACCCTGATTCTTATTTAAATCAAATATTTCACATTCTCTTTTAAATAGTAAGTTTTGACTACAAAACTGTACCCTTCCAAGAAATATCGAGATAAAGTTGACAAAGATATTTCACTCTCGAACAACTGGTCGCGGCGGGCGCAAGTTCCCTTGTTCTGGTACCACGCTGCGCGAATTGGCGCCTGGCCCGCTCAGTCTGAGCCATGAAGTATAAGGTAAAGTTGGAGCTAGCACTCGGATTAATCACTTGAAACATATACCTACGTTATATCTAGTCTTGCCTTGCCATCTCTTTTTATACAGCTGTGATAGAAAGAGATGGTCAGACCTCAAAAGATCATAGCAATATTTTGAAGTTGTGTTTCATGTAGGTATTAGAAGTGTTGCCTCCAGATATAATACAGCTTCATGATGAGGCGATGCGGTCGGGCAGTGGCGAGTGGTGTGTGTGAGCGGGTGTGTGTCGCAGCATGCTGGTGACGACGGCGGGCGACTGCTCGGCGCGCGTGTGGCGCACGTCGGACTGGGCGCTGCTGCGCGAGCTGCGGCACGACGCGCAGCGCTGGGTGTGGGACGCCGCCTTCAGCCAGGACTCGCGCTACCTCTTCACAGGTACTACTGCCATTTCACACCTACTATTACCGTTGCACACCTACAATTACCATTTCACATTTACTATTACCATTCCACACCTACTATTACCATTTCACAGGTACTATTACCAATTCACACCTACTATTACTATTCCACACCTACTATTACCATTTCACACCCACTATTACCATTTCACACCCACTATTACCATTTCACACCCACTATTACCATTTCACAGGTATTATTAGAAAACTCGGATTCGATTTCCGACAGGGGTAGGTATTTGTGTAATGAGCGTAAATGTTTGTTATTCTGGGTTTGAGTGTGTATTAAATATGTTCCAGTATTTATAATTGTATTTCTACGTATTTAGTACCATTAACACCCAAAACGCAATTAAATAATTTGCTTACTTTGAGTTAGATCAATTCGTGTAATTTGTCCACCAATATTATACTGTACCATTTATACTGTACCACAAAAACGCCGTTAGTAAGCGAAATATAATGATGACCCATACACAAGTGTACATTCAATACAGAGTAAATGAGCTCTACAAATCTATATTTATAAAAATGAAGCTAAAATTTTTGTACTTGTATAACTTCGAAATAAATGTACCAAATGGGACATTTTTTTGTATTCATTATTTTTGACAAGGTTTGTATGAAAGAAAATATTCAAAAATAGTACGGGAAAATCTTAAAAAAAATTGGGACAAAAAGGTGGAAAGAGAAACCATCGTCTATAGACAGAGATGTTAACGGTGATTTACTATCCGTGTAGCAGGATGGCAATGTTACATGCACAAGTCTACTGGCTACCTTACCCTCCAAATCGGAATACGACAAGGACAAGCATGGACGCTATTGTGGCAGTACCCGGGCGAGACGTTACGGAACTCTACTACCTTGTAGTCACGACGGTAGTGATATGTATAGTCAATCTGTTGCCCTTACGACCTGCCTGGCAGAACGGTAGTTGGTTTATTCTTCAAAGGAGCCCGGAACTAACACGGGGGTGTAGACTTACGACAAATCCAGATTTAAAATGTCTTAAAACAATTGAGGAGTTTGGTTTTGGTAAATATATTACGTTTTGTAAAAAGTCATAGGACAAAATTTGGTGTTTATAATATTAGTAATATTTTTAATTTTTACCAATATCTCTTTATATACCACTCACAACTACCACCATCTGATGGTACTTAAGTATCTTCAACATTAAATGTACCAACTGACAGTCAAACACTGACCTGTCTAATCAGCTGAAGATGCCGAAGTAAAATGAATGTTAATTCTAATAGTGGTTCCTGGTTTAACCCAGAGTTTTTTTTTCTAGTAATGAAATGAAAAGTAGACATTGGTAGAGTAGTGAGTACTGACGTGGAGTCGTGGCTGAAGGCGCAGCGCAGCGCGTACTTGTGGTGCGCCTGCAGGTGCTTGTAGCCTGCAGTCATGTATGAGGAGTGTTATCAACCGCGCTTGACAACTACTAGCCGGCCAGATGTGCGGCACACCTGTGTTATGACGTCATAATAAAATAGATAACGAATGGTATAAATAAGCGGGGAAATCATGTTTTCGATTCATTGTAGTTCTATCATTTGTTGAGGGCGTTACTCTGCCCAAAATTATATTGTGCGTGTAAAAGTGATTCAAGTGTTTTATTCGGCCAAACTGCTTTACGTTAATATTATGTTTTTCACTTCACAGGTTCGTCAGACAGCTACGCGCGGCTTTGGGACTTGGAAAAAGGCACACTAGAGCGGGAATACTGCGGCCATCAGAAACCGATCACTGCGCTGGCGTTTAGAGACCAAGCTGTCTAGTCCACTCGTGACATTGTCTCGTGCATTTAAAGCTAACGCGAGGCCGGCTGGTGTCATTGCAATAATAATTTACGGCAATTTTACATACATGTAAATTATGCCGTAAACTAATTTTTAAACAAACATTAGTTTGTGTACAAATTACAAACACACAAGACTTGCAAAATTTTGTATTGGGCACACTTTATATGAAACTAGCGACCTGCCCGCGGTTTCACCCGCGCGGCTTTTGTTCCCGTGGGAATATCGGAAAGGTTTATACACTTAAACCTTTCTCAAGAATTAATCTATCTATTAAAAAAAACCGCATCAAAATCCGTTGCGTAGTTTTAAAGATTTAAGCATATATAGGGACATAAGGACATAGGGACAGACAGAGAAAGTGACTTTGTTTTGTACTATGTAATGAAGTACAAACACTTGAAGATTTACAAACTATAAATACAAATAACAATCACTTGGGACTTGCAAACTTTTCATTGCATCTTTTTGTGCAACTTATAAATACTTTAAAGAGTTACAAACTTCGCATACAAATAACTACCTGCCTACACTTAAGACTTACAAATTTCGCGTCCAAAAACTCTGCATACTAATTGGAAATACTTAAGAGTAATTAATTTTCAATCAAAGAACACATTTGTGTTAAATTGTTAGTTTAGTTAAGGCCGGCTTTGAAATAATTTTAAAAGTTACAGTATCACTATTTTACATATTTCCTACATATTTTAAATCCATGAGTCTCCTGATAGAAAGAGTTAAGACGCTGTCAACGCCAAAAACGCGCACTCTGTCTATTTCTATTGGAGTAAGCGAGAGCCCACTATCAGTGTAATTCGGCGGCCAGGTCTTAGTTATAATGTACCGTAACTTTTTAGGACTATATCACTGTTATTATTATATATTTTTATCTACAACAGTAGATAGTAGAGAGGTAAACAAATTCTAGGGGGGGGGGCAGTTGCCCCTCCTTGCCCCCCCCCCCCCCTCGGTACGCCCATGAAGACAGATGTTTTGTTTTTCAAAAGGGTTATAAGAAAAATCATAAAAAAATGTTTAATTGTTTAACTGAAGTTGTACAATTGTTCGTAAACAACTTATATTTGGTCTAAAGATACATAATATGTATGTTATTTGTGTGTAGTGATACAGTAATATATTCCTACTTAGTATTTAAGTTGTACAGAATACTTTCGTAGACTATGTAAAATATAGTTGTATACATTTACGTCTCGTTTTATTTCAACACTAGCTGTTGCCAGCGACTTCGTCCGCGCGGACTTCGTTTACTCCGCACTGCTCCTCGCCCGTAGGTGATAGCGTGATAATATGTAGCCTATATGTTGACCCGACCTATTAGTAATATTCATGCAAAATTTGAAGTAAATCCATGCAGTACTTTTTGAGTTTACCCCGGATATACAGACAAACAGACAAAAAGTCTAAAAATATATTTTTGGCTTCGATATCGATTGTAGATCACGCTCCAAATATTCTTTTAAAAAAATATTCAATGTACAGTTTTGACTTTCCTAAGATTTTATTATATATATATATATATATAGATTTCAACCAATCTCTTTCTGTTGGAGGTTCTGTGAGAGCCCGATTCGTTTGTTATTGTTTTTTTTTTTTTTGTAATAATTTAAACCGAGTAAAACTGCGAGAACTAACTTATAGTGTCCTGTATCTCTGGAACCCGGCGATTAGATATTTTCAGAAGAGAATGACGAAGATCCATACAAAGTTTGCCTAAAACCAGTGGCGTAGTGTCTTGGCGGGGCCCCGTATAATTTGTTAGGGGGCCCTTATGAATGGTAGAGATTCTTCATAAAAGAAAAAAATGTTTTGCATAAAATTCAAAGAATTATTTATTCGTCATAATAATCTGTCATTTTCCAAAATTTTTACAAACAAATTAAATATACTATTTCCTTTTTTCTTGCCTTTTTTTAAAAAAAGGAATTGCTTTTTTTGACTTTTGCCATTTGGGAAGTTTTTATTAATTTTTCCTACGCACGTGCGGGGCCCGGGGGCCCGGTATAATTGATACGGTGGTAGCTACGCCCCTGTGTAAAACCGTCACGTCATGTTTATAGAAGTTATCATATTGTAATATATTATTATTTTTATCTGAAATATAAATTGTAAATATATATATATATATATATATATATATATATATATATATATATATATATATATATATATTGTTATTTTGTTGTGTTTGTAATTGTCAAGAAAAGTTTCTTAGAAAATAGTAAGAAAATTGCGCGGAAAATTAAAAAAAAATTAAGAATACTTATCTTACCGCTATATAAAGTACAATGCCCTTTCGGCTGCCTGATAGGGCAGTCCTGTATACTTATTTAAATTACGTTATTGTCACGTTATTTGTCCTTATTGGATTCCTAATATGTATGGTAAACGTCGTTTGTCGGGTCAGCTTTTACAACACAAACACACACACACACACATCCACACACACACACATCCACACACACACACACACACCCACGCACACACACATACAATAAATTCACGCACACACATACTGCACAAGAAAAGCAACTTTGTACTATAATGTTATACATTTTTGTATTTTAGTAGTTATAAAATAACACGTACGCACATGGGGTATGTATGTGAGATTACTAAATGTGCTCAGCAATTAGTTACTAAGTATAACTTAAACTTTAGGGAAAATCTAACCTCTATAACACGGGTTGCCCTAGTGAAGAGTTTAGAGAAATGAACGCTTTTTCATGTACTGTTTTTTTATATCATAAGATAGCAAATAAGCAGATGAGTCTCCTGATGGACATAGTCAACCATCGCCTATAGACACCAAAGATGTTAATGGTGCGTTGCTATCTTGTAGCGAGGTCTAATGCCATATGCATAAGTTTACCGGCTACCTTACCCTCCAAACCGGAACACGACAGCAACAAGCACTGACATTATTGCGGCAAGAATAGGTAAGGCGGTGGTACCAGAACCGGGCGAGACAATGCAGAAATCTACCACCTAGTATCCACGATGGTAGTGACTCGATAGCCAATCGGTCGCCTTTTATGACCTGCCTGGCAGAACGGTAGTTGGCCTATTCTTCAAAGGAATCCGGATCAACCGGGGAGATAGACATTTTTACATAGGGATTTGAGAACTTAATTATATAGTCGCATTCTTTTAAAGTAATTGGAGCCAATTGCCAAAGCTATTGAAATTTTTGGTGTTTTGTTTTTGAAAAATAGGCTGCAGTAGGCCAACTAATTCATTAAAATCGTTTTGACTTTTGATTTATTCCATTATAATCTAAGAATAGGGATTTGCTACTAAATCTTGAAATTTCATAACATACTGTCCATAATCCTCTCTCTGCTTTTAAAAAGTATCAACCTAATATCTACGTTTTATTTTGCGAATGCGTTTCTTTTTGATCTTCTCATTTTGATTTTGCATTCTTGCAATCACTGATCACTTATCTCTCTCCCGCGGTCCTGTCCAACTCATGTGTGAAACTAAACTGTGGCCAAATTGAATGTTGAAAGAACGCGTCAGCATGATAAAACGTAGATACTTATTATTATTATCTAGCACCGGTACTGCACCGGTGCTAGATAATAATAATAAGTCAACCAAATTTATGGTAGTGCCATACTGCATTTGTAACTGAATTGGCCGGCACGCCCAGGGAGATACCACCCTTTCACTTGACACCGACGTAACGTAGCAGCTCCGCTACTGCGTTTCGTCCGGTTTGTGAGAGTACCGGAGGCCTAACCCCCCCCCCCCCCCCCGCACACTATGAATAAAAGGCCGGCAATGCAGCTGCAATACCCCCGGTATTGCGGATGTCCATGGGCGGCGGCATAAAGTCAATTTGTATTAGACTGGCGGCGGTGATCACTTACCATCAGGCGCACCATCTGCTCGTTTGCCCCTTCTACTATAAAAAAAAAATACTGGATTTATGCTTTTTAGAAGCAGAAAGGTTTATGGATTTCATGATTAACAGGCGCGTCAGCATTCTTCAGCGCTCCTGCGCCTCTTTACCAGCCATCGCATTTTTTCTGTATCGCTGATCGCCTCGATGATGCTGCTGACGCATACTTTATCATTCCCGCTATCTTTGTCGCTCTAACAAGTGGTCGTTTAGAGCGACAGAAAAGGATAGGGCGACGGAAAGAGGTGTCGCGGTGTTGACAGATGTAGTTTAACTCTAATGATAGGTTGCTATCAGTGTAGCAAGTGTGTGTCTTCAAAATTGAGTAATAACAACAATAATTATTGAGGTCATTGAAGATTGAATAGGCAAGGCGGTGGCAAATATGTTTAGCCTTCACTGCGTCTCCCCTACATACTTGTCCTTGTAGGTACTTACCAATGCTTTCTGTTGTATATAATTATAGGATTACTAGCTGACCCGCGCAGCTTCGCCCGCGAGTATGTTAATAAGTCATCCAAATAGCTTTTAATAAAAATTTCATCCCCTACTTCAGCCCTCCAGGGACTGGTTTTTGTAAACCTATGTTTGACCCCGGATCTTCAACTACATCCATGCCAAATTTCATGAAAATCCGTCCAGCGGTTTAGCCGTGAAAGCGTAACAGACAGACAGACACTTTCGCATTTATAATATTAGTATGGATTTTAAAGAAAACAAAAATTAAAGCGGAATATAATTTATTCTTAAATTATAAAACAATAAAAATAATAACAGTCATCAATTTTAATTGCGTATCTATTGCATGGAATAACATAAAAATAAATACAAACAGTAAATGCACTTTTTGCGTAAACGCTTTTTTCAATTCTATATTAGAATGTAAGCCTTCCTTTTAAAATTAAATGATCAAATTTCAGTGTTCAGTACGTCGAACCAAAGATATCGAACCAGAAAACAGTGTGAATTTAAGGACATTTATTATTTATATACAAACGTTTTATAATGTCCTTATTCCTTGAGGTATAAACTCTATTCACTTGTTTACATCAGAGTGGTAGTGGTAAATTGGTTTCTCACGTTTACCACTAGGTGGCGCTGTACAAATCTAATACAAATTCCTAGTAAACTCGAAACGCGCTCACGATCGAATGCGAAAAGAAAAACTCACACTTAGCACTCAGAGCGATGAATGCCGTGTGACGTGGCGTGATCATGAAGTATAAGGTATAGGTGGAGCTAGCACTTGTATTAATCACTTGAAACACATATTTACGTTATATCTGTCTATGAGGTCTCTCCATCTCTTTTTATATAGCTGTGTTAGAAAGAGAGGGAAAGACCTCAAGATGACAGCAGTATTTAAAATTGTGTTTCAAGTAGGTATTAGAAGTGCTGCCTCCAGATATAATACAGCTTCATGGGCGTGATAGTCCATAAACAGTCATAGATGTCGCATCTATCTCATAAGTAAACATATAGCACATTTCCTGAGCGCTGACTATGACGTGAATAGTATGATGTGCATCATACAAATCGTAATAACGCTTGTATTAAGGACGTTTAGGTACATTTTGCCGTGCGAAGAAGAATTTTCCCTATGAACCGTTCCGGAAACTATATCTGCAAGCACATCCGAATTACGTGTATACCAAATCAAGAGTATTTTGAAATGATTTTTTGCAGTTGCCAATATGGTAGTGGTATAAAATTATGAAATTAATACGTGATGAACACTCTCGTATTCAAAGATAAATCGTGACAGTGGCACTGAAAAAAGTATAAAGACTCATTTGTAATTTTGTCCGTTTATTTTAATAGCATATAACTTTAACACTAACAGCTGTTTTTTCTAATTAATTATTATTAAAGTTAGAGGATAGATTCTAATTTTTAACTACGCCTGACTTAGTGTTGTGAATGCATATAAGATTAAATAATACATCGTTTATAACAAAACTTGAATAATCATTTTATTTGTGAATTGTTATTAAATTAATCATTTTAAATACATGAAATCAGCAAAAACTGATTGTTTAAAAATAACAGTAATAATATTATGATATCAATTTAGCACTTAGCTAGTCCAAAGCCTGGTAAGGTGTGATGAGAAATTAGAATCATTAAAAGCCAACAATGAATAATAATACTTTTTTTATATCATAAGATAGCAAACAAGCAGATGGGTCTCCTGATGGAAAGAGTCAACCATCGCCTATAGACACCAAAGGTGTTAATGGTGCGTTGCTATCTTGTGGCGAGGTCTAATGCTACATGCATAAGTTTACCGGCTACCTTACCCTCCAAACCGGAACACGACAGCGACAAGCACTGACACTATTGCGGCAGGAATAGGTAAGGCGGTGGTACCTGACCCGGGCGAGACAATGCAGAACTCTACCACCAATAGCCACGATGGTAATGACTCGCATAGCCAATCGGTCGCCTTTTACGACCTACCTGGCAGAACGGCAGTTGGTCTATTCTTCAAAGAAGCCCGGAACCAACACGGGGAAAAATACTTCTAAACTAATCCTCTCGTCACGGCATACTAACTTAATAAATTATAGCAACTGTTTCTTAAGTCTAGCAGTATGTAGTATATGATATTTCATTATTAGAAAGATTTTGTTATACAATTTTCAGATTGAATTCTCTTTTCATTGATTGATACAAACCGTGCGCGCTTATCTAACTTGATATGCGCGCACGGTTTGTAAATGTACGTACCATACAGCCTTCGTCGCTTGACGTATGAAAGGGGATGAGTTTATTCCTCAAGGAGTACAGGTATGAAACATTCGAAAATATTAAAAAGTTTTATGCCATCTAATCCCATGGTTTTTGGCTAGATTATCTTTAATTTGAGGTATTGCACACTGTGACAAAATTTGCTCAGCTATTTTGGAAGTTCGTTATATATACAAATAATTAATCCGCTTACATTTAAAACATTATCAGATCAATATTTAATTTTTTTACTATCTATATATTTAGTTGGGCGGCAAAAAATGACGATACAGTCACAAGTTCTAATTTGTCGACTTTCAATTCTTATCAGCGTTTAACAATTTTTATCGTCCTACTAAATAAACAGATGAAGTGAAAAATCTTTTATTAAATCTCTCCGACAGTCTAGCTAATGTTAACTTTAAAATTTCGTCAGTGCAACACTTTAACACATTAAGTTTTTCATAATGGATGCATTGACAATTAAATGTGTTGACAATTAAAATTGTCAACACATTAAAGCATTTAAGTAAAAAAATTATTTTAAAAAATTATTTTTTTTAGTTACTTTAGAACTGAAACGTGGCTACGCATTCGTCCGATTCGGCAAAAAACACTCAGCAGACATACCTTTGTTGCATGTTACATATGTATGTAGACATTCATGTATACTCGTATATGTAGGTACATATACGCACATACATAAAAATTAAATGTATGAAGACAACGCATGGAGCTATTCAGCTCCACAAATTTCTACTATACATCCAATTGTTAACAACATACAGTACGGATGTTACGATCTCATGGAATAAGAAAATTAATTTTTAAATGATAAATTGTAAACCTGGTGAGACGCTGTTGGCTAGAATTTTGGACTGTCAGTTAGAATCTTATGTAATTTGACATACATTGGTGAATATTATATTAAAGTACAAATATTAATACTGCTTTATAGATAATTTGTCATATATAATCTATCAATTGTAACAACTTCAAATATTTGGAATGTTATAATATATTTTAGGACTAGAAATATCTAAATGCAAAACAATTTTGTTGTGTTCATTAAAACACATAATATGATTAATAAAGTCTTTATGTAGAATAAAATAATTGTCTACACAGCATAGACTTGCGCATAATATATAGTTACTGTCAAAGCAAAAAGTTTGTCATACGCCAAAAAATTCTTACTTGAACGTATTTTTCGCTAAGTTTTAATTCATGGTATATAAATTAGAACTAGAAAAAGATATAAATGAAGCAAAAAACATATTTAATTTGTTTCACTTGTAATGATCACATATACAGGTATTTGATAAACCTAACTGGTCAAGATACGAATTTCTAAATCTACACCACGTTAAAAATAACGGCTTGTTGACAATAGAAAATAGTCCCTAAAGCTTCGTTATAAAATCACCACAGCAAGAGATTTGAGCAAGGGCTAGCTTATTATTAGAGGGTCTTTGTGTGAAAAGCGATTTATAAAACGCATATTGTAAATTTTGATGTGCGATGAAAATTACAAATGGACATTAATCTATTAGGTAGGTACCTCTATTTTCATATTATGTACTTTTGGATGTTTTTATGGAAGTACACTTGCTGTTTAATCCTATCTATATACGTTACGTGAAGACCTGATCCAGGGTTTCAGATATAAAAGAGATTCGAAGTCACTTGTTGCAGTTTATTGTATTCGATTTTTCACAACTTTGTTATTTCTTTGATTTTTTTTTAGTTTTTGATGAGACGGTGACCTTTTTAAATATAAACATTTATCAAAGAAGTTGATTGCTTTTGATCGATTTTAAGTAGAAATAATATTGGCTGATAGTTTGATCAAATACCCGCATGTATGTCAGTTTGTAATTCTATTTATTGCATTTCCCGTACTTAGTAATCGCGAGTCACGGAGCACTTGTGTACCTGTGTCACAACACCTTGGGTGACAGGTGTTTTAGGTTGTCTATTCTGTCCGCTCTCTCGTTTACTTAAAGTCACTAAGTTTTTGATCACGTTATATTTTGTTACAACAAATACAGAAATAATGAGTGTATAGTCACACCGAAACTATTAATTAATATTTTAATAATTTAATTATTTTAAATTTAATATAATTAATTATTTTGGAGAATTCTGTTCTTAATAAGTCTATCAAAATCTATTAAAAAAATATATTAACGAATTAAAAACCTAACAAATGCAAATTATTGCCAATTAATAAAATCATACATAATTAAACGGTAAGTACATCTTTACTAGGCGATAGAGATCTGCACTCTGATTCCTTTTCCTGCCGCAATAAAGATTGTTATTAATGTGTTCCGTGTTGGGGGGTTAGGTAGATCCTGACGTTTTGCTACACTCGCCACACGATTAACATGCTTGGTAGGCAATGGTTATCTTTTTAGACAGCCTTCTGCTTGTGCATTATTCTTTAACATGTTAAAAATAACATCCATAATCTTCGAAAATCTCGTGAAATTGTGAAGTTTTACTATTTTAATTGTAAACTCATTTTGGACTGAAAGGCCATTTTTTTTACAGGAAATATCATGAAACAAAGAAAACAAGTGGAAGTGAAGAGTGGGCGTGCCGCGTGCATCACTATTATGCGCTGTTACTCTAAATTGCCTTAGTGATACTTACCATATCTTTAGGAGATAGTCGTCGTTCGAAAATCTATTATACACTGAATTATGCCGTATTGTGCCATCCTTGAATGCAGAAATGATAGTAGAATACAGATGATTAAAAATGGAGATATTTCATATCATCCGAAAGTACAATTTTCATTTTATTTTAATTAAATTCCTGATTTAATATAATCTCTAATAATAGAAAGTCAAGCTAAAATCAGCCGTACACCTTACGTATAAAGTTCATTTTAGGTTGACCTAATTTTTCTAGAAAGATATACGTAATGACAGTCATTACGTATATCGTTCTAGAAAGTTCTCTACTCAAATATGACCAACTAAAAACTACGGAAAAATCAATACTGCCATCTATTGTAGAATAGCGAAACTATTATGATTATAGTTTCACTATTGTACAAATAGATGAGTCTATTTTCAATAGACTACAAAAGGAGGTAAATACTCTTTTTTTTGTAGCAAAATAAAATTTATTGTAACGCAGTTTGGTATATTTTTAAATGTTCTGTTTGTGTGTTTCGGATTATTGTTGTTTAAAATGAAAACGACCAATGAAACAATGTTTGCATTAGTAGTTTATATGCAATAATGCTTATTTTATGTGTGAGTATGGCGATCGCGGTCCTGATACAAAAGTCTGTACTTGCCAATTCCGCTTGTTCTATGTTCCATGGGAAATACTATATAGACTTTGCCAGATGCATTTATTAACTTCCCGCTATGTATTATTATTATTTTACCCCGATTACGTATACGGACGTTATTAATTTTGCCCCGATTTTCGAAAATCCAGTTTTGATCAGATCTCTACATTTTGAGGTCTTAAGAACCTTTTTTGAGCCCTAAAATGTTTTCTTGGCTACAGAATCGAAAATATCAAAGTAATAAGACATTTTTCTTTCATAAAGTTTCGTTATTGATAAATCCCAAATAAATCAACCGATTTTGATCTAATTTTACGCAGTTTTTTTTTTAGAGAGAAAAAATGATTAATTTTTAAATCAATCGGTATATTAGCTTGAAAGTTATTTTAAAAATATTAATTAAGGTTTTTGTAACTTTCAGGGATGGCCTGCAGGGTCAACCGGGTTACAGATTTTTTTAGCTCACAGGATAGTAAAAAAGTAAAGGACTCTCCTGATAAATTAGAAATATTGTCTACGAATTCCAAAGATGTTAAGAGAGCCCTGTCATCCAGTAAATCCAGTAGTGGCAATTTGAAATGCACATAACTGAACAATCTACGTTACCCTCTAAACTGGAACACCACAGTATTAAGCAGAGACATTATTGCGACTGGAATAGGCTAATGGCAATGGTATTAAATTTGGGCGAGACATTGCAAAGCCCTACGTCACGATGATAGTGAAGCATTTGTTCAATTGTTCACTTGTAGGCTGATAGTCTATTTTTCAAATCCTTTATTCCTTATTACACTAAATATAATTCAGATCTGATTTCTATAAGATATCAGGGCTATCCATAAGTTACGTCATACGTTAGAAGGGAACGGGCATAATATAACATTGTATGCTAAGCTTTGTGCTGTCACATGTTACAATCTAAAATTCTAATGTGTATAAACCAAAAATTTACAAATATTATTAGATCTACTTATGTTATTAGGTTTATGTAGGTTTAATTTGTCGGCGGTTGTAAACTTAGAAAAACTGACGATTTAATTACTTCTATTTAGAAGTAATTAAATCTAATCCTCATCCTCCCCAGACATGACGTCACATATTTTAATATATTATAAGTGTGACTGTGACATGAGGGAGGAGATGGGGGGGAAGGGGTGAGGGAGGACAACAATTTAAAATTATTGTGATGTAATTTATGGATAATCCGTATAATATTAATCACATAATATTAATATAAAGCCTTATCAGTTGTCATTGACTTGGACATTAAAGTGTCTCGTAGCTAAACACTGTCGAGTGGTAAGTGTTTGAGCTCACCCATCTCGGAGCACATTTCGTCGTTGCAGTAGTAGGTGATGACAAACTTGAGGTTGACTGGTAGTGCGGGCGGGCGCGCCAGCAGCATGAGCTGCGTCAGGGCTGGCGGCGGCAGGAACGGGTTGTACGCCGGCAGCGACGTGCCCGACGGACTGAGCAGACGGACTTTGCAACCCTGACAAATGGATGTACGAATATTGTAAACATTCACTGCTGGTCACACGGAATAAATGGATACATCTTTCAAAACAATTTCGTAGATTGTCAATGTAGCTTGCATTTATACAGAAATACAGAGTTATACTACTCACCAATGAATTAAAATAATTTCAAGGGTTATTTTTAAACCTTGCCATCCCATTCGGTATGATAAAACAGTACAACATGGTTTATTTCTATTTTTTCACGATATAATATTCGACACGTTTCCTCCCCAATGGCGTTTCTATTAGTATTCATGTGGTCTGTGTTACTATCTGTGTGGCGGGGTGGCAATTCCATATACATAAGTCTACTGGCTACTTATTAGCCCCTAGTGTTTCTATGCACTTTTGTGGTACCGTTTTACTGAAGAAGTATCGCACTTTTAGGTTTGAACTTTGACGTGATAGTTTAAATTCATGTCTAGATATGATCTACCATTAAAATACAATTTTACAAACATTAAAAAAATAGAATATACATGTTGTATTAGAATTTTATTCCTACTAACGCAATCTATTATGAAACTAACGAGTTAAAATGTTACTTTGGCGTGGTAGATTTAATTCATTTTCATTCACTCCATTTTAATACAATATTAATCTATTAATACATTTGTACTTTTTAACTTCCCGCTACGTATGTAGATAAGGAAGTTACTTATTTTGCTCCGATTTTCAAAAATCGAGTTTTCACAAGATGTGCACGTTTTGAGGTCCTAGGAACCTTTTTCGACTATTTTCGCGATGACGTCAGTGTGTCTAGATGTGTGTGTGTGTGTGTGTGTGTGTGTATGTGTGTGTCGGTATATGCATGTATGTTTGTATGTAAACATCTCATAACTTTTGAACGGCTGGACCGATCGAAACGCGGTTGAAGGCATTCGATTAGATTCCACTCGAATTAGACTTCCTGAAAATTTGAATCAAATGGGCGCAGGGGATCTTGAGAAACACAAAAACAGATTTTTTTATATAACTTCCACGGTAATGTACCGATTGAGTACAAAAACTAATCATCTCTATTCTTAAAAAAAAATACGTCTAATGCATAAATTGCATCAAATCGGTTTATCTGTTTGGAAGTAATCGTTGACGAAAATTTTGAAAGTGTTTTAGTCGACATAACTTCGAAATATTTCAACCAATCATATTTTAGTATTCTACGATATTTTAGTACTAAAAAAATTACGTCGAATGCCGTTTTAAAAATCAAAATCGAATCTTATTTTCAAATATTAAAATTACGTTGTTTTTAGTAAACTTACTTTATATTTCTGAAATAACTTTCAAGCTAATATACCGATTGACTTCAAAATCTTATCAGCTTTTCTTGTTTAAAAACTGCGTCAAGTACCGTTAATTGTATAAAATAGATAAATTTGTTTGGGATCTATCAATAACAAATTTTTTTGAAAAAAATGTTTTTTACATTGCTTCGAAATTTTTTAATCTACAGATTAATTAGCTAAAGCAATAGTTAAATTGAGTTGAATGCCATTTGAATTTCACTATTTGAAATTTAATAAATTTGATCATCGTTTCCAAAATATACAGTTTTTCAAAAATCAATATACTGGCATTTTTATCAAAATAGACTGCATATATGATTATTTCGTTGCTTCATTCGTAAGTGTTTTCTTGCTGTTTTTTGTGACTTAGCAATTGAGACATTTCAATATTTCTTAGAACTGAAAAATCTATGCTTAAAGTTTTTACTCTTTTGAGCTTAAAATACCTTAATTTAGCGGGAAGTTTCAGGATCGGACTGCAAGGTAAACCGTTTACAGATTTTTCACAATATGATTATTGTGAAACAGTAAAAGTGTATTAATTGATTAATATTGTATTGAGATCAATTTCTAAAAAAAGGGGAAAAATCTAAAAAAGGTATATTCATGCCCGTGTCCCCGAAGAGGTGTCCAGTGGTACAACGTGCGCATCCTTGATTAGCCGAAGATACGTCTTAGTCCCACAACGTGACAGGTGACCAGCCTATCACCAACCGGGCACTTTTCCAATCCCGGGCAACTTTGTTTTTATTAGAAAATTGAAAAAACGCATTTTTGATTTATCTTAGTTCATTTATCAAATTCATCATTCATTCAAAGTCCAATATTAATACTAAAAATATTGAAGGTTAATTAAAAAAACATTTTTCGATTTCGAAAATCGATGTAAAACCAGGAACTTTCCGATTAAAAAAAAAAACTATTAATCTTAGCGAAATGTTAAAAATGTGTTTTTTTTTTATATCATAAGATAGCAACTAAGCAGATGGGTCTCCTGATGGAAAGAGTCAACCATCGCCTATAGACACCAAAGATGTTAATGGTGCGTTGCTATCTTGTGGCGAGGTCTAATGCCACATGCGTAAGTTTACCGGTTACCTTACCCTCCAAACAGGAACACGACAGTGACTAGCACTGACGTTATTGCGGCAGGAATAGGTAAGGCGGTGGTACCAGTCCCGGTCGAGCCGATGCAGAACTCTACCACCTAGTAGTCACGATGTTAGTGACTCGCATAGCCACTCGGTCGCCTTTTACGACCTGCCTGGCAGAAAGGAAGTTGGCCTATTCTTCAAAGGAGCCCGGGACCAACATGGGGAGAAAAGGAGGACCAAAACGGGGAAGTTTTTCTTTATAAGATCAACTTTTATTTTCAATACCCATTTTTCCTTGAAAAATTTTTTACAAGAAAGCTACCATAAATAAAAATTGATTTCTATCAATATTAGGCTTTAAGAGTGAAGTGGTGGTGCGAGATGGATCTTGAGTTGCTATATATTATAGATAGACCAGAAAAAATGGTGTAAAATTTTAGTATACAACCTTTATATTTGTTCAGTTGATAATTTGACATTGATAATAATAAAAATAGTGTTTTTAATAAATCAAGAAAATTTTAAAGATTTTTTCCTGTAAGTACTAAAAAAATGTAGTCTTAGAAACATGTTTTTTTATTTTGGTTTTATTTTCCTGCGCCCTCCTAGACCAAAGCCTGACGACGCCTTTGATGGGAATGTTTGATAGGAATGGGAACTGTTTGGGTAAAAATACGCTGGATTTTATAGGTTAGATCATTATAAACATTAAAACATGTGTGGCAGACCACATCACTACAAGCTACGCACATCCCTAATCCGCGAAACCAGTCCGGGCGAGCGCGGGGATGAAGACAGCGGGCGGCGCGGAACCTGTTCCCAGTCGGCGGCCGGACGCACCAGAGCGATACGAAACTCGATCGACGCGACCCGTGTGTCTCTCGCCCCGGCGCGCTACGCTAGTCTTTATATTTTACGTAACATCCTTACTTGCTTAATAAAAGCGGATTTAATCCGATTTAAATCAAACCGCATCTTTTCTTTTGACACCACCACTACCAAACATGCAATTTACATAAAAATACTTTCCTAACAATATTACTAGGTAGTATATTTTATATATATGTCGCAGTGAAATTGTCAATAGCCGTTAGATTATAATCTACCTAGGAAGTTTATAATTTGGTTAGGTTAGGTTAGCAGTTAAATTATAATATCACTTAGGTAGATTATAATCTAACGGTACTGACAATTTCACTGCAACATATATATATATAATATTTTAATTTTTAAACTCACCTTAGGCACAACACTTTGAAATTTAAAATCCTCAATTGGTGAAGTATTCTTACTAGTAGTTGAGATCACAATAACGTTTACGTCAGGTCGAGGTTTGTCCTTACAAAAATGTAACACAACTGTTACTCCCTCTTCCTCTTCAAATGCTGTTAATGGTGGCAATTTACTCGGATGTACGCTGTCTATGGTAACATTTATATCAGACAGCCCTTTCACATCACTAGTTTTATTCTGAACATTTTCTTTTTGCTTTGTCATTTCATCTATCTTACTTTCTATTTTCGTTTCATTTTCATATTTTGTATTATTTTCTAAAGGCAAACCTAAATCCAATATTTTATCAAAAGTATCCGTACTATTATTATTCAAGCTATGTTGAGATCCATTTGTAATGTCTGAGCTGATATCAACCATCACATCATCAGTGGGAGATGTTTGCTGAGAAGAATGTGATGCTGGTGGCAACTTCGTTTGCTCTTCTGATTTCTTAGTAAAAAAATCTAGGTCTAATAATGCACTATCACTTTGTGGATGTTCTTGCAAATGTGAAATCCTTTCTAAAGCATTCATTGGTATTTTCTTAGCATGTTTACTGAAAAAAAAAATAGTTCATTGAGCTACTATAGATAAAGGTTTATTCGATTTACGATCAGATGGATACCGTGCAATGTGCATCTCCAAGTGTATTCAAGCATTACTCTAAAGTTTCGTCTTCTTCGATAGCCGCTTATCGCCTTGCAGAGCAATCAGAATGTCAGTGAAGAAGCTGACTAAGTTATACCAAGGGTTTTTTTATAACATGGCAAACAAGCAGATGGGTGATGGGTCAATGATAGAAAGAGTCAGCCATCGCTTATAGACACCAAAGGTGTTAGTGGTGCGTTGCTATCTTGTGGCGAGCATTTATCCAATCCCGGGCAACATTGCTTTTATCAGAAAACTGACAAAACATATTTTTGAATTGCTCGACCCGGGAATCGAACTCAATACTTCTTGCGGTCAAAACCGGCACAAACCACTAGACCTAAGAGGCGATTTAAAACTAATAAAAGTGTAAAAAGATTATTATAAACATGAAAGCTTGGTTTTTAATATCGCATACCAATATCTTATGATTGTAGCAACAATCTAAAAATTGTATGATATATTATTTCAGAAAAGAAATATAAAAAGCTAAGGTCGTCAAGTTTCTTGTGGTGGATCTTTTCTGTGTGTGACCATGCTAACCATCTGGTAATGGCTTAAAAATTGTTAATGCATCAAAATAACTTGGAAATGTTTAATTAAACAAATATTTTCTGATTTCTAAAATTAATGATTTGCATGCCATATTTATTATTATTTTCGGCTAAAATCGATGTTCCAGAGAGAAAAAAAATGCTTCTTTTTTATTCAAATTGATTTTTATTTTTGAATTTACATACTACGGAAGTAGAGGTAGAGTCTTTACACAGGCAAAGTCACGGGCTTCGTCGCTAAGCAGCTAATATAAATATACTTACGCATTAAATTTGTCAATACGTTTCGAGTTTTCTGGTAATGATTGTTTCAGTAACTGTTCACCGAGCGAGTCTAGTTCATTCCAGCCTTCAACTTTTTTACTTTTACTATCTAATAATTCACTGTCTTCTGTAAATTAAATATAGTTATTTTGCACGGATATCGGTGTTACAAGTTATTATATTAATAAATAAATATTTGGTAGAATATCTTGGTTACTGTACATTATAATTTATTTACAATAACCAACTGTTTAAACCAACATATTTACCAAATATGGTATGCAAATATTAAATGATTACAAGAAAAACATTATAAATTATAATATGACATTTAGATTTATTATTACAACAATTAAAAATCTGTACTCTTGATTTTTAGGGTTCCAAAGTAAACTAGGAACCTTTATAGTTTCGCTAAGTCTGTCGGTCTGTCCGCAAGTCGAGCGCAGTGATCCTTAGTACTAGAAAGTTGTAATTTGGCATGAATATATACAAATTAGTCACGGCAATAAAGTGCAAACATAAAATCTCGAAAAATATTATTTAGGGTAGCTCTTCTACATGTGGGGACATTAATTTTTATAACATACCCCATTGTTGAATTGTAATAATAATAATAATAATAATACCCCACAATAGCGTCAGCGCTTACCACTGTCGTGTTCTGGTTTGGAGGGTAAGGTAGCCGGTAAACTTATGCATGTGGCATTAGACCTCGCCACAAGACAGCAACGCACCATTAACATCTTTGGTGTCTATAGGCGATGGTTGACTCGTTCCATCAGGAGACCCATCTGCTTGTTTGCTATCTTATGATATAAAAAAAAAAAAAAAAAAATCGTAAGAGAAGTTATTAAAAAATATTGTAGTTTTTTGAAAACAATTTTTTAATGAAGACTCGTTTGTGAAATATAGTGCTGATTTTTGTTAGAGTCAAGTGATGCGACGTCATCCTCCTCTGCCGGCTAAATGGTTGGTTTTGGGGGTGGGAAAAATATCATGGTAGTAGTAAATACAATGAAGTCAAAAGAAAAACTTTTCACGGCTTAGAAGGCTTTACAAGTTTTTGGGTAATAGTCAACCAACTTATAAAATGTACTTGGCGAAGTGTTTTTAGGTGCTGAACTTTTAGTACAGATATATTTTTTTAACGTAGTAAGTAATGTACGTAGATAAGAAGTTACTGAATTTGCCCCGATTTTCGAAAATCAACTTTTCACCGGATCTCCACGTTTTGAAGTCCTAGGAATCTTTTCCGACTATTTTCGCGATGACGTCAGTATGTCTGTCTGTATGTATGTATATGTGTGTGTGTGTGTGTGTGTGTATATAAACATCTCATAACTTTAGAATGGCTGGACCGATCGAAACGCGGTTAATGGCATTCGATTGGATTTTGCTCAACTTAGACTTCCTGAAAATTTGAACCAAGTCGGCCCAGGAGATTTTGAGAAATTTTGAAAAAACTTCAAAAATAATTTTGGTGAAACAACATTTTTTTAACATAACTTCCAGATTAATGTACCGATTGAGTACAAAAATTAATCAGCTCTATTACTCAAAAAACTACATTTAATGTATAAATTGCATCAAAATCGGTTTATCCGTTTAGGAGAAATCGTTGACGAAAAATTTTAAAAAAGTGTTTTTTCGAAACTTCGAAATTTTTCAACCAATCATTTTTTGGTATTCTACAATATTTTAGTATTAAAAAAAGTACGTCAGATGGCATTTCAAGAATCAAAATCGAATCTAATTTTCAAAAGTTACAGCTTTTCAAATATTAAAATTACGTCATTTTTAGCATATTTACTTTATATTTTTAAAATAATTTTCAGGCTAATACACCGATGGACTTAAAAATCTTACCAGCTTTTCTCCTTTAAAAACTGCGTCAAATACCGTTAATTGGATCAAAATCAGTCAATTGGTTTAAGATTTATTAATTATGAAAATATTTAAAAAAAATGTTTTTTGACATTGCTACGAAATTTTTCAACTTATCGATTATTTAGCTAAAGCAATATTTCAGATCTCAAAAATTGAGTTGAATGTCATTCGAAAGATCATATTCAATCAGCGTTTCCAAAGTATACAGCTTTTCAAAAATTAATATACTGCCATTTTAGCAAAATAGATGTTTGAACTGAAAAAATCTATATTTATAATTTTTACTCTTTTAAGCTTAAAATACCTTAATTTAGCGGGAAGTTTCAGGGATGGCCTGTAGGGTAAACTATTTTTTTTATATCGTAAGATAGCAAACAAAGAGTCATCCATGCCTATAGACACCAAAGATGTTAATGGCGCATTGCTATCTTGTGGCGAGGTCTAATGCCACATGCATAAGTATATCCGTCATGATGTTCAATAACTTAAATGTTCATGGTATGAACAGTGAGTCCTCTCTTAGTCCACATTATTGTGATGAGCAACTTCAGGACGCTATACGAACTTTACCAATTTATTTAACAACAAATTAATATTTCATTTTATCAGTAAATAGTTCAACCACATTATAGAAAGATTTCTCAGTAGTGATAAAATATACATCATATACTTTAGTTGTAAAAATTATTCATTGATACTTGATAGCTTTAATGATAATTACCATTTGTTAATAAACTAACAGGTTTTATAGGATCTGCAATGTTCTTATTAACACCTTCGCTTGAAAATATATCCCCAAGGTCATCAATGGTTGATTTGCTCGACTGATTAGTTTTTCCATTAGTATCTCGGTTTAAATCAGCTCCAGCAAAGTCCAATAATGTGTTACTATTTGACAATTCTTCTTTCTCAGTAACTTTATTTTTTCTTTTGGACAAAAACTTATTATATTTTCCAAAAACTTCATCTAAAACGTCACTAGCATGTAAGATGTCATCTGAAATATAACAAAAAAAAATTATATAGGTAGACAAATTACACAAATTGATCTCACCCCAAAGTAAGCCAATTATTTGCTTGTGATATGGGTGTTAACAATACATAGAAATACATATATAAATATTGAAATACATAATAACTGAAATACATTTAATAAAGACACAAACCCAGAAATACAAACTACACACAAAAGTTTGTCCCTGTAAAATTTCGAATTCAATTTGCATAGAAAATGTGTCTCTAACCACTTAACCAATGGGGTGGTAAATTACCATACTTTAATACCAGTAGAAGAAAAAGTTATAATTTTACTCAATACTTTGTTACTGATAATTTAGTTTATAATATATATTTTTTATTTAATAATAACCGCTCACTTCACTATGGTAACTAAGAGACCTCGGAGAAAATTCGTTAATGTACTATGGTTTCTATAGGGACCAATGCTAACTTCATCCAAAAAAAACAATATTTTCACTATTTATCTGCTTTAATACAATACTCTATATTATACAATAATGGGGGTCATTGGCCAGAAGCGTGCTCGTCGCGACCCCTGCCAGTCCACTGGACTGCAATTCTGGCCCGAATAAGTACCGCAGTGCGGATTAGGGCGTCCCCTGGAGGCGACGCGTACCGATCCGCCCCCGTCGGTACGAAAAGCGGCGGATGCGGCGATGGGGGCCGCCACCCATCACGCCAGGCCCGAATAGGCGAGTCGAGGGGAGCAGAGTGCCAAATAGGCACGTGGAATGTAAGAGGTGGGTTGGAAGATAAGATGCATGAATTGATAGATGTAATGAATGAGAGATGCCTAGATGTTTTGTGTGTAACAGAGACTAAACGTAAAGGTAGTGAAACCACTGATCTCCCCGGTGGCATGATGGCTCTGTGGTCTGGTGTGCCCCAGAGCGATCATGCTGGCGCCGGAGTAGGTATTCTTCTATCGTCACGCTTAGTCTCTGGTCTGAAAGATTATGGGATGGCTGGCTCGAGACTTCTCTGGGTCCGGATCAAACTGGGAATCACGAGAGTCTTTTTGGTCGCATTATATGCACCGGTAAGCTCTTCGTCGCCCAGTGACCTGGAAAAGTTTTGGGATTCTGTAAGGGATGTTCTGGATATGGTTGATGACAATGAAAGAGTCATTTTGTGTGGTGATTTGAATGGATGGGTCGGGACTAAGCGGCCTGGTTTCGATGCCGTTCTTGGTCCGTATGGTGACAGTAGAGTGAACGACGCCGGTAAGCACATTGTGGATTTATGCATGGAAAGGAATCTTCTTGTGGCTAACACAATATTCCCTCATAAGGACATACATTTGTATACATGGAGAAGGAATGACCAAAAGAGTGTGATAGATCTGATTTTGATTGATAGTAGACTCCGCAGTTTTTTAATGGATACGCGCGCCTACAGAGGTCCCAATCTGGAAACGGACCACTATTTGGTAATAAGCCGATATAGGGGTCTGTTTAAGAAGTGGAGACATTGGCGACAACGTGTTCCATTCGGAGAGCTTGAAAGGATAAAGAGCGAAAAGTTGCAAGACCCGAGTATAAGGAGTATGTATGAGATTCAGGTTCGAGATAGGTTGGCGAAAGTGAACCTACCGGACTTGGATGTAGACGAATGTTGGAAAGTTTTGAAAGATAGTATGATAGTAGCCGCGAAAGAAGTATGTGGTAGTGCAAAACTGTGCAAGTCAATGGAAGGAGATGCATGGTGGGATGATGAAGTGAAAGCTGCGATTGAGAGAAAGAAGAAAGCATGGCTAGACTATGTATCATGTTTGCAAGCGAATGATGGTATGAAAGACAAGAAGAAAGAATTGTATCGTTGTTGTAAGAATGCCACCAAAACCTTAGTGAAAGGAAAGCGTAAAAGAGAATGTTTGAAAGCGGAAGAGAGACTGGCGAGCAACTTCGAGGCAAACACCAAACTTTTTTGGAGGGAGGTGAAGAAGTCTAGGAGTTGTTCGGCAGCCTCCAGAATGAATAGGATTAAATCTAAGGATGGTGACATTCTTACAAGCACAGAAAGCGTGTTAAAACGATGGAGTGAATATTTTGGAGATATGTATGATGCTGTTCGGGGCGCTGCTTCCGTCTCTGACTCAGTAAGTGACTCGGAGACGGTGGAAGCGTGCCAGGACATTACTATGCAAGAGATCGTATGGGCGATAAGAAGTATGAAAAACGGAAAGGCTGCGGGAATAGATAAGGTGACTGCTGAGATGATCAAATACGGTGGTCCTGCCGTCTGGGACTCTTTTTGGGTCCTCTGCAATACATGTTGGAGGACCGGTAGAGTACCCGAAGACTGGCGGCGCGCGGTCATCGTGCCCTTGTATAAAGGCAAGGGCTCACGTATAGACTGCAATAGCTATAGGGCCATCAGTTTGATCAGCTTAGCATCGAAGGTGTATGGTAAGATCATAGAAAGGAGAATGCAAGGGAAGTCCGAGGGAATGTTGTGGGAGGCACAAGGGGGTTTCAGATCTGGAAGAGGATGTATGGATCAAGTTTTCTCACTCCGCAACATCGTAGAGAAGCATCTGGCTGTCGGCCAGAAGGTTTTCTGCGGTTTTGTGGATTTGGAGAAAGCGTTTGATAGAGTTGTGCGAAAGAAACTTTGGGACATTTTACCCAGTTATGGGATAGATGGGCGTCTGCTGCGTGCTTTGCAATCCATGTACTGGGATTGCAAAGCATGTGTGCGGGTGGACGGCAACATATCGCCCTGGTTCGATGTCAATATCGGCGTCAAGCAGGGTTGTGTGTTGTCAGCTCGTCTGTTTATTCTATATCTGGATAAATGTCTCCAAAGATTGAGGTCATTGAATGTGGGAATGCGCATGAGTGATCTAGTGGTGAACTGCCTGCTTTATGCAGATGACGCTGTACTTTTAGGCTCAACTCCATCTGAGCTGCAAACACTGGTCACAGTTATGAATGAGGATTGTAAGAGTATGGGCTTACATTCGAATGCGAAGAAAACTAAAGTTTTGGTATTTGAAAGAGAAACAACCAGAACGGATGTAAGAGTTGTGGTCGATGATGTAGTGCTGGAACAAGTGGATGAGTTTGTATATCTTGGATGTGCTTTTAGCAGGGATGGAAGGTACACCGCTGATGTTGAAAGAAGAGTGTGTGCAGGGAACAGAGTGAATGGAGCGTTAGGGAGATTACTTAATAGCACAATTTTAAGTCAGGGTGCCCATCTAGCCCTGCATAATCATGTGCTTATCCCAACGCTATTGTATGGAAGTGAGAGTTGGGTATGTCAGAAAGGGCATGAAAGTAGAATCAACGCGGTCGAGATGAGGTCGCTGAGAAAAATATGTGGTGTGACACTCGCGGACCGGGTTCGTAATGCCGAAGTGAGAGAGAGGCTAGGTTTGAAAGAAAGTGTCGGTGTAAAGATGAGAAAGGGCATGCTCCGTTGGTTCGGACATGTAGAAAGAATGGTAGATGAAAGGTTAACAAAACAGATATACAACGCGAATGTGGAAGGATGTAGGTACCGGGGAAGACCAAGACTGACATACCACGATCAGATTGATCGAGTACTGTCCGAAGGTGGTGTCAAGAGTCTTCGCAACCGGCGTGTGTGTATGAAGAGAGTGATGAATGTGGAAGAAGCGAGACAAGCCTGCAAGGATCGTGATGTATGGCACTCGGTTCTCTCTGCCTACCCCGTAAGGGATCTGGCGTGAAGATATATGTAATACAATACTCTATGGTATTATATCGTTTTCGAACAAAACTTTGTACAGTATAACATCAAATTGACATTCTTTTTTCAAATACGCTCTTGTGGAAAAATTAAAGAACTTAGTCCGCCATTTTGATTGGTGCTGTGTGTTATGTGTTGGTTGCAGTTTATGATACAAGTTAATTTAAAAGTGTTTTTGCGTATTAATCAACAAGTAAACTTTATTTATAATCAAGATTAGTTCAAGATCTAACAGTTTAGATAATAATTTTGTCAAAAAACCGTAAATATCAATTAATAAAACATATACTTCGTTAACGACCAACTTGATGATACCAGCACTTTGGGTATGATGGTACCTATTTTTATTTATTTTCGTAAATTTTAGTGTTGATATCTATGATCTTAAAAAATCATATGATGTGAATCTGAAATATCCTATACAATGTTTAAAAAAAATTGACATAGCTGTAAAATTGAAAAAGAAATGAATTATTTAAAAATTACGAAAAAAACTATGTATGCATTATGAAAAAAAAAAACTAATATTTATGTAAATCAATATTTTTGTACTATAGTATATGTTGTTTATTTTTTTTCCGTATGTATATGTTTACCAATTATATAAAAAAAATATAAAAAGCATAGGTCATCGATTTACTTTTTGAATTAAAAATCCTCGACAAACAAGTAGTTTACTAATTTTTCTCAAAGTGTCATGTTACACCTGAATTATTTTGTAGCTTAAGCCATTTTAATTAAACAATTCTAACACCAGTGTATTGCAGTGCTCAAGACCTCTTAAAAATATATGCTTTAAGTATCGGATTCAATCCAAACAACTCATAAACCATTTTTGTGACCACGGTCCACCGGAACGGACTCGGAACGCGTGCGCGTAACGGTCCGTGTGTTTTTAGAAAAAAATGCAAAAGTGGCTGGTGGTGTGAGCGGTTAAGCAGATGGCTTTTTTGAAAAAAGGAACCAACAACGCCTATAAACACCAGACGCCAATGGTGCGTGGCTATCTGTGCGGCGGGATAGTTAATGCCACATGCATAAGTTTACCCGACTACCTTACCTTCCAAACCGGAACACGAAAGTGACAAAAAAAATTCGTCTGGTCAAGACATTGCGGAACTCTACCACCTAGTAGTCACGATGGTAATGACAAGTATAGCCAATCATTTGCCTTTTACTACCTGAAAATGGCGTGTGGTCTATTTTTTTATATTCTATATGCTAAAACTCCTATTGCAATTAGGTAAAATTGATAAAGCCTATGTCACTGTCACGATTACGACTTTCAAGCTTTTTTTTTATCATAAGATAGCAAACAGGCAGATGGGTCTCCTGATGGAAAGAGTCAACCATCCCCTATAGACACCAAAGATGTTAATGGTGCGTTGCTATCTAGTGGCGAGGTCTAATGCCACATGCATAAGTTTCCCGGTTACATTACCCTCCAAACCGGTACACGACAGTGTCAAGCACTGACGCTATTGCGGCAGCAATAGATAAGGCGGTGGTACCTGACCCGGGCGAGACAATGCAGAACTCTACCACCTAGTAGTCACGATGGCAGTGACTTGCATAGCCAATCGGTCGCCTTTTACAACCTGCCCGGCAGAACGGCAGTTGGTCTATTCTTCAAAGGAGCCCGGAACCAACACGGGGAAAAAAATCTGTTAAGCTGTTTAGCCTACAGAGTGTACTAAAGAAACATACTGTTAATGGCACAAAATATCAATTAGATTAATGTACTAAGATATAATTAATTTATTGGATAAAACTGGATAATTAAATAAAGAGCTCCTCTGTTATTAAAACTTTTTAGCACTGATTATTCATAGCTGTTCACACCAAGAACCTCAGATTGGTTTCTTTCCGCTTGCAACATCCCCACAGCTCATTGCATTTCATGTGCGGTCAAATGAAGTTGCTCCATCACATAAAGCATGTCCCACAATTAAATTTTTATGAAAGCTCTAATTAAAAATTTCTTAAAATTTGAAACTTTAATACCAAATTTTATTTATCAAAGAAAACAATTAATTTTGATTTGTTCAAAATTAATTGTTCAAAATTTGGTTTGTTCAAAATTCTTAATATAAATAATAATAAGAAAAACGATGTTTTTTCTAATTTGGTAAGAAAATATAGAAAAATTTACCAACATAATTTGAAGAATTTTTAAGGCGGGCATTGCGACAAACGGGAAACAACTGGTTTGTTAAATCACGTTTTTTTGTATTGGTTGTTAAATAACAATTTTACAAAAATTACACGATATACCTGAAGATATTATCTAAAGAATGTGCTAACTCATTACATGACAGAATGTACTTTACTCGATCATATAAAATTCCGAAAACAGTCTAAAAAAAATCTCTAAAACAAATAATTTGTTAATAATATTTTTAATCTTCCACATGATTTTTATATGGTGATATTTAGTTGTAAATACAAAAAAGAATGTGCTAAATTTTAGTTTTCAGCTGATGTCCTATATTTATTTAACCGAAAATTAACACGTTTCCCAGCAGTTTCAGAACATACCGTGCTACTCATTTTCTATAGAATTGACGCGCGTAGAAATACCTCGCCTTAATATGATGCATGTTGTTCATAGACTTTGATATGTGTTCATTAAAGACATAATGAAATATAGTGGTTTATAACTTACTCAAGTTATCTGCTTGCGCATCAGATGATGCCAAATTTTGAAGAACTGGTCGCAACCTCATACAACTTGCATGCAGCTCGTGAATTAACTGCTCTTCATCAGCCGAAGCATCTGCTGCATGTTCCAACATGTCATTGAGAAGTCCAGCACTATCCAAAGCTGCACTCACTTCTTGTGCTCGACGACTGTTTGCTTCGCTTCGTCTTTCTTCCTGAAAATTTCATAATGATGCTATTATTGATGGTTGCAAGATTAGAATTCTTTCTCTCTATTAAGAGAATCTAATTGATCTTTATAAACCAAGGTAAACCTGTTGTACGTTACTATCAGTGGTTGACTCAGCTAAAGCTTGGCTGGATCGAGCTTGTCAATTTCCCCTGCACTATTGAAACAGAGGAAGCCTAAAAAGCAATCTCCAATAAGCTGTGACCACACTTAATGAACTCAGAGCGATAGATCATGAGCAACCGAGATGCACGATAGCTTAGATGACATCATCTTCCTCTGGGATGATATTCTTATGTCGTCTCGCCTATATAGCCTCAGTGTATATGCCTATCAAGGAAGAACCCCAACCCAGAGAACTGGTAGACATTGTGGCCTTTTGCAAGTCTAACGGCAGAAGCTTCATAATCGACGTGGACAGCAATGCACACCATCAGATGTGGGGTAATACTGACCATAACAAAAGAGGTAATCTTTAATTAATGTAAAATCTTTAATTAATGTATTTACCACTCCCTGTCTCTTCCTAAAACAGACAAAGAATCCACCTTTTCAGAGAAATATCACAAACCAAAATAGACATGTCACAGC
The DNA here is from genome assembly GCA_036924255.1 of Apodemia mormo. Classification (NCBI taxonomy): domain Eukaryota; kingdom Metazoa; phylum Arthropoda; class Insecta; order Lepidoptera; family Riodinidae; genus Apodemia; species Apodemia mormo. The sequence continues at coordinate 30,011,234 of JAUPFN010000012.1, read as the reverse complement.
TTTTTACTTATTTCATAAGACAACAAACTAGCAGATGGCTCTTATGGTGGACAGAGACACATCACCTACAGACTCTAAAAAATGTTAATGGTGCTTTGCTATCTGTGTCGCAGGGTGTTAATACCACATGCCTGCAACATGACAGTTACAAGCATTGAAACCATTGTGGCGAAAATAGTTAAGATGGTACCAAACCTGAGTAAGATATTGCAGAACTCTACCACCTAGTAGTCACAACGGTACTGATTCGCATAGCCTATCATTTGTCTTTTATAAACTACCTGGTAGAATAGAATTCTTCAAAGGAGCCCTGCCTGGACCAATTCAGGTGCTATTATTATAAACTGTAACAACCACAATCACAAAAACTACAACTGCTACATAACCTGACCCATACTACCTAATGCAATAATGCATTCATGAATTAATATTTTTAATTAGCTGAAAGGGATAAGAATTTTGGTATTATATTTTGTGATAACTTAAAGACTAAAGTCTTGCACTTGGACGTAACAGAGTCAAGTTACATCTGCCTAAAATTGCTGAATCCATACATACATTGCAAATAGATAGAACAAGAAAAGACTATTTTTTTGTTTTTTTTTTATGATCATTCTTAATTTGTTAATATCCTCTTTTTTCTAATTCCCGCTTTTGGTCTCAAAGTTCTTGACATTTTTTTTCTTAAGAGCCACAATTATTTTTACATTAAGAATTTAAAAAACAACAATGTAAAATATGATTTACCTTGTATTATCATTTTCCTGTCAGAGAGTTGTTTCCTTATAATACTGGCCACAGAAAAATTACAACAATGCATATTCAAAGTTTTATTATTTCTAATCATATAACTAAAAATTATTAAATGATTTGAATTGTACCTTAAATCATGAACATTACAAAAATAAAATGATTTTACTTACAGTTCACTTCCTAATAGCCAAATAGAAAAATGACAAAGTGAATTAATTACACACATGAGTCATGAATAACTAAATTTTTTTCTGTGACAAATGTGAGCCCATTATAGCATAACCTTTTTACCTAAATACAGGAGGGAAATTAAAGGATGAAACCTGCAAGAGAATAATTACGACTCCACAAATTTAATTTTATGCTAACCCCCTCTTGACATCCAAGAAATGAAATTGCATACCTTGACTTTTATAACTCTAAATGTAAGTTTTCATATACTAATATGATGATTAATTCTAATTCACAATAAAAAATATTATGCTGATGACTAAACACTCAGATAATTTGCAGAGTAATTATCATTTAGCAGATACTTACCTCCCTGACCATGGTCTTAATTAGCCTGTTAGCATGTTGGAGATCTTCAGGCTTTTTACTTTGCAGAAGTTTTTGTAGTAACTTTGATTTTTCTTCATCTTCAAATATAGCACTCTTTGCTCTTGGTCTAGTTATTGGTATTGTGTCTTCAGGAGGTAAAGGCGGAGGTGTTTCTTTAATTACACCTTGGTTTTTGAGCATATCAAATGCAACCTTAAATTTTGTTTCTTTTGGATATTCAATTGACCAAGCATGAAGTAACTGCAATACCTAAAATATGTGGGTATGTTTTATTTAAATAGATTCTTAAAAGGAAAATTCATAAAATATTTTAAGATAACAAGTCTATACACACAAACGTAGAAATACAAAAACCTATCACTTATAAGTACGTTCCTGTTAGGTGTCCAACTCAAGCATCATTGATAACATGGTCAGGGATGTAAGCTATTATCTTAAGGTAGTAAGGTAAGGCAGCCAATACTGTATTTTTTGCAAGCTTCTAAATAACAACAATTATATTTCGATAATTTATAATTAAAAATATAAATTCTACAATTAAATAAAATTTAAACATACCCTAGTACGCACTTTCGGCGATGTCCTATCGGCAAAGTATTTTGGGGACACTAATTTAATCATTTCATTCAAAAAACGAAACTTTCCAACTTCAGCGTGAAAGTTAGCATCACAGCGTCGCATACAACGGTCCAACATTGTTAATGCTAGAAAGGCTTCTTTTCCATTCTGTGAATGAATTCGAGCAGCTAATGCCTGAGCAGCCAGCTGTGGGCCCTCAGCAGAATCCCTCATCACGATACAAAAAGCCTCTAACGCAGCAGCATCAGGTTGAGGTAGGGATTCATGTGTGGCTTTTACTAATAAAGTATACAAATTATAAAATTTAAATGTAAAGATTATAAAGTATTTGAAAGCGAAAGTGACTTAGGATATACGTACAAATTAATGCCTCTAAACTAGTTAGTGTAACATTCATTTTATTTGATTGATTACTTTATTTAATATTTACCAATTGGCAAATATTATTCAATAATTCGCTTCTACAATTATTTACTTCCATCAGTAGATGTCAAAAAATAAGACTTCCGTTAGTTATATTCACAGATTAGGGAGAGATACTACGTATGTTATATTGTTCTGTGAATAAGACATTCAAATGGCTAAAGTCAAAATACCTATCTTTACTTAAATTTGACAATTGACATAGGTGATAGAGATGTTAACATCGAAGCAAGGAACTTATATACGATAACTGGAATTACTACGAAGCAATATTTGAAAAATAAAAATGTGCGTTTTTTCGATACTAATAAAGTTGATATTTGTTTCTTACATGACAGAGGGGAAAAACATTCTGAGCAAGACAACGACATGAGTGGATGTTGTCCCTTTCTTGCAATTGCCAGTGTAAATAAAACTTTCGGATGGTAGATTTTTATATATTCGTTAATCGTTAAATCCCTTTTATTCATACACGTCGATAGATACATTAGCAATTAGCATAAAATGTATTGTAATTAACATAGTGAGTTCTAAAATGTGCTTATTTTAATTATTATGTAATTACTTATGCAATGCAAAAACTGTTTCTCACACGAAATAAGGAAAACAAGGGGAAATGAAGAGTGGGCGTGCCGCGTGCGCCACTATTATGCGCTTTTACTCTAAATTGCCTTAGTGATACTTACCATATCATTAGGAGATAGTCGTCGTGCGAAAATCTATTATACACTGAATTATGCCGTATTGTGCCATCCTTGAATGCAGAAATGATAGTATAATACAGATGATTAAAAATGGAGATATTTCATTTCATTCGAAAGTACAATTTTCATTTTATTTTAATTAAATTCCTGATTTAATATAATCTCGAATGATATAATAGAAAGTCAAACTAACATCAGCCGTACACCTTAAATATAAAGTTCATTTTAGGTTGACCTAATTTTTCTAGAAAGATATACGTAATGACAGTCATTACGTATATCGTTCTAGAAAGTTCTCTACTCAAATATGATCAACTGAAAACTACGGAAAAATCAATGCTGCCATCTATTGTAGAATAGCGAAACTATTACGATCTTAAGTTTCACTATTGTACAAATAGATGAGTCTATTTTGAATAGACTACAAAAGGACGTAAATACTCTTTTTTTTTGTAGCAAAATAAAATTTATTGTAACGCAGTTTGGTATATTTTTAAATGTTCTGTTTGTGTGTTTCGGATTATTGTTATTTAAAATGAAAACGACCAATGAAACAATGTTTGCATTAGTAGTTTATATGCAATAATGCTTATTTTATGTGTGAGTGTGGCGATCGCGGTCCTGATACAAATGTTTGTACTTGCCAATTCCGTTGTTTTCTTTATTTCGTGGTTTCTCAAATTAGTAGAATTACTTAGTAGTAATTTGCAAACTACGCACGGCCGCACTTATATATGGCGATTGGCGCTTTATTTAGTAGAACGAGACACACTCCACTCATGTCGTGGTACTCTTCGGAACGATTTTGAAGCGCGTGTAAGCATTTCGGGTAGAATGTAACTTCCTTGCATCGAATCTAAAGCCTCGATCACGCCTCGATGTTCAATAAACATCGAAACGAAAGCATCGATGTCATTTAACGTCAATATTTTTTTTGCAACAGTTTAGGGTATAAATCTGATAAGAATAATTTTATTTTCAACGGATAAACGACACACACTTTACTCATAAACAAGTCAAGAACGAACTAGTCTACAGACTAGGTAGAGGTAGAACCAAACAAAGGTTTTTCCGTAGTTTGGATCGTTCAGAATTTAATAAATACTTACTGTGTGTGGAAGCGTTCATAGATTATTAAGAGTCCGCGACCAAATTCTGATTATGTGTCCCTTCCCTGCTGTCATCGATGTTACGATATTTTATTTAATGCAACAGTGGTGTTAAAACATCAATATTTTAGGTACCTATCTTCTAACACCGATGTTCATCGAAAATCGATGTGACGTAGTATTGTATACTCTTTGGATCATCACAGTGTCAGCAGACGTCAAAGAACTTATATACGATAACTGGAATTACTACGAAGCAATATTTGATAAATAAAAGTGTACTTTATTTCGTTACCAATAAAGTTGACATTTGTTTCTTACTTAATGAGGGGAAAAACGTTCTGAGCAAGACAACGACATGAGTGGATGTTGTCCCTTTCTTGCATTTGCCAGTGTAAATAAAACTATCTGATGGTAGATTTGTATATATTCGGTAATTGTTAAATCCCTTTTATTAATACACGTCGATAAATACGTTAGCATAAAATGTATTGTAATTAACATAGTGAGTTCTAAAATGTGCTTATTTTAATTACTACGTAATTACTTATGCAATGCAATAACTGTTTTTCAAATTAGTAGAATACTTAGTAGTAATTTCCAAACGACGCATGGCCGCACTTATATATGACTCGATAGCCAATCGGTCGCCTTTTACGACTTGCCTGGCAGAACGGCAGTTGACCTATTATTCAAAGGAGGCCGGGACCAACACGGCGAAAAATTTCTGTTATCAATCACTCTCTGACTCTTGCAACCCCCCCCCCCCCCCGCCCCGTTACAACTTCATCGTTTACTTACATTTACACACATAGAAAATTATAACTTTATTAGTGTACAATAATTTCTTAAAAGTACAATAATTTTACGGCTCAGGCTCAATAATAATATATCGCGGATCTGGCTAACACTGGATCATCATTCATCAAGCATTCCTAGTAGCAGTGATGCCCATTTAGGGACTTTGTCGCTAGATCTAGCGACATTTCGTCTTCTACAGCGGCTTAAATTATGTGTCTAGCGACAAAAAATCTAGCGACTATTCTAACGACTTCTGGAGTGCAAATAAAAAAATAAATAAATATTTTAACCTCCATAAAATATGGCAAGATCTCAGCCCAGAAATCTGAATTCTCTATATTTAGAACTTCGTTCCGAAATCGGACATCATTCTGACAAGTCTGTCTTTATCTCACTTATAGCCGTTGAATGAGACAAATTCTAGTCAGAATAATAAAAAAATACAGAAAAAAAGCTTCATTAATTTCATGAAAAACGGCAATTTTATAAGTAAATATAAAATAATAGCTAATTTCGGAACGCTTCCATAAATTCTTATTGCCGAGCCACACTGTTAGAAACAAGCTTCCAACATGGGTGACCTTGGTAGAGTTCAGATGAATTTTCGTTGCAAACAAGTGTTTACACTGTTATAAACCGCAGGTGGAGACCCATGTGAAGGGCTTGTTTTCAACAGCGTGCAGCTCGGCTTTTATGCTTAAGCCGGGATTCCCCCAATGCAGTACTTGTGTAGAGTACGGGAATCCCCGCGTGAATTTTTACGATATTGTATATTTGAGACTTGAGTGTTCTGCTGAACGCTCAATTTTTTGGAATCATTTAGCGACTTTTGTCCATAGCTAGCGACATCTAGCGACTTTTCAAGCTTACGCTAACGACTTTTTAACATATAGAGTTGGCAACACTGCCTAGTAGTATTGTGTACTCTTTGCATTCCTATCAAAGAATATAATACTCTCTACGAGAGATTCCTATCATCCTATTTCCTACTTTGACAGACGACAGCTACCAAAAAAGCTACCGTTTGATAATTTTGGGATAAAAGGTCCTCTTAAGGAAATATGTATCTTACAAGAATTACTCGACTTGTAGTTCAGTCCAAAACGATTTCAAAACATGAGCAGGTTTTGCAAAAACGCACGGCTACAACTACACCCACTGGAGCAATACTTCCTGAACCTGAAAGGACACCTTTTGGTCTTTTATGTATCGTATGTGCAGTCGTGCCAGGATTATTGATAGGAGCTGCTATAAGTAAGAATATTGCTAACTTCTTAGAAGAAAATGAATTGTTCGTCCCCTCGGATGACGACGACGACGACGATTAATTATAACTTATGGATTATTTCAACACGTAGCTACTGACTTCAGGACCATAGCTGTTTTGTAAATATGTGGATGTGGCTTTCAAGGTATAAGAAAAATATTAGGTAGATTTTGATTTATTTATTTGTCTCATGACTAACTATGTTTACAAAGTTGTTTGTATTGATCATCACACATAAATTATTAATTCAAATTGTAATATAACTTTTCAAGTAATTCAACTCTTCTAAGTCTTTCATTAAAATAAATTATTGCAATTTTAAATTTAATAATGAATATTTTTTAAATTTATATCATACTTAAAAAAATTGAATATCTTTATTTCTAAATTCTGTTACTCACCCATTTACTTTTTATTTTATTTACTTACAGCTTACATTAGAGAGCTGTTGTTAGTCAAGTTAAGAACGTAATTGTTATATTTTGATATTATTTTTATAGTTATATAATACAATATTTGCAATTTAATCATCACATTTACAACTCAACCTGTCTTTTCTAAATTTGAGGTCTGTATAAAAAGAATATTAGCATACAAAGCTAGTTTATAAAAATAAATAAATTTCAAAGTAACATTTTTCATATTTGCAGCATTGTAAATTTAAAATATGTGAGAAATATATTTGCATAATCTATTGTGTGGATAGATGAGCAGAATGGATTGTGAGTATTGTGCTTAACTGCAGGTTCTGGTGTACTAGTCATTACTGTTAAAAATATCTAGTTATCTGCAATCTCATAACACTTGTGTTTATTTTTTAAGTTAAAATGTTAAATAAACTTAACAAAAATTAATGACTCAGTCTTTTAATCAAGTTATGCTTATGGAAGCCCATACTGTTGGATGATATATTGAATTTGAAATAACAAGGTAAGATATGAATAATGTTTGGTGAAGACAATTTTGATCAAAATGCATTACAATTAAACACCATGATCCACATGATATTAAAGTAATTATTATCCTTAAGTATCGAAGATAATTTTTTTTATCACAGTACTGATTCAAATTTAATCAGGTAAAATCGTTTTAATCATAACTTTAATTATTAATTTTGCTATTAAACATAACACGAGTAACAACAAATTATTAATATTATTTGTCCCGCAATATTATTATTATTTCATATCACTACATAGTATAAAACAAAGTCGCTTTCTTTGTCTGTCCCTATGTATGCTTAAATCTTTAAAACTACGCAATGGATTATGATGCGGTTTTTTGTAATAGATAGAGTGATTAAAGAGGAAGGTTTATGTATATAATAACATTTAATATATTGTAGAGAAATACTGCAATTTTTGAGTTTTCTGATGTCATGTCGTAAATAATTATATTTTTTTCCGCTTATATTGCAAACGCAGGCTAAACCCTACGAGATTTATCAAAATAATGTACTAAGTATTTGTACACCTTGAAAAGGTCTACAGAAAAGTCCACGATGGTATATGTCTATTTCTTATGGATAACCCACAATAGCATTTTTTTGTCATTTACTTTTTACGAGAAATAATGGCTTTTTTCAAAGCAATTTTAAACAATACAGCACTAATCCTTATCCAATTAAATACCTTAAATATATTGTTGATTTAATATAGATCAATATGGCCTTTTACAGCATGTAATTTAAATGAATATTTTCGAAGATATTACAGATTTAAAATGCAGGGGCATAGCGGTTGCGGGGTTACAGGCCGGTCGAGCGACGCGAGCCGCCGCGGGACCACTGGGAAACGTGTTAATTTTCGGATAAATAACTATAAGACTTCAGCTGAAAACCAAAATTTAGTACATTGCTTTTTTAACTAAATATCACCATATAAAAATCATGTGGATGATTAGAAATAGTATTAACAAATTATTTTTCCTGTTTTCGGAATTTTATATGATCAAGTAAAGTACATTCTATCGTGTAATAAGTTAGCACATTCCTTAGATAATCTTCAGGTATATCGTATAATTTTTGTAAAATTGTTATTTAACAATCAATGTAAAAAGACGTGATTTAGCAAACCAGTTTTTTACTACTTTACTTACTTACTTTTCATTTTTTTTCAGAGGGACATAGGCTATTTGAAAAAAAAAAAAAACTTCCCACTACGTATGTAGATAAGGAAGTTACTGATTTTACCCTGATTTTCGAAAATCGAGTTTTTACCAGATGTCCACGTCTAGAGGTCCTAGGAATCTTTTCCGACTATTTTCACGATGACGTATGTCTGTATGTATGTGTGTGTATGTGTGTAGGTGTGTATGTAAACATCTCATAACTTTTGAACGGCTAGACCGATCGAAACGTGGTTGGATTCTGCTCAACTTAGATTTCCTGAAAATTTGAACTGATTCGGTCCAGGAGATTTTGAGAAATTTTGAAAAAACACTAAAAAAAATTTGACGAAACAGTATTTTTTTAATATAACTTCTAGATTTATGTACCGATTGAGTAGAAAAACTAATCAGCTCTATTCGTCAAAAAACTATGTCAAATAAATTGCATCAAAATCGGTTTATCCGTTTGAGAGTAATAGTTGACGAAAAATTTTGAAAAGGTGTTTTTTCGACATAGCTTCGAAATTTTTCAACCAATCATTTTTTGGTGTTCTACGATATTTTAGTACTTAAAAAACTACGTCAAATGCCGTTTCAAAAATCAAAATCGAATCTAATTCTCAAACTTATAGCTTTTCATACGTTATTTTTAGCAAACTTACTTAAGTTTTTTTAAATAACTTTCAAATTAATTTACCGATTGACTTAAAAATATTATCAGCTTTTGTTCCGTTAATTTAATCAAAATCGGTCAATTTGTTTGGGATTTATCAATGAAGAAAATTAAAGTAAAATATTTTTTGACATAGCATCGAAATTTTTCAACCTATCGATTATTTAGGTAAAACAATATTTTAGATCTCAAAAATTGAGTTGAATGTCATCATCATTTTCAAATATACAGCTTTTCAAAAATTAATAATACTGTCATTTTTAACAAAATAGATGTTTGAACTGAAAAATCTATGCTTATATTTTTTACTCTTGAGCTTAAAATACCTTAATTTAGTGAGAAGTTTCAGGGATGGCCCGTAGGGTCAACCATTTACACATTTTTTCCCCGTTTGTCCTGACGCCTCACTTTAATAAATCGCAGGGTCAAGCTTCCAACGTTGCAGGCTTAGATTTGAGCATTGACTGCTTTTCACATGGCCAACTATATATCGCTCTTTCAAAAGTAACCTCTAAAGAAAACATATTTGTATTGTCTAATGGCAAGAAAGCTGTGAACGTTGTATATAAAGACATTCCATAATATATTAATTGTAAAAATAAAAGAAATAGGTAAAAATGTAAAAACTAAAAATGTAGTACCTATATGAATTTAGATATTCCAAAGATAGCAGGAAATCTTCATGGTATAGGGAAAGGGGAATCATTTTACTCCAAATTTAACGCGTGCGGGCCACGGGTAGTAATGAATAAATCAAAACTACTGGATCGATTTTAATCATATCTTTTTCCCGTGCGAAGCCGGGGCGGGCCGCTAGTAGATGATATTACATTCTTTAAAATCTTCTACAGACAGTAGAGCTTGAAAACATGGTTTTCATTTCAGTACAATACATACAAAGAAGTAAACAATCATATTTGAGCAAGATGGGTAATTTCTATAAAATGTCTCAGTTGATGAAGTATAAAATCAATCACAACTAAAGTTTGGTAATATTGATTATAAAATGTAAAATTAATGTGCATTCATAATTTTAATATTATGTGATATTTACCACATTTCAATTTATTGCTTCAATTAATTAACTCTCGTTAACAATTCAATTCATTAACTCTTGTTAATGAATTGAATTGTTAATGAGAGTCTTATTAAAAAATTCAACATCCTGGATCAAATAACTGCTTTGAGGCAGAAATACTAATATGTCTTATGTTGGCTAATTTTCTCAACAAATTTTAGTATATGTTTTAATTTACATATATTTTATAAAATACAAATAATGCTTCAAGTTGGGCTACACACAATAAAATGTGAAGTTAAACCCCGTTATCTATGTAGCATATTGGTGGCAACTGAGTTTAGGGATGGGGTAATTAATTATAATTAAATGAATCTCTGTTTTCTTTTTTTATTCACATAACAAAATAAATAATTACAATAATATATTATTGACATTGATTTCAATTATGAACTTTTTACCAGTGACGTCGCTAGAAGTTGAAAGATCATTTTCTTGCATCAAATGGACATTTTCAAGTAGGAGACAAAACCTTACTTCCGTTAATATCGAACATATACAGTCATTTTCTACGAGTGTCACATACTAAACAGATGTCATTTTTTTTTTAATCATAAGATAGCAAACAAGCAGATGGGTCTCCTGATGGAAAGAGTCAACTATCGCCTATAGACACCAAAGGTGTTAATGGTGCGTCGCTATGTAGTGGCGAGGTTTAATGCCACATGCAGAAGTTAACCGGCTACCTTACCCTCCAAACTGAAACACGACAGTGACTAGCACTGACGCTATTGCGGCAGGAATAGGTAAGGCTGTGGTACCAGACCCGATCGAGCCGATGCAGAACTCTACCACCTAGTAGCCAAGATGGTCGTGACACGCATAGCCATTCGGTCGCCTTTTACGACCTGCCTGGCAGAACGGCAGTTGGCCTATTCTTCAAAGGAGCCCGGGACCAACACGGGGGAAGCCCGGGACCAACACTGGGGAAGCCCGGGACCAACACGGGGGAAGTCAATGTCAATAATATATTATTGTAACTATTTATGTTGTTATGTAAATAAAAAAGGAAAAGGATTTATTTAATTATAATTACCCCTTCCCTAAAATCAGTTGCTACCCATATGCTACATAGCTAATGGGGTTTAGTTATAATAATATGTATTATCTTTTTTTATATTTTCTTGTGAGACACATTTTTAATGCGTTCAAAATAAAGACATAATTATTTATGAATACGAAACCAATTCTTCAGTCATCATACACTTGATTTACTAATGAGCAAATTTTGGTATCTTACCAAAATTTGCTCATTAGTAAATCAGGTGCATGATGAATAAAGAAGTGTCTAAGAAAATAGTAATTTGTTAGAATTGCCATTATTATGCAGTATTCGGCCACTTTATTGGTATTCGTTATTCTGCCGAATATTGGGAACTATTTGGCCAAATAATACGTAAATATGAAAAAAACGCACATATTACTCAAAAAAAAAATTACCAAGAAACAACAATCAATACTTAAAATTCATCAGAGGTAGGTTTTTATGAATAAGAACATTATTTTTAGTAGATTTTGACGAGGATTATTTTTTGGACAAGTAGATAGACAATATTTTAAGCAATACAACAACACTGTCAGTCACTCAATCTGTAATAAACAAATAATGTGACACCGTTAACACGCTAATGAAAGAAATACGCCGCCGAATATTCGGTATTCGGCCAAGGGTATTGATATCCGGATATTTGTTATTTGGTAAAATCACTATTCATGGCCTCTCTAATATATTTTGTATTATGAAAAAGTTATATGCAATATATGCATGCATGTGTGTGCACATGAGTGGTGTACTATGAGTTAGCCTAATGTGCTTATATATGAAAATAAATTGAAAAGCTGTGACGGGAAAGTGGTCATTATGAATTTAAAAAACCTACAAAATTATGAGTAATGTCACATTTATTCTAACAAATTTATAAATATAAGCATAATTTTCACAGTTCAGCATAAATAAATATTTTATTGGTTGAATAAATTATTTACAAATTATTCTCTAAGGCTTTTTTAGAATTAAGACAGACCTAATTAAATGCAGTTTATAAATATACTCTATTCTAATATAAGAATGTTTTGCAGAAAACATGAATACAAATTTTAAAATGGTATGGAATCAGGGCCGTCTTAGACTATGTCGGGGCCTTTGGGTACACAAGAATTGGGGCCCTTTTGCAATGTAAAGAAAGCAAATTATACAATATTTTTCCGCTATGTTCTGCTTTAGTAATCCAATATACTATAATACAATATATCGTTGATCATATTAGTAACGTTAGCTGCTGTTTTTTTATTGTGATTACGATAATAGTTTTTTCGAGATTTCTTTTGAGCAAATTCTTCTATTAAATCCTCAAATTCAATGTAGAATATAATTTTCTATGACAAATTACTTAGCAATTCTTGTAACATTGCTGTTCGCAATTAATTTTTTATTCTCTTAAGCTACGAAAATGCCCTAACATAATATTTTGATATTAAAGGTGAGAGAAATGTCGGTCCTTCGGGGCCCTCTGAGGATGGGGGCCCTGGGCACTGGCCCTGAGTGCCCTTATGGTAAAGACGGTATTGTATGGAATATGTACATGCAACTTGCAAATACATGAATATGTGTGCCTATTACATCTCACCTAACTACTAGAGACTGAATTGCATGTAAATTATGGGAAAAATGATTAAAATGTTAAAAATACACTATAACAAATAGTTAAAATACAATAAAAAGGTGCAAAATTAATATTTCTTAATAATTTAATAAGCAAAATTTACATACAATTCTACCTCTACAGTCAATCAATAAGCAGTCTTAGGTTACACATTACATTGAAAATACATAAATAACTTCGAAGGTCGGGCACAAAACAGATTGCCATTAGAAATATCTCAAATAAAAATTGGTATTTTATTACTTATAAATATAATCTAATTTTTACTTACATTATGGTACAAATGAAATTTTATAAATGTACAAAATACAAAGATATATATTTACATATTTCCAATGGCAAAAGTTATATTACAAAAAAAAAACTATGAATACTGCTCTCTGTCTTCCGAGTCTTAACAGTTTTAGTGTCGTTTTTTGCACACAAATAAAATAATTACGATTTACATGTAACACATGTTCATCCCTTTCTAATAAATTATTTTTTAGTATTTGTGGCCACTCAACAAAATATACTGGAAAAACACAAATAAATATAGGCAAAATATCAGATTTGTTTATTCTGGAGGTCTCTTGTGGTCACCCCAGCCATGGAAGCACTTGGTGAATCTCTTGGACTCCTTGTCTTTGAGTGTGAGGAACAGTTTTCGTGGACGCTCAGGCTGTACACTCTTCATATGTTGTATATATACCTAAGAAGATAAAATGGTATTGGATGAAATACATTAATGTATACTTAAGCCATTGATTTTTTATAAAGGAGGGCGCAAACAAGTCGAGGCTCATCTGATGGTTAATAACCCCTACATAGATTTTTCCAATAAAGGTGGTGCTTGTTCTATTGCAAACATTGCATAGTCTCTTTGACATAGAAAGAAAATTTTGTGGGTTTTGGGGTACGTAAACCATTACTTTTGTCGATTTCCATCTCATACTTTGGATCTTAGCTTATTCAACTGTCATGATGTCTGATGCTGGGAAATATTTTTTAGGCATAATTTCAGTGAGATTCTGGTGACAGCATCTTAACAGCTTAACACCCCAGTCCTGTGAATAAGCACTTAGGGCTGGCGGCGTTTATCATAAGAGAAACTGGATGGGGATCAACACCCTTGTCCAATGAATAAACAAATGAATCGTCGTGAATTGGCGAGACTGTTGACTACCCTGAAACGGCACATTATAATAATAGTTTTTGTTTATAATCTAGATTATAATCATCGTCTGTGTGGTTTAGTGGTCCGATGTTGGAGTTGACCACATAAGGCCCCGGTTCAGGCAAATCAAAAAAATATTTTTTCAGTTTTTTGATAAAAACAAAGTTGCCCGGGATTGAAAAAGTCCCCGTTTGGCGATAGGCTTGCCACTTACACACACACACACATTGTGGGACTGAGTATCTTTGGCTAATTGTGGGTGCACTGGTTGTACCTCTGCTTACCTCTTCGGGGATATGAGCGTGAAATTAATTTTTATAACAGCAAGATTTGTGTGTAGTGTAGAATAGCCAACAAGCAGAAGGCTCTCATTATATACACCAATACATCTGTGTGGTTAGGATATTATTACGTACATCAATTTATCCATTATACTCCCCGTGTTGGTTCCGGGCTCCTTTGAAGAATAGACCAACTGCCGTTCTGCCAGGCAGGTCGTAAAAAGCGACCGATTGGCTATGCGAGTCACTACCATCGTGGCTACTAGGTGGTAGAGTTCTGCATTGTCTCGCCCGGGTCGCCAGCTCGCGCAAGTACCACCGCCTTATCTATTCCTGCCGCAATAGCGTCAGTGTTTGTCGCTGTCGTGTTCCGGTTTGGAGGGTAAGGTAGCCGGTAAACTTATGCATGTGGCATTAGACCTCGCCACAAGATAGCACCGCACCATTAACATCTTTGGTGTCTATAGGCGATGGTTGACTCTTTCCATCAGGAGACCCATCTGCTTGTTTGCTATCTTATAATAAAAAAAATACTACTACAAGAGATGATAAGTACCTGTGCGGACTTGTATGCGAGTTTGATCTCCACTTCGGAGCACTTGGCGCCCAGCCAGAGGAACACCTGCTCGCCGTTATCCAGGATCATGATGTCGTCATCCGCCAGGTCATCCTACACGTGGAAACAGTATGTTAAAAATAATAAACATCAATTGACTAATTACATAAATCGATCTAACCCCAAATAAGCAAAGTTAATTATACTAGTACATAATATTATATTAAATACTAAAATATATCTTCACCCAAATCCAGAAATACAAATACTTATGCCCATCACACAAATACTTGTCCCTGTCCACCAAGGAATTATTAAACTTCGCATAGTATTGCGGTGATAGTTTGCGGCAATGGGCAGTAAACCTACTCATTTCGCCAGCCAACAAAATGAAGACTCGTTGTAAACCTTGAACATCTACTAATGTTCGGTTCATTCTGCCTAAGCTACAAAAGAACACGCTTGGCCACATTTATTCCATTTTATTTATCATTTGCGTTTTTTAAATTAATGATAAAAGCTTATCTCGCTAAGTCCCGGCAAGGAATGGGATTTGTGTTCCTATTCACATAAAACTTTAATCAAGTCGTTTAGGGTTTCTACACACTTAAAGACGATACAATTGACAATATTTAATTTTTTTAACACCCTTATATTATTTTTTTAACTGAACCTAGATTGAAAAATAGGATACCTATATTTTTTATTTTTTTCGAAATTCAATCATTTTGATATTTATTTTAACTTCTAAAATTCTTCTTATTATAAATAGACGTAAGTGCCAAATGACGTCATTTATACGGCTGATGTTGCTACGTCTGCTTTTTATGATCCAACAAAAACATCATCTATGACATTTATTAAATCAACATCAAGTATTGTAAATCATTAAACCTTTGTTTATTTGATCATATTTCTATAAAGCGCTATACTTTGCAGTAATATTTTTGCGAAATATCAAATAAAACCAGGTGTTGATTACAAATAGAGCAGAGTGAAGTGCCTAAAGCAGGTCTTTAATAATTTTCTAACACAAATAAACAATACGGAGAGTAGTTAATTATATTTGACATTATCATATGATGACATTCCATTACAACTAAACTATATGTTTTAGCAAAGCAAAGGTATCACCTTATTCTGACGTTAAGTGACGTCATAACACATTTTTAATTATAATTTTTTTTCTCCAGTATTGAGTAATGAAAAAAAAAATATTACTAATCAGGATTGAAAAATAAAGTTTGAAATATATATATATATACAGCGGAAGCCTTAATTTTACGTGAAGCCATGCTGTGCTGTTATAGTGCTGTAATATTGTGCGTGACCTTAACTTTCTAACTTTAGCACTACACTACCTGACAAAAGTCGGTGCACTTCTCGGAGACAGTAAAGTAGCCCTTCTCATTGGAACAACGGAACAGTCGCGTGTAGTTGAGGTAGTCAGCGTCTGTGTCGTAAGGTTTACGCCCGCCTAATGCCACCCAGAAGAAGTTGTCCGGCTCGCTGCCTTCATTTAACACCTGTTAAATAACAACAACTGCATTAATAACAGTTCTCCTTGTATTCACTCCAGCATAAATATTCATCTATATTATTATTATAAATTTGAAAATTTGGTTGTTTAAATTGATGAATGTTAGTGACTCAAGCACGCCAAAGTACTGACCGGATTTAGATGAATTTGGCACACAGGTAGATAACCTGGAATATCAACATAGGCTTTATTCCGTAAAAATGAGTTGTTACCGCGGGATTCACCAAATACATTTATAATGTAGCGGGATGCACGTTGCAATTAGTATTACTAAAATATCTCCATATAATTTTTCTATAAGTATGTGTAAGGTAGGATGATATGTTTTTTACTCTATGGTATAAAAATCCAGCCAAACAGACTTGAAAACGTCTTCGAAGCGTGTCTGCATAATTTTTTATTTTCAACCGATGAAAAAAAGAAGTCATCAGTTTAACATGTCGCATATTTGGTAGAACATTGGCGTGTTGCTTTTACGATTTCCAGAAGAGCGATTTAAAATATGATATTATTTTAAAGACGTTACTATCTGGATAAGATGGTTCAATCTGAAAAAAGTTATAGGTATTGGCATAAGCACGGATTAAATGGATACGCCTTTCGTTTCAGTTGCATCATAGCAGTTCCATATAAAGTTTCGCGGAAATTTTGCAAATTAAATACGACAATTTCTTGTTCAGACTCCGCAGTTGTTTAATGGATACGCGCGTCTACAGACGTCCCAATGTGAAAACGGACCACTATTTGGCAATAAACCAATATAGGGGTCTATTTAACCATTTAATCATTTAAAAAAATACAAATTAAAAACATAAGAAATTGTAGGTAGATCACCTTGAAAAGGTCCTCGCACCATTTTTCGGGGTTTAAGGTGAAGTATAATTACACTAAAACCAAACCATATTTTATCACATAGCTTTTTATCATAGCTTACAGAAAAGCAAATATTTATAAATAAGTATAATTCCTATTTGTAAAATATACTTGAATTAAAAAAAAAATACATGTTATCTATTTAGTTCAGTGTTTGAAATCCGCCAAACACAGCTACCACTTTATATAGACACTACAGAACACAGCTGGTACTCAATACTGACAAGTGACATGATGAATGTCAAATAATAGAAATTCCGTTACAGACAATATAATATATAGCATTCTCGGTGTAGGGAAATTTATCAAAAGATGTTACTAACATCGTCATGCCAAAATAGACCGTATTTTAAATGCGCGAAGATTCATACCAAACGCGGTAAGCCGGATACCAAACGATGGCCGAGCGAATGTGTATGGTTTTGACATAGCGTATGGTGTGACGTCCGACGCCCACGCAATCCACTTGTATGGGATACACAAGTTAAGAAGTGAGACATTGGCGACAGCACGGTCCATTTGGAGAGTTTGAAAGGATAAAGAGCGAAAAGTTGCAAGATCCGAGTATTAGCAGTTTGTATGAGATTCAAGTTCGAGTTAGGTTGGTGAAAGCGAACGGATTTGGATATATACGAATGTTGGGAAGTTTTGAAAAACAGTATGGTGGTTGTCGCGAAATAAGTATGTGGTAGTGCAAAACTGTGCAAGTTAACGGAAGAGGAGAGAGATGCATGGTGGGATGATGAAGTGAAAGCTGCTATGTATCATGTTTGCAAACGAATGATAGTATGAAAGATATGAAGAAAGAATTGTATCGTTGTTGTAAGAGTGTCACTAAAACCTTAGTGAAATAATAGCGTGAAAGAGAATGTCTGAAAGTGGAAGAGAAACTAGCGAAAACCTTTGAGGTAAACACCAAAATCTTTTGGAGGGAGATAAAGAAGTCTAGGAGTTGTTCGGCAGCTTCCAGAATGAATAGTGTTAACTCTAAGGATGGTGACATTCTTACAAGCATGCTGCCTCCGTTTCTGACTCAGTTAGCGACGGTGGCAGCAAGCCAGGACTTTAGTATGCAAGAAATCGTATGGATGATAAGAAGTATGAAAAACGGAAAGACTGGTAACGTGCTCGAAGACTGGCGGCGGGCGGTCCTCATGCCCTTGTTTAAAGGCAAGGGTTCACGTATAGACTGCAACAGTTATAGGACCATCAGTTTTATCAGCTTAGCATCGAAAGTGTATGGTGAAATAATGAAATATTTGTTATTGATTATTGTATTATTTATTATTATCATTTAAAAGAAAATGCAAGGGAAGTCAGAAGTAATGTCGTGGGAGGCACAAGAGGGTTTTAAGTCTGGAAGAGGACGAATGGCTCAAGTTTTCTCACTCCGCAACATCCTTGAGAAGCACCTGGCTGTCGGCCAGAAGGTTTTCTGTGGTTTTGTGGATTTGGAGAAAGCGTTTGATAGAGTTGTGCGACAAACTTTTGGATATTTTACACAGTTATGGGATAAACGAGCCTCTGCTGTGTGCTTTGCAATCCATATATTAGGATTGCAATGAATCACGGACGGCAATGACGGATGGACGGCAACACATCACCCTGGATCGATGTCAATATTGGCGTCAAGCGGGCTTGTTTACTGTCAGCTCGCCTGTTTATCCTTTATCTGGATAAGTGTCTCCAAAGATTAAGGTCATTGGATGAGGGAATGCACATGAATAATCTAGTGGTAAACTGGCTGCTTTATGCAGATGAAGCTGTACTTTTAGGCTCAACTCCATCTGAGCTAAACTGGTTACAGATATGAATGAAGATTGTAAGAGTATGGGCTTACAATGCAATGCAATGAATGAATGAATGCAAAGTTCTAGTATTTGAAAGAGAAGCAACCAGAACGGATGTAAGAGTTATGGTCGATGACATAGTGCTGGAACAAGTGGATGAGTTTTTATCATTGACCTCTAAATATATGGACATGAAATAGCTACAGAAAAAACGTGTCATTTATAGACACAATATGGCTGCCGTGTTAACATTATTAAGGATGTCCAGAAAGTAACATTTATGTTTTATCGATAAACGTTGTTTCCTGATTTACGTATTTTCAACCAAAAAATATGTTATTGTATTAGAGGTGATCTTTGACGTGTAAGAACAAAATCTAAACATAATTTACTAGTACCTATATTGATAACGCTTAAAACGTTCCCAAAAATATTGAAACGCAAAGTAGGTCCGTACTAAAACGTTTATAGTAAATAAAATTTTATATTAATCAAGCTAGACAATAAAATAAATTAAAGTATTTTCACTAATAATTAGGCTTTAGATTTACTTCTTTTAGTCTCCAGTATTCTGTGCTTTAGTTGACTAATTCTGAGGTTCTAGGACACTTCCGACAATTTCATACGTCAGTATATATGACGTCTTTGTTGTGTGATTATATTCGTATTAGCACCTGTATGGTTGCAGTACTACCTACCAATTTAAAATTCCAATAAAAACGATCCCTGGACCCACTCAAACAAATAGTAAATTGATAAAGAGAGATCGAGTTGACAAATCAAAATGTCAACGTAAATTCGTTATTTTGTGACATTCGATCACAAATAAACAGATTCAAGATTACGACTTTAAAAGTGGCTAATAAGATAAGAATAGAAATGAATATGTGGTCTTATTTTGTCCAATCACAGTCAACGTACGCATGCGTCGTGTTACGAAAACGTCCTAACTTATAGGGGATATTTCTAAGGGCCTAACATAATTTTACGAGTTGTCGTCGATAAAGCGGAGCAATAGTAGCAATAGAATTAAATCATAGCGTACAAAAATAAGGTTGATTATTGTAACGATATTTTCATGACGTTGCAATATTTTTTGTGTTTCTGTTTATATAATGATCATTCTTATGCGTTACCATATATTTTCTTGAGCCACCTGGGTACGCAACGCTGAATCTCATTATTTTTTATCGACGTAAGCAAAGCTAAAATGTGTAATAACACAAAGTTACATTTTAGTTACAAATTAGTTCTAATTTTAGTTTTTAATGACCGCTCACACCACCAGCCATTTTCGCATTTTTTTCTAAAAAAACACGGACCGTTACGCGCACACGTTCCGAGTTCGTTCCGGTGGACCGTGGTCACAAAAATGATTTATGAGTTGCTTGGATTGAATCAGATACTGTAAAGCGTATATTTTTTAAGAGGTCTTGAGCACTGCAATAAACTGGTATGAGAATTGTTTAATTTAAATGGCTTAAGCTACGAAATAATTCAGGTGTAACACGACACTTTGAGAAAAATATGTATTTGTTAGTCGAGGATTTTTAATTCAAAAATTATATAAAAAAAATATAAAAAGCATAGGTCATCGCTTATGCTTTTTATATTTTTTTATATAATTGGTAAACATATACATACGGAAAAAAATAAACAACATATATTATAGTACAAAAATATTTATTTACATAAATATTATTTTTTTTTTTTTCATAAGTAATACGTAGTTTTTTTCGAAATTTTTAAATAATTTATTTCTTTTTCAAATTTACAGCTATGTTAATTTTTTTTTAAATATTGTTTAGGATATTTCACATTCACATCATATGATTTATTTTGAGATCATAGATATCAACACTAAAATTTACGAAAGTAAATAAAAATGATACCAGCGCTTTGGGTATGCCCAAAGCGCTGGTATCATGAGTTGGTCGTTAACGAAAAATATGTTTTATTAATTGATATTTACGGTTTTTTTTAAATTATTATCTAAACTGTTAGATCTTGAACTAATCTTGATTACAAATAAAGTTTATTTGTTGATTAATACGCCAAAACACTTTTAAATTAACCTGTAGAGATGGGTTAATACCGATATTTCTCAAGATTAGGTGATATTAATATATTCACTTTCAAATATTATAATGTCTTAACTAATATGTCATTATTAACTAATATTTCACTGTAATTTGGACCTTAAAGTAATAGTAATAAGATCTGACACTGATACGGCAGGAAAATATCTTAACTAATATATCAGTATTAACTAATATTTCACTGTAATTTGAACCTTAAAACAACAGCATACTGCAGGAAATACGTCTGTCTCATTCGTACGTACGACGCGGCGTATCGTGAAAATATTTTAATATTTTCACGAATCCGAACGGGCACCAATCTAGTGAATCCGAACTATTCCGAAGATCGAATGATATTATCCGATTCATTTTGGATACCCGTTACAGATATTAGGCGAATATGAAATATTAGCATATTACAGTTCGCCGGATTACTAATCCACGAATCCTTTCAATATTACTAATATCTTAGCGAATACTAATATATCAGTCACACCATTATTATCCAGTATCATAAACTGCAACCAACACATAACACACACAGCACGAATCAAAATGGCGGACTAAGTTCTTTTATTTTTCCCTAAGAGCGTATTTGAAAAAAGAATGCCAATTTGATATTATTCTGTACAATGTTTCGTTCGAAAACGATAAAATACCATAGAGTATTGTAGTAAAACTGGTAAATAGTGAAAATATTGTTTTTTTGATGAAATTAGCGTTGGTTTATATCCAGTAGAGCTTGTAACTTTATTTTGGTCGAAGTTTTTGTTACTGTGATAGCGTCTTTCGATGGATAGCATTCTTGTTTCGCATGTTGCACTTGATAATAGGTTGGAAATATAATTGCATTATTTTTATTAACACTTTCCCTTAAAGTATTGTATTGCCATTTGTTTAGCTTAAGTGATAAAAATATCCCCAAAGCCTCATCCGGAGAAAAAGCAGGTTTGGTTTCTTTAACAGATACGCACCTTTTAACTTTTTTCACACCATGTGGATTCTTAATTAAATGTTCTAATATTTCAGCAATTTCCTCATTCCTATCTACTTTTAACTGCGCAAAATATGCATATTATATTTCGTTCGATGACAAATGAAAGTTTTCTGCTCGTATTTTTTTCTGTTTAGGACCTATTTCACAAAAAGGTTGTCTAGGGCTTTGTTCGGTGGAGACACTTGCACTGATAGAAACTTTTAATGGTGACACAAAATTGATAAAATACAAATGATATTTTTTTTCAAATCATAAGATAGCAAACAAGCAGATGGGTCTCCTGATGGAAAGAGTCAACCATCGCCTATAGACACCAAAGATGTTGATGGTGCGTTGCTATCTTGTGGCGAGGTCTAATGCCACATGCATAAGTTTACCGGCTATCTTACCCTCCAAACCGGAACACGACAGTGACAAACACTGACGCTATTGCGGCAGGAATAGGCGGTGGTACCAGAGCCGGGCGAGATAATACAGAACTCTACCACCTAGTAGTCACGATGGCAGTGACTTGCATAGCCAATCGGTCGCCCTTTATGATCTGCCTGGCAGAACGGCAGTTGGTCTATTCTTAAAAAGGAGCCCAGAACCAACACGAGGATAAACAAACAAATAGAACAAACATTTACTTGTTTACAAAAAGTTAAGGCACCTCTGCTAGACCCGCACAAACTATGAATGACTGGTATTCTTTAGAAATGAATAAAATATATCTTACTAAACTAGCAAAAAGCAGAGCTTTGTAAGGGCTCGTAAAGTTATATTATCTAGTAATATTGTTAGGAAAGTATTTTTATGAGAATTACATATTTTAATGTATGGACTTTATCTAACCTAAAAAATCCAGCGTGTTTCGCCCAAACATTATATTCGCATCAAAGGCGTCGTCAGGTTGCCAAGATGATCAAACTGATGGCTCTATAGCTATTGCAGTCTATACGTCGTGAACCCTTGCCTTTATACAAGAGCACGATGCCCGTGCGCCGCCAGTCAAATATAAACATTTTGTGAAATAATCTCTTAATAAGTTCAAAAATTCTAATAAAAAATGTATCTTCTATAGATTTTAACTCGTTAGTTTTATAATAGATGGCGTTAGTAGTAATAAGATTCTCATAAAAATTGTATTTTCTATTTTTTTAATGTTTATAAAATGGTATTTTTATGGTAAATAACATATCTAGACATGAATTCAAAGTACCACGTCGAAGCTCAAACCTAAAAGTGCGACACTTTTTCAGTAAAATGTTCCACAAAAGTGCATAGTTCGTCGCCTAGTGTATAATAAAATCTATTTCATTCATTTCTAAACAATACTAGTTTATTAAAATATTTACTGTGTGACACCTTGTCATTAACTCGACGTCCATGATATCTATATCTTAAATCAATAAAAACTTTGATTACACTTTTAATAAGTAATAGTTTATGTGTAGAATTATGATCAGGCTGAGAAGCTAACCAAAATATTTTTCCACATCATAAAAATCACACATAAATTTAAATATATGTAGATAATAATGTAGTAAAATATTTAGGAATCATGCTAGACCAAAGATTATCGTGGCATCCTCAAATTGAATTGATATCTGGGAGAATCAGAAAACTTATTTGGATTTTTCGAAAATTAAGAGACGTTGCATCCAATACACTTCTAAATAGAATCTATTTTGCGCTAGCTCAATCAATTATTTGCTATTGTATACCTGTATGGGGTGGTGCCACTAAAATTAAAATGTTGCAAGTAGAACGAGCCCAAAGAGCATTATTAAAAGTAATGCATTTCAAAACCAGTAGATTTTCCACAACTGAACTATACTCACTGTGCGAGTTACTATCAGTTAGAAAACTATATATACTTTATGCCATACAAAAAAGACATAGGTTGATTACATATGATAATAACCAAAAAGTTAAAACAAGGAAGGATGCTATTTTACAAAACTCAACGGTAAAAACACTTTTTGCCGATAGACAGTTCTTGTCTGTCTGTTAGAAACTGCTAGTCCTAAGATTAATGTAACACATGTACTTACAATTACCCATGCTGACATAACATACTCGTACACACATACACACTCATATACACGTACAGACTCATACACATACATAAATACACACACGCAATAGGCACGTATATTACTTAATTTACACAAATGCTAATGATGTTCTGGAAGAGCGGTGTATCCTGACACAAGCATTTCTGCTTAAAAGGATGCGCCGGACAATGTAATATTATATAATCAGTGTAAAATAAGTTGAGAAATAAACATTTAAACATTTGTAAAAATATATTATCTAAGTCTTGCAAACACTTACCTGTATTGAAATCACCTAATATTACTGCCATAAGTCATAACATCTACTATATGGTTAAAGAATTTATTGAATTTTATTAGAATTAATATAATAATTTACACATTTCAATATTAATTTACATTCCAAATTTTAGGTATGAACATATTTAAAAAAAAGTAGTATTTAAACTATTCATTTACAACGTTGCGGCCAACAAAGTCCGCATGCATCATGACACCTATACATAAAATGAATCATCATCGATGTTGCAATTAGTTGTATGACGTAACCACTACTTATTTATTAATTTGCAAATATTATTCAATAATCAGATGTAATTTAACATGTTGAACTTATTTTTACTTACATTTTCCTTTATCACGGGAACATGAATGGATGCTAGTACTGATGATGTTAAAGTCCGAGTTGATTCATGTATATTCTGCCTTTCACACAAAACATTTATTTTCTGCTTATTAACGGGCTAAAAATATTTAGGTCGGCATTATTGTCTAAAAACTGAATGTGTAATTAGGACTACTAAAAATGTTTAATTAACTTATGATCAATTTGAATAATTCTTAAATCTTTTAATTAAGGCTCTTAGCAATAAAAATAAACAAAAAACCGAAGCCATCAGCAGAACTTAAAGGTACAATTATGCATGGAAATTATTGTTAAATTTGATAACTTGTATGTTGTTAAATCAAATTTATATTTAATAGTTATTTATTTTTGATATATTATATCAGTAGCTTAGGCAGAAGATGTGAAGCTATCAAGGTAGCGACCAAAAAAAACATCGACAACAACAAACACAAAATAACACTTACACAAACAGACAAACAGATGTCACTATTCTTAATGACGATTCCATTTTTTATTAACATTTAATACCTATTTAATTATATTATTACTGAAACTTATTAAAAATATACAAAAGGAATAAATACTGAAATTATTCATTATACAAATACTAGTCCCTATTATACTCTTTAGTGGCAATAAAAACAACTTTTAACAGTATTTGATAATATAAATAACAATTGTTAATTGTTAAAAAATTTAATACGAATTTTAATATGTTAATTATTGTCAAATGATCCATACCTAGGTACAATCAGTGTTGTGTGTTAGGGTTATACAGGTGACAGACATCATATCATATTTTATGTGGTAGAAGGAAATCGAGCTTTCTGATGACTGCAGATAGGTAAAAGACACAGGATATCATACTATGAAAACTTAAGAATTACCATTACCTACTTACCAGAGAAATTGAAGGAATGACATTGTCACGCAATCTGACTACATTCAGTGTTTTATTAAAATTACTTTCCTTGAAATGAAGTGAGCAGACCAACCAGTTCTTATGTCGGGGATTGATATTTTCAATGCCAATGGCATCTAGCCATTTTCTGTGTAAATCTTCATTTCTGGGGAACCTAAAATTTAATGAAATTAAATATCGACAAATCTAATACCCCAACACTAGTTGTATTTTGTAGGAATCAAAAAAATAATGTTTACAAAGAAATCGTAAAATACACGAACATCTTTTATAAGTCAATATAAAAATACAACAATTTAGAATGGATATTATTTAAAATCAGCACGCTTTATCATAGGAGTTTGCGACATACCTGTGAAGCGTTATTAAAGGTGCATTTTTGTCCTTTTTTGCTCCACATTGCAAAATACAACACGAAGGCATGTTGACTAATAGTCTATTAACTTCCACTGAGAATATGGCACTTAATAAACTGATATCTACTTGGTAAATCGTATTTATCCGAAACTAAATTAATATTTTGACAAATCATGTACCACTTATTTATATACATAATATGGCGTCGATGACACGTTTATAGAATTGCCAATTACTTAACTTTTAATTTATACGAAAGTGAGCAAGACACAATATCGTTGTCTCTTTTTGCATATGCAAATTACCATTTGTTAAAAAGAGATAAAGAAATGTCGCTTAGTTTAATGTCGATTCTACCGATATTTGTATAACTAAAGTAGCTATAGAATGTTATTGCGCTTCTATATATTATTCATATTTCTATGGTTTTTATATGTTGGATGTGCTTTTAGCAGGGATGGAAGGTACACCGCTGATGTCGAAAGAAAAGTGTGTGTGATGGGAATAGAGTGAATGGAACGATTCGACACAGTCTGCGGTCATCGAGAATAGTGGTTTTTAAAGTGTGGGTCGCGGCGCTCAGAGATCGCGGGACCTTTGCAAGAGAGCCGAAGACGGTACTTTAATGTTATTAAAAAAAGACAAAATATTTACTCGATAAAAAAGAAAAATGTTAAAAGATTTGATTTTTTTAATGTAAATTAGGCGACAGTGGGTCGCAATTTTTTGTACCATGCAAATGGAGTCGTATCTTGAAATTACACAGATTAAAAACACTGATCTAGAATATGACATAAAACAAATCTCACCTGCAGGCTGACCCAGGGGTTGTTGAACTTCTCCTCGGCGATCTGCTCGATGAGCCGTGCGGAGTCCGCGTCCGCCTTGCTGCCGATCCACGCGTACACAATAGCTGACGACGTGTCGTTAGACCCCTCCAGCGGCACGTTCAGGATGTAGCTGACATCAACATTACAACTATTACATCGCGTCGTGTTAGTAAGCCTGCGACGTGACCAGACTACACAGAACTAAAAAGTATGGTCGGGACGTTCACGGTTAACCAGTTCCCATCGACTCATGAAGAGGATAGTGATCCCCAATACCAACGCAGTGGCCATTTTTCAGCTTGTTTTATATAGCTTTTTTGTTTGTCAATAAGATGTCACCTTCATTTTAATACAACATACCTAGGTACTCATTCAAAAATTCTTTATTTTTCGATTTGTTTGGGATACACTTCCTGTTGGGGTCACCATATGAATTTGATAAAGATCTGATGCAGGGTTCCAGAGATACAGAATTGGAAGTCGGTTGTAGCAGTTTTACTGCGTTTAAATTATTTAGGTCATAAAGTAATTGAACTGGCAAAATCTAGAGCATGCTAAATTATACATTACGAGGAGAAATGAAATAATTGAAATTATATAAATAGGTAGGTATATATTATTATATTTATTATACAATAATAGGATTTTACATATTTATTATACAGGGTGTAAGGGACGGTCTATTCAAAATCGAAACCAAAGATTTAGACCATGATTCTGAGTCGGAAGCTGTTGCAAATTAGTGTAGATTTTTTTATTTTTGTGACTTTTTTTCAACTTTGTATAATTAGATTTATTCTAATACTTTACGTTGCTTTTTCTAAGAACATAAATTAAAAGAAATACACAAAATAAGTAATGTATTATGCCGCGTAACTTAGATGGTTGGTCCGAGAGTACCGTGGGTGCACGAGCCCGAACAATGTACGCTTTACATTGCGTGGCGTAAAGATTAAAAAAAAAAACATAAATCGCAAATTTTGTATATTCCACAAATAAAGGAATTGCTATCAAGACTAGCACGTTAAAATGGCACATTTTTCATTTTTCGGTAATCGGTCCCTTACACGCTGTATTAATATATTATAACAGGTTATTTGGCAAAACATCTTCACAAACTTATGAGTTCAAAATAAAATATTTGAATGATAGTATGTTTGTCAATAAGTACACATACGCATACATAAATCTTTACGCAAGATTCAGTACGGGATATGCAAAGAGAATCGAGAGCCAGACATTAAAATCCTTGCAAATTTGGCTTGCTTTCTCTATATTCGTGGTTTTATTCATACCGGTCATGGACATTTTGATGATGGTATGTCAGTTTTGGTTTTGCCGATACTTACAATCTCTCACATTCGCATTGTTTAGAATGTTCGCAAGAACAATAACAAATATTCTTACTTACTCACATTACTGTCTTAAATTTTTACTTTCTTAACTATTGTCTTTCGTAATTACTGTCATATGTTTTCATCTGCCATTCTTCCTATATGTGCAAATGAACGGAGCATCTCACTTCTCAATTTTATATTGATACATCTCTATCAAGCTCAATCTCCCACTCACTTTAGTATTAGAACACGGTCCAGGAGTTATACTATATATTTCCTGTAGCAATATCTTGACTGTTATCGTTAATACTACTCTCATGTATTTGTAATACTTTATATAGAGTACAATAATTTAGAACAGATAAAACATAGGAGTTGTATGATTAATATTTCTAAATATTTAATAAACTATATCATTTAATTATAAAGAAAACATAAAAAGTAGCAATTTAATTTTGGAAAATAGGTATAATATATTTCTTAAAATATAACAATTTTATTGCCAAACATATATAATGTTTAATGTAAAAATCTATAAAATGTTTTACATCTTGTAGAATTCAGGAAGTTAATTGTAAAGTAAGTAGAAAATAATAATAATATAGTAATTCTTTATTTACTGCTCACGAGTTCTTTCAAGGTACATATCTTCACGCAAGATCCCTTACGGGGTAGGCAAAGAGAACCGAGTGCCATACATCACGATCCTTGCAGGCTTGTCTCGCTTCCTCCACATTCATCACTCTCTTCATACACACACGCCGGTTGCGAAGAGTCTTGATACCACCTTTTTACAGTACTAATTCCAGGTAATTACTGAAAATATCGTGAAATTCATTTTGTAACTTGTTTCAGAGAGTTTTCTCTGTACTTCTATCTTGAAGAATAGTATGTGACCAATATTGTCTGTGGATAGATTTGTTGCGTCTCAAATTTATATTAATTTTACTAATGCGAAAGTTTGGATGGATGGACGGATGTTTGTTGCTCAATCATGCAAAAACTACGGAATGGATTTAAATGAAATTTGGCATACAGGTAGATGATGACCTGGAATAGCACATAGCCTACTTTTTATCCCGGAAAAGTTAGGTGATCCCGGGGGATTCACCATAAACTTTTATAATGCAGCAGGCTGCACGCCTATTAAGATATTGTTAGAATCAAATTTTTTTTATAGTCAGTAATAAGTAGTATCTGTGAAAAAATTACCGATTGGAAACGATATCATCAGTTTAGTTCGATACTGTGTAATTAATATTACACATTATCGATTCGATACTGTTCGTGTATCGGGTACTGGGTTCCGACCACAATGTTATTATCTGCTAATCTGAAGAGGGAGTATACAATAATAG
Source organism: Apodemia mormo (assembly GCA_036924255.1). Taxonomy (NCBI): domain Eukaryota; kingdom Metazoa; phylum Arthropoda; class Insecta; order Lepidoptera; family Riodinidae; genus Apodemia; species Apodemia mormo. Next base: position 29,981,769 of record JAUPFN010000012.1, on the reverse strand, counting down.
CGGCTAGTTACCAGAAGGCGCTGTTGAGTTGCGCGGCGTCGGCCTTGACCTGCACGAGGCGCGTGCACAGCGCGGAGCCGTTGCTGCGCAGCTCGAACAGCTCCACCCCCGCGCGCGCGCCCTCCTGACAACAACTACATATTTTCAACTAATTTCCCAAAAATTACAATTATATATAGACGAGATTAACAATTCGTCGAAATATTTATTTTATATATGTTGGCTGACTACTTGAAGATGCCTGAGTCGACCTAATATATACTTTCCAGATGGTTCGGTTTTAATTTGATGAAGATCTGATGAAATATTTCGAAGGTACAGGAAATGCGAAGCCCAACCGACTTAACATTTCATTTGCATTGAAATTATTCATATCTTATAAATAAAAAAGCACGTGCGCGCGAGTATCCCAAGCACGCGGCGGCCGCCGTCCCGCACGATGACGCTGCGGCGGCAGTGCGCCAGGAGTGTCCCGGCCACGTTACCTGCAGAGCGCGGCGGCTGCCGTCCCGCACGATGACGCTGCGGCGGCAGTGCGCCAGGAGTGTCCCGGCCACGTTACCTGCAGAGCGCGGCGGCTGCCGTCCCGCACGATGACGCGGCGGCGGCAGTGCGCCAGGAGTGTCCCGGCCACGTTACCTGCAGAGCGCGGCGGCTGCCGTCCCGCACGATGACGCTGCGGCGGCAGTGCGCCAGGAGTGTCCCGGCCACGTTACCTGCAGAGCGCGGCGGCTGCCGTCCCGCACGATGACGCGGCGGCGGCAGTGCGCCAGGAGTGTCCCGGCCACGTTACCTGCAGAGCGCGGCGGCTGCCGTCCCGCACGATGACGCTGCGGCGGCAGTGCGCCAGGAGTGTCCCGGCCACGTTACCTGCAGAGCGCGGCGGCTGCCGTCCCGCACGATGACGCTGCGGCGGCAGTGCGCCAGGAGTGTCCCGGCCACGTTACCTGCAGAGCGCGGCGGCTGCCGTCCCGCACGATGACGCGGCGGCGGCAGTGCGCCAGGAGTGTCCCGGCCACGTTACCTGCAGAGCGCGGCGGCTGCCGTCCCGCACGATGACGCTGCGGCGGCAGTGCGCCAGGAGTGTCCCGGCCACGTTACCTGCAGAGCGCGGCGGCTGCCGTCCCGCACGATGACGCGGCGGCGGCAGTGCGCCAGGAGTGTCCCGGCCACGTTACCTGCAGAGCGCGGCGGCTGCCGTCCCGCACGATGACGCTGCGGCGGCAGTGCGCCAGGAGTGTCCCGGCCACGTTACCTGCAGAGCGCGGCGGCTGCCGTCCCGCACGATGACGCTGCGGCGGCAGTGCGCCAGGAGTGTCCCGGCCACGTTACCTGCAGAGCGCGGCGGCTGCCGTCCCGCACGATGACGCGGCGGCGGCAGTGCGCCAGGAGTGTCCCGGCCACGTTACCTGCAGAGCGCGGCGGCTGCCGTCCCGCACGATGACGCTGCGGCGGCAGTGCGCCAGGAGTGTCCCGGCCACGTTACCTGCAGAGCGCGGCGGCTGCCGTCCCGCACGATGACGCGGCGGCGGCAGTGCGCCAGGAGTGTCCCGGCCACGTTACCTGCAGAGCGCGGCGGCTGCCGTCCCGCACGATGACGCTGCGGCGGCAGTGCGCCAGGAGTGTCCCGGCCACGTTACCTGCAGAGCGCGGCGGCTGCCGTCCCGCACGATGACGCGGCGGCGGCAGTGCGCCAGGAGTGTCCCGGCCACGTTACCTGCAGAGCGCGGCGGCTGCCGTCCCGCACGATGACGCTGCGGCGGCAGTGCGCCAGGAGTGTCCCGGCCACGTTACCTGCAGAGCGCGGCGGCTGCCGTCCCGCACGATGACGCTGCGGCGGCAGTGCGCCAGGAGTGTCCCGGCCACGTTACCTGCAGAGCGCGGCGGCTGCCGTCCCGCACGATGACGCGGCGGCGGCAGTGCGCCAGGAGTGTCCCGGCCACGTTACCTGCAGAGCGCGGCGGCTGCCGTCCCGCACGATGACGCTGCGGCGGCAGTGCGCCAGGAGTGTCCCGGCCACGTTACCTGCAGAGCGCGGCGGCTGCCGTCCCGCACGATGACGCGGCGGCGGCAGTGCGCCAGGAGTGTCCCGGCCACGTTACCTGCAGAGCGCGGCGGCTGCCGTCCCGCACGATGACGCGGCGGCGGCAGTGCGCCAGGAGTGTCCCGGCCACGTTACCTGCAGAGCGCGGCGGCTGCCGTCCCGCACGATGGCGCGGCGGCGGCAGTGCGCCAGGAGTGTCCCGGCCACGTTACCTGCAGAGCGCGGCGGCTGCCGTCCCGCACGATGACGCTGCGGCGGCAGTGCGCCAGGAGTGTCCCGGCCACGTTACCTGCAGAGCGCGGCGGCTGCCGTCCCGCACGATGACGCTGCGGCGGCAGTGCGCCAGGAGTGTCCCGGCCACGTTACCTGCAGAGCGCGGCGGCTGCCGTCCCGCACGATGACGCGGCGGCGGCAGTGCGCCAGGAGTGTCCCGGCCACGTTACCTGCAGAGCGCGGCTGCTGCCGTCCCGCACGATGACGCTGCGGCGGCAGTGCGCCAGGAGTGTCCCGGCCACGTTACCTGCAGAGCGCGGCGGCTGCCGTCCCGCACGATGACGCTGCGGCGGCAGTGCGCCAGGAGTGTCCCGGCCACGTTACCTGCAGAGCGCGGCGGCTGCCGTCCCGCACGATGACGCGGCGGCGGCAGTGCGCCAGGAGTGTCCCGGCCACGTTACCTGCAGAGCGCGGCGGCTGCCGTCCCGCACGATGACGCGGCGGCGGCAGTGCGCCAGGAGTGTCCCGGCCACGTTACCTGCAGAGCGCGGCGGCTGCCGTCCCGCACGATGACGCGGCGGCGGCAGTGCGCCAGGAGTGTCCCGGCCACGTTACCTGCAGAGCGCGGCGGCTGCCGTCCCGCACGATGACGCGGCGGCGGAAGTGCGCCAGAAACTTGAGGCTCTCCTGCTGCTGGTGCGTGCGCACCACGTCGAGGCGGCGGCACAGCTGCTTGAACTTGCGCTCCAGGCCGAACGTGAACGTGAGCCAGCCCATGTTAGGCGCGCGCCGGCCCTGCCAGAAGTACACCACCCACGTGGCCGCCTCGCCCTCCGACCCCGCCTCGCCCCCGCCCTCCGAGCCCTCGCTCTCCTCCTGCAGCCACACATACACTGGATATACACATCGATGAGCCGACATATTAATTATATGTTGTTACAGAGAGCCCGATTTATATCTTTGTTAGATATTAACAATCCCCATAACAAATAATGACACAAAATTGTGCACATGTCGGGATAAATTCTCAAAAGAATATTAATCCAACGCAAGATTCAAATAAAAGTTTGACAATGAAATCTCATTCAACTAACACACACTAGCAGTAGAGCCGCGACTCATTAATTTATTGATTTGATTTGATTATCGCTTATACAAAAGTGTATTACAACATGTACAATAGTCTCCCCCCGTTCGACCGGGGCTTTTTTAATAAACAGACAATCTACTTTCCTGTCAGGCAGCTCGTATAAGGCGAACGAAAACTTAAATATGTCACTTCCATACCGACTATTAAGACGCATTGCTAACAGTGAGGTGGGGCATTTTTATAATTTTTTTGAAAACACTTGAATGGGGTTTTCAAAAAGCTTTAAAAGACGAGTACGAAATTATATACAATCTATAATAATTATGGTTAAATATAGTTTAAAGTGACAAACTATAAAAATAAATGACGTTATTTAAAAAAAACTAAAGAACGATGATTTTTGTTTTATTTTTATGTATTATAACTCATAAGATAAACAAGTAGATAGTTATTGTGACAGAAAAAAGATTAGCATCGCCAACAGACACCAAAGATGTTAATGTTGCGTTGCTATTCGTATAGCAGCTGGTAATGCTACATACAGAAGTTTACCAACTACCTTACCCAGCAAACAGAACATGACAGTGACAACTATTGACGATATTGCAGCAAGAATAAGTAAGGTGGTGATACTAAGGAGACGTTGCAAAACTCGTATAGCTATATAATAGTAACTCGTATAATGAATCGTTCGCGTTTCACGAACTGCCTGGCACAATAGTAGAAAGTCTATTCTTCAAAGGAAGCCTGTACGAACAGGGGAAAAATTGAAAATCAATAACAAGTCCAAATATCTAGAATTTTATTTAGCTGTAATAAAAACACCAAATGATGTGGTCTTAATCGGTACCTAAACATTAGCATTAGTAGACATCAAAGATGTTAATGGGGCGTTGCTATCTTGTGGCGAGGTTTTATGCCACATGCATAAGTTTACCGGCTACCTAACCCTCCAAACCGGAACACGACAGTGACAAGCACTGTCGCTATTGCGGCAGGTAATTAGGTAAATAGGTAAGGCGGTGGTACTAGACCCTGACGAGATAATGCTGAACTCTACCACCTAGTAGCCACGATGGTAGTGACTCGTATTACCAATCGGTCGCCTTTTACGACCTGCCTGGCGGAACGGCAGTTGGCCTATTCTTCAAAGGGGCCCGGGACCAACACGGGGAAAAAACTGGCTACTCGATTGTAAACATTTTTTATCGGTAAAGAGAATTTTTCTGTGTTTTTCGCCCGCGTATCGAAGTAACAGCTGTTTTGATCTTTCGACTCTCTTTTGTTTTAGTGCCTGATTTAATATATGTCCTGTGTATCTCCGGCAAGCTCCTAGTCCTAAGTCTTGTTTGATAATCTCTAAAAAGGATTTTCTGCTTCCTTTTGGGCTTTCGACGAATTCTGGTCTTAACTGCATTAACGGCCTGGTTTGTTCGAATAGACCGCGGTCGGCCGGATCTCTCACGGTCATCAACAGATATGATTTCAGTGTACCTTTAAATGGTACGATACACAAACATTCGGCTAATCCCTAGGTTTTTCAATGTATCAAAAATGTCGACCGGCTCCTTACCTACTTTGTACAGTGCAATTACTACAATCCTATTCTCTTTTGTGCCCCACTCCATTTTCAAAACAAATAATTTCTAAACAAAAAACATACAATAATGGTAGAAAGAATAATGGTGGAAAGAAGTCTATTTTTTTATCGAAGAAGCTAATGTTCGAAATTCAAAATAATGTTTTTTTAAATGTATGTAAACAGCCAGTAACAGAATTTATGGCTAGACTAGGTAGTCGATGTCAAATTTAGAGGAGATTTTATTGTTTAGTCTTTGGTCGAAATTCGACTAGACGGTGATCGCTAGTATTTTTAAATTTACTTAAATCTATGTACTTAGTCCTTAGAAAACAATATATTTTTGATGGCTCCAAACACTAACTTTCTGTTAGTTTAAATGCTTACTAATCAAGAATGATAATATGCACTTGTACGAATTCGGCTTTTGTACAAACTTATTTTAAGGTGTACAATATAATTAAATAAATAAAACAAAGAACTAGAAGTGGCTTTAACTTGATTTCCAAGATTAGTTTAAATACAAATATAAATAAAATTAATTAAAACGCTTAAAAATTGCAAAATGTACGTTTTTAAAATTGATACCTAGTACTTGTAGTTTTAATCACGTAACAGTCGGCAAAACACAATATATATATATATATATATATATATATATATATATATATATATATATATATATATATATATATATATATAAGAAAATAAAATAAAAATACCTCAGCAGGCAGAATATATCTGCAGAGGAAGACGTAACAGTCGTGTGAGTAAAAGATGCCGAGCTCGTGATCAGGCAGTCGAACGAAATGACGTCCCTCCAGCACGAAGGCTTCCATAGCTTCCAGATCCTCGTTCCATTCGGCGGCCAACTGAGCAGCCTCACTCGCCGGCATTGCGGGTTGCCGCGCCGTGAACAGCGCAGACAGATCCGCCCTGAGTACCATCGACTATCACTACATAGTATAAAACAAAGTCGCATTCTACTGTCTGTCCCTCTGTATGCTTAAATCTTTAAAACTGTGCAACGGATTTTGATGCGGTTTGTTTTTAATAAATAGAATGGTTCAAGGGGAAGGTTTATGTGTATAATAACATTTTATGGCAAAACAAAGTTTTTTATTGATTCAGGCGTTACTTTGCGGAAATCCATTATTAAAAAGGTGAAATTAATTAAATTTGCTATTATCCGCGAACTGTTCTATGTATCCTCCGAGACGGTACCGAAAAGGAAGACGTCGGTTTAATAAATGGATAAAACTCACCGATTATTCGGATCAAACGAAGACCCCAGCGGCACACTTATCCGCCCACATCCACCACACTTTTACAACCACGACCACGCCGGCACCAATCACAAAAGCACACAATTCATGTACGTACTCAACGCACGTTTCACTTCGAAATCGAAGCATCTTCAGGAGAAACGAACACTACCTCAATCTACGCGAGTGTAAGTAATACTTACTACGTGTGGGCGGATAAGTGTAAGTAATACTTACACTTATCCGCCCACACGTAAGTAAGACTGGGATCTTCGTTTGATCCTAACAATCGGTGAGTTTTATCCATTTATTAAACCGACGTCTTCCTTTTCGGTACCATCACGGAGAATACATAGAACGGTTCGCAGATAATAGCAAATTTAATTAATTTCACTTTTTTAAAACAAAGTTTGCCGGATCAGTTAGTTATTAATAAAGATTGCTTTAAAAACTTCCCCTAATAAGGAAGATTCGAATTTCTTTTGAAAAATAGACTACATGCCTTCCTGCCAGGCAGTTCGATAAAGTTTAACGATTGCCCCAAAGTGTTGCTATCATCGTAATTAATTAGTTGTAGTTATGAAACCGGGTTTGATATACGGATATTTAGTGGACGCTATTGCGATAGTTCTTGACACTGTCGTATTCCACTTCCAAAAACAAGGTAGTTAGTAAACTTATGTTTATGGTATTAGAACACCGTTACATGGATGGCACGCATCAATAACATCTTTGATGTCTATAGACGATGATTACCTCATTCAATCAGGAGAGCCATCTGCTTGTTACTGTGCTATAGTCAAAAAGTATAATTTTCCTAGTTTTACAAGAAGACTTTTATGGGATGGGGGGCTCTTCACTGTACAGCCTTTTACGAATCAAGACTTAATATACATGCTATTCTTGTTCTGGAAACAAATACCGTCTGCGGAAATATCGACGAGGACAATTCATTGAAAACACTGACTGAATGGAAGAACAATAAATAATCTACAAATCAAATACATTGTTTCCATGGATGGTGGTGTTCTATGTGGTGAATCCACGTAGCGGGCTTGAATGCGGAAATTATTAGAAAAGTATATAATGAACAAACAACTTAATCATTTGTCTACTATGTTATTCGTTCCGGTCTCATAAGTCCGTATAGTCTCATACAAGGAAGAAATAAATACATATTATATACTGGTAATTCAAGTAATGATATGATTTTATTATAAAACATACACATTGTTACATTGTACTAATTATTTAATAACGCATAACGTTCTAGCTAAAGCCAGTCACGCTTACCGTGGCTCAGTTATATATCATACGAAAATGCTTAGATATTTTACCCCGTTTTGGTCCCGGGCTTCTTTGAAGAATAGGCCAACTGCCGTTCTGCCTGGAAAGTCGTGAAAGGCGACCAATTAACTATGCGAGTCACTACCATTGTGGCTACTAGGTGGTAGAGTTTTGCAATGTCCCGCCCCGGTCTGGTACCACCACCTAACCTATTCCTGTCGCAATAGCATCAGTGCTTGTCACTGTCGTGTTCCGATTTGGAGGGTAAGTTAGCCGGTAAACTTATGTATGTGGCATCAAACCTCGCTACAAGGTAGCAACGCACCATTAACATCTTTGGTGTCTATAGGCGATGGTTGATATCTTATTAAAAAAAATTGGTTTTCGAAACTGGAATAAAAAGTATACAAACATTCTCCTGTTTAATAGCTATATTGTGAAAAATATCAAGTCAATCCATTTGGCTAGTTTTTCAGTTATTTTTATATATACAAGAATATACGGTGAAAAAAAAACCAGGAAATTATTTCACCGTATACTCTTACCTGAACCGTAAAGTTTGTTTTTACCCCCTTCCTTACTCTCTTGAGCCTCTAAAGATAGAGATATAGTCCAGCTATGTGTATTTGTACAATGATCGTTTTCTACAACTATAACGGTTAATACACAAACTGCAAGGGATAAATAATATTATATAGTATCATACTTTGTCTCTTGATGTTTGGCCCACGAGGTGAGATCGGCGCCTGTTCGCGCCACGGACTCCGCCGTCCTCGTGAAGTCGACCGCGATCACTTCTTCCCAGCCTAGGAAGTATGTCTTAAACACCTAAAACAATATTATTAACTTAGCATCAACTAAATAACGGATTAAATGTAATGTATGTATGTCGTGTAGGTTTAGCGGTACCTAACGGTAGTAACTTTGATATAGGCACATGAGATTCTGAGTTTAAATTCTAAGTAGGCCAAGTCATAACAAATATGATTAATTTAATTTAATACTTTATTACTGCGCCAATAAATCTATACTAATATTATAAAGAGTTTGTTTGCGTAAACGGGCCAATCTTAGAGACTACTCTGATTCAAATTAAAAAAATATTTTTGTATTTTTGGATAGTTTATGTAGACATGTTACGTCCAATAGAAGCGGATCATTAACGAAAAATGTTGCAAAAAGGGGTAAAAATATGCCTCTTGCAAGTTTTCGTTGTATGCATTGCGTAAACGGAGAAGGTAAACCAAAAATCATGTACAACAGAATTGCTACCCTTTGAAAGTTCTAAAAGTTGCCGCAGTCGGCCGCATGTGGACAGCTCGTGCAGCAGCAGTGTGCAGTAGTGTTACCTGCGTCTCGGTGCCCTCCTGCAGCCGCGTGAGCAGCGCGTGCGCGGGCCGCGGCCGCATGTGGACAGCTCGTGCAGCAGCAGTGTGCAGTAGTGTTACCTGCGTCTCGGTGCCCTCCTGCAGCCGCGTGAGCAGCGCGTGCGCGGGCCGCGGCCGCATGTGGACAGCTCGTGCAGCAGCAGTGTGCAGTAGTGTTACCTGCGTCTCGGTGCCCTCCTGCAGCCGCGTGAGCAGCGCGTGCGCGGGCCGCGGCCGCATGTGGACAGCTCGTGCAGCAGCAGTGTGCAGTAGTGTTACCTGCGTCTCGGTGCCCTCCTGCAGCCGCGTGAGCAGCGCGTGCGCGGGCCGCGGCCGCATGTGGACAGCTCGTGCAGCAGCAGTGTGCAGTAGTGTTACCTGCGTCTCGGTGCCCTCCTGCAGCCGCGTGAGCAGCGCGTGCGCGGGCCGCGGCCGCATGTGGACAGCTCGTGCAGCAGCAGTGTGCAGTAGTGTTACCTGCGTCTCGGTGCCCTCCTGCAGCCGCGTGAGCAGCGCGTGCGCGGGCCGCGGCCGCATGTGGACAGCTCGTGCAGCAGCAGTGTGCAGTAGTGTTACCTGCGTCTCGGTGCCCTCCTGCAGCCGCGTGAGCAGCGCGTGCGCGGGCCGCGGCCGCATGTAGACAGCTCGTGCAGCAGCAGTGTGCAGTAGTGTTACCTGCGTCTCGGTGCCCTCCTGCAGCCGCGTGAGCAGCGCGTGCGCGGGCCGCGGCCGCATGTGGACAGCTCGTGCAGCAGCAGTGTGCAGTAGTGTTACCTGCGTCTCGGTGCCCTCCTGCAGCCGCGTGAGCAGCGCGTGCGCGGGCCGCGGCCGCATGTCGAACAGCTCGTGCGCCAGCTTCACCGCCGCCGCGCGCACCAAACGAGACGACTTCTTGCCGAACCTGACACAATATATTTCACTTGTGCAACTATGCAAAAGACTAATGTAAACTAGACGTAAAAAATTAACGATTTAAAAAAATCGAAATTTTAAGTGATATTTAACCGGTAGTTACATGAAAAAAACTGTTAACAGTTGACCCTGCAGGCCATCCCTGAAATTTCCCGTTAAAATTAAGGTATTTTAAGCTAAAAAGAGTAAAAACTATAAGCATAGATTTTTTCAGTTCAAATCTCTATTTCAATAAAAATGGCAATATATTGATTTTTGAAAAGCTGTCTATTTTGGAAACGATGATCGAATTAGATTTTTCGAATGGCATTCAACTCAATTTTTGAAATGTTAAATATTGCTTTAGCTATATATATGATAGGTTGAAACATTTCGAAGCGATGTTAAAAAACATTTTTTCAAAAATTTTCGTCATTAACAATCCCAAACAAATTGACCGATATTGATACAATTAACGGCATTTGACGCAGTTTTTAAACGAGAAAAGTTGATAAGATTTTTAAGACAATCGGTGTAAGCCTAACAACGTAATTTTAATGTTTGAACAGCTGTAATTTTTGAAAATAGGATTCGATTTCCATTTTTGAAACGACATTTAACGTAGTTATTTTAGTACTTAAATATTGTAGAACACCAAAAAATGATTGGGTTGAAAAATTTCGAAGTTATGTCGAAAAAACACTTTTTCAAAATTTTTCTTCAACGATTACTCCCAAACGGATAAACTGATTTTGACGAAATTTATGCATTAGACGTAGTTTTTTAAAGGAATAAAACTGATTAGTTTTTGTACTCAATCGGTATATTAATATGGAAGTCATATAAAAAAAATACTGTTTCGCTAAATTTTTTTGGGATTTTTTCAAAATTTCTCAAAATCTCCTGGACCGAATTGGTTCAAATTTTCAGAAAGTCTAAGATGAGTGAAATCCAAGCGAATGCCATCAATCGCGTTTCGAGCAGTTAAGCTGTTCAAAATTTATGAGATGTTAACATACACACATACAGACATACTAACGTCATCGTGTAAGTGGTCGGAAAAGGTTCCAAGGACCTCAAAACGTGGAGATCTGGTGAAAACTCGATTTTCGAAAATCGGGGCAAAATCAGTAACTTCCTTATTTACATATGTAGCGGGAAGTTAAAAACGGTTGCACAGTAAATTAAAAAAGCAAATTTTAGCTATAAGTGTCTTCTTTTTGAATTTGAACTTCAAATATTTTTCGAGTAATTTCGAAAAAAACCAGCGATATAAAAATCTTTTGGCTTTTCTTTTTGGTTTTGAAGAAGTATTTTATGACTTAGGTGAAGAAAAAGGCCATTTTCTTATTTCCTTAAACATTTTTAAATGAAAAGTTTCTCAAAATCAGGTAATCCTTTTATATGTTCAAAATTTTAATAGAATAAAACAAAAAACAAAACGGTTGAATAGATTAAATTGAAATTTCGTAAGAAAGTTATAATGTTATGTTAGCTAGAACACTAATATCAGATTTCGAGTAATTAAGGCATATGTATAACGTACACAAGAATCATCTCATTGACATTATGCAGAATAGCTTAGATTTAACATAACCACTCTACCATACTGATATAAAAGATGGTTAAAGGTAGACTTTTGAGCCAAAGTCAGTAAAACAGCGTTAGTGGTGCCACGACAGAGCGTCACATGAATGTACCATGTAAATGTAGGAAAGGGCATTTGAGCACCGCGTCAGTGTCGCTGCAACTGTAGCGCCACTATCGAATGCCGTTTAATTGCGAGAATTAGGGCCAAGGTATGTGCAGTTACCAGACGAAGACGTCCTGGTGCGCGTCGAGCACGTAGACGTTGCGCGTGAGCAGCGCCGCGCGCGACAGCGGCGCCGCCTCGGGCTGCGGCAGCTCCAGGTAGCCCATGCCCAGCTCCACGCGGTACAGCCGCGGGGCCGCCCACGTGAACTCCGCCTCCACATGCTCCTACCAAAGCAACACAATCACATTAGAGTTGCCACCTCTGATTAGACTAAATCCGGGAGAAAAAAAAAACAGCGATTTGTGTTTTTCATCTGAGTGCACACACTTCAAAATATCTGGTCTAGATCTAACAAATTTAAAAAAATTCTATGCAACCCATGTTAAAATCTAAGAAAGTTTGGATTTCCGCCTTGAAATGATCTTCATCCAAGCGGTTTCTATCTTTGGTCCACATATCGAATTACGAATACAATACTGAAAACCCGCTCGCAAGCAGCGTTTGATAGTTATAAACAATTATAGACAGAACAAATGAAACTATTTTCAATGCGCCTCCAACTTCGTTTTCAACTGTTGAGAAAAAATGTTGGCCATCTAAAATCTATTCTTTCATTTGATTCAACAATGTTTTCTTGGACCTCCCAATAAACACAGCAATCTTCATAAAATTTGTTTTGAACGCGCGTAAATTTGAAATTCGGGGAGAAATTTGGTTACTTGAGTTTCCTTACAAGAGCCGGGAGATTAGTATTATTGCTGAATTTCTGGAGACTCCCGGAATTCCGGGAGTAAATCAAATATTACGGAATATGTTGACATACTCAATCTTAAAGCAAGGCTTGTTAACCAATTCATTTTCAAACCTAAATCGGCGCATGTATATAACGAGCATTTTGTAAAGGTTTGGTTCTACCTTAATCTCGAAAATATCGGTTGTCTTATGAAGCAAAATTAAACGGGTTTGAATCAATAAATCGGTTTATAAAGTTTTTTTTTTAAATCTACCTGTGATGTTCGCCGCTCCCAATTTATGCACTATGTGACTAAGCATTCGTGAGTTTAGGCTTAAATCGGTTTCTTTAGATTTACGAAGCGCTTTCATCTCAGATACCCTTCGAGCGAAACCTTTTTTAAAAATCGCCAAAATCTTCTATTGGATAATCATCGGTATTTTTTAGACCAGTTACAAGCCCTGACTTAAAATCTTGACCTAGCACTTAGCACGCTGCGAGCTTCGCTGCGCTGTAAGGTTTTTTTTTCGGAATGGCTCAATTACTGCTAGCTTTATGAGCTGTTACAGCTTCACCGGTCGCGGGGGCGAGCAGAGTGCTCAGCCAGAATTTATAGATGTAGGGCTGTACGCCCTCCGCCCTAAGGGTGTCTCCTGCGAGACCGAACGTCGGCTTAGGGTGGGATCGTGATTTGCGATGAGAGGGCTAATGGCATTGTTTTGTCCGTTGGTCGAACCTTGCCCTTGGGCTCGGTTCGCCGCTTCGCTGCGCTGTAAGGTAAATGCAAATGTTTACATTTAAAGACACCGTTCCCACGTCGTTGCCGCCACCCCATAGCAAAATGAGATCAAGACCGCGTCCTAAAGCTTTTTTAATATATCTCTGTTTATAAATCTCCGATTTTGGATAGTTGAATGGGAAATAAATGCAAAAAGAGATCAGAAATGTTTGGCGGTAAACTCTAATGGTATCATACAATATGCATCACTCGCATTACTAGTATCATGGTAAACGTTCGGAAACTTCTGTTAAGATTCGTTGTATTAATTCAATTAAATCGTCGATCCCATAAATTGCACTTGGCTATCACTATTTGTACCCAGTATAAATTTAATTTCTAAAGAAAAAATAGTGTTTAGGGAGCTTCTTCCATGCGAAACAAGCGAAAGTTCGTGGAAGTTTGCATGTTAAATTCTTTATTCTGTAAAAGTCATATCATCAAAAACATCCTGTAAAAAAACCAAGTCTCGCAGCTCAGTGTTTCTACCGTAAAAAGTTGTGAGATCCATGTAATACTAAGTCGGTTAATTTATTTAGTCCCTACTTAAGAGACCTTCAGTCTTAAGTTATTACGTAAGTTGTTATCATATCAATGTTAAAAATCTTTTACGTTTTAAATAAATAGATCGACTTGGCCATCGCATGAAAACACACTGTATCTTACAATTTATACATAATTAGATTGTTTAGTCTATTGCGCTCCACGCGATTGAAACTCGTCTCCAAAACGAATGTATAACTTTTCCAAGTGGCCCATCGGATGACAACATGGCTTAAATTTGTCAATAAACCGAGAAGTGCAGACGGGATCTAGTGATCCATTAACCATCCTCCATTAACTTTTTAAAGATCATCCCACATCCATTCGGAAGGACTTTTGCTAGAAACCAGGTTGCTGGCCCGTAGTGCTGTGTGATACATACTAAACCATCTAATCATGCGATGGCCAAGTCGATCTATTTATTTAAAACGTAAAAGATTTTTAACGTTGATATTGTTACGAATAATCTAGAAGCATGTAGAATTGGAGCGCGCGCGCGCTATTTATCTAGAAAACTCCTGTTGACAAACAAATAGTTGACCGGGGCTATGCCATAATGGACTTTGTGGGATATGGCATAAGGTTGAAAGTAGCGTGTACTAGGATTTATGACTCATATAACATGTTTACGATAAGAAGTGATTCATTGTTTCCCGATACATTTAGACTTTTCTGGATCCAGCTAGGGCTTTCTCCTGCCTATAAATACAGAGATGTTGACAAACACGAGTCAGTTTTTATCAAGCGATCGAGAACGATATATCAAGTGAACAGTGCGAAGTAAGAAGTGTTCTATTGTGTAGTGTTATAAGTTCAGTGATAGTACAGCAAGTGACTATTGTGTAAAGGGTACTTTAGTATTACGTTGTGTTGTATTGTGTAAATACACGGATTTAATATAAGTGGTGTTTTTCTACAATTGCGAACCCGAGTACGTAACAACTGGTGTCGGAAGTGAAATTGTGTTAAAAAATGCCACTTATTCCGAAGGAAGGTGTTACCACCAGGTCTCAAGCTGAGACACAGAGGGCGTCAGAGGACACCGAGACGCGTGCAGGTGAGGAACCTGCTGGGGTTGCCAGCACGTCATTGTCATCAAGCACAGCGCCTACTGATCTTTCTGTCATACTGGCAGCTATACAACAACAACAACTTCAACTACAACAGCACCTACAGGAACAGCAACAACAACAGCTTCAACAACTTCAGCAGCATCAACAGCTTCAGGAACAACAACAAGAAAAGCTACGGGAACAACTACACGAGCAACAGCAACAGCTCAAGGAACATTTATCTGGTTTTGACGATAAATTGACTGTTATTTTGGCGCAGCAAGACCAGTTAAAAAGCGATGTGGGCCTCGTCAAGCGCGACATGAAGGGTGTTGAGAAGAGGGTTGACCACTTGGAGGCCAGCTGCGACAAAATAAGTGAAAACGTGGACCAACTGGAAAGGGAGGTCATGAAAATGAAGATCACGGGAGTTAAGTCGGGTGCTGCCATTACAAGCTGCTCTCACCAGGTGGGTCCTCGGGTAAAGGTACCCACTTATGATGGTCTTACATCATGGAGTGCGTACCGCACTCAGTTTGAAATAGCAGCGAAGGCCAGTGGTTGGACAGATGAACATTGCCTAACAGCTCTGAGCACGGCATTACGGGGACAGGCGCTCTCTGTGCTAGATGCAATGCCGAAACAGTATCAGTTTGCTGATTTGATGGAGGCATTGGAAGCTCGCTACGGTGAGCGTCACTTGGAGCATGTTTTCCGTGCCCAATTAAAGGACCGGGTACAGAGGAGCGGCGAGGGACTTCAACAATGGGCCGTGGAAATTGAAAAGCTTGTGAGGAAGGCGTATCCTTCGGCCGACGCTAACACAGTGAACAATACTATTGTCCAGGCGTTTATTGATGGAATTCGAGACCTGGAAGTGCGTGCTGCTGTTCGCCTTCAGCACCACGTGACAATGAAGGAGGCTTTGGCTCATGCGCTGGAGGTAGAAGCTGTTCGCCACGAACCTCGAGCACATAAAGTACGTGAGGTTACAGAAGTTGTGGCTCAAACAAAGGAAGTGGAACCTAGAAGACTGGGTCCCATGTGTTATGCCTGCGGGAAACGTGGGCATATTAGAGTCAACTGCCCCACCAAACCAACGGGTGCAGTTAATTGGCGACAGCAAGCGGCCGGAAGCTCAGCAGCTGAACAGAGCAGGCAGGTCAACCAGCCTGTTAATCCAGCCCAGGGAAACGAGTAACAGCCAGGATCAAGGGGCGGGTGCTGGCTGATCGAAAAACAGCCCCAAAAGTTGTCATATCCCAGGTGTGCGACGGCAACAGTTTATCCATTAAGGGACTGGTTAATGGCAAGAACTGCAGCTTAACGCTGGACACTGGAGCTACACGAACTGTGGTGCGACCAGAAGTAGCTGACAATGGCAACCTGAGATTGAGGAATTTTGGGAAAAGCAAACTTCTGTCTGTCACAGGTCAGCCAATACCCGTCTTCGGTGAAGCATCTGTAGTGATGCAAATAGGCGACGAGTATTACACTCACAACGTCGTAGTGGCCGATATTATGGATGACTGTGTACTTGGTTTAGACTTCATGAAGAAGAATGCCTGCAAGATTGATTGCAAGACAGGAAGTTTTCGTATGTGGGCTAGTAGAAATTTTCATGGATGGGGGATCAAAAGGAAAGGTAACAGTGGCTAGAAGAACCATCTTACCTTCAAGATCGAAGACATTGGTACGCGTGAAGTTACCAGCCAGTTACAAAGGCCTGGGTAATAGGAGTGTGTTAATTGAAGACAATGGAGCAATTCCACACTGTATTACAGGCCGGAGTTTGGTTTGTGACAAGGGCTTGGCAGCGGTGCAGGTAGTCAACTTGAGTGACAGTGATGTGGTGCTTAAAGCAGGTGATGTTGTAGGACAAAGTGATGAAGTTATGACGTTAAGGAAACTGACATTGACAGGAAGTACAGCATCAAAAGACGTACCACAGGAACTCAAGGATTTGGTGAACAAGTGCAGCTACCTTACCACGTCACAACGGCAGCAGGCTAAGGATCTACTTTCACGTTATGCCAACATTTTTTCTAAGACTGATAGAGATATAGGCAGAACATCTGTAGTCAAACATAAAATTGACACTGGAAATGCGCAGCCTATAAAGCAGAAAGCTAGACGTGTCCCTATAGCCAAAGAGAGGGAGGTACAGGAGATGATAGATGAAATGAGAAGAAGCGGAGTTATAGAGCAATCTTCTAGTCCATGGTGCTCTCCTGTAGTGTTGGTTAAGAAGAAAGATGGGTCTACACGTTTCTGCATCGACTATCGTCGGCTCAATGAAGTCACCAAAAAGGACAGTTACCCACTACCTCGGATAGATGACACTTTGGACACTCTGGCAGGCATGTCTTGGTTCTCAACTTTAGATTTAAAATCTGGGTACTGGCAGGTTGAACTTAGCTCTAATGATAAAGAGAAGACAGCATTCTCCACAGGACAAGGATTATGGCAATTTAAAGTGATGCCGTTTGGATTATGCAATGCGCCGGCGACTTTTGAAAGATTAATGGAATGTGTTCTAGCAGGACTTGTAGGCGATGCCTGCTTAGTGTATTTAGATGACGTAATAGTCATAGGAAAAGATTTTCAGCATCATCTGTACCAACTGGAAAAGATTTTTAATAAAATACAAGCTGCAGGGCTAAAGTTGAACCCAAAGAAGTGTCACTTATTTCGAAAGGAAGTCAACTATCTGGGTCACGTGATATCACAAAACGGCGTACAGACAGATCCTGAAAAGGTTAGTGCAGTACAGAAGTGGCCAACACCCAGAGACAAGACCGAAGTTCGCGCATTTCTAGGACTATGCTCTTACTACAGACGTTTTGTGAAAGGATTTGCTGAAATAGCAAAACCGCTGCATAGACTCACTGAAGAAGAGTTTCGATTGGAATGACATGTGTCAACAAGCTTTCGATGAACTTAAGAAGCGGTTGTGTGAGTCACCAATTTTGGGCTATCCTGATCGGAAAGGGCAGTTCATCGTAGACACAGATGCAAGTAACACTGCCATTGGTGGTATCTTATCACAGAAGCAAGGCGATCAAGAAGTTGTGATAGCTTACTTCAGCAAATCATTATCGCGGCCGGAACGAAACTATTGTGTTACAAGAAGAGAACTATTGGCAGTAGTAAAGACTCTTCGACACTTCAAGAAGTATCTGATTGGGCGACCCTTCAAGCTGCGTACCGACCATGCTGCTTTGAAGTGGTTGTTACAATTCAAGGACCCGGAAGGCCAAGTGGCTCGCTGGATTGAGCAATTGCAAGAGTTTGACTTTAACATAGAACACCGCAGTGGAAGGTCTCACTCGAATGCGGATGCGTTATCACGACGACCTTGTGCGGAAGATTGTAAACATTGTGTAAGGATGGAGATGAAGGAAAGGGTTCAAGTACTGCGAGCTAAACCTACGGATGACAGGTGGGAAACTGATGCGATGCGTGAGGCCCAGTACGAAGATAGAGATTTGCGGCCTCTAATAGATTGGAAGAAGCAAGACACGGAAAAGCCCGAATGGCAGGAGCTGGCTCCCTTCAGCGCCATTACGAAAAGTTATTGGGCGCAGTGGGAAAGCCTTGTGTTGCAAAACGGCTTACTGTACCGCAAATGGGAAAAACCTTCAGGAAGAGAACATCATCTACAGTTGGTCGTGCCAAGAAAACTCATCAAGGACGTACTACGTGAGTTGCATGATGGGGTTTCTGGAGGACATCTTGGAGTACGACGAACATTGGTAAAGGTACGAGAGCGTTTTTACTGGTTGAATTGCCGAGAAGATGTCGAGAATTGGTGCCGAAAATGTACGTCATGCTCAGCAGTGAAAGGTCCGCAGGTCAGAAGCCGAGGCAACCTTAGACTATACAACGTGGGAGCCCCCTGGGAAAGGATAGCGATTGACGTGGCTGGGCCATTTCCTAAGACAGATAACGGAAACAGGTATTTTATGGTCGTGATGGATTACTTCACGAAATGGCCGGAGGTGTTCGCAATCCCTAATCAGGAAGCCACGACGGTTGCTGAGAAATTAGTCAATGAGGTGATATGCAGATTTGGCGTTCCGCTGGAGATTCATTCAGACCAAGGCAGAAACTTTGAATCTAATGTATTCCAGGAAATGTGTAAATTATTAGGAGTGTACAAAACAAGAACTACGCCTTATCACCCGCAATCTGATGGAATGATCGAACGATTTAACCAAACTTTGGAAAGACACTTAGCCAAGCTGGTAGAAGATCACCAAAAGGACTGGGATAAATACATACCTCTGTTCTTACTGGCTTACCGAACAGCGGAACACGAAAGCATAAAAGTGACGCCAGCCTATGCCAACTTCGGCAGACAGTTACGTATACCAGCAGACTTAATGACTGGAGGCCCGCCACCGAATGCAGAGACCCAATTAAGTATACCGGGACATGTTGAAGACATTCGTGAGAGGTTACGCGATATACACTCATTAATAAGTGAAAATGCATTAGAATCAAGTCAGCGGATGAAGACCAGATACGACCGAAACGCCAATCATCGAGGTTTTCAGGAAGGATCTCTTGTTTGGCTACATAATCCGGTTCGACGAAAAGGAAAATCACCTAAGTTACAGCGACGTTGGGATGGGCCATACAAAGTAATCACACGGATCAATGACGTAACCTACCGAGTGCAGAAGCAACCAAGAGGGACCATGAAGATTGTTCATGTTGATCGATTAGCTATCTATAATGGAAGTAATGATGTTCGGGACGAACATAACTAAGAGGGGGGTAGTGTTACGAATAATCTAGAAGCATGTAGAATTGGAGCGCGCGCGCGCTATTTATCTAGAAAACTCCTGTTGACAAACAAATAGTTGACCGGGGCTATGCCATAATGGACTTTGTGGGATATGGCATAAGGTTGAAAGTAGCGTGTACTAGGATTTATGACTCATATAACATGTTTACGATAAGAAGTGATTCATTGTTTCCCGATACATTTAGACTTTTCTGGATCCAGCTAGGGCTTTCTCCTGCCTATAAATACAGAGATGTTGACAAACACGAGTCAGTTTTTATCAAGCGATCGAGAACGATATATCAAGTGAACAGTGCGAAGTAAGAAGTGTTCTATTGTGTAGTGTTATAAGTTCAGTGATAGTACAGCAAGTGACTATTGTGTAAAGGGTACTTTAGTATTACGTTGTGTTGTATTGTGTAAATACACGGATTTAATATAAGTGGTGTTTTTCTACAATTGCGAACCCGAGTACGTAACAATATGATAACAACTTACGTAATAACTTAAGACAGAAGGTCCCTTAAGTAGGGACTAAATAAATTAACCGACTTGGTTTACATGGATCTCACAACTTTTTACGATAGAAACACTGAGCTGCGAGACTTGGTTTTTTTACAGGATGTTTTTGATGATATCTCACTTCTTTTTGTAGAGTCCTACTTTTTCCTTTTTGGTACCTTTTACTTCTAGAATATCAATAACGATTTTTCTTAATGCCTCTGTATTATGTTTTTTTCTTATTTTTGTAGGTAGTCTTCCTCTTTTTCTTTTCCGGTATTACTTCTTAAGCTTCAGCTAGTTTTTCTCAAAATCCACTCCCTGTCTCGATGTGTTTTTCTCGGTGGCTTTGATGTTACAATTTTTGACAAGTCTGGACGATAAATACTTCTTAATCTGTTGTATTCACAAATTGAGGATTCCTGAGCTTTAATACTTCCAAAGTCAACATTAATTAGATGTAAACCGCCCAGACTTGTAACTCTGGAAAGTTCCACGTAAGCTTGACCGGATGTGAACACTGTGGAACCTATATCCATCAGCGCATTACCGAGTATCTTCGGCTAATCGTGGGTGCAATTGTTGTACCTCTGCCGACCTCTTCGAGGATATGGGCGTGAAGATACTTAGTCATATACGTTAACATTCCATACGTATTTAAAATAAGCCTGTAAAAACTAGAAATACATCTTAGAAACATTAAAAAATCTACGTACCCTTGTCCTATTACGGTAAATGTTTAGCATCCACCACCCCCTTAGCGCCATTTTATTTATAACTTTTTGGCGGTACACACTTCTGTAATACTTGTAAGCAGTATATTATAAATAAATAGCCACGGCCGTAACTACTTCCACGTCCATCATGAGTATTTCGCACGACAGCAATGAGCCATGGGCCATTGTGTGAACACAAGTGATCGTGGCCTACAGTGGTGCATTGCAAAGCAAAGGCTATTACAAACCTATGTGTACTGGGGCCATAAGTGTACCTGGAGGGTATTCACCTTTTGTGTACCTTGCTTGCGTCCCTAGCGCGAGCAATATTTCGGACCACACTCGTCTTCCCTGGAGTAACATTGTTCTTTACACTCGTCAACTGGCACTCAAAGGTTTTTTTAAATTAAACATCAATTTATTAATAGTATAGCGGATTTGATTATTAGTGTTCTTTCTTTCATGGTAATTGGTAATTTCGAGTTATTTAGTCTATTTATTTGCACCTTATTTTTCGTCATATTTTCCTAGGGGAATGTTGCACAGTTTCGTGGGCTAAACACACTCATATATCTAGGTACCTATCTACAACTATTATTCCATTATACGAGTACAATAATTCATTAACTGGAAATAACTTTGTATAATCCTATACATTTATATGGGATTACAAAGTTATTCGTGCTGTTGGTGTATCTAGAAAACTGGCCAACAATTTTGAAATTTTTAGGTTTTCCCTTGATTTAGACACTAAACACTAATTATATTCTAAATTTGAAGATTCTATGTCTGCTAGAAGTGCCTTAGACTTTTGATGATCGGTCAGTCAGTCAGTGACAAAATTGAGAAAGTTTGACAAGTTACAATTCTTACTAGTACTAGTTCAAATTAAATGAAATTTTGAATATACCGTATTTACACAATGCCTAATTAGTAACTGAAAATTCAGGCTTCTTGTTTTATCCACAACGAAGTTATAGGGGGGTCAAAAACTGCCTGAATAGCTTCGAGAAAAGGATGGTAACGGCCGTGCCGCTTTTTTTGCTCGACTTGGCGGGGGCACTGCCGTGCCCCTAAATGTATCTGTAGATTTTATGTTTATGTATATGCATGTAAAGATATATGTTTAAAAAATCAAAAAAAAAACATTTACCTCAGGTATATACGGTAGATCACCATCATAGCCGAGGTGCTGCCAGAAGGACTGCGGTTCTTTTCCCGGCGGTTCAGCGATCAACTCCGCTTTGTTTTTCCTTTCCTCTTTATTTATCTTTTCCGAAAATAGGCGTGCTTTTGATTTTAACGTGTTCTTTGCTTTTTTGCCATTCCTGTGCAAAGTAAAAAAATATTGTCATAAGTGTTCCTTTGCAGGATAGAATGACTAATTCGAATTTTAGATAAATTTTCCGGTTCAGTACGATTTTCCAGGCTAAACGGTGGGTTATACTGTTATATCGAGCACAGTAGAATAGAGGTTTGACCAAGACTTATATCTCGTTTACCGTCGAATAAACTTAACGCTACTATTAGTTCAACGTAATTAGAAAACGTTTGTCGTGACATTAAACGAGATATAAGTTGTTTTAATTGGTCAAATATATATTCACAAATTACATCTTAGTATATTTATCCTATCGGATATTCACAAATTACATATCTTAGTATATTTATCCTATCTGTGTAAAATTAAAAGTAATGCCCAAATATTTAGACGTGAATCGGTCATTTGTCGCCTCTGTGGTCTAGTGGTCCAGCGTTGGCGTTGACCATATGAGGTCCCGGGTTCGATTCCCGGGTCGGGCACTGAAAAAAAGTGTTTTTCAGTTTTCTGATAAACACAAAGTTACCCGGGATTGGAAAGTGCCCGGTTGGCGATAGGCTTGCCACCTATCACATTTGTGGGACTAAGTATCTTCGGCTAATCGTGGGTGCACTTGTTGTACCTCTGCCTACCCCTTCGGGGATTTTATAGGTATTTTATAGGTTTTTGTAGGTAGGTATTCGCAGGGGCTCGTAAATTAAATATACATAAATATATGTGTAATCTTACCATAGGTATATTTGTAGGCCGGCATCGAGTACGAACACGTATCTGGGATCCAGTGAGGAAGCCGCTACGGGGACAGGCTCCAGGTGGATACTGCTGCCCGAGCCGTGCACGCGGTACAACCGAGTTATGTAATGCTGTGGACCGTTAATGAATCAATAAATAATTCTATTAATTTTACTAAATTGGAAAATAAAGAATTTTTTATTCGTAACTAGCTGACCCAGCAAACGTTGTTTTGCCATATATATTAGGAATCCGTAGCAAACAAACAACGTGACACGTAATTTATATAAGTATACGGGATTGTCCTTCGAGGCAGCCGAAAGTGCCTTGAATTTTAATATGGTGTATTATGGTTATAGTGTATATGTATTATGGTGGTTAAGTATTCTTAAATTTTCTAATTTTCCACGCATATTTCTTAATATTTTCTTTTATAGCAAACATTTCCTGATAATTACAAACACAATAAAAAATTAATTAGCGAAATCGGTCCAGCTATTCACGCATGATGTCGTGACCACGGAATATCAATCTCTGATTTTTAGGGTTCCGAAGTACACTAGAAACCCTTATAGTTTAGTTTCGTCGGTCTGTCCACACGATTGCTCAGAGATCCGTATTGCTAGAAATTATGTGTGAAACTATGTGTGTGTATGTGTGTGTGACTGCGAGTGTGTGTGTGTGTGTGTGTGTGTGCGTGTGCGTGTACCGACCGGGTCGTCGACGGTGAAGAAGCCGGAGGGCGTGCGGCTGCCGGCGATGTAGAGGGGCGGCGTGGGGAACAGCGCCAGGAACTCGGGGCTCTCGTCGCCCTGCTCGTGGCGCTGGGTGCGCCTGGCGCCCAGCAAGTTGCGCAGGTTCACTGCGTGCATGGCCGCACAGGCGCCTTTGTCCAACTAAAATACAATCTTATACTTTAATAGCCCGGTTTCTCTGAAACTCGCTCACCAATATACAGGGTATAAGGGACAGTCTATCGAAAATGGAAATCATAGATTTGGATAATGCTTAGTCGGAAAATAACTTTGTGTAACTTGATTTATTGAAATGAAGTTCCTTATGGGGCATTGCGGTCCGTAGCGGTAAAAAAAGCGTATTTTTTTATGTATAGTCTATATATGATGGCTATACGGTGCCTAATATATAACCTATGTGATGACTGTTATTAACATTGCAGTTTGCTATTATTATTATTATATTTTCATAAATTCATTGTAGATAAAATAAAGATGTTAACATAATTTTGTAAACTATTTTTTAATTTTATTTTTATCGATAAAAAATTCATGAATATCATAAAAAAAAACACTCAAAATAATTATTTTCTTTATACCTCGAATAGAACTTGAAATTACTATTTTTATAATAAGGAACTTCGATCCTATCTGATGTCTAATGACAACACACGTTTTTTTTTTCTAATATTCTACGGTATTTTTTTTCTCTAAAAACATTGTAAAATTAAAGGAAATACACACAATAAGCAATATATTATGCCGCGCAACTTAAATGGTTGGTTCTAAAATACCACAAGCGCGACGGGCCCGACCAATGTACGCTTTAAATTGCGTTAAGTAAAAATAAAAAAAAAGTCATAAATCGCAAATTTTGCATATCCCACAAGAAAAAAAATCTATCATAACTAGCATGTTTTCTTAATTTTTCGATACACCGTCCCTTATCCGCTGGACCATATGTTACCACCATCACACTTCATACACAGGACGACATCGGTAACTACAATACACCTTAACACCAAAATCGTCATATGTACGTCAATTCAAATATACATTTAAAATACATTTCTAGAGTATATCAGGAATTCCCTTAATCTATAAAGTAATGAATCCCATACAAAGAAATAGTTTTTAATCAAAATAAGTGCAATGTAGATGATTATCCAGAAATCACCCTTTAAAATAAAAGAGGTGCATTCAATCCATTGTTTTAAGTTTGGTAGGCCTTAACTGCCGAACTTAAATCAATGCAACATCTGTGCTCTTTTTTTTAAATTTTTAAATCAATTGTATTTAAATTATTAATATTAATTTAGATTTCACATTTATTGGGCATCCTTTCGACGTAGCGCGAGCAACCAAAAATATTCGAGACTTCTGTGCACAGGTACAGGTACTCGCCGCTAGGAAAAATAAAAATTATTACGAAAGATAAGGCTTTACATATTTGAAAAAATACTTAAGATAATATTGTTAACTAGCTGTTGCCTGCGACTTCGTCTGCGCGGACTTTTTTTACTCCGCACAGCTCCTCCCCCGTAGGTGATAGCGTGATAATATGTAGCCTATATGTTGACCCGACCTGTCAATAATATTCATGCAAAATTTGATGTAAATCCTTGCAGTACTTTTTGAGTTTACCCCGGACATACATACAGACAAACAGGCAAAAATTCTAAAAACTATATTTTTGGCTTCGATATCGATTGTAGATCACGCCCCAAGTATTCTTTTAAAAAAATATTCAATGTACAGTTTTGACTTTCCTACGATTTTATTATATGTATAGATACTTACAGTTGCCTTAGAACCGATCCAGAAATGTATATCCCATGAGAGCTGACCTTGCTCCTCTATTGACGTTTTTAGTATGATGTAACAATCGCCTTCGAAAAACTTGCCATACGCGACCTGTAGGTGAAATCATTTTAATATCATTTTAATGTCTCTGTGTGCCAAATTCCATTCAAATCCATTCAGTAGTTTTTGCGTGATTTAGTAACAAACATCCATCCATACAAACTTTTTGCATTTATAATATTATAATTATATTAATATTGTTCATAAGCAGAGCTCCTGTAATTACTAATTGAAGACCAGCAATTGACTGATCGGAGAGAAGTTTGTTCAGCATCAAATATTATTTAGGGATTAAAACTCCACTGTAGAAAATAAAGATCAGTTACTTAAAACTTTAAGACTTGACGGATGGAGCCAAACAAAAAAAGTTTTTGTCACGATTTTTCGTCACGAGTATTTTGCCGTCGCCGATTCGTCGATCTCGATAGTGTCGACGATTTTAACTTATAATTTGTTAAAAAACTTAAAAACTTGAAAAAAAAATGATGGTCATTACAAAAGGGCCATCTATTTGAGAGCAGGAGAAGGGTTAGAGAGGGAGAGACAGGAGGAAGAAGAGGTGGTCAGGGGGAGAGAGATAGGAGAGGGATAGAGAAAGAGGGCGAAGTGAAAGAAGCTGGTAGAAAAGGGACGAGGGGAAAGAGAAGGAAAGAGGGGGAAAGAGAAGGAAAGAGGGGAAAGAGAAGGAAAGAGGCGGAATAGGGGGTGAAGTAAGGGAAAGAACAGGATAGAGTTTTGCATTTTTTCGCCCGGGTCTGGTACCACCGCTTTACCTATTCCTGCTGCAATAGCGTCAGTGTTTGTCACTGTCGTGTTCCGGTTTGGAGGGTAAGGTGGCCGGTAAACTTATGCATGTGGCATTAGACCTCGCCACTAGTTAGCAACGCACCATTAACATGTTTGGTGTTTATAGGCGATGGTTGACTCCATCAGGAGACCCATCTGCTTGTTTGCTAACTGAGGTAAAAAAAAAAACTGGTATTTTTTTAAATATATTATTGATAATAAATTATTATAAAAGGCAATGCACAGACCTCGTCTACTGGCGCAGGTATGAAGTTTTCGATTTCCCAAATTTGTAATCCCGG
The DNA here is from genome assembly GCA_036924255.1 of Apodemia mormo. Lineage (NCBI taxonomy): Eukaryota > Metazoa > Arthropoda > Insecta > Lepidoptera > Riodinidae > Apodemia > Apodemia mormo. Next base: position 29,955,424 of record JAUPFN010000012.1, on the reverse strand, counting down.
TGTCTGTCCAGTGTCTTCATCAAAGAACTCCGAATAGTCTAGTGGTGGCTTTTCTAAACTTTCGTCCCAACGTTTCGGTCTACACAGTAAAAACAATTACAAAATAATATAATATATCATAATATATAAATATCTGCGAATTCCTTTTTAAGATAACTTAAAAAATCACTAAGATGATTGGTAAGAAATTGACCCATTTTGGTTTTAGTCATCTAATAATCAAATAATTATATATTTTTGAAATTCTAATTTATATTACACATTATTATCATACTTCAATTCTGTATTGCGTTTTAAAATTTTTTTTATTTCATAAGATAGCAAATAAGCAGGTGGAAAGAGATAACCATCACCTATAGACAACAAAAATGTTAGCTGTGTGTTGCTATGCATGAAGAATGCCTCATTCATACGTTCTTAGCTACTCTATTCTCCAAACTGGAATAAGACAGTAATAAGCAATAACACTATTGCGGTAGGAATAAATAAAGCTGTGGTACCATACCCGGTCGAGACGTTGCAGAAATTTATAAAATTCAATACATTATTTTTAATCAAAGCAATAATTTAAAAAAATACTATAAAATCTTTTTTTTAAACAGAATTTTAAACAGAAATTAAAAATAAAAGCTAGGAATATCTTCTCTAAGGCCTTCTTATTCAATTAACATTTCACAATAAACACACATACCTGAATATAGATACATTGTTACTACTAGAACAGCTTATCGTTTGATCTACAATAATTTCATTATTTGCTCTTTACTAAGTTTAATACATTTTCTGAGTAGAAAAGTTCTGTAGGTAATCAACCAAAAAATTAATATAGGATAAAATTGTATTTTGTACAATTTTCTTTGTTAATTCAATTAATGCAAAATATATGTGATTATCAGATTGAGATGGTTATTAGTGTCGTCAAATGTACGCACTTTAATGTCAAAGCAATACAATTACAAAACATTGCTTCATAATAATGAATGCTTCACAACAATTTACAAACATTACAAAAACAAATCAACTTCCAAATAGACTAAGTAAATTTTTGGTTTTAAACAACTCAGGTGTTTACACACTGACCAAATATATTTTTGATTTTTGACCGCTCCGTTGGTCTAGTGGTTAGCGACCCTGACTACGCCAGCAACGGGGCTCGAGTTCGATCCCCGACGGGGACAAGCATTTGTGTGATGAGCATAAATGTTTGTATTTCCGGGTTTGGGTGTTTATTATGTATATAGAAGTATTTATATATGTATTTCTATGTATTACTGTCGTTGACTAACACCCATAACACAAGCAAATAATTTGCTTACTTTGGGGTTAGATCAGTCAGTGTAATTTGTCCCGTGAATATTTATTTATTATTTATTTTATTTTACGTAAAAAATCATCACACCAGATCTCTTGTGGGTAAGACGGAGGGAATCGAACGTCAATAAACATTCCCATTTCAACACAATTCATTGGCTTGTTAGTTGACGAGATAGCTGGTGGTGATACCCATCGCCGCATTTTCGACTATCGCCTATCGCTTGTATTCTGTGATATCTCATAACTGGGACCAATGCTTAACGCACTCATCTCAGGCACGGAGGCAGGGAAGTACACAATTAATAAACACCAAATTGCTATTGAAATTTCTATTTTCGATGTTAAACCTGAAAATGTCCCATTAACACTTTTGCCTGAGTCAGGATCGATTTCTCAGGACTTCTATTCTGTGCAATTTACATTATTTGTCACATTATTTGTCTAACAACGTTAGTAGACATCAAGTTTATGTCTTAGAAGATCTTAGACAAAACAAAATATGTTTTAGTGCAGTTTTACATATAAATCATCACGATGAATACATTGCAACCCGACTGGAAAACGTCATTATCTAGACAGTGTTGCCTTTTTTTTATATTATAAGATAGCAAACAAGCAGATGGGTCTCCTGATGGAAAGAGTCAACCATCGCCTATAGACACCAAAGATGTTAATGGTGCGTTGCTATCTTGTGGCGAGGTCTAATCCATATGCATAAGTTTACCGGCTACCTTACCCTCCAAACCGGAACACGACAGCGACAAGCGCTGACGCTATTGCGGCAGGATATAGGTAAGGCGGTGGTACCAGACCCGGGCGAGACAATGCAGAACTCTACCACCTAGTTCCTTACTTCTCCACTCATAAATTTCTGTATATAAACACTAGCTGACTCACGCACCTTTGCTGGTGAGTAGATCAAAATATAGTCGATATAGTTTTTCATATAAAGTTTCATCTTCTATTACAGCTCAATAGCAGGAGATTTAATAAAAAACTGCCTGTGGAAGACCAATTGATTTCCACGTCAACTTTTATCAAAATCGGTTTAGCGGTGTAGTGGTGAAAGCGTTACAAATAGACAGACAGACAGATAAACAGACATGCACACAGACTTTCGCATTTATAATATTATATGGTATGGGTGTGGGTTACTGAGACATGATACAGGATGGCATAGCACAATAATGTAAGTGTTGTACAACGGCTTAAAAGATATGCTATTGCATCAAGAATAGGTAAAATCAATGGTAGTAACAGTTGAGACATTGCAAAACTATGCCAACTACTAATAACAATGGTAGTGAAACATTTGGCCAATTGTACACCTTTTACAAACTGCCTGGCAGAAAGGCGATTACTTAAAAAAGGCCCGATCGATATTGTTACGATTAAATACATATGAAATTTTAACGCTCACTTCAACATTATTGTCTCACGGCTTTGCGGTTAAATCTGTCTACCGAGCTTGAATTTCAGCCTGATGATATCTATGAACACTAACGGCCGATTTCTGAAACGCAAATTAATTTTAATAAGCAATTAATCTGTGTTTAACTTAATTTTTACAAGCAAATGATGTATTTAACACACATTAATTGCTTGTTAAAATTAATTTGTGTTTTGGGAACCGGCCGTAAGTATAGTATACATAACACTAACTTGAGTTCACTATTCGGCTGTTCTCTCAGTTCGTTTGCGTGCTGTGTGTTCGCTTGCTCTTGCATTCCTCGAAGGATAAGTGCCGAGTCTTTTTGCTCTGGTTCTGGACGACCTCTCCTCAATCGAAGCTTTCGAGCAACGGGATCTGATTTCACACCAGCTGCTAAATCAGACAATTTGTTGAAAGATAATATGAAAAGGATTGCGTGTAGTGAGTTTTTTCTACAGAAAAGCAAAGAAGTTTTTATATGCCTTTATATGCTATGGTTAGCAAACAAGCTAATGGTTTTTAATGGAGTAAATTAATAATTATCGTTGAAAGGCAATCAGGGTGTTTATGTTGATATCTGCATAGCAAAGATGTACAGCTGCAAAACTTTCCAACAAAACAGAACACGAGTGACGAGCAAAATATATTGCGAAATTCAACTAAATTCTATCTTTAGCAGACTTTTCGTGGTAGCAAAGGAATAACCGACATTTGTAGACATCAAAAATTTATACGTTCGTCAGGAACTCGAGTCTGGTGGTGGTGGAGAAACACTCTTCCTCACACACTCCTGTGGCCCGAAAAAATTATAACCGATTAATACGCCCCCAGTTACCAGTGTGCTATAGCGAGAGGAATAGCGCGCGCTAGTTCCTTCGTGTTTTGAGTATTTATTTATAAAATCACGTAATTATGGATGAAGGATGATTATTAATCGTTGTTCTGGTGGTGGTGGAGTAACACTTTTCCTCACACACTCCTGTGGCCCGAAAAAAATATAACCGATTAATACGCCCCCAGTTACCAGTTTGCTACAGCGAGAGGAATAGCGCGCGCTAGTTCCTTCGTGTTTTGAGTATTTATTTATAAAATCACGTAATTATGGATGAAGGATGATTATTAATCGTTGTTCAAGGCTATAAAGACCTATATGATTTATTTATTTATTTATTTATCCACATTTACAACTATTATTACAGGTTGCCCTAATGCAATAGTGTAGTCCTTATAGTATTACAGCAAACATATACTTTAAAAAAATAGAAACAGATATTCTAAAAAACGTCATCGTCACGTTGCGACCCGTCCCAGTATGCTCGATATTTTACTGGTGAAACTTGATGAGTGTCTATTTAGTTGAGACGTTCTGTACTTTCTGCTTGTCCCACAAAGGAACTAAACATGATTTATTTCTACTTTATTTGGAAAACTGTGAAATCCGATGTTTAAGAGGGAATTACTAAACTATGAAATTGAAAAAATAATTATTGTGATATATATTCCACAATTAGTTATAACAAAACAAAAAAAAAAGGCGACTTCATCCATAACAATTCTTCACAATTAAGACGAATCTATCGAACTCTCTCAAGCAAATTTTTTTTTTAATAGTATAAGATAGCAAACAAGCAGATGGGTCTCCCGATAGAAAGAGTCAACCATCGCCTATAGACACCAAAGGTGTTAATGGTACGTTGCTATCTTGTGGCGAGGTCTTATGCCACATGCATAAGTTTACCGGCTACCTTACCCTCCAAACCGGAACACGACAGTGACAAGCACTGACGCTATTGCGGCAGGAATAGGTAAGGCGGTGGTACCAAACCCGGGCGAGACAATGTTTAACTCTACCACCTAGTAGCCACGATGTTAGTGACTCGCATAGCCAATCGGTCGCCTTTTACAACCTGCCTAGCAAAACGGCAGTTGTCCTATTCTTCAAAGAAGCCCGGGACTAACATGGGGGATAATAAAGCCATTTACGCTACAGAGTGTATCAAAAAATATACATACATATAAACACATACATACAACCAAAATACATAACCTTCCTTTTAGCGCAATAGGTAATAATACAGAGAAATCTAAGATTGCTAACCATACCATCGTTTGTATTAAGTTCAGGTGTCGCAGCTCCAGCCAATTGAAGCTGGGTTTGAAGAGAAAAATCAATATTGTAATACTGAAGACCAGCTCCTTTCGCCCTTTCCACGGGCTTTGGAGGCATCACCAGGTCTGGGTTGCCATGGAGCTGCAAACTTTCCAAATCACTTAACAAGTGAATGGCATCTGGCAAAGTGATGAGTTTGTTGCAACTTAAATTTAATTTTTTCAATGATCCGCATCTGGAATAATTTAAAATATAATAAACTAGCTGACCCGGAAAACATTTTGTTCCGCTTAACAGTCAATGAATGAATTGATTTAGGATATTAAATTTTTTTCATAAATATCATATTTTAATATTTGTGAGTGGTTACGCAAAAAGGGACCTCAAGGGAAAATAATTGATTTCGAGTAAATCACGTTTAAAATGTTGAGTCGAAATGAGAGAGGCGCGGGGTGTTTTATGTTAGTGTCGTTAGTGAGCGACTTCGTCAGTGAGAAATAGCACGTGTTTGCGATAGCTGTATTATTGGTGACTTATTTATTCGTCTTTTACTTGTCTTTATGTGCGCGCTAGAAAAAGAAACTAGTGTGCGCTGTGTATAAGGTGTAATATTTTCAAAACTGCCTCGGCTTACATAAAAAATCATTAAAAAAAAACTACGGCACCTAAAATTATTTTGATTAGAACAAAACAAAGATGAAGGACCATAGAATCAGAATTTATCAAAAAAAAAAAAAACCGTTTCCAATCCCTTCAGGTCCCTTTTTGCGTAACCACTCACATTTATTATTCTAATCTCGACGAAGGCCAATCCAAAAACACAAAAATCATATAAATTGATCCAGCCGTTCTTGAGTTGTAAGTAGTGTAAGTAATACGACTTTATTAAATATATAATTTACTAGCTGACCCGGCAAACGTTCATCTGCCTTTTTAACTACTCTTATTTTTTTTCTATATTTTCTCACTTTTTAAACCTTTCTTGGACATCAACAATTAATTCAAAACCAAAATTAGCCAAATCGGTTCAGCCGTTCTCGAGTTTTAGCGAGACTAACGAACAGCAATTGATTTTTATATATATAGATATACTTAATTTAATTTTGGTGTGAAATAAATAATATTGCTTTACCACTAAATTTATAACCAAGCAAATGTAATGAATCCTGAGATATCAGTTGCAATAAGATTCTAATAAACAAGCATTTACAATGGCTTGTAATGTGGCGGTATAGCCCGCTTTGATTATATAGATAGAAGCAATTACAAATAAATATTTGCTTCATACGTTCAGGGAGCATACATATGCCCCATAAGTTCCTGTCAGGCAGTTGTAAAAGCTAAGGATGTGTCGAATTTGTCATTACAACCTGAATTACTAGTGGTGGAGTCCTACCTCCCCATGTATGTAAAAAAACGTACCCCATTTTCGTCCGGGTCCCCTTTGAAGAATAGACCATCTGCCGTTTTGCCAGGCAGTTCGTAAGAAGTGAACAATTGGCTATACAAGTAATTACCATTGTGGTACTAGGTGGTAGAGTTCTGCAGCGTCTCGCCCGGATCTGGTACCACCACCTTTTCTATTCCTGCTGCAATATTATCAGGCCTGTCGCTATCGTGTTCCGGTTTAGAGGCCAAGGTAGTCGATAAAGTTATGTATCTAGCATTAAGACGCTGCCACAAGGATAGCAACGCACCATTAAAATCTACAGTGTCTATATTATATATCTGTTGTCTCTTTCCATTAGGAGAGCCATCTGCTTGTTTCACGCGTAAACACGATACAGCTTCGCGTCGTGCCACAACGCGGCATAATGTGTAAGAGCCCTAAACGTTTCGACTCGATTGACGTTTTGTTACGTGAATTGGGCCCCTGCAACGTCTCACTCGGGTCGGGAACTGACCCAACAAACACGGTATCTTTGTTTGTTTAGACTCAAACACATTTAGCCTTCGCATGCTTTATGGTGCTTGACAGAAAGACAAGTAAAAACTAAATAAGAGACAAAATCAACACAGTGCAAATTGTCTAAGTATTGTTTCTTTGTTTTCTGAATAATTTATTTATTTATATCTTTAACAAAATCCACAGCGCTTAACAACAAAATACCTACATACAAAGCGTAGCTTGGGCTTACGGCCAGTTTGGAATTACATTATATATACAGGACTTATACAACATAACAAACAACACAATAAATATTGAATAATGTTTCAAAATAATGTTACTTTTACAAAAAAAGTCCAATCAGTAAATATTTAAAGGTTATTTATCTTTTTAAAATCGATTAATAATTTGGTAAAGTTACCTGCAAAGTCCCTCAGGAATCGTTTCCAATAAATTGTTGGCAGCAGAAAATATTTCTAAGTTCCCGAGTTTGCCAATGCCAGATGGAATACCCTCAAAGTCCAATTTATTGTCATCTACGTGTAACCTCCTTAAATTTTGCAATTTACACAATGAAGCTGGCAGTGATGTAAGATTGTTTCGTGACAAATTAAGGCTTTCCAGCTTCTGCCAGATATCCATTGCTGCAAAGAAAAACTCAAATAGATATTTCTACAGAAAATTATCTATTAACTAACAAATAAAGTGTTAATAAATTCACTTACTGATGAATCTACAGACAGGAAAAAATCAACTACAATGAGTAGGTGATTTTCATGATAAAAACATTATACATATTTTGAAATAACAAAATATAAAGTAATGAAATAGTGAAACAGTTTTTTATATTACTGCAGCATCCGGATAAAAACTTAAACATGACACCAGCTTAAACTGAATTAAATGTATATATGTGTTTTAGCACTAAACTCCTGCTGGGAAGACATAAAAACTTTTTAAAATACAGAAAAATTTTGACACGTCTGAATTGAACTAATGTCAAATTTAGCCTTAAAGCCATGTAACGCTCTTCCAATCGAACTACGAGTCGGTGGTCCATGTAAGCAATTCTTATTGCTTTTGCGGTCGAATCCTTCGATTGTACTGATCGCTAAATTAATTTTAGTTATAAATGTGTATTTCACTAGTTAAAAAAGTTTATTGTTGCAGATACTTTCGATTTTTGGAGGTTTTTAGCACTAGTACTGCGGGAAAACTTAAAATTATAATTTAAACTTTGACGATGCAATAAAGTGTGAGAATCGAGAAACAGTACAAGTGCCAAGTACCTAGTTAATGTTAAGGATTCATTACGAAGGATTTTCACTAAGTAGCGTAATGGAGATGGAAAATATAAGGTAAATTATAAGTATATTAAGGCCGGTTCTCTTGCAGGATAGACAGTAAGAAGAACTTCAATAGACTTTCGAGCTCACCACGATACACCGGTTTGTCAGTTGACGAGTTGAATGGTGATCCTCGTCACTGCTATTTACCGACCGCAACCGCAAGTTTTTGTGATAACCGGGATCAACAGCTTTATGCGCTCATCTGATGCATGGGAGTGTTAACACATTTCCAACAGACCCCGACCTGTTACTGAGATAACGATTTCCTAGGAAAACTTAGATAAAACCTCAATTACACCATTGCTCCACCCGGGAACCGAACCTGGGATCTCATGACCTGCGCCAAATAGGTATGTATTTATTATTATTTATGACTTCGTGCTCGTGACCAAAAATATTATTTTCTTATGATCCGACTAGTTTATCCAGACATTAAAAGTTACATTTAAGAGTGTGTATTCGATTTACAATGAAAACTTCATGTTTTCTAGTTTTTTTAATATGAGCAGATTATACGAAGGATATTACAGTTTTTGCAAGGTTGACTTGATTTAGTGCAATATAGAGCAAGTATACAATTTTTGTTAACGGTTTTTTAAAAAGAAGACAATCCCTGCATAGAGTTTTAGGAAAATAGGTGTCAAAGTTATCTTTCAGGACGAATACAACCATTGTAATAGGCCATATTTTATTTTATGCATTTTTCCGACAAGATATATGGTCTTTAAGTTCAACACAGAGCCAAAATAACGAAAATATTGTTGTCAGATATTAAAAAAGAATATTAAAAAATTACACAATCAGTTCACTTTAACATTTTTCTTTTTCACCAGTAAGTATTTCAACAGAAATCTAAAATATTTATTATATGTGAACGAAGGTAATGCTCAATATACTGTTTTTTTTTCAGTCAGTTATATGAACTCATTAATTTAGAAGAATTATTTTAAAAACACTACAAATCCTCGCACATAATCGTTTGCCGATCAAATTTTGCACCTGCGGTAAATCGAATTATCAAGACTTGATCTTGCAAGAACTGTAATCGAATGTCTTCGAATAATCTGCTCACATTGTTACGATATTGCTCTGGAAAAACTTGAAAACATTAAGTTTTCGTTACGAATCGAATACGCGCCCTTAAACAAAGAAACAAAAACTCTTTAGCTTTTAGTACATGAGTACAGAATCAATATTATTAAAATTATAAATTATGATAATGTCAGTGTGTCAATGTGGAGGATTAAGGACTTGCGTCGCAAGTATTTCGTAATTATAAAAATTGCCTAAAATTTATACGCTATTTTTTAATTATTCAACGCTGGAGGAAATAAATTTAGGAATGATTCGTTTCGAATGTACATCACTTATTTCTCTTAAGTATTCTCCTTATAACTCATACAATTACTATTCTTTTCTCCCGAATAATTATTTCCAAAGAACTTTTGTTTTTCCAACGAGCGTGTGTTCTAACACATCTAGACATGTGCAAAACAGTGCACCATGAAGTGATGTGATATGTCATTACATTTCATGACGAGTAATATTACATTACACCATCACTTCAAACATCACATCATATGATTTTATGATGTAGCGCCATGCGACAGCACACCATCGCGCGTTCTAATGTAGGAAATGCAATGTTCTAGTGTAATAGGACATGTTATTGAAATAGCAGCGATATGAGCGATATTATTATATTGACCGCGTTAGCAAACAAACTAAAAAATATCGCAATTTTTGCATTGCAATTTGATATAAAAGGACAGTTAAGTATTTACCTACGATCGTACAACGGGAGGTTGATGGTGGTGTCAAGGAAATATAAACCCTTTTAGAATAAAAATAGAGTTCTAAATAACATACTAAGACACCTGACCGAGCGAAATACGAAAATCGCACGCGACTAAGTTTCGGATTTCCGATATAAACCGAACATTGCCGATGCGATGCGTTCGGGAGGGCTCGGTTCGAGCGAGTTTGCGAGTCATGTCAAATTCATTAATATACTCAGTACCTGAATTCAGCGGTTAATGCGCAAGTGTGTAACAGACAGACTTTCGTGTATTACTACTAGTACGTGTATAGTATGAGGTGTGGATACAAAAATTGAAAAAAAAAGTGAAAACTTGAATAACACATTCATCCGAACCGGGGACCGAACCCGAAACCTCGTGACTTGAATGTCAAGCGCGAGTTCTACAGATTTTCCATATTTAGTGTAAATATGAATTGTGTATAGTTTCTACAATTAAATCTTTATGCAAAGAAGTGAAAGCAAGTAGATACCAACAACGTAATATCAATCAAATTATTCTTGTAATTAATCCATACTAATATTATAAATGCGAAAGTAACTCTGTCTGTCTGTCTGTCTGTCTGTCTGTCTGTCTGTTACGCTTTCACGCTTAAACCACTGGACCGATTTTAATGAAATTTGGCATAAACATAGATAAGACGTCGTGAACGGACATAGGCTACTTTTTATCGCGGGAAAATATTTCGTTCCCACAGGAAATAAAATTAATCGAAAGAAATCGGAACATAAAGCGTAACGTAGAACACATTAACTAGATGGCGCTGCACGAAAATACATCGCGCTAACGTATTGAAACACATATACATGTAATTAAATCGTTGAGTTTAGAATTATCTTTATTATGATACTAGCTATGCCCGCGACTTCGTTCGCATGGAAAAAATTCTAAAATAAAAACCCGCATAGATCGCGTTCCCATGGGATTTCCGGGATATTCAGTGGTTTGGCCGTGAAAGCGTAACAGACAGAGTTACTTTCGCCTTTATAATATTAGTATGGATGATATGATACGAGTATTTTAACGTTTGTTTGTTCATTGAATGCGCTAAATGCTAATTCCTGGAACTACAAGTCGGATTGAAAAAAAATTATGTGTATGTTTAATGATAGCTACATTCATGAGGATTACGTTACAATTATTCTTAGCGTAGTTAAAATATCGATATTTGTAAAATAAGTCGGAAGAAAAAGCGGTATCGAACGGCTGTATCCGCGTGCGCTTGCTGGCGTAATGCTTAAGTACACGTAAGTACAATGTACTACAAATATATTGGTTTTTAGTAGATGCACAAAAAAGTCCACGACACTATATATATATATATATATATATATATATATATATATATATATATATATATATATATATATATATATATATATATATATATATATATATATATATATATATATATATATATATATATATATATATATATATATATATATATATATATATATATATATATATATATATATATATATATCTCTTATAACAACACAATAAGGAATTTTGAGTCGAAAAATTATAGAAAATTAATAGGTGAATTTTAATCCTTATCATATTAATCCTTACTAACGAAAAGTACTTCATCAACACGAAGATCTTAGGAAGACAAACTTTGGCTCCTATACCACGTTATTTAGATGCATAGTTTAAAAAAAATGTAAAACGAAAATAACTCAACATACCTAGGTACTATCTAGGTATTAACCGAAAGGCTGTGTGCAGTGTGCACGATGCGGCGCACTACTCTGACCGCCGAACGAGAACCGAACATTGCCGAGAAGAGCCGAACTATGAGAGCGTTGGCTTTACTATACTTTTTAAGGTTCCATACTCAAAGTTTAAAACGGGACCCCATTACTAAGACACCACTGTCCGTCCGTGCGTTTGTACGTCTATCTATCTGTCCGTCACCAGGCTGTATCTCATGAACCATGATAGTTGAAATTTTCACAGATGATGTAGGTATTTATGTTGCCTTTTATTTATGTATAATAACTAAAACTAAAAAAAGAATAAAATAAATATTTAAGAGTGACCACCATACAACAAACGTGTTTTTTTGCATAAACTCCCTTTTGCATTTGCATAAAATCACTTTAAAAATAAATAATTAAAATAAAATAAATATTAAGAAGGCTCCCATTCAACAAACGTGATTGTTTGCCGTTTTTTTATAGATTATGGTACGGAACTAGCCGCAATTAGCCGGTTTTTTTAAGGTACATGAGTGGAATCATATACCTTTAACCTCTGCGGCCCGCGCGGAGTAGACATGTGACCGGCTCCTTTCGCAATAGACTTCTTTGATACGGAACGTTGGATTTTCCTTCTTTGAAAAAAATCACTTTACTTTGTAGTAGTTGAATATTCGATCTATTTTGTGTATTTTATGGTGTTGTTGAGGGATACATGATCGTTCGCTTTGGCCTGATATGTGTCTAATTCGTTAGTAAGTAGGTGTAAGTACTGTATTTGTATAGCTACTTAATAAGGATTTGTAGTTATAATATTATTAAATCTTGCTTTAAATCTTCCCCATTGTGGAAAACTGTTTAATTTTTGAAGCTGTAGGTATACCAACATAAGCAATCATTTAGGTAGAAGAAGCACAATTTTTCCAAACAAGATCATATTGATTGGTTAGTGGTTACTTAGGGAAAAATCCTGAATCAGGCTACGAAAAAATTTTACATAGGTAAAGACCTTCGTGAAATCGTAACCAACATTAAAGACTTGATATTTAAAGTGTACCCGGAATTCGGATATGATAGATTTACCAAAAAAAATCAATTGATGTGTGTAAGGGCAATTTTATCTGCAAGAAATGCAAGCGTTGACGCCATCTATACAAATAAATAAAATTGGGGTGTCTGTTTGTAATATTAAAATAACCGTTTTTACTAAATGCATATGGATGTATACACGGTACGTATACCAAAATAACATTGTTTAGAATTTTTGTCTGTCTGTCTGTTTGTTCCGGCTAATCTCTGGAACGACTGGACCGATTTTGACGTGACTTTCACTGAAAGATAGCTGATATGATAGCGAGTACCTTAGGCTATTTTTTTTAAATTTTTCCACGCGGACGAAGTCGCGGGCTCAGCTAGTGATTATATAAACATGCTAATTATATTTGCGTGATTGAAATTATAGTACGCTTGAGAGATATTATAAGCGAACGAGGATGGAAATAATTTATAACTAAGCGAAATGAAACCGTGACAACCGACTTCAATTCCCTTTTTTTAATCCTTCATCTATTTTTTTGCAGACCCCTTTTGCATCAATTATATATTATTAGTTACACTAAATGTATAGCTTAAAAACCACTATCCTTAAAAAAAAACTCGGAGATACAAATATCGCACTCATGCATAGTATAAACTTTTGTACAATAATTACTAGATAGTGGTAGTTTCATTTTCACACTACTATAGGACAATAGGCTAACGTCTTACTCCCACCACTGTAAGTTCCGTAAACCAGAATCAACAGCGCTAACCTCCTGCACTGTTCTAGAGAAAAGAAAAAAAATAGAAGTTTGAGTAGAGAAATCCATCCAGTTTCCCTCCCTCTTAAAACAGAAGAGACAGCAAAAAGTAAAAAAGCAAGGAATTGAGACTTACAATCAAGTTATGCCTGATGTTATTGCACTGCAGAAGTTTTTAATATTGTGGACATACTAAATGGCTTAGTTCATTCTTTTTTCGATGGTATGACAAAATCGCTTGAACGGACGAAACACATTGAAACTTTCGATTTCAAGCGAAAGTAAATTAGTCCAAAATATATTTATCGGAAATGGATTTGTAAAAATTCATTTTGTTGTTAAAATTCATTTTTTTGGTTTTTGTCAGATTGGCACAACTTCCTTTTTGGCGCGGAGTTTGAATTGCATCTGTTATTTAGATTAAACATAGTTCTGTTTTTAGTTAGATCATATCTAGTGTGTATTGCGAATTTTATAATGGACAAAAATAACAAACAAAGAAACAAAGTTTATCTTAAATTTTGCATAGCCAATGGAATTTCGTGTTCGGAATCCCTGAAAATGTTACTAACTATCGCGGTGTTGTGCACCGGAATTCTTGCCGAAAGGTCTAACAGTATATAAAGAATATTACATGAGCGTTGTTCAGCGTTTAAGAGAGCCGTTTCGACAAAAGAGGCCAGATTTGTGAAAAGAAAATTCTTGAATTTTGACCCACGACAAGGCGCCTTCGCACAAGTCAAGCCACAATGAATTTTGGACCAAAACTCAGCACCACCTTATTGTCAAACTTGGCTTGGCTTGGCCGAATTCTTTCTTTTACCATTTCGTGGCACCTGTTTTTATTTGGTACAAGATATAAAAGAGAATTCTCAGAGAGAACTGAACTCAATACCAGAAAAACGTTTAAAAATGTTTTAGAGGATTATTCGGTAAAGTGTATTATCGTTTCTGGAGGAGCATATTTTGAATTGAATAAATTTAGCCTTTATTTAGCTATACTGATGATACATAGATTACGCAGTCAGGAAATGGGTTATATCACTCTTATTTCAGGAAGCAAGTCAACTTGTTATTGAAAATAACAAGCTAGATATTTGCTGTAAAATAAATACTTTCATAACCCAAGAAGCAGTCAGAATTGTAACTAGTACTCCCACCATAAACCAATGGTATTAAGTCACATGATGTACATTTCCTATCATCAATCTGGCCCATATCCAGTCTCGAGCAAGTATGAGGTTGTGAGTGTAGTAATAACAGAGAAATCGGATTGATAGTATTTTATTTAATACTAGCTGTTGCCCACGACTTCACCCGCGCGGACTATGTTTACTCCGCACAGCTTCTCCCCCTTAGGTGATAGCGTGATAATATGTAGCCTATATGTTGACCCGAATTGTTAGTAATATTCATGCAAAATTTGAAGTAAATCCATGCAGTACTTTTTGAGTTTACCCTGGACATACATACAGACAAACAGACAAAAATTCTAAAAACTATTTTTTTGGCTTCGCTCGCTATATTGCAGATCACGCCCCAAGTATTCTTTATTTTGATATTATATATGGTTTACCTACATGAAGTAGGTACTATGGAGCACGTAAACTTACACACTTACACCTCCCTTCGTAAAATAAAAATAAAATAATACCTAAGTCTCATTTTAATTTTAAGCTTATTAATAAGTGAATTAGCACATAACATGTATAACACTACAAAGTAATATTTTCAAGTAAAAACTGAAAATTTTAATCATATCGCAGTGCCCAACCGCAGGATCTCATATGTGTAGATATGTATACTGAAGTCTTGGTGCTCTTTACGCTATTTAGGTGACAATGATTTAATGTGTCTAGGAAAAAGGGTGATAATATTTTATTGACATGCTTAGATGTAAAAATGTTAATTATTTACACACCATATTATGGTACATTTTGCTGCTAATATTAAATAGCAAACTAAGCAAAATTTATATATATATACTTTTATATCTTTATATAATATACACGCAAATGGCTTTCTTGATGGAAAGAAAAATCGTCGCCCATAGACCCATTGCTATCTGTATGGCGGCATGGCAATGCTACATGTATAATTCTACCAGCTACCACACCTTGCATACTGGGACACGACAATGACAAGTATTGATGCTATTGCGGCAGGAATGTGTAAGATACCGGGCAAGATGTTGCAGAATTTTACCACCTAGTAGTCACGATGATAGTGACATGCCAATTGTTTATCTTTTACGAGCTGCTTGGCCGAATAGCAGATGGTCTATTCTTCATGAAGGGTCCAGATGAACATGTATTTATACCTATATCACTTATGTTTATATTACCATATTCATGTATATAAAATGCATATTAATTCATTTACTCACACATTAATTTTTAAATACAAGTGGCTCACCTGATAGGAAGTATTCGCGATAGATCTTTATTATTATTAAATTATTGTGATTCTAAAACCATATTTTTCATATAATATTTTACTTTAGTGCATTTATTATTTTATATATACCTTGCAAGTCTGTTTAAATCTACCTCCTAGTCTCATAATTCCATTTAACAGGAACATTTACTTATAGACCAACACCAGCTTTGTTAAAAAACAAAAATTAATCAAACCATTTTATTTTTATTTTACACCTTGCAATTACTATCTATTGTGATATATCTATATGCTAAACAACATTTTTATAATTCAAATGCTCTTTAATGATCTGAAACTGACTATAAAATATTGCAATTGCAACTATTCAGTTTATGGTAATGCAATAGAATGTTTTGATGAATGAAAGTGTTTGCATAAAACATTTATGTCTTATTAATGCAAAAATGTTTGAAGTTTTATCTGTTAGATTTTAATATTTCTCAATGATAAGATACTTAGGAAAATTCAAGTGAGTTTACGAAATACACAAAAATTTATTTAGTTAACCTAGATGTTCATAAATTAGTATGATGATATCTGTTCCTCAAATTTGCTATTTAATTGTAATTGCCAAATTTGAACAGCAATTGAATAGTAATGATACTTAATTTCCTAATCTTCACTTACATCATATTATAATAACCTGCTTTTGCAGATCCTACAGCAAGTATGAACTCTATGTAACTGGATTTGTGGTTCTTCAGTGCTTAAGTTACTAAAAAGTGGTCGTCTCATGGTTGTGTGCAAAGTTTTCTCCCAGAATCTTGCCTTCCTTAAATGGAACCTGCCTCTTGGTATTGAGTCCAGGTTCTTCGATTTGAACAACTCATGTTAAACTTCTGTGAGAGGTAACTGACTAAAAGCTCTTATTGCTTTTTATCTGTCATTACAATCAACACAAATATATCTGTTTTGAATCACAAAAGGCAGGATTATGTGACAAAACATAAATTATTGTCCTAAAATAATGAAAAGTTAGTTTTAGTTCCCTTATAACCTTTTAACTGCAAATCCGCTAAAAGTAAAAAGTCTCAAACTAAAAAAGGGATTATTATTTTTAAAAACAAAAGTTTAAAATTTGGAACCAACTTTTTACAGACTATTATTTGACAGGAACATAGTTTGGCTATTAAAACCTCTTTAGAACTGAATGGTCCAATAATGTTGAAAAATCAAAACCGCCCATTTGTTTTTGCAAAGCATAATAAATTGAATAATTAAATACTATAGCCTATACTGTTGTAAATAAAGAATGGCTGTTGCGATATGCAGATTTTTATTATTTAACTATGCTTAATTTTCCATAGTTTGAGAAACAGAAAATTACCGTAATTTAAAACAAAGGTAATTCACTGAATTAGTACATCAATTTAATTCCGTTTGGGTTAGTACTAGGTGTTATAAAAGCAAAATATTTGAAAAATACCTGAAGATATCTCTACGATTTCATTGTCACTCAAATTCAGTCTTTTTAAACTTTGTAAAGTGTATAAAACATCTGGCACTTTGGTGAGAGCATTTTTTGACAGGTCCACATCAGACAAATTGCTAAGGGTGTCTAGTGAAGTCGGCAAATTAGCTACTGTCCTTTGGGTGTTACGCATATGAAGAGTTTCTAAACTTTGTAGTGAAGGTAATTGCCTGGAAAAAATTCTATGTTTTAAAATAGTATACCATAGTCTAAAAATAAAGCATATTTTTAAGTAGTATTATGAAGCTAAGGAGAATGCTCCTTGTTTGAACTTTCTTTTCTAATTGTTATGTATGCCATATTTCTCATTTACTATACATGTATATGTTATGTGAAAAATATTAAAAGACCCATAAAATATTTTTTTAGATTTACAGGTGTTTTAAAATTGCCTAGGAATGTAAGTCTCACTTGCCTAGGTATATAGGAATATAGATTAAACTTTCATATTTTAAATTATCTTTACTGAAGGGGGATCCGCTGGCGGGGAGGGACTCAGATTTTTTATCAGATTAAGACACAAATATTTACTACTAACTATAATACAAATCTATAAGGGCCAGTTACTTTCAAATGGCTTTTCTTTGTTGGTCAAAATCTCACCAAATTTCATATGGGGAAGGAAAAATCACAACTTTTTAGGTAAATCTGGCTTAACTGTCTGTTGAGGCAGTTTCCACTAAAATATAGGTAACTAAATTTTTTTTTATATGAAATTTATTAGTTTGTTTTAAATTATTTTGGTGTTTGACTTTCTCATTAGATTTAATACTGATCTTAATTGGTTTTAAATGCATAAAGTCTTTAAACTAATTTTTACTTTTTGACATTAACATATACAAACTAAAACCTTATCTCACTGGAGTGTGTGTATCACTTCAAAGAGGTTGTACCTTCTTCTATTTTTGTATTCCTAATTGTTAGAACAAGGCTTATATGAAAGAAAATATTTGAAAATCATAATATGGTTAAAGGGAAAAGTTAGTATATTAGTACTGTAAAGTTCGTTTTCTTCAATTAGTAAAAGTGAGGGATGACAATATAGGTTGGGTTGCTACTTTTTTATATTGACACATATCATGCTGCAGGAAAATTAATAAACTTAAAACACTTGATATCAACATGGCTTGCTGAATAAGGATAGCATTATATTTTATTGTCAGTAAAAGTGTTAAACAATCCGACAGTATGTTTATATGCTAGAATATAGGTTTTACAAAAGTTGTTACAAGTTTGATAGTAAATATTGTGTATAATTAGAGTATAAAAAAATATTTGCCATTAACAACCAAAATATATCAAGTTTGATTGAATTGGCTAGTCTTTAAAACTTGGCAATTGGATGTTTAATGTTAAAATAATTTACTCACCTGTATACCTCCCCTTATAAATGTAAATAGGTAAGAGGATTTATGAAGCACTTCATAGAAATCCATGCTATCTATATCATTAAGGTACTAGTAAGGACCATACGTCTTGTATGACCAATCAATCAATATTTCCAGCCTTTTAGATAGAACTTAATTTTTTCATCTAATGATAGCCATTTTCACACATTTATGGTATGACTTCTCTGAATATTGCTGCCAACACTTAAAATACACAACAAATATACTGACCTTAACTGAAACAGTCCAAGGGGATTATCATTCAGTATTAGGGTCTGCAAGTTCGCCAGTCTTCTAGTTTGAGGAGGTAATGTCTCTAACATATTGTTAGACAAATCCAGAAATAACAAATCTGTTAGCTGAACAAATAATGTTGGTGGTATACTTTCAATTCTGGAATTATATTACAAATTTTAGCTCACAAAATAAATGTTATCATAAAATAAATTCATATTTATCAGTAAGACAGGGTATTAGGAGAATAACTTTAATACAATAAAATAAAAATAGTGATCTCACAGTTCTTCTTTTTTTCAATAAGCTGGTACTAATATTAATATGTTTAAGCTAGAGCAAAAACTCAGACTTAACTGTTCAAAGTGTATGGTGACTGTTTCCAGAAGATCTCTTCACCCAAATTAAAATATATAAGTTATTTTCAACTGACTTTTCAAAAGCATTAGGTTATAAGTTTGGTTGTATTTTTTTAATGTTTATTACTTAGGTAGTTTATGAACCAATTTTGAAATGTGTTTTTTTAAGGATATACTTCTTGTGCTCCCATTTTAAACTGGTGAGTATCTGGTGCAGGGTTCCAGACATACAGAAAGTTGGAGGTCAGCTGTTGCAGATTTAGATGTCATTATTATTCATTGTATCCAATTGAATAAAGTAATCTGAAGATCTTATTATAAATATCTTTAAGCCAAGAGATCTCACAATCTTACATCATATCAAAAAGGAAATATGGGGACGGCTGACTGAAGTGAAAACTTAAATAATCTAGGCCACCTATAACAGGTTATCAAATAAAATACAATAAACAGACAAATTCAAACATTATCATGACATAAATTTGGCTTATGTCACTAGTGTAATGGCCACATCAACCCATAAGTTTTGTCACTACCAGTAATCATTTATTGCAGAAAAATAAGTTTTCACTTAACAACAAAAAACATAAAGTGCAAATAATAAATTTAGAGAAACCAAAGTAAACTGGCATAATTTAATAATCTCTCTCTAGTTTGCAGGATGGTGTCAGATTGATAAATTACTTTGAACATTATGGAGTAATTATCTAATAGTATAATAAAACTTATTTATGTAATCCATACTAATATTATAAATGCGAAAGTAACTCTGTCTGTCTGTCTGTCTGTTACGCTTTCACGCTTAAACCACTGGACCGATTTTGATGAAATTTGGCATAAACATAGATAAGACGTCGAGAACGGACATAGGCTACTTTTTACCGCGGGAAAATATTTCGTTCCCACAGGAAATAAAATTAATCGAAAGAAAGCGGAGCATAAAGCGTAACGTAGAGCACATTAAATTAGATGTGGCTGCACGAAAATACATCGCGCTAACGTATTGAAACACATATACATGTAATTAAATCGTTGAGTTTAGGATTACCTTTATTATGATATGATATGATACGAGTATTTTAACGTTTGTTTGTTCATTGAATGCGCTAAATGCTAATTCCTGGAACTACAAGTCGGATTGAAAACAATTTTATGTGTATGATTAATGATAGCTACATTCATGAGGATTACGTTACAATTATTCTTAGCGTAGTTAAAATATTGATATTTGTAAAATAAGTCGGAAGAAAAAGCGGTATCGAACGGCTGTATCCGCGTGCACTTGCTGGCGTAATGCTTAAGTACACGTAAGTCAATGTACTACAAATATATTGGTTTTTAGTAGATGCACAAAAAGGCCGCTACACTATATATCTATCTCTTATAACAACAACACAATAAGGAATTTTGAGTCGAAAAATTATAGAAAATTAATAGGTGAATTTTAATCCTTATCATATTAATCCTTACTAACGAAAAGTACTTCATCAACACGAAGATCTTAGGAAGACAAGCTTTGGCTCTTATACCATGTTATTTAGATGCATAGTTTAAAAAAAATGTAAAATGAAAATAACACAACATACCTAGGTACTATCTAGGTATTAACCGAAAGGCTGCGTGCAGTGTGCACGATGCGGCGCGCTACTCTGACCGCCGAACGAGAACCGAACATTGCCGAGAAGAGCCGAACTGTGAGAGCGTTGGCTTTACTATAATTTTTAAGGTTCCATACTCAAAGTTTAAAACGGGACCTCATTGCTAAGACACCACTGTCCGTCCGTGCGTTTGTATGTCTATCTATCTGTCCGTCACTAGGCTGTATCTCATGAACCAGGATAGTTGAAATTTTCACAGATGATGTAGGTATTTATGTTGCCACTATAATAACTAAAACTAAAAAAAAGAATAAAATAAATATTTAAGAGTGACCACCATACAACAAACATGTTTTTTTGCATAAACTCACTTTTGCATTGGCATAAAATCATTTTAAAAATAAATAATTAAAATAAAATAAATATTAAGAAGGCTCCCATTCAACAAACGTGACTGTTTGCCGTTTTTTTAATAGATTATGGTACGGAACCCTTAAGGCGCGAGTTCGACTCTCAATTGGCCGGTTTTTTTAAGTTACATGAATGGAATCATATACCTTTAACCTCTGCGGCCCGCGCGGAGTAGACATGTGACCGGCTCCTTTCGCAATAGACTTCTTTGATACGGAACGTTGGATTTTCCTTCTTTGAAAAAAATCACTTTACTTTGTAGTAGTTGAATATTCGATCTATTTTGTGTATTTTACGGTGTTGTTGAGGGATACATGATCGTTCGCTTTGGCCTGATATGTGTCTAATTCGTTAGTAAGTAGGTGTAAGTACTGTATTTGTATAGCTACTTAATAAGGATTTGTAGTTATGATATTATTAAATCTTGCTTTAAATCTTCCCCATTGTGGAAAACTGTTTAATTTTTGAAGCTGTAGGTATACCAACATGAGCAATCATTTAGGTAGAAGAAGCACAAATTTTCCAAACAAGATCATATTGATTGGTTAGTGGTTACTTAGGGGAAAGTTCCTGAATCAGGCTACAAAAAAATTTTACATAGATAAAGATCTTCGTGAAATCGTAACCAACATTAAAGACTTGATATTTAAAGTGTACCCGGAATTTGGATATGATAGATTTACCAAAAAAAATCAATTGATGTGTGTAAGGGAAATTTTATCTGCAAGAAATGCAAGCGTTGACGCCATCTATACAAATAAATAAAATTGGGGTGTCTGTTTGTAATATTAAAATAACCGTTTTTACTAAATGCATATGGATGTATATACGGTACGTATACCAAAATAACATTGTTTAGAATTTTTGTCTGTCTGTCTGTTTGTTCCGGCTAATCTCTGGAATGACTGGACCGATTTTGACGGGACTTTCATTGGAAGATAGCTGATATGATAGCAAGTACCTTAGGCTATTTTTTTTTTAATTTTTCCACGCGGACGAAGTCGCGGGCTCAGCTAGTTATTTGATAATTACATAAATCCTAACTTTTCAATTTAGTAAAAACAAAAATTACTTAGATGTATAGCTTCCCTTACTTTGAGTAAAAATTGTTGATTTGTTACATTTTTTATAAATTGAACTGAGCCTTATAATGAATAGGCCATCTGTTTCCCCCACCAGACCGGAGCAAGTAGGCTGGAGGAGAGGCTAGGGGACTCAAGCCAACCTAAACCTTGAAAAATTTGATGATGTGCGTGATAGTCTGCTTCCAGTTTCAGACCAGACTATAATACGCTGAATCAAGCCAAACAAAAATTCTGGATACCTCACTTCACCAACAAGTACATAAAAGGCAAGCAAAGATATAATAAAATATGTAAATAATGTCAGAAAATTTAACCTTTGCACCAGCTTAAGAGATCTTGTTTGTACCAACGCCTTTACAATTTCCTTGGCTATTAGGTCAGTATTTATCAGTCACGTTCAAATTTACACACATGTTTTAGGCAACTGTTATCTTTTACCAACAGGTAATCTATCTGCCTTCCATTTTATGTCACACAAAAATAATAGACAGCATATTATTCAAATGTCTAACAAATTATAAACTTCTTTCATAATCACATATTCTAGTTCACATTATTTATTTTAATTATAAAGTGAATAAATTAATAATTAACATAATTATTAATTCGCTTATGTAATCAAATAACATTCCTGGCACTAGATTAACTGTGTCATAAGTGTGAAAGAGTGTAGTAATATTTATGAGTTACTTCTATTAGAAAAAATAATCTGGATGATATAGTATTACTGAAAAAAATAAACTACTATTATGTAATGTCTCGCCTGGGTATTTGGTACCATCGCCTTACCTATTTCTGCTGAAATAGCATTAATGTTTGTAGGTGTTGTGTTCTGGTTTGGAGAGTAAGGTAGCCAGGTAGATGTATGCATTTGGCATTGCCATCCCGCCACACTGGTAGCAACGCACAATCGACATATTAGGTACCTATAGGCGATAGTTTCTGTTTCGGTCAGCAGAGCCATCTCTTGGTTTGCTATCTACTTTTATAAAAAAATGGCTTTGTCTGAAATGGTATATTACAATGCATAGGATTGCTGCCACTTGATTTTCATAGTGTAGTGAATTATTATAATACTCACTTATTATGACTAAGATTTAGAACAAGTAAAGATTTGGCTTTTTCTAATCCCTCTGGTACTTCTTTAAGTCTATTGTGTGACAAGTCCAAAGTTGTCAAATCCTCCAGCCTAAATAACTCAGCTGGAATCCCAGAACTTTTAACTTTGTTATGCCTGACATTTAATGAACGTAAACATTTTAACTCTGTTAATTCACCAAATAATTTCTCTAAATTATTTTTCTTTAGAGATAAATTTTCCTGAAATTATAATAAAATATATATTTATCATTGCATTAATAAATGTACAACAAAGAATAAATAAATCTTGAAGTATACCAATTTCATAAGTTTTCCTAACTCCTCTGGGATATCGTCTAAATTGGTTTTGTCTAGACGGAGCCATTGTAAACCGGTCATATAACGAATAGCATCAGGGAATTTGTCACCCTGAAAAAACAGAATCATTTAGGACACACAAAACTAAGGTTACTGATGATATCATACCAATTTGAAACAAAGTTTGAAATTCACTTACACTGAAATCATTACACGTGAAATCTACGCCTCTTACAAAAGGCAATAATCCTGTATTTGCCATATTTATAACTTATCACATAAATACTCCTAAATAAAACAATACCTAGCTTATCTATCAAATATTTTTCAGTCAATGAAGTTAGAATTCAGATTTCAGACAATACAAAAATAAATCTTACTGCCAGTGCCATGACAACTGATGACAATTATTTTCTTTATTCACTTTTACTATTAGCAAAAGCAAAAGAGCAATGCTCTCACAGCCATGTCTCTGTAAATTAGAATTGTCAAAAAATTACCTGAAAGAAAGAACACTGGCCACTGGCCACACTGGCCTTCATACACTGCTTGGACTCGTAAATTGAATAGGTAGGTACCATGTTTTATAACGAAATTCATGTCAGAATTGTTGCTTTATTATTTAAAAAAATAAGTTTTAATTATGAATGTCTCTAAAGAAGTATTAATAAAATAATATTTTGACTTTTTATAAATTACTGACATTTTGCAATACGAGTTGTCAGTTTTGTCGTACCTATTTAGATTTATCACAATAGTATCTTAATGGATAAATGAGCTAAAACATTTTATATTTTGATAAATAAAATTAAATAACGATACATAATTACTTTTACTAGTATTTTCTTTATAAAAATTATTTTACAGTGCAGCGTTGACGAGACCACTGTTTGATGCTTTTTGACGGACACTTCTATTCACAGAGGTGGTCTTCCTTTCTTTAAACTCCATGTGTAAAACAAGAACCACAGACCAATTAGAGTACTACGTACGTACGAACGTACGTGAACAAGAACATTCAACCAAGGAAGCTTGCATCTCTAAGTGCAGACCACTTAGTTAGTTAGTGCAAGGAAGTTACATTCTACCTGGAACGTTCACACGCGCTTCAAAATCGTTCCGAAGAGTACCACGACATGGGTGGAGTGTGTCTCTTTCTACTAAATAAAGCGCCAATCACCATATATATGTGCAGTCATGCGTAGTTTGCAAATTACTACTAAGTAATTCTACTAATTTGAGAATCAGTTTTTGCAATGCATAAGTAATTATGTAATAATTAAAATAAACACATTTTAGAACTCACTGTGTTAATTACAATACATTTTATTCTAATGTGTTTATCGACGTGTATTAATAAAAGGGATTTAATGATTACCGAATATATAAAAATCTACCATCAGATAGTTTTATTTACGCTGGCAATTAAAAGAAAGGGACAACACCCACTCTTGTTATCTTGCTCAGAACGTTTTTCCCCTCTGTTAAGTAAGAAACAAATGTCAACTTTATTAGTAACGAAATAAAGTACATTTTTATTTTTCAAATATTGTTTCGTAATAATTCCAGTTATTGTATATAAGTTCCTTGCATTCAATATGGCGGAATCGTTTTTTTTTTGTAATTAACTACTCACTACGGAGACTTACCTACAAAAAAAAGTACCTATTACCTACCTACCTACCTAGGTACCTATCACAGAACAATATAACTAACGGAATACTACATTTTTTAATAGCTACCTACATATTTCGAGAATTTCTATATTGCTAGTTTCTATTGAAAAAAATTACATACCGTAGAACGGGGTGAATAGGCACAGTTTTACCTTTGACTACATTACTAATATATTTGTTACTGCTACTTGTATAAGCCCCATAAAGTGTATCAAAATTATGTCTTTAGTTGGCTTAACATTTTCAAATTACTAAATACAAGTATCTAAGTACCTATTTTTCATTGATTTAAAGTATAAATCGCAAAAAATTAAGTGATTTCTATTTACCCGAGAATGGGGTCAAAAGAAACGAGTTATGGGGTGAATAGAAAAATATACTAGAGCTGTCACTTTTTTAAATTTATTTAAGTACCCACCCACCTATGTGGTAATATATTAGATAGGACCTTTTAACTAAATAAAAAGAAACATATAAGGTACCTAATTATATTTACTTTTATTATTTTAAAAAATATATATGAAAGCAGTGTAAACATTTAGAAACAATATACATTTTTTACTTAAAAAACTATGTTTTTAAAATAATCAACGTACTAATCGTAAACACTAGATCAATTGCCTATTAATTTAAGAGATCAATCAGTAACAATATTTTTAGGGATATTAATTGCACAGAAAATTATTATTATGATATATTGTTCTTAAAAACTAAATATTTTTAAGAGCCCGATAAAACATCCATTAAATCCTTTAGTATTTCGTCATCATTTTTATAGTACAATGAGCTCTGGCGTTTCGCTTCAGTATGCAGGCCACTTGTGCTCGGTTGAACTTTATCAAACCTATTCTCCAAAATATTGACACGAGTATTCACGGGTATTTTCCTGTATTTGCTTAAAGCCACTTTCTTTATGGTAGTGATATCTGGTAACTTCTCATCAACTATAATTTTGATTTTTTCCCAGATTCTTTTTCTTGAAACGTCTTTATAGGCATTTCTGCTACAGTGTTTTCTTCTTTACTAATCTGATCACTTACGTTTTCACTAAATAAGACAATTTCATCTCCGCACAATAAATCGTCTTCAAATATTATGGGCATTGTGTCTATAAAATCTTTTCCCAAACAATTCAAACCATCAGTTGCATTAAGACTTATATTTTGTAGAGGATATTGATCAGATTTATTTTTTGGACTTGTATTTTAGTCTTCTTTCCTTTGACTTTACCCTTTATTTTTTTATTTTCTTTTCCTCTGTATCATTAATGTTATTTTTCTTTTTTTTTTCAGTCGTTTGTCGTCGTTTTTTGTTGCTCGTAAACTTTCCTCTTCTGTTTCAACGTAATCCCCACTGTCAGTACCGATGCTGCGTCCAGGAAAGACATCTAATTTTCTCTTCTTTTTCGATTCAGAAATATTCATAGTTCCATCAGTCTTTTTCCATTTAAGCATAACATTTCGCCAAGCGATTATCATAGGGCGAAAAAATGCCACATCAAGTGGCTGAGTGAGATTGGTGCTATTTGCAGGCAAAAAGACGAATTGTATATTCTGCTCATGACACAACTTTATTGCCTCAAAGGACAAATGAGAGGAAAGATTATCCCCAATCAGATTTTTTTCCCTTTTTTGTCTTTGAAGTAAGGCAAACCAATCATTTTTATCCAGTCTTCAAAAATAATGGCATCAAACCATCCCGATTGGGAACGATTATATCGTGCGCCTAATGGTCCTTTAAAGTCCACGTGTCATAGATATTTTGGGCTTTATATACTATATACGGAGGCAACATAGCCCCGTTAGCGGTAGCAGATATCATCAAGGAGATAGAAGCTTTGGAATGGTTCATTACCCTTTCAGGGTACTTAGTACCTCGTTTCGTGATTATTTTTTTGCGTCCTGGGTCGTCGGTGACGTTGGTCTCATCGTAGTAATTATATTACTCGGATCAATCCCTTGCAACAAAACTTGTAATTCCTTGAAATAGTCTGCGATTGAGGTTGGTGAAACTGCTGCTCTATTCTTTTTTATGTTTCGACTATATCACTGAGAAAGGGTGTAGCAGGATAAGTATGATGATTTGGCCCCCAATGTCAACTCATGTCCAAACTTATAACATAGCATGGCCTCGATGTACGTATGCAATTTATAAGAATTTTTCTGCCGTATTCCGCTTTAATCTAGAGATATGGGTGCATGTTTGATTATCCTTCAAACAGCCATATCTCAAAAACTAATTAAGCTAAATACAAGAGACCAACGTGAGGTTGTAGGTAACGTTAAAGAGTATATTTTATATTTTTTTCAGATTATTTAAATAACTACGCGCATTTATAAATAATAAATAAATATTTTATCTTTCATTTTTTTAGTGTTCTTGGTGACTTACAATCACCGAAAAATTATATGTTGTAGTACTTGACAAGCCCTACTTACTCATGAAAATTATATTGAAAAAAAGTTGGTGCAACATTTCGAAAAAAAAAAAATTCGACATGCACCTGTGTTTGCCATAGAGGAATTTTTGGAGAAACGTTAGCTAATGCTATTCAAAAATAGTTTGTAGTTTCGACATTAATCATTTACAGTTGAAATTAGTTCAATAAATCATAAATTGAATATATGTATATTCATGTTCTATTTATATGTTTATACTAGTACAGAAGGTAGAATGAATATTTTAAATAATTGCTAGCGTTATATCTTTATAATGTTTAGTTATTTGTACAATTGTTACATTTAAAACTCTGTTCCTAGTCATATAAGGATCTTTCTTGCTTGAATATTCTTAGTTATAATGTAGGAGGACAAAGGTACATATAAGTATTGTATAATATTTAAATTACTGCCATAGGAAATAACTCACATGTAATTATAATTACAGTCGAATCTCTTAATATTATTGAACTCGATCATCTAAAATCTTATTTCACTGTTTTCTTTTAAAATTAAAAAAAAATACAGTACTAAAAATACAGACCAACTCTTTTTTTATCCCCACTCTACTAATATTTCATGTGCGCAAGTCGACGCAGTTATCTGCGTGACATAAAAGAAAAAACATACGGCGTATTCAAGAGAGGAATCAAGTTCAGACTTGTCATCACGTTGCTCGCTGCTTCGTACACTTAACGTACTCAAAACTAATTTCTTCATTTATTCTGTCTTGTTGTTAATAACGATGTCAGGTAAGTGCAAAAACTGCAATAAGTTTTTCCGTAAGATAACTGGATATCAAAAAGTTATTAATACTAAGAGAAGAAGCTAAAATGTTTAGTGATTGTCTCAATAAGTCAATAGTAATTAACGATAAAATCGTTAATTACTATTGACTTTTAACTTTTTATTACTATTGACGATAAAATCGTTATTTACTATTCCAGTCCAGTTATCTTACGGAAAAACTTATTGCAGTTTTTGCACTTACCTGACATCGTTATTAACAACAAGACAGAATAAATGAAGAAATTAGTTTTGAGTACGTTAAGTGTACGAAACAGCGAGCAACGTGATGACAAGTCTGAACTTGATTCCTCTCTTGAATACGCCGTATGTTTTTTCTTTTGTTATGGCACGCAGATAACTGCGTCGACTTGCGCACATGAAATATTAGTAGAGTGGGGATAAAAAGAGTTGGTCTGTATTTTTAGTACTGTATTTTTTTTAATTTTAAAAGAAAACAGTGAAATAAGATTTTAGATGATCGAGTTCAATAATATTAAGAGATTCGACTGTAATTATTATGACGTATGAGTTATTTCCTATGGCAGTAATTTAAATTATTATACAATACTTATATGTACCTTTGTCCTACATTATAACTAAGAATATTCAAGCAAGAAAGATCCTTATATGGCTAGGAACAGAGTTTTAAATGTAACAATTGTACAAATAACTAAACATTATAAAGATATAACGCTAGCAATTATTTAAAATATTCATTCTACCTTCTGTACTAGTATAAACATATAAATAGAACATGAATATACATATATTCAATTTATCATTTATTGAACTAATTTCAACTGTAAATGATTAATGTCGAAACTACAAAATATTTTTGAATAGCATTAGCTAACGTTTCTTCCAAAATTCCTCTATGGCAAACACAGGTGCATGTCGAATTTTTTTTTTTCGAAATGTTGCACCAACTTTTTTTCAATATAATTTTCATGAGTAAGTAGGGCTTGTCAAGTACTACAACATATAATTTTTTTGGTGATTGTAAGTCACCAAGAACACTAAAAAAATGAAAGATAAAATATTTATTTATTATTTATAAATGCGCGTAGTTACTTAAATAACTGAAAAAAATATAGAATATACTCTTTAACGTTACCTACAACCTCACGTTGGTCTCTTGTATTTAGCTTAATTAGTTTTTGAGATATGGCTGTTTGAAGGATAATCAAACATGCACCCATATCTCTAGATTAAAGCGGAATACGGCAGAAAAATTCTTATAAATTACATACGTACATCGAGACCATGCTATATTATAAGTTTGGACATGAGTTGTCATTGGGGGCCAAATCATCATAGTTATCCTGCTACACCCTTTTGTCTTTATGCCGTTTTAGAAAACTGGCTGTGAAGTCTGGCCCTGGTAGGTTATTTTGAAACTTCAAAACCGTTTTGCCCAATTTGTCAAGATACCATTTGATCATATATCTCAAATCTAGTGCGTCAAAAGGATATCCCTAATCCGCGCACATATTTATGTATTTTATCATATACACTATACAGTTCAACGTCCTCTGATAAAACCGTTTGCCCTCCTTGTTTTTTCATAGTTCTTGTGCAGTGTCTATAAAGAACTGATTTATCTATGTCGTATTTTTTAGCTACTAGTTTTAAAGATAAATTGCCAGTCCTATATGCTTCAATTGCTTCATTAATTCTTCGCTATATTTTTTATATCTTCTGCCTCTCGGATCAGGTTTATATACTCGTGGCATGGTGATTTGGATTTGAAGTAACAAAAAAAATAGTGAGAACCCTGGCACATATATTTCTACTAACCTCTTTCTCACTTCTTCCCGTTTCCATTCACCCCATACTTCGTATCTATTCACCCCATACTACGTATCTATTCACCCCATACCACGTGTTTATTAACCTCAACATTCAAATGAAAGTACCTATATGGGTTTACAATTGTTCGTAATATTTTGATTTGTAATTATAATTTGTATTTACCTAACTCTTGTACCTATTTAATGGAGTCTCGAAGATCCTTGGCAATGTATTTTTACTAAAAATAGACACAGTATTGTTCTTTTGTTAAAAACTGAAGCACTTATAAGTTATAACAACTCAATTCTGTACCACCTGACAAAGAGTTTTAAATGACTCGTTTTTTCAATCATCGCCTAACTTCACGCTTAATCAGTGTTGCTAATTTAAGAAAAATAATGTTGTAGTTTAAAAAAAAACAGAATTTGGTAGTTTTTTCTAACAAAATGTTTATAGAGATAGTTTTGAAAAACTTTTTTGATTTTGTGTCTATTCACCCCTGCAGTTCTATTCACCCCGTTTTACGGTATTTACTAAGATAGGTGGATACATATATTAAGATCTCAGACAAAACAAAGGCCATTGTGGCCAGCCTTCTTTGTAATGTCTTAATGACGAACCTTTTTGGGGTTAAAATTAATGCTAGAACATTTCCAATAAATCTTTTTGTATACAAAGGGTATAGAATTTAAAAAAATGTTTTAAAATATTTTGAGGTTTGCTTCACCTCAAAATATTTATAAACATTTTTTAAATTTGTGTCTTACCAAAAAAAAAAATACAAAAATTAAACAGTTTACAATTTTCTTCTACACAAATGATTATTTTTCTTAATATAAAGAAGATCGGTAAATAACTAAGTTCAAAATATAGTAACAAATATTGTAGGTAACAATCGAGGGTAGGGACCATACAATTAATTGGGTGTGTCCAACGAAACTTTAATCTCTATAATCCAACTTAGATAGTTAGACTAAACAAAATTTAAGTTGAGCGCTGGAACGCACCTGGATTATTTTTAAATGAACTTAAGGAAGAACTTTCAGAATTATACCATGACGCCGAGACATATTTAGTTAAATTGCGACAAAGGACATTTTCTAATTACCTATTTATTAAGTGTCGCGGTGACCGGCGATTTTAGTTTCGCTAAACGCACCTATTATTTGATAACATTTGAAAGCTAACATCATTGATAACTGATAAAGATACTCATCTGGGTAATTCACAATGGCTACGGACGGAGTATTTTGAAAAAATTGTTTTTTCGACATAACTTCGAAATTTTTAAAATAATAATTTTTCGATATTCTACGATATTTTAGTACTAAAAAAACTACGTCCAATGCCGTTTTAAAAATCAAAATAGAATTTAATTTTCGAAATTTACAGCTTTTCAAACATTAGATTACGTTATTTTTAACAAATAAACTTAAATATAAATAAATAAATATTCACGGGACAAATTAAACTTACTGATCTAACCCCAAAGTAAGCAAATTATTTGCTTGTATTATGGGTGTTAGTCAACGTCACGAATACATAGAAATACATATATAAATACTAGAATATATTTAATAAACACCAAATCCCGGAAATACACAACATCAAGCATTAATGCTCGTCACACAAATGCTTGTGCCCGTCGGAGATCAAACCCGAGCCCCGTTGACTGCGTAGTCAGGGTCGCTAACCACTCGACCAACGGGGCGGTCACTTAATATTTTTGAAATAACTTTCAGGCTCATACACCGTTTGACTTAAAAATCTTATCAGCTTTTCTCCTTTAAAAACTGCGTGAAATACGGTTAATTGTATCTAAACCGGTCAATTTGTTTGGGATTTGTTAATGACGAAAATTTTTGAAAAAATGTTCTTTGACATTGCTTCGAAATTTTTCAACCAATCGATTATTTATCTAAAGTAATAGGTTAGATCTCAAACAATGAGTTGGAATCGTTTTCAAAATTTCAAAAATTATGCTTATAGTTTTTACTCTTTTGAGCTTAAAATAATTTAGCGGGAAGTTACAGGGATGGCCTGCAGGGTTAACTACTTAGAGATTTTTTAGAAGAAAAAGCTGATTATATCTGATTTTTATGTTACTATTTAATAAAAGATTATTCGTACTGAACCAGTGTTCAACTTTTGAAATCGCACTGTTCACTACGTCGTACTCACCAACTCGTCATTTGAAGTTAAAAGTGAAGAAAAGAACTTTGAATAAAAGTGAAGTGTTATCCACAAACAGTACGATTCCACGCTTATTCCCTGCATAGTAAGGTAAATCATTAATGTAGGTATATGAGAAACAAGAACGAACCAAGAATGTAGCCCTGTGGGACACCCATGGTTAAAGAAGCACCAGCAGCTCTTTTCCCTTTCTGAATTATTCCATATAGGTAAGAAATCAGAAGATCGAGAGCCTTATTTCCAACTCCATAATAGTGTAACTTCCTGATTAGGATGTTATGATCGACACAGTTAAGTCACAGAACACTCCAAGTGCATCTTGTGAATCCTCCCAGGCTTCTTAGGATTTCTCTTCTTAGGAATGCGACACGTGAAGATCTGATGAAAACTTGATTTTCGAAAATTAGCGTATAATCAGTATTTTTCTTTAGCGGAAAGTTAAATACTAAGCTAAATACTATATGTGTTGATCGCATTAAAATTGTAGGTACGTGGGGATTTTAATGTTACACTCGACTATTTTGTTTCCCCTTCCGCTTCTAAAAATGTTTAAATAGTTTCTGACTCCCCGTTTTCTAGCGTAGACAGCGGCTAGGTATATTAGCTGTTATGTTATGTCTTATTGGATTTCCGACTTACCATAAAAATCCTTCTTAAATAAAACATATGAATATTTTAGTTTTGATTATGTCATATCATATTTTTATAAAAAAAATTGCACAAAAGAAAAAATGTTAGGAATTGGATATAACATCAGCATATCGACCTCAATAATTAAGGTTGTGGGCGCGGATCCTATGCGGCGCCCACAACGCTAAGTAAATTAGTAGATAAAGAAAACAGGTGATTTTGGTTTTGAACATCCCTTGCGTGTCTTTCGGAGTGACGAATATTAGTATATTTTTTTTAACATAATACTGGGTACCTACCTACACATTTCCTGTTAATGTATTTATCAATGTGTATGAACAAAAGGGATTTAACGATTACCGAATATATAAAAATCTACCATCAGATAGTTTTATTTACACTGGCAATTGCAAGAAAGGGACAACATCCACTCTTGTCGTTGTCTTGCTCAGAAAGTTTTTCTCCTGCTTTAAGTAAGAAACAAATGTCAACTTTATTAGTATCGAAATAAAGTACATTTTTATTTTTCAAATATTGTTTCGTAAAGTTCCAGTTATCGTATATAAGTTCTTTGGTTGATATAGAATCTTACGGAATATTAATCTTTATGGTAATAACAAGAAACTTATATACAAAACTGGAATTACTACGAAGCAATATTTGAAAAATAAAAATGTACTTTATTTCGTTCTTAATAAAGTTGACATTTGTTTCGTACATAACAGAGGGGAAAAACGTTCTGAGCATGACAACGACATGAGTGGATGTTGTACCTTTTAGTTCTAAAATGTGCTTATTTTAATTATTACGTAATTACTTATGCAATGCAAAAACTGTTTCTCAAATTAGTAGAATTACTTGGTAGTAATTTGCAAACTACGCATGGCCACACTTATATATGGCGATTGACGCTTTATTTAGTAGAAACTAGAAACTGAAAGAGACACACTCCACTCATGTCGTGGTACTCTTCGGAACGATTTGGAAGCGCGTGTGAACATTCCGGGTAGAATGTAACTTCCTTGGGTAATAACTAAAAAAAAACAATGTATGAAGTCTTGTCCGTGTTATTTGTGGCGTTGAAACCCTGCTACACCCGGCGTGGGTAGGCATGATAATTTTTTTCTCGTGTCATGTGGTATGGGATATCGTTGGATAGGTTATATATCGGATAGGAAATATTGCAGGTTTGTGAAAACAATTTTTGGATAAAGGGACTCGTTTGTAAAATTTAAGCTTTAAAGTGCTAATTTTTGTTAGAGTCAAGTCCATTTTATCCTTCCGGGATAGAGACGTACAGGAAATGATAACAAACGAGCGCTCAATCACGTCGGATAAATAAACAGACACTAACTTGACCAGTTACCGCGTCGCGTCTTCGCGACGGGAGAGAACGCGAGGTTTTAATATGTACCATCATTCTTTCTTGCTTTTGCAAATCCACTGACGTTCATTCGATAAGGATTGTAGATTCCGGCTGGAATGAACGTTAGTGGAAGGGCCGCTAAGCCGAATGACAAGATAAACAAAATGACGATAGCTGCACGAGCAAGCACGGGTTGCCAGTACAGAAAACTATCTATCTAGGCTCTTTTATTATAAGTTTTGCTTTTAATATAAAAAACAAAAATATTAACTTTTTATAAAATAAAGCAGTGGTTATGTACTAATTAATTAATAATTATTGTTACGTACTCGGGTTCGCAATTGTAAGAAAACACCACTTATATTAAATCCGTGTATTTACACAACACAACGTAATACTAAAATACACTTTACACAATAGTCACTTGCTGTACTATCACTGAACTTAGAACACTACACAATAAAACACTTCTCACTTCGCACTGTTCACTTGATGTATCGCTCTCGATCGCTTGATAAAAACTGCCTTGTGTTTGTCAACATTTCTGTATTTATAGGCAGGGGAAAGTCCTAGCTGGATCCAGAAAAATCTAAATGTATCGGGAAACAATGAATCACTTCTTATCGTAAACATGTTATGAGTCATAAATCCTAGTACACGCTACTTTCAACCTTATGCCATATCCCTCAAAGTCCATTATGGCATAGCCCCGGTCAACTATTTGTTTGTCAACAGGAGTTTTCTAGATAGTTAGCGCGCCCGCGCTCCAATTCTACACGCTTCTAGATTATTCGTAACATTATGTATATATATTTTAATAAAAATCAATAATTTGGTCTTTAATTGGCACACCAATATTATAATTACATAAACATAAATCGCGATTGTTTATCGATTTTTGTGTTCATCACTACACTATTATATGTGGTATCCATAAAGTATTAGGTATAGGTGGAGCTAGCACTCGTATTAATCACTTTAAACACATATTTACGTTATATCTCTGTCTATGAGGTCTCTCAATCTCTTTTTATACAGCTGTGTTAGAAAGACAGGGTAAGACCTCAGAAGGTGACAGCAGTATTTAAAATTGTGTTTCAAGCATGAAGCTGTATTATATCTGGAGGCAGTACTTCTAATATCTATCTGAAACACAATTTTACATACTGCTGTCGTCTTCTGAGGTCTTACCCTCTCTTTTAAACACAGCTGTATAGAAAGAGACGGGAGATCTCATAGACAGAGATATAACGTAAATTATTGTTTCAATTGATTAACACGAGTGAAAGCTTCAATACTTCATGGTTTCAAGTAGATTTTAGAAGTGCTGCCTCCGGATATAATACAGCTTCAAAGTGGTATCATTATTTTACAAAATGACAGTAGCTAATGTCAAATGTGGAATCGAATTATAATTCCGAATATAGTTCGGGAGCGGCGCTGCATGCTGTTATACTTTTTTTTGACTATGTGACAATGACGTGTACTATGTGATCTAAAGTCAACCTAATCAATAGACAATGAGCAAAACATTATAGCGGCTGTATACATTGGGCCAACAATTGTAAATGTTTCTGTTTATACATTGGTGTATTGACCATTCTGCATTAGCTCTTTAATAAAGATGGACGTAGAATCTCTTACAGCCGTAAGAGTTGTCATTAAAGATTCCTTTTTCTTTTTTAGTTCAATAACAGGAATACTTTTTTTTATATCATAAGATAGCAAACAAGCAGATGGGTCTCCTGATGGAAAAAGTCAATCATCGCCTATATACACCAAAGATGTTAATGGTGCGTTGCTATCTTGTGGCGAGGTTTAATGCCACATGCATAAGTTTACCGGCTACCTTACCCTCCAAACCGAAACACGACAGTGACTAGCACTGACGCTATTGCAGCAGCAATCTGCTATACGTTTCTAAGCATCATTAACCTGAAATAAAAGTATTAAAAAATGGTATTTTTTTAATAACCTAACCTAATACCTTATGTCATCTGAATCAGTGCACTGCTCCGAACCTCCTCTTTCACCAATGAGGCAAAACAAGGCGAAACGAGACAAGACGAGAAAGGTTAGCATTGACTTGAATTCAATACGAACAACATGTATTCGGAATTCCGTATTAGATACTGAAAATAATAATTACTTTGTACTTTAAAATCAGTCCAAATCTCGTAAATATGTATTGATAAGTAATTATTATTTTCAATATGTTACAGAATTTCTCGACAAATATGATAATATTTAATAATTGTGGTGTAATAATGAGAAAGTTTCAATTCATAAAGGACATTTATGATCATTAGTCATTCATTCATTGGATCATTTCAATACATTTCTATGAATTGTAAAACCTCAGTGTTTGTCCACGCCATCGTAACTCAAGAACAACAATTAACTCACGCGCCCCACAACCTTCTTTACTGACGTATAACAACAAACTGAATAAGAGGCCAACGTGTGAACGCCGTTTGCGGAGCGCGCCAAGATCCTTTGATGTGCGCACGAAAAACCGACAACATTCGCTTGGCCGGTCAATGTTGGCGCCAACTACCAACATAGCGCCAAGTAGCCTCTACACGTTGGCCCAATACTTGGCCCAATGTGTATAGCTGCCATTACTTTTTAAATGTCATATCACATACAGAAAAAGCGCGCGTGCGCTTTTTATTCTGTTAGATCTCGCGTGATGTTTGAGGTGATCTTATCCGCCCAAGTAATCCTTTTTGATATCAAGCGCATTACTTACACATGTCTACTAATAAACCTAAAAGCAAATTAATACATACTAATAAACCTACTTCATATTGCTATTTATATTCATATGCTAGTGGTATTTTATAACACTTCCTACAATAAATACGATAGCCAGACAACTAAATTATTATATTCGCCCGTTTAGCGGACGGCTAGACATTTATGTACTTTTTATATTTTTACTTATGTATTTTTTTAAATTAGAGATTCCTACGAAAATTTCAATTATGTATAACCCAAGATATCAAAATTCAATCGGGTAGACTAAGCATTAATTATTATTTATCACAATTGATGGTTACTAATAGTTGATTAGTTACTTAGTATTAATCATTATTTATTAGACGTGCGCTGCCATTTTATTTGTTAGAAAATGTATGGTACCATATAAATCACTGTACACATCATTATTTAAAACTCTTGTAAAGAGGAATTATTTATTGATGACATTGATAATTGTAAGAAGCTACATTATCCAGGAGCGACATATTATGCTATTTAACCACCTGAGAAAAAGGAAGTAGGTAATGATTTTTGGTTACGCGAACGAACGTTTGTTTGCTGCGCTTTCACGGGGAAATCGCTGAACCGGTTTTGATGAAATTTGTTAAGGAGTGAAACAAAGAAAATATTTCTTTCAAAAATCAACCTCTACGGGGCTTTATTTACGACTAAATATCAATTTCATCTACTTAGGATAGTTGAAAATATATCCCTTCAGTTATGCATATCCTCCTAAAATTGGCAAAGAGCATTTTTTATCTATACATATAATAAAATCGTAGGAAAGTCAAAACTGTACATTGAATATTTTTTTTTAAAAATACTTGGGGCGTGATCTACAATCGATATCGAAGCCAAAAATATAGTTTTTAGAATTTTTGTCCGTTCGTCTGTATATATGTTCGGGGTAAACTCAAAAAGTACTGCACGGATTTACTTCAAATTTTGCATGAATATTACTATTAGGTTGGGTCAACATAAAGGCTACATATTATCACGCTATCACCTACGATGGAGGTGCTGTGCGGAGTAAACGAAGTCCGCGCTGACAAGGTCATGGGCAACAGCTAGGACTTAATACAAAAGTATTGTATCCACTTATATTTTTTAACTAGCTGTCCCGTGTAGCTTCTCCGGCGAGTAACATGTCATCATTATAATCTTTCTTACAAACTTTCGCCCCATATTTCAGCCTCTTAGGGGTTGATTTCGAAAACAAAAACGAGCAAGCCTTACAGTAGTCGCATGAACTGAAAGCAACCGCGCACGCTTATTGGTCAATTCAAATAGAGCGCGCTAATTGGTCATATAAAATAGCACGCACTCATTAGTCATTTCAAATAGCGCGCCCTCATTGGTCAATAGAAATAGCGCACGATTACTCGAATTCTCGTTACACACTTCTGTTGCATTTCACAAAATTACTCCTATAAATTACAAGAAGAAATATGTACGTAGAAATTAAGAGAGAAAAGGTGTTACACATAAAAAAGTAGCCTATGTTTGACTCTGAGACTTTAATATCTAGCTACATTTCATCAAATTCTGTTCAGCGGTTGAAACAGTAACTAGACAGACAGGCTTTGGCATTTATATTGTTACTAGCTGATCCGCGCAGCTTCGCCCGTGAGTATATTAATAAGTCGTTCAAATAGCTTTTAATAAAAATTTCATTCCCTATTTCGGCCTCCAGGGACTGATTTTTGAAAACAAAAAATAGCCTATGTTTGACCCCGGATCTTCAACTAAATGCATGAAAAATTTCATGAAAATCGGTCAAGCGGTTTAGCCGTGAAAGCGTAACAGACAGACAGACAGATAGACTTTCGCATTTATAATATTAGTATGGATAGTAAATTATGAATGGTTAAATAACTAAAAATGTGTTTTAAAAGGTATTTTATTCCTTCTACTAAGATAATAACAAAATATCTACATTTTCAAAATAATATATAATAATATTTAAATTGTGTATTAAATTACGAACTGAGAAGTTTACTACATGGAGACAAGGATAGTAAAGAAATGCATATTGTTACTTAATAAATTTCACGGAATCACATTCATACATTTATGTGTGCAATGACACATACAACGTACAGACAACGTACATTAAAATGCTGTATACCGCAGTAGTATTTATTACCTAAGAAACTAACATTAAAGCATTTATGACTTGAAGTACAGACATACATTTAAATACGGTTTAAGTCATATGTAGATGTGTATTTGGTATAATTATCGTGGCATTGGTGGCAGGCTTGGCATAGGTCCTGACATTGCGGTGTTTGTTCCTAGTAAAACCTGGAATAGAAAAAGCAACATTAAGATAATTTTCTGTAATTCAAAAGCTTCTGAGGTCAACGTAAAAATGTTATAACTAGAAAATATCTTAGTCGCAGCTCGGTGTTTCCCCCTGCCGCCCCTATGCCTAGGACAAGAATATTTGTCAGTACTGGTTATTGCAAATAAACGAGTAATAGTAGTATACAATAGTAGTATACATATTTAAATACTAGAATATATTTATTTAATAAACACCCAAACCCGGAAATAAGAACATATATGCTCAATAAATGCTTGTCCCGATCGGGTGAGAGAACCCGAGCCCAGTCGTTTGCATAGTCAGGGTTGCTAACCATTTGACCAATGGGACGGTCAAAATTAACACAAGCAAAATTTATGATTTACCAGTGGCGTAGCTAGAAATAGCCGACTTAAAAAAAATGTAACTTTATTATGAGAAAAATAGTGTCCACAAATAATGATTTAGTGCACTTTCTGAAAAACAGATATTGACCGATGATTTGTTACATTAATCAACATATGAAAAAATACGAATTTGGATGTGGCCGCATTTCCGATGCGTTAGTAAAGTTTAAAAAAATTTTGATACGTTAAAATAACTTGTAAAAAGTTTTATTTAAAAAAAGTACTTCTGATTTCTGAACTTTTGAACAACTGAAACCAGTTGACCCTGTAGAGTGTAGGTTAGGAAACTTCCTGCTAACATATTGAGGTGTTTTAAGCTCAAAGGAGCATAAATTATAACTAAATTTCGCCGTCTCGTCGAAGTGCCTCGTAGCAGATCCAATCAAATATAATAACGTCTTAAGATACTTCCATTGACTCACCACAACCCTCAAATTTTCGATTCATAGGTGAGTAGCGTAAATCATAGATAAAGGGATCGGTGTGAAGATATGTATGTGATTTAGTTAATTTTAAAGTGTCAAATTAACGCTGCCCGACTTTGATAAGCTTGACCGTTTTAATACCATCTTTTTATACATTTTTTAAAACAAAATATTATAACATTATGTTTAAAAGATGTATAAAATGATAGTAATAAATAATTTGTATAAAATCTATATAAAATCATATTATTAAAATAATGGCGTGAAAAGTAATTAGTCCCAACACTTTTGGGCTACGAAGGGCTACGAAGGTGGGCACATTCGTATTTTTCATGAAGTCTACTTTTCTTTAAAATTATGAAAAGATTCTTACTTGTTTTTGTTGTGACTTCTGCATCTCTTCTACCTGTGCTCTCTCAACTTCGAAGATAACAGGAGCAAACAGAATAACTGACGAACTCGCTACAATCCACATGACCGTGCGAGACAATTGATATAAATTTTTTACACCAGACCTGTAACAAATTATTGAGGAAAAAAAACTATAATTATGTAAAATGAATATTATCTTTCTAATATTTTTAATAAGTGTTAAACAGCAAGAGTTTAGTCATGCGGTAAAATCGTTGTACACTTCGGCCGAGGTCAAAAAGGAAAAGGTTTAGGCCACGCCACGTCCTAGAATTTACAACCACGCGTCAGCGTCACCACCAACGGCGACGTCGCATACTGTTTCAGTCCATAAAAGATCCTAGTCAAGAGTAAACAACGAGACGAAATTCTGGTGGCACATATTCACTAATCGTCAAGATACTGGTCTAAGCTGAGCGAGTAGAAGACACTTATGTTGCTTAAGCTGGCTGAGCTCGTTCCAAACGTAGTAAAACGGTTAAAGACCAATAATATAATAAATAAAACGTAATATCAAAGATACAGATATCTAATAAGTGATAGGAGACGCACGCACGCACGCACGCACGCACGCACGCACGCACGCACGCACGCACGCACGCACGCACGTACGCATGCACGCTCGCTCGCACTCTCGCTAGCCCGCCCGCCGGCGAAGCGCCGCTATGTCGCGGGCACAGTTAGTCTTTATATATGTTATATATAAAGGTCGTGTTAGTTATTTTACACATTATTTTAATACATGGTAACATGTGCTGATGGGAATCTAAATAAAATATATACCAACTAGCTGACCCAGTGAACTTCGTACCGCCATATTTTATTTCTCTAATCGCAACTGAGGAAATAAAACCCTTCCGGTAAAATCGAATTAGCTAAATTGAAAAAAAACTGGAGTGGGTACTCAGTTGAAAAATTCATATAATATAATAAAGTAATAGAATTTATATTCTAAGAAACAGAATACAGCGCCATCTATTGGGTGTATTTGCAACCTAGATGTCAAACAATTTTGAAGAATTTTATCGATGAATCAACGTACACCACCATCTATGAGAACTTCATAAAACTAAACAGTAAATAAACACTTGCTTACGAAACCATTGATTGATACATTTTATTCGTTTACATTCACGACGTAAGCGAATAATTGAGGTGATAACTATCCTATCCAATAAGTTAGACCAAAATACGGGTACATGTGGAATTTGATTGAAATCGATTCAGTAGTTTTGGAGTTTATTGGCAACATACATCGTGACACAAGATTTTTATATATATAAGAAGATTAGAATGAAAATATTTTTTTAGAATTTCTATATTAGAATTTTTTTTGCACACCTTACTCATCACTTATGAAGTTTGTCTCACAAATGTCTTGTGTCTTTGTGTCACAGAAATACTTTATTCAATAAAACTTTTTACTAAGTTATTTTGACATATCAACATATTTTTTAAAAACTACTACCAGATCGGAAACGCGGCCACACACTGAGAAGATCCGGCGGAAGAAACTCAGCGGGCTTGTCTTTTTTCATATCATCTATTTTTTTACAATATC
The DNA here is from genome assembly GCA_036924255.1 of Apodemia mormo. NCBI lineage: Eukaryota > Metazoa > Arthropoda > Insecta > Lepidoptera > Riodinidae > Apodemia > Apodemia mormo. The sequence continues at coordinate 29,912,871 of JAUPFN010000012.1, read as the reverse complement.
ACAATATTATAAAAAATATGTATGAGATCTCTGTAGTCTAGAGGTCCAGCGTTGGCGTTTACCACATGAGGTCCCGGGTTCGATTCCCGGGTCGGGCACATTAAAAACAAAATGTTTTTTCAGTTTTCTGAGAAACACAAAGTTGCCCGGGATTGGAAAGTGCCCGGTTGGCGATAAGCTCGCCACCTATCACATTTTGTGGGACCAAGTATCTTCGGCTAATCGTGGGTGCACTTGTTGTACCTCTGCCTACCCCTTCGGGGATATGGGCGTGAAGGTACTAGTATGTATGAGATCGGTATGACGAGCAACCAATCCCAGGCTTTTTTGTCTTCTAAATAAACTGAGATTTTATAATATCCTTTTTTACACAGTTTTGTTTTAACACATTTTTTAAATTTATTGACTGTTAGATCTTATAGTGTGCACTACAGCCGGGGGAGCCAGCGGACTGTAGATCTGTTACTTCTTCTTCGACGCCCCACCAGCCGTAGTGCTTTTTGGTTGAGCCGAATCTGCCGGAGAAATAATCGAGACTACAACTGTTCGTTGCAAAGGTGCTTTATTGTAACGAAATAAATAGCAATAAAGCTAGCACCGTTGCAAATATTTACTATTCTATGGAGAGCCACTACTTGCCCTAACACTGCCCTACTCTAAAGCCGGTACCCTATGGATATACTAAAGCCCAGGAACTTGTCTGGGAAACTTATTGAGTCGTAACGAAACTGTAACTTTATCGGAACGGAACTGATTGTATGGCCGCGCTCTCCGATATTTATAGCGCGCGGCCAGACGGACGGCGGAAATCTACAAAGACAACTGGCGCCGGGTGTGGCGCCACAATGTCTGGGATTTGTTAAAATCCTACTTTTCGTAATCTAATCTTAATAATTTTATCTTAGGTAGCTTCTCCTACCTCTAATTACCTAGTGTGGCCCTCTAGCGAGTGCAACGGTACTACCTTTTTACAAATATATGCAAAACAAAGTACGTAATGCCCTAAGACCTACCGAAAACTAATTATAATGTGTTATTTCTTATTTATATACAAGGATTTAACACAAACTTATACAATAACAAACAAGAGTGTTATATACATTATTCGTTCTTACAGGACCTCGGAAACTCTTACAATTACAGAGTTGTAAGCCTTTTCAGGTCGTACTATCCTGTTATATATCTTTATATTACCGAAAAGTGTCTAAACATATGCCTAAGGCTTAAACTTACATTATACATACTATTTACAATCGATAAACATTTGTTTTCATAAAGAATTTTGCACTTTTCGGATTTTCGTAATTGCGAGTTCCCGCATATAAATATTATCTCTCAAGGGTCGACTCGTAATGTCGTCAACTGCGTGGAACTCGCTTTATTCGTAATATGCCTAATAGGCAACGATCATAGCTACATAAAGCTTTATTATTTCTATACAACAAAGCTGTATGTAGGTCTTAGGGCGAATAAAAGACGAAAACGAACATTATTTATTATAGAAAACTTACGAACTAAACGAAATATACATTCTATCCTGCCTAGTGATGGGCAATGGAAAAATTTCGGATGGAAAAGAAAAGAAAAAAAATACTTTTCCGATATTTTTCCATTTCTTTTCCAATATTTTTCCACTAAACTTGGATTGTAAATAAAATAATTATGACATTGAATATTTATTGCTACTGTTTTATTTAAGTACATGAAAGTACTATTCTTACAACGGTAAAGAAATAACATTTCGCTCTATGTAAACACTCAATTTTGAACAGACTGAGGTAACTGAAGGACACAAAACTGTCACTTCATCTACATTGATATGTTTTCCTTTAAATCCATCTACAAATTTTAAAATATGACGATAAATTAAGTTTCTCATACATGGAGCTACGCGTATAGTAATTCTTCCAATAGTAAAGAGTTCTCTTGTTTCTGTGTACAATTATAGTTGTAAATCTTATCAGAATCACTTTTGCTCTCTTTTGTAGCTGACTGTGATTTGACTGGACTTGGTTTATCTTTTTCTTCGATTTCGTAGATCGGCGAGGTATTTGTACATTCTTCATTAGTTCCGCTTTTTTCCATTTTCCCTCCCAAACCTGCGACAATTCAAATTCTTCTGCTTCGAGACAGTCTTGTGAAAATTTCCTTTTTTTTTGCTAAAATAACAATAATATCCACATATGAAACAAATTTTCATAGTTTTCGGCACGGTTAGTTATAATGAAAGAAGAAATATAACATTTTACTTATTATACTTACATAGACTCATACATATAATATCATTGGACTCATATTGATGAGCTCAATTTCGAACGGAACAAATATTATTGTATATTATATTATATTTAATATCACAAACACGATTAAACAAGTGAATCAAGATCAAGGAGTTTCCACGTTATAAAATAATTTATGACATAATATGTCTATGGGGAATCCCCGTGAATAGGTAATTTTGTAGTATCGATAATCAGCAACATTAATATAAATATATTAACGAGTTCCGTTTTTAACACAGACACGCACCCACAACTTTAAACCAATCTAATACATAAAAAAAAAATATATAAGTGATTCACTTCAAGATATATGTTAAAATGATAAATAAAGTATGTTATTTATTAAGTACAATGTAGATATTCTATTGTTGCCAAACAATGGATTATATGTCTAAATTATTTAAACTATTGATTAATTACCGTAATTATCTATTCCTAAATTGTGAAGATATTACTAAACATATTTTTTCTATGACCTCACTGCGCCTCACTAGAAGGCTAGGGTATTTATTTCATCACGTTGAACAACAACGATACTTACCCACTATTTTAGATTATTATTTAAAATATTCGAACAATTTAATAAATACGTCTTCTATAATTTGGCAACACTAAAACATTTTGTACTAGTTGCTACAAATGTCTCGGGGATTTCCCGCAAGACCTTTTGAATACTAGCTACGTAATTTTTACTCAATTGGCGTGCAACTTCTCTATAGTGTATACTTACGTTTCATGCAAGTGGTGTTTTTTCTTTGTCAATTTTATTAAAACAGTATAAATTTCGGTTAAATATAATTATAATGGGGCGTAACAAAGATAAAAACACGTGGAATCTGTTGGAAAAACGAAATAATGGTGTATCATGTAGGTATTGTATGAAAATATTTCGATACGCTAACGTAACCCGTATGCGGTCACACATTGCAGATTGTGATAAAATTCCACGAGATGTGAAAATTATGTTAGATCCGAAAGGAACCAATTCTACGGATAGTTTAACTTCTACTTCATTATGTCTGTCAGTTCCAGCAGCTTGTATGGTAAATGAAAAATAGGCATAAATAAATTAATAGCTTTAACTACTGCAGTATACGGAACCCCTATTTCTTGGGCAGAACATCCATTATGGAAGAAAGTTTTTGGTGTTTTGACACCATCATATCAGTTACCTACTAGAAAAACTTTAACGTCACACATTGTAAAGAATATGATGAAATGAAAAAAATGTCAAGATGATATGATGAAAACATTGACAAACTAATAAAGACATATTATTTATAGATGCAGCACAAAATACAGAAAATGATCTACTGTTTGAAAGTGATGATTCAGATTAATTATCCAATATTCCTACATTACATATCTACATTCCAGTTGAAAATTATGTAAATGTTATATAAATCTATAGTAAAAGAGTTTTTTAAAAAAAAGTTTGAATCATATGCATCAAACATGTTTATGATAAGTAATATCAGAACAATATTTTAAATTTTATAGTAATAAATATTTTACAGTAAACAATATTTTTCCATTATTTTTCCAATTTTTTATTTTTCTGAAAAATAAAAGGAAAAATTTCCAAGGTTTGAAATTTTTCCGAAAATTACCCATCACTAATCCTGCCTTACTATCTATTTACATTAATATTTACAGTAAAACATGCCTATGCTGCACATATAGTTTCGGGAAGTTTATTGTAAAAGCGTATATATTGCCCCCATAAAAGAGTTACTTATCCTGTGGAGACGAGACGCATGCACAAGATTGTTTTTGTTCCTTGTATTTAGTGAGTGTACATCACCATTTTTTTTAAACAAGCAAATATTTTTATATCAAATATATATTGGGATATAACAGTTAGAATATTGATTTCTTTGAATTTTTCTCTCAGGGAAACCCTCGGGCTAAGATTGTAAATTGCTCTAATAGCTCTTTTCTGCAATACAAATCTAGTATTTTTTTCAGCAGAATTTCCCCAGAGAAGAATTCCATATGTCATAATGCTGTGGAAGTAACTAAAGTATACTATTCTTGCTGTGTCGACATCAGTTAACTGTCTCATTTTTTTAACTTCATAAGCTACCAAACTAAGTCTATTTGCTAATTTTTAATGTGCGGTCCCCATTATAATTTCTTATCTAAAGGAATACCTAAAAACACAGTAGAATCCACCAGATCCAGATTGTTTCCATCCAGTTGTACGCTGGTATCTACATGCCTTATGTAAGGCAATGAAAATTAAACATACTTTTGCTACCATTTAATAAAAGATGTTCGTACTGAACCAGTGTACAACTTTGGAAATCGCTAAAATCGCTAATAAATTTTGAAAAATATGTCATTCTGACAGTTCTGTTCTCAGTTGGAACGCATAGTAAATAAAGAAACAGAAAGGTTTGGTTTTACTTTAACCTCAAAAACACTGGTTTCTTTATGAAACAAAGTTATGAGGATTTGAAGTAATAGAGTTTTTTTATGTTTCTTTAATTAATGTTCGCCGATCCCATTTTTTGCCTGCACTGTGCGTGACGTACCAGTCCGCAGTACTGGTTTATATAGGTTTAAGAAGCACTCTTATGTTAGATACGTTCCGAACGAAACCGTTAATTAAAACCGCATAAGCCCTTTATTACAGGTAGTTTTATAAACCGGTTTCAAGTCGTGCTAACAGGGTCAACCAGGCAAGTGTTTGGTCGGTCGCCTCAGATACAGATGGCGGGATGTAGTAAATGCGGAACTGAACAAGCTTAGGGCAAGCGACTGGAAGCGCACTGCACAAACCTGGAAACAATTGGGTATTCTCGTTTCGGAGGGCAAGACCACTGCGGGTCGTTAGCCAACGAAATTAATGTTAATAAATATACTGAAGAACAATTTTACATATTATTATGTATATGATATTGTAAATTAACTTACCATGTCTTTGTTGTAACAGAGTATGTGCCATTGCGAACACAGTCAGGAAACATTTCAGTCAGTCCCCACAACCTCTCCGACAGGGATTCGTCGGGTTCCTGTAAGAAAAAAAAAATTATGTAAATACTTTTTATTTTGAAATCAAATTACATTAAAATAAAAGAAACAGAGATAGTTAAACTTGATTCTACTGCTTAACAAAATAGTATTTTCTTAAATCAGTTCCTTATTACCGTGCTTGAAAACATACAGTCCTGGGATTTAAGCCGTACATTTCCCGCTCCCGTGGGATTTCCGGGATGAAAACTATCCTATGTTCTTTCTCGAATTTCAAACTATTTTTGTACCAAAAATCGTTCAAATCGGTTTAGGCGTGAAGTAGAGATTGACAGATACAGAGTTACTAATTACTATCGCATTTATAATGTTAGTATGAATTATCAGGGCGAGCGAAGCGAGCCCTACACTAGGCCACTTTCTATGCACTTTTGTGGTACATTTTACTGAAAAAATATCGCATTTTTAGGTTTGAGCTTCGACGTGGTAGTTTATATTCATGTCTAGATTTGTTATCTACCATAAAAATACCATTTTATAAAAATAAAAAATAGAAGGTACAATTTGTATTAGAATCTTATTACTACTAACGCCATCTCTTATTAAATTAACGAGTTAAAATTGATAGAAGATACATTTTCTATTAGAATTTTTGAACTTATTAAGAGATTTACTTCATGAATTGTTTCTGCATATTTGACTGGCGGCGCGCGGTTATCGTGCCCTCGTATAAAGGCGAGGTTCAAGTATATACTGCAATAGCTATAGGGCCATCAGTTTGATCAGTTTGGCATCGAAGGTGAATGATAAAATCATTGAAAGTAGAATGCAAGGGAAGTTCGAAGTAATATTGTGGGAGGCACAAGGAGAATTTAGGTCTAGAGCAGGGATGTTTGCTGGGAACAGAGTAAATAGAGCGTTAGAGACTTTCACAATATGCTTATTGAGAAACAGTACAGATGCATTAATTGATTTATATTGTATTGAGATCAATTCGAAATCTTAGCCCGAGGGCGAGGGTAAAAAGCTAAAAAAAGGTATATTTACGCCCGTATCCCCGAAGAGGTAGGCAGAAGTACAACGTGTGCATCCACGGTTAGCTGAAGATACTTAAGTCCCACAATGTGATAGGTGGCCAGCCTATCGCCAGTAGGGCACTTTTCCAATCCCGGGCAAAGTTGTTTTATCAGAAAACTGAAAAAACCCATTTTCTCATTTGCCTGACTCTGGAATCGAACTCCGAGGGTTTCTCTGAGAGAAAAATTCGAAAAATGTATTCACTGAGTGTCTACTGTCAATTCTTCGTGCCTGCGTAGTCCAAAAATTTTGAAGGTTTATTTAAATAAAACATTTTTTGGTTTTGATTTCGTAAATCGACGTAAAACCAGAAACTTCCTGATTTTAGAAAAAAAAAACAATTATTTCAGCAAAATGTCAAAAATGTGTTTTTATAAGATCAACCTCCATTTTGGTCCCGCCCCGTTGGTCTAGTGGTTAGAGACCCTGACTACGCAATCAACGAGGCTCGGGTTCGATCCCCGACGGGGACAAGCATTTGTGTGATGAGCATAAATGTTTGTATTTCCGGGTTTGGGTGTTTATTATATATATTCTAGTATTTATATATGTATTTCTATGTATTAGTATCGTTGACTAACAACCATAACACAAGCAAATAATTTGCTTACTTTGGGGTTAGATCAGTAAGTGTAATTTGTCCCGTGAATTATTATTATTATTATTAATACATATTTTTCCTTGAAAATACCAACAAACAAAAACCAAATATTCCTAGTCCAAAGCCTGACGACGCGGGCCTCTGATGCAAATGTAATGTTTAGTTGAAAATACGCTGAGTTTTTTAGGTTAGATAATTATAAATAAAGTCCATACATTAAAAGATGTAATTCTCATAAAAATACTTTTCTAACAATATTACTAGTACTTTTATAACAATATACTTTTCTAACAATAGTACTAGCTTTTTGCTAGTATAAAAATAAATCATAACTTTTTTAACTTCCCGCTGAGTGTGTAAATAAGGAAGCAGGTTACTGATTTTTGCCCCGATTTTCGAAAATCGAGTTTTCACTAGACCTCCACGTTTTGATGGCTCTCTCTCTCTCTGTGTGGATCCCAGGACTGTCTATGTTTTCAACCTGTTTGTGTGTGTGTGTGTGTGTGTGTGTGTGTGTAAACATCTCAAAACTTTTGAAACGCAGTTGATTGCATTCGATTGGATTCCGCTCAACTTAGATTTCCTAAAAATTTGATTTGATTTGTTCTAGATTTTGAGAAAATTTGAAAAAAAATTAAAAAAGTTTCCGAAACAGTACTTTTTATATATGTAATTTCCAGATTAATGCACCGATCTAATTATATTAAAATAATTTGTCAACATATGTCTTTGCATAGCCAACTTTAAGCGCAAGATTTATAGATGTTTTTACAAAGCAATATAAAAAAAAAAAAAATTGACAGTGTCGCGACAGACGCGATTCTATTTGTAATGAGCGCACAATTTTAGAGAACATTTTTGAGACACTGATTGTGTAGCTTGGGTTTTATATCAATGACTAACATTCATATCACAAACAAATAAATTGCTTGCTTTGAGGTCAGATCAAGTCGTGCAATTGGTCCAGGGATATCATTTATTTCTCTTGTTTGTCAAAATATCTTAACAAATTACTTTGCCATTTTTATGTCATTATATAGCAAACAAGCAGATGACTCTCTTGATGGAAAGAGAAATCATCGCCTATAGACACCAAAGATGTATTTATATTAGTGGCAAGTGTATTATATGAAGGAATACTTACCAGAGAATCAAGTAAAACTCCATTTTCAATTGGATTACAATTTTCGGTTACATTTATACTCAACGTAATTGTTAAAAAAAGCGTTTAAAAAGGTTTCAAATTTTTTTGAAAGCTATTTAAACACTAAAAATTTAATTAACATACATATATGCACATTAATGACTACTGCATAAATGAATATGTAGTTTCATTACATATTTTAGCAAATAAACACATATAAAAGCTTTGATTAATACCTAACACATTAAATGTTCAAATACATGCTGGTTGGTTATGTTTATGTTATCATGAATAAAATAAAGTATTTGTTTTGCTTTAATGTGTTATCCTAGTGAGTCAAAGCATTATTTCTTGTAATTATCTTAACCTATTTTCTTCTAAGTTGTCTTATACTATTATATGTATACCTACTCCTTTACCAGAAATGGCTAAACCAACATGTATTTGTAAGGAAAAAAAAGCGACTATTAAATAGTACAAAAAACAGTTTACAACATTCTTTCACAAGTAATCATGCCACGTACATTTCACATCATTCTAATAAAACAGTTTTGTAGAGAATATTTTACCCAGTACAGTTAATACGAACAATTTTCGGGTACAGTAGACAGAAAATACTTAGAAACAGACTTTCAGATTTCAAAATGCTCAAGAAGCTACTAATAAAACATTTGAAAGGCAGTATTAAAGAAAAAGGATTTACAATACCTTAATGTGAAGTTAGCCAAAACTATCTTTAATTTCCGTATCTTTAGTAGTGATAAAAAAGAATGTATCATACTCGAATACATATTTTGTTAAAACCAATTGTTTTACTATATACAGTTATCATTCAACCTTTGTAAACATCCGGTTACCTAGATGCTAAAAATAGAACTTTTGTAAGGATATCTTAAAACCATTTAAAAGAAGTATTTTATATGTTTACTTTGACACAACACTGTTTTCATTACTAATTATTGGTAAACAAGTGGTAATAAATGATAATAAACATCAGAAAATTGTTATTAATCCAATTCGCTTATGATTTGTGTCACTTACATAAAGAAACAATTTTAGTATACCTAAATATGGTAGTAAGCGGATACTTGACATTTTGACTATAATGTCAGCTTGTAAGCAAGTGTGGTAGTGAAGTTTCTATAAATATCACTACGGTATTATTTTGTATTTATTTTCTTATAGCAGAAATCAATTCAAACTCCACAACACATTTACTCAGTTACAAACAATCAATCCAGATATTGCTTTTGCATTTCATTTTATGAACACCCTATGGTTCTTTTTAGGTATACTATTGAATTGTAACATTATATTTTCTCCATGTAATAATATATCTAATTATGTATTGCATAGAAGAAATCTATAATCGTGCAATTCAGTGTAATTCTGCTACTCCTTGCTACTTTTGCTAGTGTTTTTTACTGTATTTACCAGAGTGCACTAGAAGAAAGGTTTTGTTATTGGAGTGTATGTATGTATATAAATTTCTTTGGAATACTTTGAAGCTTATATGGCTTGGTGGATATTAACTTTATTCTTAGAAACGGATATCCAACAAACAATCTCAAAAATAAATGTAACCTACAGCTAAAAGGTGTTAATTTATTGGTAAATTTACATCTCTAGGGCAAGAGTGTAAAACTATGCTTGTTTACTAGTGCCAAACTCTATTCTCCATGATGCAACAATAAGAACATGTACTGACTGAAAATGAGGGTTTTGCATTTTTCCATTACTTTTATGAATAAATGGACAAGATCCATAACTGTTAAGAAAAACCTGGACTAGCATGAGGGACACAAGTAAATTTTGAACACATTATAAATTGAATTACACAATTTAAGAAAGATTATCTGTCAGAGGTTAATAAAAATGACTGCAAACTTATAAAATGTAATTATTTTGCCTGCCCATTAGCAACAATATCATTGGTTAGTGGGTCAGTAACTTGCATTCATGAACCAGGATATACACAGTCAGGAATGTAACTTCTTAGCAACTTCCATTGTATATAGTATACATTATGTTGTAAGAGGATTAGATTTTGATACTAAACATTTTTTCAAATGTAAACAAATAATTCATATGGTGTAATTCACCACTACTAAGTACTAAACAGTGTTACCTATAAACAAAAAACATATAGAAAAATTTATTTTAAATCAAATGAAGGGGTAAAAAATAATCACAAATTAATTATCCATCAATTCAAGACAACAAGCACTTATTTTTACACATTTAATTTTCTTTACGTCTCAGTTGCATTTTAACTGACAACATGCAAATAAAAAATTAGAAGCACCATCCAATGAAGAACAATTTCAAGTGGGATTATTTGGCGCCATTACAACTTTTATCCAATTTGTAATATTTTGTCTACTGTTAGATTTGGAATTTAAACAAAAAATAAAGTACTAGCCAACTGTTCCAGTGTAAAAGGTAGAATGCATTTAAAGTTATGGAGTTGTCTTCCTATCACAAAAAAAACCAGTTGCATGCCAAAAGATGACAATCCGGTAGAGTGCATTGTACAAATATGAAAATTGCTCCACTGCCAAGTAAAGCAGTTTCGTAGCAGTTCTCTTATAAGAGACTCTTTATTAGGTTATATCTCACAAAACCAGAAGATATGTTATTAATCTTGCTTCCTCATAATGCATTTTTATCATGAGCACAGCAACAGGCAATATATAATTTTATAGTAATCTTTATGTATATAGTAGTCTTTTATTAAGCATCTTGTTTTGCATTCTCTGTTAGTCCATAGGTTGTTTAGAAGATAATGCTGAATGCATTAAGCCCACCTATTATATTCCTTTTTCCACCTTCACATATAATACAAAAAAGGTTCAGAATCAGAACTCAGAAATCAGAAGAACTTTATTCAATAAAAATTTTGACACAATTTTAATTAAATAAACTGGTACCTTAAAACCTATTTAGGTGTAGAGCTTGAGACAAAATTATGTTGGTAACTAAGTTGGTTGTGAGAAATATCAGATAAGTATATGTACTAAAATTGTAGTAGTTATCTAGTACTTTATAAATCTAACAGCAGTTAATGCATTCGTAATTAATGCATAAAAGGTAGACCTACCCATTTTTGACAACACAATTTTTAAGCCATTTTTTTTCATGACTAGTTATTTCTAAATCACATTGGACTGTGTAACTAACATCTAAAAAGAAGATTGACAGTGGAAATAGCAATGTGCACAAGTTGCTACCTGGACGCATTCATCAGGGACCAAAGGGTTTCCTTGCTTTATGCGGCAGCATGGGAATCGCCAGCCTGGGACTGGCCCAATCACCTGGCCAGTCTTTCTATCCACCATCATCACCCGATGAGTCAGGGGATGCGGTTTTCTAACAGGCCGAGGCTGATGTTTTCTTACAGGCCGAGCATACGGCACCTGCCACTCACGATGTACGTCCTGAGACGTGAGATGCACCTCATCTCAACAAATGAACTTACAAAATGCAATAAAGAATAACAGGGGCAGAAACAATCAGAGTACAGAATTAATGTCAGTGTACTTAAAACCTTCATTGTAGTTACATACCAGTTTTGTAAACCAAGATTGAAATGAATACATTAATTTTAAGTGAAAGTGAAAAAATTTGAATGCTTTACAACTACAATAGTTAAATGTAAAGATGCCAATATAAAATTATACTTTGGGATAGTAGTGAGATTAAATGTTATTTTTTGTTAATGTGTTAAACGTTAATGTTAAAAAAGAATAACATGTTATGTTAAACGTTAATTGTTATAACACTTTCAACTAAACACAAGATGGATAATTTTAACAATAATAAGGAAGTATGGCCCGTTAAAATGAATACTAAGTTAATAACTACAGATTTGGTTAATAATTTGAGTGTTTTATAAAGTATGCAACCCTATTAACCAAATATTTAATGCGTACTTACAGGTAAAGTCAAATTGGTGTATGCTGCAATATGTTTCAACATGACTATACGATTTTTTTTGACAAAACTTGCACATTGCACTTTTGTTACTATTATCACTTTTTTCAATGTAATCTCAAATAGCAACCATACCTACTCCGTCTACGTCCAGCACACTTAGCCATTTTGACTGATGACTCAAGTATTAAACTGTTTAAAGTTTTAAACTGTACTAGCTGTTGCCCGCGACTTCGTACGCACGTTGTAGTGACTTTCGAATTAGGATTTTAAGAACTTGCTGAATTAACACTAATTGCATTTTTCTGTGGGAACGAAAGATTTTCCCGCAGTAAAAAGTATCCTAAATGTTAACCCAGGTAATTAGCTATTACCTACTATACAAAATTTAGTAAAAATCCGTTCAGTAGTTTTTGCGTGAAAAGCAAACAGACAGACAAACAGACAAAAAAATTCAATTTCTATCGTTTTGGGGTTTACCTATGTTCTGTTCAAAATACGCAGCAATATTTTTTTAAAGAAATAGGTATTTCATGTACAGATTTGGTTTCGTTACTGTTATATAGTTATTATATGTCAAGAGTCTTCGCAACTGGCATGTGTGATGAAGAGAGTGATGAATGTGGAGGAAGCGAGACAAGCCTGCAAGGATCGTGATGTATTGCACTCGGTTCTCTCTGCCTACCCCGTAAGGGATCTGCCGTGAAGATATGTGTGTGTGTGTGTGTTTATTATATGTATAGATTATTTATACTAAAACACTTATCATACATGGATGTATCAGGGGAAGGGAGGTGGGGGCAGGTAGGGGCATGTGCCTCCTTTGGAATTTGTTTACCTCTCTACTAACTATCTACCTACTGTTATAGATAAAAATATAGTCTTACAATTTTACGGTTGCCCCCCTTCACCCCGGCCCAGAACCTGGGTACGCCCACGCTAACATATACAATTGTTTTTCGTATTAACACTGGTTTTACAACAGGAATAAAGAAATCAGTTACCTTTACCAACTACCTACTAACGAAACCCAAAAATAAAATCTCAAAATAAGAAGAAATAAAACAAAAAAACAAGCAAACGTATTAATTATCGCAATTTCAATTTCGTAACATCGAGCCGAGCGCGCGATGACATGAGTCACGAACGAGTAAATCCATACTAATATTATAAATGCGAAAGTAACTCTGTCTGTCTGTCTGTCTGTTACGCTTTCACGGCCAAACCACTGAACCGATTTGGATCAAATTTGGTACAAATATAGTTTGAGACCCAAGAAAGGACATAGGATAGTTCTTATCCCGGAAATCCCACGGGAACGGGAACTATGCGGGTTTTTTATTTTAGAATTTTTTCCACGCGAACGAAGTCGCGGGCACAGCTAGTACTAAATAATATTAACACAACAGCCGAACATCACTATCACTATCACTATTTATTATAAAACAAAGTCGCATTCTTTGTCTGTCCCTATATCCCTATGTCCCTATGTATGCTTAAATCTTTAAAACCACGCAACGGATTATGATGCGGTTTTTTTTTGATAGATAGAGTGGTTAAAGAGGAAGGTTTATAAGTATAACAACATTCAATATAGAGTCGAGAAATACTGCAATTTTTGAGTTTTCTGATGTCATGTCGTAAATAATAATATTTTTTTCCGCTTACATTGCAAACGCTGGCTAAACCCTACGAGATTTATCAAAATAATGTACCAAGTATTTGTACACCTTGAAAAGGTCTACAGAAAACTCCGCGATGGTATATGTCTATCTCTTATAGATAACCCACAATAGCATTTTTTTGTCATTTACTTTTTAAGAGAAATAATGGCTTTTTTTTCGAAGCAATTTTAAGCAATACAGCACTAATCCTTATCCAATTAAATACCTTAAATATATTGCGGATTTAATATAGAGCAATATGGCCGTTTACAGCATGTAATTTAAATGAATATTTTCGAAGATATTACAGATTTAATTTAAAATGCAGGGGCATAGCGATTGCGGGGCTACCGGCCGGTCGGGCGGCGCGCGCGCGGCGTGTTCTGAAACCGTTGGGAAACGTGTTAATTTTCGGATAAATAAATCGACGGGCCCCAAGAACAAAATCGTATCTACAAAATTACCAAATTACAATATGTTTGTTTGTGGGAGTACATTGTAGATGATGTTCACTTGAGTATTTCCACAAAAAAGACCAATAAATATAAAAAGTATATTGTAGCTTTATGCGTGTTTAATACGAATTTTATTAAAAAAACAATTTAGTCTGATCTCTCCATAAGATTTTATTCTTGGGACCCGTTAATATAGGACTTCAGCTGAAAATCAAAATTTAGTACATTCTTTTTCTTAACTAAATATCACCATATAAAAATCACGTGGATGATTAGAAATAGTACTAACAAATTATTTGTTTTAGAGATTTTTAGCCTGTTTTCGGAATTTTATATGATCATGTAAAGCACATTCTATCATGTAATAAGTTAGCACATTCCTTAGATAATATCTTCAGGTATATCGTATAATTTTTGTAAAATTGTTATTTAATAATCAATGTAAAAAAACGTGATTTAGCAAACCAGTTTTTAATTTCCCACTACGTATGTAGATAAGGAAGATACTGATTTTACCTCGATTTTCACCAGATGTCAACGTTTTGAGGTCCCAGGAATCTTTTCCGACTATTTTCACGCTGACGTTAGTATACTAGATAATTAATTACGGCTATACTCACGTATAAATCGCTTAAATCACGTATAGTTCGCGTCGAGTCGCTGTCGTGGCAACAGCGTCGCAATCGCCCTGATGAAGGATCTCATATAGGTCCGAAACTAGTCGGAACCTATACCGATTTATACGTGAGTATAGCCGTAATTAATTATCTAGTAAATGATGTCTCGCGAAAGTTTAAATAATTTTACTGACGTTAGTATGTCTGTATGTTCGTATGTGTGTGTGTATGTGTGTATGTAAATATGTCATAACTTTTGAACGGCTAGACCGATCGAAACGCGGTTGATGGCATTCGATTGGATTCCGCTTAACTTAGATTTCCTGAAAATTTGAACAGATTCGGTCTAGAAGATTTAGAGAAATTTTGAAAAAACACCAAAAGAAACAGTATTTTTTAATATAACTACCAGATTTACGTAACGAGTACAAAAAATAATCAGCTCTATTCCTCAAAAAACTACGCCTAATACATAAATTGCATCAAAATCGGTTTATCCGTTTGGGAGTAATCATTTACGAAAAAATTTGAAAAAAGGTGTTTTTTCGACATAGCTTCAAACTTTTTCAACCAAAAATTTTTTGGTGTTCTACGATATTTTGGTACTAAAAAAACAACGTCAAATGCCGTTTCAAAAATCAAAATCGAATCTAATTCTCAAAACTTATAGCTTTTCAAAAATAAAATTACGTTGTTCTTAGCAAACTTACTTAATTTTTTTTAAATAACTTTCAAGTTAATTTACCGATTAGCTTTTGTTCTTTAAAAACTGCGTCAAATACCGTTAATTTAATCAAAATCGGTCAATTTGTTTGGGATTTATCAATGAAGAAAATTAAAAATAAAATGTTTTTAGACATAACACCGAAATGTTTCAACCTATCGGTTATTTAGCTAAAACAATATTTTAGATCTCAAAAATTGAGTTGAATACCATCATCGTTTTCAAATATACAGCCTTTCAAAAATTAATAATACTGCCAATTTTAACAAAATAGATGACTGAACTGAAAAATCTATGCTTATAGTTTTTACTCTTTTGAGCTTAAAATACGTTTATTTAGTGAAAAGTTTTAGGGATGGCCTGCAGGGTCAACCATTTACACATTTTTTCGCCTTAATAAATCGCAGGGTCAAACCTTCAACGTTGCAGGCTTAGATTTGAGCATTGACTGTTTTTCACATGGTCAACTTATATGTTGCTCTTTTAAGAGTAACCTCTGAAGAAAACATGTTTATATTGTCTAATGACCAGAAAGCTGTGAACGTTGTATATAAAGACATTTTGTAATATATTAATGGAAAAAGTAAAAGAAATAGGTAAAAATGTAAAAACTAAAGTGTAGTACCTATATGAATTTAGATGTTCCAAAAATAGCAGGAAATTTAGATGTTCCAAAGATAGCAGGAAATCTTCATGGTATAGGGAAAGGGGAATTGTTTGCGGGCCACGGGCAGTAATGAATAAATCAAAACTACTGCATCGATTTTAATATTTTTTTTTTACTGAGTGACATAGGCTGTATATTTTATACCAGTGCGAAGCCGGAGCGGGCCGCTAGTTAAACATAAACAACGTAACTAATAATATAACAACACAAACAACATTTACATTTATTTTCTCTAATAATTAAATGTTACTTTTCCACACAGTCAAAAATAGACTTTATCATTTGGTTGTCAATGGTCAAATTGAAATTTGATGCACTAGCTTAAATGTTATTTTTTTATCTCAGACAAAAATAGACTTTATCATTTGAATGTCAAACGTCAAATTGAAATATGAAGCATTAGCTCCAATATAACAAACTACGATCGGTCGATGTGTCACGTGACATGCCCAGTGCAGCCATCTATCGGATTGTTTTTAAACTTGAATGATGAAAGTTGATAAGTTTACGGAATTCGCGTTAGTGACGTAGATAGCAAATTGTAGATTTAACAAAATGTTATAACACTTTTAATCTTTAACGTCTAACAGTGTTTAATGTTAAATGAGTTTTAACATGTTAATTAAACAGTTATAACATTTAACGCCCACTACTACTTTGGGACAAGACAAAGAATTAGAAAGAAAGAAAATATTTGCAAAGCAAACAAGCAAAAGAACAAGCAGTCATATAAGGTGGACATAGTCATAATATATGTGTTAAAAATATTAAGTTAAAAGACAGATAACCTAAATTTATATAGATAAAAAAATCAATGAAAATATTATATGATTAAGCAGCTGATTTTTCACTATTTTATTATATACAAATCTATACTAATATTATAAAATTGTAGAGTTTGTTTGTTTGGTTGTACGTGGTAATCTCGAAAACTGCTGAACCAATTTGAATAATTCTTTTTGAGTTGGATAGCCTGTTTATCGAGGAAGGTTATAGGCTATGTAACATCTTACTACTGCCGCCGCGCGGACGAAGTCGCGGGCAACAGCTAGTTCTTAATAAAAAGCTAATACTTAAAAGAATGACAATGACTTATAAGAACGTAAAAATATAACAACTAAATCCTATGATAAATATATAAGTGAATGAAAGAAATCTATACAAATGTTATGTATGCCAAAAAATCATAAAAATCCAAGTGCATATTATTTTTATAAGGGACCAAAATTTTCACTTCACATACTGATATAAATAATGTAAATTATATAATTTGGAGAACTTCCAACACCTTTTGCCCATGTATTTATTAAAGCAGTATTTCCCAGACTGTACACCACAAGTGAATATTAAGTGGGCTCAGAAATGTGGGACCATATATTGCCCACAACCAATTTAGCACTGATATTTTTGCCCTCATTTCTCTAACACAGATAAGATAAGAGGTAGGTCTAAGCATTGGAAATTTTCAGTAGATGGCTTGGAGCCCTTTCAACTTTGGGAACCACTGCTCTAAAGAGTATTCAAGAATGTTTAATTATATAGGTTTAAAAGGATTCACAATAGTACATTGAAAGTTTACTACACTATCAACATTCTTGATTTTTAATAAGAACAATTTTATTTGGAGTCATAACACAAAATCTATACTGTAAAGTTCATTATTCATTCAAATAAGGAAGGTTTTAAGGAAATATAAATAGTATGTTTTTTGAAAAAGAGAATAATCTTAAAACTTATTTAGAAAGATAGGTGGTTTTACATAATGGATATTTGTGAAGTGTGCAACATTTGCACAAACAACAATTTGATGTTGAAAAATTTTAAATATCTGTTGTTTTTTAATGAAATACCATAAATAAATAAATAATAAATAATAGTTTAAAAAAACTAAAAAACACGCTTTTTATAGAAAACCGAACTAAAAAATAGAAAATAAATTTTAATAAATTTAAATTAAGAATAGTGTCAAAAATTTTAATAATTATAAATTAATAATAGTGTGAATAAAAAAAATAATTTTATTTTAAAAAAAGCGTGGGGTGCATGGTGTCAATAGTAATAAATATTTTATTGACAGATATGAGTAGAGTGATTATCATTTCGGTAATATCTTAAAAAGCACCCCACGCTTTTTTTAAAATAATTTTTTTTTTATTCACACTATTATTAATTTATAATTAATTATTGAAATTTTTGACACTATTCTTAATTTAAATTTATTAAAATTTATTTTCTATTTTTTAGTTCGGTTTTCTATAAAAAGCGTGTTTTTTAGTTTTTTTAAACTATTATTTATTTTCTACTTTTTAGTTTGGTTTATTTATAATAGCTTGTTTTTTTTTAATTTTAAGCTATTGCACGACTCATGATGCGAAGCATCAGAGAGTGCTTTACGATCGAAAAATTTTTTTCATATATACATATCTTCACGCCAGATCCCTTACGGGGTAGGCAGAGAGAACGAGTGCCATACATCACGATCCTTGCAGGTTTGTCTCGCTTCCTCCACATTCATCACTCTTTTCATACACACACGCCGGTTGCGAAGACTCTTGGCCAAGGTTAGGTTACACAAACTTGGCCCAAGTTAGGGTGACTCTAGGCTTGGCCAAGGCTAGGTTACTCAGTCTTGGCCCAAGCCTGGGTAATCATTGGAATGGCCAAGGCTGATTGCCCAGTTATGGCCCGGGCATAGGACAATATAGGTTTGCCAAGATGGGCTTCCCAAAAATGTCCCAGGCATGGCCCCGTCGTTCGACTCTGGGGATTCCTGTATGGGCTACTATTCTTTTATCAGAACTATTTTTTTTAACCATTTTTTAACCGTTTTGTAATTTATTAAAAACTAGCTGCAGTGTGCAGCCCGCTGCATTTTAAGTTTTTGGTGAATCCCGCGGGATTATCTAATTTTTCCGGGATAAAAATAGCATATGTGCTATTCTAGGTCATCATCTACCTGTGTGCCAAATTTCGTTCAAATCCGTTCAGTAGTTTTTGCGTGTTTGAGTAACAAACATCCATCCAAACATCTATCCAAACATCCAAACTTTCGCATTTATAATATTAATATAGATTTACTACAGATTTACTATAGATAAATTAGTGTATTGTCATCGGTTCTCGATAAATCTACAAAGTTTGAACGAAATCTGGCCGTTTAAAGTGGGTCAAAATCGCGCCCAAAGAAGTCGGTTACAAACAAACATACAAACATACAGGTGAAGCTAATAAAAAGCGTGTAATAAAGTGGGTCAAAATCGCACCCAAAGAAGTCGGTTACAAATAAACATACAAACATACAGGTGAAGCTAATAAAAAGCGTGTAAAAAAAGCGTGTAAAAAAGCGTGAGGTTCATGTTGTCAATAGTTATTAATATTTTACTGATAGATATGAGTAGAAGGATTATCATTTCGATGATATCTTAAAAAAATCAAGCCACCCTTTTTTTATAAAATACATTTTTTTCTTATTTGTACAATTATTGATTTTTATTTATGAAAATATTTTACACAATTTTTAATTCAAATTTATTAAAATTTATTTTCTATTTTTTAATTTGGTTTTTTATAAAAAAAGTAGTTTTAGTTTTTTTAAAACTATTATTTATTTTTTACTTTTTACTTTGGTTTATTTATAAAAGCGTGATTTTTTTAATTTAAAACTATTATTTGTTTTGTAGAATTAAAATTCTCCTAAAAATTCAAAAAAATTGTCAATATTAGAGACATCGGCTAAAGATAATTATTGTAAATTAAAATTAACATCAAGTCCTGTCTTATCGACTGTAGAGAAAAATTATAAAAAAATTTAATTAAGTTTCTTACCTTATCGACTATAGATGAAAATTATATAAATTAACAAAAATCTCATTTTGAATTTCTCATGAGCTATTTAGTAAATAGCTCATATAAATAATAATATTAAATATTTATTATTTTTGACTTTATAGTTTTTGAAGTCGGTTTTTTAACGTAGTTATTTTTATTTAATACTTTTTAGTTTATTGTTGTATTGCCAACTATTTATGGGTATACCTACAACAGGTGCTGCGCGTCTTAAAAAATAAAGATCTCAAGAAACGGAAAGGGAACAAAAGTAGGTAGTCGTCTTCGTAAAAATGCTTATCGAAACACAATGTCACGTTCTTGTGATACTATTAAAGATCGTGAAAAACGTTTGTTGGCCATGAAAGCATATATATAATCACGTTTACGTTAAGAAACTTTTGAAAGTATATTTTTTCTAGACTCGGTAAGATCCAAAAGCGTCTAGCGAATGAGTCTTTTGAGCAGAGAGCTATTAGAGTTGATCTCATTATTGAGCGCCTAGCGAATGAGTCTGCCGAGCAGAAGGCTCATAGAACTGGTCTCATTGAGGAGCGTTTAGCTAAGGAGTCCGCCGAGCAGAGAGCTCGTGGATTAGTAGTGATACGAAACCGTACAGCAATCGAGTCTGCTCAGCCACGTGAGAACCGCTAAGCGGTAGCGCATCAGACGTCACAAAGACTTCGTTCAATTACTGAGCGTAATTTTATAACCACCATAAATCAATATGCTGAAGTACCATGTACAATCTGTAAGAAATTATTATATCCAAAACAACACAGACGTCATTAGTTAAAGCACGTTTTGTTTTTTTTTTTTTGCTCGACTACCATAAAAAAAAAAAGTTCTTTTTCAGGCCTACTGGAACAACATGGAAGTTATATCTTTAACTCTTGAACTGACTGACTTGACAGACGTAGAACAACGACTTTTGTTAAGAGTAGTTCCTTTTATAACTAGTTTCCACCCGCACTAAACTGCTCGTCAACACAAATCAAACGAGACCAAACTCGATAGAGTTGTGTTATTTAATTGCTAAGCTCCTATGGTCACCTTCTGGTTTCATCATCGGACCCTCTAGGATCTTAGTTACCACCAAGCAATAAAGTGCTCGTCAACATCAATCAAACAAGCGCAAATTTGAAAGAGTTCTGTCACTTAATTATTGAGCTCCTATGGCCACCTTCTAGCTTCATCGTCGGACCCTGCAGGATCTTAGTTAGCACCAAGCACCAAAGTGCTCGTCGATACGAATCAAACAAGCCCAAACTCGATAGAGTTGTGTCATTAAATTACTGAGCTCCTATGACCACTACAAGAACCTAGTTACCACCAAGCACCAATGTGCTCGTCAACATCAATCAAACGAACGCAAACTCGATAGAGTTCTGTCATTTAATTACTGAGCTCCTAGGGCCACCTTCTGGCTTCATCATCGGACCTTGCAGGATCCTAGTTACCACCAAGCACCGAAGTGCTCGTCAACATGAATCAAATGAGTCCAAACTCAATAGACTTTTCATTCTACCTAGTCAATAGTCATTAACCGATTTTTAACCATTTAATTATTAAGTTCCTGTGGTCACCTTCCGATTCAGATTCATCAGATCCGCTGCATGTCATAATAAGGTTTCATTGTCATTTCATTAACATACGTATACAAAATTTCAGCTCAATCGGTAACCGGGAAGTGGATCAAATTTACTTGCGAGATTTGATTTCAAACATCGAGATAGGTACAATAAATAAAAAATGCTCATAAAACAAAAACTACTGGGCCTACCTGAATCAAATTTTTATGGGACCAATTCGAAACTATTCCGCATCAAACAAAAAAAGAATCACGTAATTCGGTTCAGAAACCTCGGAGAAATCGGTGTACATACATAAAAAAAAAATATACCAGCCGAATTGAGAACCTTCTCCTTTTTTTGAAGTCGGTTAAAAATGAAATAATTTTATCAAAATAGTGTATTGTCGTCGGTCCTCGATAAATCTACAAAGTTTGAACGAAATCTGGCCGTTTAAAATGGGTCAAAATCGCTCCCAAAGAAATCGGTTACAAACAAACATACAAACATACAGGTGAAGCTAATAAAAAGCGTGTAAAAAGAAATTAACTAAACCACTAAGTATTACTTATAGACAGTATGTACTAATTTGAGTTTTTCGGCAAATTTGTTTTAAATACATCTGCAATGGTCTGATTTTGATAGGTACACAAATTCCCTTATACTACTAGTTCACTTATACATTTTTTACATCATTTTATACATTTAACCGGTTTTATTAATTACTGCTTCATAAGGGACGTTTTGTACAGTTATTTGTAAGGCATAACTGTTCAAAACAACCCTGATGATGCTGTATTTAGCAAAACCAGTTGTATTTGTCAAAAAATATAAGTTTTGTCACACAAACACACACGCAGGTGTGTGTTGGAGTAATTTTAACATATTGTTATCTTGACTGTTGGTTGAGTGGTTAGCGACCCTGACTACGCAATCGACGGGGCTCAGGTTCGATCCCCGACGGGGACAAGCATTTGTGTGATGAGCATAAATGTTTGTATTTCCGGGTTTGGGTGTTTATTAAATACTAGCTGTTGCCAGCAACTGTCCGTGCAGACTTCGTTTACTCTGCACTGCTCCTCCCCCGTAGGTGATACCGTGATAATATGTAGCCTATATGTTGACCCGAGCTGTTAGTAATATTCATGCAAAATTTGAAGTAAACCCATGCAGTACTTTTTGAGTTTACCCCGGACATACATACAAACAGACAAACAGGCAAAAATTCTAAAAACTATATTTTTGGTTTCGATATTGATTGTAGATCGGGCCTCAAGTATTCTTTTAAAAAAATATTCAATGTACAGTTTTGACTTTCCTATGATTTTATTATATGTATAGATATTCTAGTATCTATATATGTATTTCTACATATTAGTATCATTGACTAACACCCATAACACAAGCAAATAATTTGCTTACTTTGGGGTTAGATCAGAGTGTAATTTGTCTTGTGAATATTTATTTTATTTATTTATTTATTATTTATTGTGCATATTGGTAACCTGTACAACTAATACAAGGAAATAACAAATAACTTGTTATTTACATTTTAAATGGAGAGCTCTTAATAACGTTTGACACTTTGTTTGAATTGTTTTCAATGTTTTTTGTTCAATGTTGCTAGTCATATAGAATATTAATTTACATAACCATAAACACGTATCTTAATATAGAACCATCTAGTGGCACATTAATGCAGCTGCCATAGATAAAAACTCATTTATCATGGACAAGTCGTAGTCGCCTTAACGCTTAATGCCAAATGTTATTCGGCTACTGTATTCACCCGGATGTTCAAGTGGTTACAGTCAAAAGTTCTATTAAAAATTACTTCAACTATCACAAGCTTGAAAGAATTTATAATTATATTAAAATTCAATGTAGAATTCAGTTTTATCTCAAAATAAAAACATCTCAATATTTAAGTGAGATCAGAAACATACCTTATTTTTTAAAATCTTATATTCTTGGTTGTATGATGATTGACTTTTGTCTAACCAACTACTGTATGCATGAGTAATGCTGTGTATGCTATTTTTAATATGGAGACATAATTCTTCTCTCATTAGCGAGAAGTATATTCTTTGTTCTGTTACTATTAGGTGCTTACTATTTAATTGTACTTGATGTGATGGTAAGTGAAATATTTGAAAATGCAAAATTATATTAATATACAGTGCTGAAATATTATATTGTTTCAATGTAAAAATTGTTACTTAATTAGTTAAATAAATAAGTAATAAGATCGTATTTACATAAGTAGTAAGTATAAAAATACAAAAACTGACCAAGTGCATGTTGGGCCACATGCAATATAGGGTTCCATAGTTACTATTCATACATAGTCCAAGAATGTGGACTAGGAAGAAGGCTTTTTTATTGTTTCAGGTTATGAACATTTAACTTATTTAACACATATGACAGACATATCTGCCCCACAAATTCACTGTTTATAAAATGTATAGATTTTATAAGTTGGTTAACTATTACTTATAAGCTTGTGAAACCTACTTAGCTGTGATATTTTTTCCTTTTAACTTCATTATATACAGGTTGACTGGTAAAAGACTCGATTCTGATACTGAATATGTAAAAAGTCAGTACTTAAATTTTAACCAAATTATCCAATAATAATAATAAAGTTTAGTACAGACATCCACGCACAGATGTTGAAGTTCATTGTCTACGAAACAGCATTTGCCACTGCCGCACACGCCAGTCTAACCACATGCCTACTGCCTGTGCTGCAACTATAATTTTTGTATATTACTACACTGACATTTACTATGTAATTTAACAAATTCCCGTTTTATTATATTTTTATTGGTTATACATATATGACCATTAACTATCATGTCCTTTATAATATGTAAACTTTTACTAGTCAACCAACACAAGTAGTAAAAACTACTATTAATTTTGTCATATCTAAAACCAATTGTTAAGCTGGTAGAGATCTACTATCTCTTTAACATTTGTAGCTTAAAACTGCACAAATGGACCCCTTCATTCATCAAATCATTTTTATCATGAATCCAGACTATTTTTTAATAAACTATCCATTAATACCTCACACAATGGGGTATGCTACAAATAATAAACATTCCCAATTTACGTGTAACGAATTTTAAAAAAATATTTTTCAAGATTTTATTTTACCATTTTGTAGACGTGACTAATATGTATTTACATTCATACCGAATCATAACTTTCTAGTATGATGAATCTCTCAGCTAAATTACAGATGGACTTATGGGCAGACCGATAGACATGGAAAAATTATAAGATTTCCTTGTAGACTTTAGAGGCTTAAAAAAGTAACTTACTACTTATATTAATACCAGTTCCTGGTGTAAAAGCAACTGATACTTGCTACTTGTTTTATAGATGGCATATATAGTCATATTCAGAGAAAATTACAAATTTTTACACACATTTTAAGGATTACATTCTCCAAATGTAACTGTACTAGTACTTTATAAACACAAATACAACAAATGGGAACAACTACACACCCTACTGAATAACAGCACTCCTGACATCAATCACACATTGCTATGCATCTTGCATGACTTAACTTGTAGAAGTCCTCAGATATTTCAGACAAGTTGTATTAGCTAAAATCTTTAGCAATGTCGCAGACTAGTAAAATTGGAAAGCAAGATTATAGTTTGACTTGACAATAATAAGGGCAGTATTAACACAGGTAGTTTGCATTTAGGTAGTCTTAGATAATTAAAATTAAGGTCTTCAGGTAACTATTACTGTAGTTTGTTCATTGTTGTGAGATATTAATTTAACCTGTGTAAAATCTCTGCATAATAAGATGATGAAATTAGTATTTTGTTGGAGCAAAAGAATGTTAAAATACTCCTAAGTACAAAGAATGTTAATGTACAGCCACAATTACAAATGAGTATATCTAAGCAGGTATTTTTGAGGCTGATGTTTGATATGAAAAAAATCCAAGTAATATACGTAATATAAAATAATTAAATGTACATACATCGTCATATTCCTTCAGGCCTATGTAGGGCGGAACGCTGGCACTAGGTGACGTCCCAAGCTGAAAAAAAAATTATTATTTCATTTCGTTTTTCTTATCTTTCATTACAGTAATTAATCACTAATAAGCGTACCACAGGGGTAACAAAATGATCTTCTGGCCTTCGTTCTGGAGTATCATCTTTGCTCGCGGTCAAAGATTCCATTCCGCTGTCGTTTTGGTCGCTTTCATCGGGTAGATCCATAAACATGTTATGCATAAGTTATTAGACTAGATTATTTGCAATTAGTTAATTATCAAAGACTGTTTGTTATCAGACAGTAATTGATATAATTTCCTTTCTTTCTAACCCAATTCTCACTTCGTTAAATTCCAATTCACATTTCACCAAGCATTTCACACACTGACAACTGACAAATGACAAGAGACAGGATCCAGATAATACACAGTACATAGACAATACATACTTAAAACCATAAAGCTCTTAAAACCGAAAAGTGCTTTAAAGGGTAAAGAACGGGAGTTTTTACTTGGGAGTTTATAGAATTGTATAGACATTTATTTAACAAAATCACCAGTATGGTTGTCGCCAAAACTTCGTCGTCAGACATGGTGACGAAAATATTGATAAGACTGGTTTGTCAATTTTATTCAGTTAATTTATTGAACGTTTGGAATCAGAGTATTCGATATTAGTTCAAAATAAAAGTATTGCGCAATATTATTGTAGATCTAGGGGCCGCCTAATGAACATGCAGTCAAATTGCAACAAATGACTTCGATTACCCTATTTCTATTGAATATAGCATAATACTCTGTGCTCTTAAACTCAGCAGTTAATTTCCATTAATCAATTTCCTTTCAATTGATCTTTGTCCTTGTAAAAAGAATAGATCAACTGCCCTACTAGACCGGGAGATGATGCCACAAAATATTAAATGATTTGTACCAGGATGGCGGTTCTTCAGATATCTAATTAGGTACGTAATGTAAACATGGGTAACTCAGCGAAATGCCTTGCGTTAACTCAGTAACTCAAGTGCAGTGTACTGCGCCGGCTCATTGTGCTAACTCAAAATTGCGCCATGGTGCAACAAATCTGACGCAGCCCGCGGGTAAAGAGAAGTGAGCAGCGAGCTAAACATGCGCCGTGCGCCACGCTACAGATTCATAACACAAACAGCGCACAGCGCATGAATTGCGTTGGTTCATTGGTAACTCAACAAGTGAGTCGTGATACATAAGAGTCATGACTCATGATAATTGTGCACATGAATGAGAGTTTACTGCTTATAGTCTCTAATTAGTCTGTGGTATAATTAACTATGCTGCGCCGTGCGCTAACACAATTTGAATAAGTGAGTTGACACACCAACTCAGTGAATTGAATTAGCGCAATTGCGCGGCGCAGCGCAGTGTTACACATGTCTAACGTAATGTCAAAAAGGAAATGGTTATTCTATCTATTATAGACTTCCTGAAAATTCGAACTGATTTGGTCTAGGAGATTTTGAGAAATTTTGAAAAAACACTAAAAAAAATTTTGACGAAACAGTATTTTTTTTATATATCTTGCAGATTTATGTACCAATTGATTATAAAAACTAATCAGCTCTATTCCTCAAAAAACTACGTCTAATACCTAAATGGAATCAAAACCGGTTTATCCGTTTGGGAGTAATCGTTGATCAAATATTTTGAAAAAAGTGTTTTTTTGGCAAAACTTCGAAATTTTTCAACCAATCATTTTTTGGTATTCTACTACTAGTACTAGTACTAAAAAATTACGTCAAATGCCATTTCAATAATCAAAACTTATAGCTTTTCAAATATTAAAATTACGTTGTTTTTATCAAACTCACTTATTTTTTTTTAAATTACTTTCAAGTTAATTTACCGATTGACTTAAAAATCTTATCAGCTTTTCTCCTTTAAAACTGCGTCAAACGCCGTTAATTTAATCAAAATCGGTCAATTTGTTTGAGATTTATCAATGAAGAAATTTAAAAATAAAATGTATTTTTATATTTATTACTTAACTAAAACAATATTTTAGATTTTAAAAAATCAGTTGAATGCCGTTTTCAAAATCGTTTTCAAAATATACAATTTATTTTTTAGATACAATTGTATCAAAACGAACAAAATATAATAATGCCACGTTGTAAAAAAATATTTTACGTATTTTAAGTCATATTTTTAAAACGTGCCGGTAAAATAAGTTTGGCCATTGATATACACAATCAGTGTCTCAAAAACGGCGTACAGTTTTAAATTGTGCGTTCTCTTCAAAGTTCAAATAGAATCCCGTCGTTCGCGTCACTGCGCGCACATCAAAAATACAGAAGAGTTCTCTGATAAATTGTAAAATACGACATCATGAATGACAAAAAAATATAAGATATTGTATTTTCGGTAAGTTTAAAAGTTTATCGATTTATTTTTGTCATTTATATGACTAAATATAGAGGTAAACTAGCTGCAGCGTGCAGCCCGCTGCACTATGAGTTTTTGGTGAATCCCGCGGAATCGCCTAACTTTTCCGGGATAAAAAGCCTATGTGCTATTCCAGGTCATTATCTACCCGTGTGCCAAATTTCATTCAAATCCGTTCCGTAGTTTTTACGTGATTGAGTAACAAACATCCATCCAAACATCCAAACTTTCGCATTTATAATATTACTAGCTGTTGCCAGCGACTTCGTCCGCGCGGATTTCGTTTACTCCGCACAGCACATCCTCCATAGGTGATAGCGTGATAATATGTAGCCTACATGTTGATCCGATCTGTTAGTAATATTCATGCAAAATTTAAAGTAAATCCATGCAGTACTTTTTGAGTTTACCCCGGACATACATACAGACAAACAGACAAACAGACAAAAAATCTAAAAACTATATTTTTGGCTTCGATATCGATTGGAAATCACTCCCCAAGTATTCTTTTAATAAAATATTCAAGGTACAGTTTTGACTTTCCTACGATTTTATTATATGTATAGATAATATAGATAATATAAATGTATGATTTTCATTTTGTCTTAAAAATTTACTCAACGCTCCAAATATAATACGACAATATTTCAATGGTCACTTTTTCAGTAAAAGGACAATGCATTACAACCAAGGAAGTTACATTCTACGCGGAATGACTACACGCGCTTCAAAACCGTTCCGAAGAATATCACGACATGGGTGGAGTGTGTCTCTTACTAGTAAATAAAGCCCCAATCGCCATTTATAAGTGCGGCCATGCGTAGTTTGCAAATTACTACTAAGTAATCCTACTAATTTGAGAAACAGTTTTTGCATTGCATAAGTAATTACGTAATAATTAAAATAAGCACATTTTAGAACTCACTATGTTAATTACAATACATTTTATTTTAATTTATTTATCGACATGTATGAATAAAAAGGATTTAACGATTACCGAATATGTGAAAATCTACCATTTAGATAGTTTTATTTACACTGGCAATAGCAAGAAAGGGACAATATCCACTCTTGTCGTTGTCTTGCTCAGAACGTTTTTCCCCTCTGTTAAGTAAGAAACAAATGTCAACTTTATTTGTTACGAAATAAAGTACATTTTTATTTTTCAAATATTGCTTCGTAACAATTCCAGTTATAGTATATAAGTTCCTTGATTACAAGCTCCTTTTAATTGAGTCGAATAATACAAATTGATCCTGTTATTAATTATCAGTGAAGTCGATTTTTTATGACGTTCAATTTTTTTTATTATTAATTTTGAATAGGTACCTTTTATAGTTGTTAACTGACTGCCAAAAAAAGAAGAGGGCGTCAATTCGTCGATTTTAAAATGTTTGTTTATGTACTACTTATTTTGAAGACCAACTTAGGTGATTCTTTTTGTTCTATTTGTACGAATATAAAATAACAATATTCTAGTCTTTGATTGACCCTGTATGAACATTATAGTGATTTTTATGATGAACTTTGGAGATACATTACGAAACTCTTAATATAACAATAGGGTATCACAAGTAACAACGAATTTTGTTCTGTTTACACGTGTTTTTGATAACGCTTTTTAAGTGGAACGAACAGGTTGAATTAAGAAATTAATTTTAATAGAATATTGTTTTTGATTGTGGATATCTTATACTATACATAATATATTATAAACGTTTAAAGTTTGTATATTCGTTACTAATATCATAAAAATGGCTGCATCAATTTAGATTTGGACTCAGATATTAGATGACTTGGAATAGCAAATAGAATACTTGTTATTCAGGAAAAATTGGTTGATCCTGTGTGATTCACCAAAAACTTTAATAACGCAGCAGTCTGCAGCTAGTCTCAATTTTCTTTGTAACACAATAAAATGTAGAGAATGGACATCAATTGTCAGATGATAAATACAGAAATATTTTAAGCCAATTCATTCAAATAGCGTCTGTTCTGAACATTTTTGTATTAGTTAAGCCTTGGTAGCTTAATGACCCTAAAATTTTAAATAGTTACATTGAGGATTGGAAGGAACCTTAGTACTGCTGTACCTGTAAAATATTACTTCATACATATACCTAGTAATAGTTAGCTGTATTATTATGTTACTCATGATTATTTTTGATATTACTGATTGAAATATCTAATGGTGGTGATGATAATGCAAACATTAAGGGCAAAGAAAGGCATTAATGATTAGCCTCGATGTAGCTAATGCCTTTGACAGATCTTAGCATAAATCACTTCTCTCAAAGCTGTTATCTTAACTACAAAAGTGGATCGCCAGCTTTTTGGAAGACCGCAACTTCAGAGTCATAGATGCCAGTGTACGCTTCGAGACAAAAATAATTAACACAGATTTACCTCAAACCTCTGTGCTATCACCTACGCTGTTTCTTCTGCACATCAATGATATTTTGGCAAATAACAGCATTATTGAGTTGAGATGTCAACGAGAGATGCTCTATATACAGGAGGCTAAAATTGAGACATCTCTGAAGCGATTCTTAAAACGAACAAGACTCGGGCCTGTGTTTTATCCACCAAAAAATCAAGGCTCTACAACTGAGGAACATCTTCCTCACTAAGTGTTGAAATGGCAAAGAACGTCCAGTTCCATAATCATTTGGAGAGTAAACTCAGTAATTTCAAAGAAACAATTGGTATTATCGTACCAGACGACACTTCACATCTGGCCATTTACATATTTGTGATTTACAAAGCGCAAAGTTAACCATATATAGAGTGAAAAATACTCTAACATGTCGAACCTTAGTAACCAATTCTCTAATTTTATAAAATTCAACTTAGACTGGTAGGGCTTTTAAATAATCCAGCTCTTATTATAGCGACAGGTTTGAGTGTCAGTTTTGTTCGGGACTGTGTATCTTGGATATTTTATAAAAACGTTCGACACTCGTAGTTTATTCGACACGTTCGATTAACGGCCACGCGATTGAGCCGCCATTGCCAGCGCTATGACCATTATTTTATTTTTTGTTATCACGTAATTAAATTCCTGAAGAACCGCCATACTGGTATCAGTATGGTGGTGGTAATACTGAAATCATCCAATATTTTATGTCATCATCTCCCGGTCTACCTATACTGCTAGGCATCTTGCAAAGTAGCGAAATAAGACTAATATTAATACGTGAAGTAAAAACTTTGTACCCCATTTGCCAACAATTACGCGAATGGTGGAGTGGAATGGTTTACATTGCGGAGAACATCAAAAACTTAATATTTTTATTAATATTCATTAGAAATAGGTACATTAAATTCATAAAAATGAACATTGCACACACTACATTCATATGAAAATGCCAATGTCAAATTTAAAAGAGATTTTATTTTTTAGTCCATGGCCGAAGTTCGACCAAAGGGCGATCGCTAGGTGTTATTAATTTGTAAAAACAAATAAAATTTGAGTGTCTGTAATGTTAAAATAACCGCTTTTTACCAAATGCATGTGAATATATACACGGTACATATCGTACGACGGCTCAAATAGTGTCACAAGTCAAAAAAGCAAATAGTCGAGAAAAAGGTGTTTTTTTTTTATTTCACTTTTGGAGCTTTAACTCATAATCTAACAAAGTTAATAAGTGTGTCAGTGAGTTACAATGGTTTTTAAGTTCAATAAAATGAGGCATAAAAAATCTTGAAATAAAATATTTTTTCAATATTTTTTTGAGTTGTGACACTTAATGGATTAAAAAACGAATATTATGGGAAATTTCGTATAATTAAAGCGTCACAAAAATATTTTCTTTTTAAGAAATACAATAGGTACCTAGGAACATAAAATAGTTACTCTCAATAACTCGGCAATAACTGTTAATATAAATTTACTCTTTAATCATTTAACTCAAACATGTCTCAACTTTTTAAAACTAATAACAGCAACAAGAGTAATTAAAGAAATCACATAAATTTTTCATCACATATACTAATACAAATCAGCAAATAACACTATTATATGCAATATTTAGATGCACGACCACCATGCGCGCAAGCTGTGACGTGTCACTGTTTATGTTTGATACGACGTTACTTACTTTCATTTAACACTATACGGTCGGACCGATTTAGATGGGACTTTCACTGGCAGATATCTGATGTAATAAGGAGTAACATAGGCTACTTTTATTTAAAAATAAACACGCGGACGTAATCGCAGGCACAGCTAGTAGACCATAATAACAAACATTCAAATCAAAACATTGTGACTTATTACTAAGTGGGAGTTGTGCAACGTCTCGACCGGGATTTGGTACCACCGTCTTACCTATACCTACCGCAATGGCGTCGGTGCTTTTCACTCACTAGGAGGGTAAGTTAAACTTACACGTCATGACGTGGCATTCCAACCTTGGCACATGGATAGCAATGCACCACTTACAACTTTCGGTTCTATAGGCTATATATCAGAACTATCTGCTGACTGCTTGTATCTATCCTATGAAATAAAATAAATAAGTAAAATCCAAGATCGCATCATCAGAATTCAATTAAATAAAAGTGTTACCAATTTAGAGTCGTCGATTATAATAATAATAATAATTATTGAAATTTGAAAAACTTCAAAAACAAAGAAAAATATCGACACGCAGGATTTGAATGTGCGATCCATTTCCTAAAGCCCGAAATTGATGGAATCGGTCATACAGTAAAGAAAAATTTCGCCACTCGAGCCTGTCGACACTAGCTCAGTGGTAGGGCATCCCGGCTTTAGGGAATGGCTCGTTGGTACAAATCCTGCGTGTCGATATTTTTTTTTGTTGTTTTTAAAGTGTTTACTAGGACCACATATTCAGTTAATGTATGTCTCTCCGCCAATCAAAAAGAGACTTAAGATATCCAGGAACAGACGGATCGTATTATATAGAAAACACAGTGCATCATTCTAAAGCCTCTATGCTGTCGTATAGGCAACCACTTAAGAGCTGATTGCTAATACACTTTATCAGATCTTTATCTTAGAAAATATATTATGTTAGATATTCTATATACAAGTTTTAATTTATATTCAATATTTCGTTACCTGACAATCATTTGGGGAGCTACAAATACATGGAGCTTCTATTGGCATATTATTTTATGAGGTAGCCATTTCAATAAATCGTCAATAAACGTTAAAAAAATTATCACTGTCAAAAAGATAAATTGTGAATAAACAAAAATATTCCGAATCAAATTAAAAACAAAAAGTTAACACACTATCAAAGAGTATGTAATGCATAACAATTAGGCCATCTTTAAATATTAAGCGTCCCCCCATCCCGTGGTAACCGTACCTACTACTACGCATAGATATATTACTAGAACTTAGAAGTGACTATAAATGGGACTTGGGTTCGAGATATATATATATATATATATATATATATATATATATATATATATATATATATATATATATATATATATATATATATATATTTTTTTTTTCTATGCATTAGTATAGTTGATTGACACTCATACAAGCAAATAATTTGCTCACTTTGAGGTTAGATCAATTCGTGTAATTTATCCAGTGAGTTATTTCCCCAGATTTTAAGTCCAGATTTTTTATATTAAACTAGCTAACCCGCGCAACTTCGTCTGCATTACATAGGAGTGGGTCATATTACAATTCTAGAGGAATTGTAATATTTTTTTAATTAATCCAGGAACCACTTAAAAACTTGATTAAATATATTAAAACAAACAATCATACCTACAGTCTTAGAGAAATAACGCTCAGAGTGATAATTGCATTCAACGTTTCGTTCGTATTTTAGGCCAAAACCGTATTGATATCCGCGTAGGCTTCGTGTAATTACTTGCGTTGACACGCACACAAAGACTCGAATAATGTTGCAAGTAAATAATTTTTTTCCCAAGACGGTATTTAAAATATTTCTCCCTCACATGTATACAAATAGTTTTTCATATAACATTAATAGTCATTTAGTATAAACTTGAAACTTTTTATTCGGTTAGGTAAAATATTTTAAATGCCGGGAAATATTCTAGATGTTCTCAAGATGATATTCCAAAGCTATTTAACCTTATATTTTTTAGTTTTTGTGCTTTTATTTGTTATTTAAAATATGTTTTACCTCGCTGAAATAAAGATGTCTTGTTTCATGATTTTTCAACAATGAAAGATCATAAAATGAAGAAACCGATTGTTCTCACTATTTTAGAGGTTATCTCGTTTCTCGATAATGTGAGTAAAATTATCACAAAAATTCTATACATTTGGTATAACTGGTTGAAGCCGTCAGCCCGCTGCGTCACGAACATTTTTTCTAGGATAACTTTCTTAATAACTTTCGTTTCTAGGATAAGTAGTATCCTGTGTGCTTTTCCAGGTCATCATTTTCATATGTACCAAATTCAATCCAAATCGGTACAGCCCTTTTTGCGTGATTGAGTAACAAACAAACACCATTCATATATCCAACCTTTCGCGTTTATAATATTAATATACTTAGATTACTCAATTTAGTAGGAACACATTAACACATTCGTAGAAAAAATAATATTTAACAACTTGAAACTTTGCAAGTTTAGCTGCTAGGTGTCTACTTGTATTTTTATTCATAGAAGACAATATTTGCTCATAATCTGTAATTTTGGCAGTTAACTTTGGCCTTTGAGTATGTAATATATCTATGTATGAGTTTGCTATGACTTTGATTTCCTCCAAAAGCGGTGGCGGCATTAAACGGACGAAATATGATGGCCGTAAAAAGACGATCGTAGGCACGTGGAATTTAGAGACTAGGACGGCCGTCTTTTTACGGTGAACAGACCATAAAGTCGTGTGCTATACGTGTCAACGGTTGCAAATGGACGAACTTGATTTAGCGTTACTTGTGTATTCGGAAGATGAACAATCATTAGAAGATGAAAATAATTGTGTAGACCTTACAGGAAAGTGATTTATACAAAGCTTGTACTATCGATTGTGCTTTTCAAATTGTAGTGGGTCGTCGTCTGCACTGCAATGACAAAAATTTTGAGAATACTTTCGTCTTATCTTCCCGAATCTCCCCGACTTCACGCCATAACTTTTGCTTCATCTGCGTCTGTCTGTAATCTTTATGCGTTACATTATATAATATCTCATAAACCCGCACAAACAAAATTAAAATTTCTTCGTCCTCGCTGCTCCAATTGATGAAACTCATTTTGCACAATAAAAAGGCACGCAGTAATTATATTATGTTTGAAAATGGCTTCATCGCTATCGAAAAAACTTTCACATTTTTTCATCCGAAACCGACAAGATGGCCGTCGTGCAAATGGCGGTGTTACGGTGTCTATTACCGTTCTCTAGGAAACCGCACCATTCTGTTAACATAAACAATGTTCTAATGTCATTCTCTGCTGTATTACGACTGCTTCATGACGCCACCATTTTGGAAGAAACAAGAACTTTAGATTTTTGACAATGCTATTCTAACTTTAACCCTTATAAAGGCAAGGGGAAATTATTTCCCACCACCACTTTCTTCTAAAAATGTTTTTTTTTTGCTCACTAGTAGATCATTAAAATAAACTCTAACTAGCAACTCACTTTTTAATAGACTTTTTTATTTTTATTTGGCAATATTTTTGACATTTAATGGCGTTTAGCACGATTAACTCAAACGGTAACTGATTTATATTGATACTAGATTGATTAATTAACATTATTTTGTATTGTTTTGTACGCCTTCTTATGATTTCTTACTCGAAAAATGATCAAATTAAGAAGTCGGAAAATTATTCCCTTTGCCTGATGACGTCTTCATACTTTCTCGTTTTCGATATATAATTATGTATTTAAATTTGTTAGCAGTTTTGTTATTCGTATTCCATTTCTACCCATTTTCGCATATTACTAAACTTTGTTAGTTCTATCAATGCTATAATAAGTTATAATATACCTACCTACCTTTTTACATATTACCATCTAAAGATTTTTCATTGACAGGTCTTAGAACCATGAATAAGAAAAAAGAACTTTAAGCCAGCGGGAGTTAGAACGCGTCGTTGTAAACTTGTCTGATTTATTGAGCTTCTTCCAAATTACACGAGCAAAAAAAATCGGCCGGTTTTATTCAGAAATAAAAAGGCTCGAACTTCGGCGTAACAGATGAGATCCGCCTTCTCAATGTTGGTGTCCATCTCCCTGAGGAAGGCAACAGCTACAAAAGATGTTGTTTTTGTAGCACGAAGAAAGAAGAAAAAAGAACCAAAATTTTATGTTATACCTGTCAAGTTGCCTTATGTCCGAAAAAATGTTTCAAAGCTTTTCATGAGGCTTCACCGGATGAATAACTTTTGTACTTCTAATAAAACAGTCATTGTATAGATACTTGTTGTGTTTTATTTTATATAAATGTACATATAAACATTTTTTTTTCTAGTAAGAAAAATATAACAACCGAACCCAGGAGTACCCACCCACCAAAAATTAGGTACTTCTTTTAGTCCCCCCCCCCCTCCTCTTTTGACAAGATTTTTGGTTTCTACGGTATCAATTCAGCCTAAATTCTCCTTCAGTTACAAAATTACTTATTAAGGGTTAAACCTTTCAATGCGGCTGGCGTAATATTACATAAAATCTAAACCCTTTTATCACACGTAATAAACGAGCCGATGTACAAGAGGATACTCTGCTATAAGGTGGTTAAAGAACACAACAACCCTCTATGATAATAAATCTAATTGCAGAAAAGTACTTACTTATATTTATTTATTTATTTTATAGAAAAGGGGGCAAACGGACAAGAGGCTCACCTGATGTAAGTGATCACCGCCGCCCATGGACAACCACACTATCGGAAGATTTGCAGTTTCGTTGCCGGCCTTTTAAGAAAAAGTAGGCTCTTTTCTTGAAGGTCCCTAAGTCGTATCCGCTTGGAAAAACCCCTGCCGGCAATTGTTTCCACAGAGGAATAGGTAATATAATAGATATATGTGTCATATGGTACTTAATTATAGGTAGCTTCTTAATTATGTACAAATAATTTATTACTCTCTACGAAAGATTATGTACGTATAAACATTTGAGAAACATGTACCGAAGATTTTCTTTTTTTTTAATTATTGACTTTTAAGCTATTGAGATCTAGACATTTGTATCTTCAATTAATTAATTTAAAATCATTAATTTTAATTTGTTTGAGGTTTGATTTCACATAAAGATTGATTAATAATATATATGGCAGCACCAATGTTGTCTATATAATTTGGAAAATGTAGTATTAATCATGAACCATTTAGTATAGATGGAGCTAACACTCGTATTAATCCATTGAAATTAATACCCACGTTATATCTCATTCTATGAGGTATAGCTATCTGTTTTTAAACAGTTGTGTTAGAAAGAGTGGATGAGACCTTCGAAGATAACAGCAGTATTTAAAATTGTGTTTCAAGTAGGTATTAGAAGTGCTGCCTCCAGTTATAATATAACTTTATGGTATTTATACGCCAACCGAGTCTGCCAACAGAATTTCATTAGACACTAGCTGTTGCCCGCAACTTCGTCCGCGCGGACTTCGTTTACGCCGCACGTGCACAGCTCCTCCATCGTATGCGATAGCGTGATAATATGTAGCCCATATGTTGACCCGACCTATTAGTAATATTCATGCAAAATTTGAAGTAAATCCATGCAGTACTCTTTGAGTTTACCCCGGAAATCCATACAGACAAACAGATAAACAGACAAAAATTCTAAAAACTATATTTTTGGCTTCAATATCGATTGTAGATCACACCCCCAAGTATTCTTTAAAAAAATACTCAATGTACAGTTTTGACTTTTCTACGATTTTATTATATTTAAAGATAACAATACGCCCTCACACAGAAAGTGCATAGGGTGCATAGTCATTGGGACGTTACGTCATGCTCATCGTTACTGTAGAAAAGTGAACATGATAAAATGTCGTCTGTAGAGAAAGCGACATTGAAAATAATCTTTCATACCATTTTAAGAATTGAAGAGCTTATTTTAAAAATTCGCTTTTACTTTTTCATATTAAGTGTTTTGTGGATATCTAAGGTTTTTTCATTGTATTTTCTTAAAAATCTAGAGACTTTTCATGTTGTTCTAGGCCAAAAAGTAAATTAATATTTAATCCCTACATATGTCCAGCCCATTAACCTCTAAATATATTTCTATGGTCCAGCCCTAGGGAGTTTTTATATGTAAACGGCAACACTGGTCTGCTCTATAGTCTGTGGTAATTTTGAATGTCATTTGTATATATTACAGAAATAAAATAGGTAGGAATATTTGAATTAATTGGTACATAGGTACACAATGTACATACAAAATATTTCAGAATAAATGGAGTAAATTATTAAAAAGAAAAACTTAAATATTAATACTTCAGAGGTTTTGTCTGCTTAAAATTGTGAAATGTGAACGTTTCTGAGTTGTACTCGGTTAACTGAGCATTGGTCTTACAGTTTAAAGTCTTAATCATTTTTTGTTGTGTTTCTTGTTTTGGGTATATTAATATTACAAATTTAATAAATATATCAAAAATAGTGCCACCTGCTACATCTTTATTGAATATCAAGACAAGGTAAGTTTTTGTTAAGATTTTCTAATTCAAGAACGGAATTTAGGTTTTAGCACGAGATAAAGAAAACAAGTTTTCTTTATTTCGTGGGTTGTAGTATATCTTTTTGTTATATTGTAGATATAATAGTTTGATAGGAATTCATGGAAGCGAGATTTTGTGTTAGGTTGAGGTTTGGTAACTACATATTAACTCTTATCATTTGTGTTAAAAGCATTCCAAAATCTGTTTTCTCTTGAATGTTATATTGTATTTTAATGAAGGTAATAAGGGAAATATAAAGCATTACTTTATTAAATGTGACATTAATAAGACTAATCATTTGTATATTCCTGTAAACTTTTTGATCTGTGCTTTGAAGAATAGGCCAACTGGACTTCTGTCAGGCAGGTTGTTAGTGTCAGTTACATCTTTCGTGTCTATAGGCAATATTTTCTCTTCCCATCAAGAGAGACATCTGCTTGTTTTCCATCTTATTTTACAGTGAAAAAATCTCAATTACACATTTGCCTGACCTAAAAAAATGAAAAAATATACATTTCTTAACTCAGATTATTTAAGTTCTCAGGGGCACCCTTTTAAGCACACTAATGCTTGTGTAGAGTTTCAATATTGTGTTAGTGTCTAGTTATTGCTAGAACTTGTCTTGACAAATGATAATTATACTGATATTGATACAGCAGAGAGACATATTATAATTTATTGCAATAGTATTAGATTTTAATTTAGAAGTTTAATATGAAGTTAAAAAATAAGGAGAATTGTTAAAATCATTTGTTCTTACTAAAAAAATAATTTGTTTTTAATTGTGACCTGTGTTTTGATATAAGGCATGACTTACATCATGATGTACATGATGTTAGTCATGACTTATATCAAACTAATTCAATCATGCCAACTACAACCTACTTTACACATACATTAATATGTGAGTAACTAGTTTAAAAAACAGCTTAATGTCACGAAATTTATGTTGTATCAAAAGTACTTGTCTCCATTAGTTAAAGTACTGATGTATGGCTTCACTAATTGTAGTGTTTTTACTGCTTTACTAGGATTAAACTTGATGTCGTAAGTCTGCTAATAATGAATTGATAATCCTATAATAAAATGTAAAGCTTCATTATTATATTAAATATTGTACTAAATTTTAGTAACATATTTGTAGGGTTGTCTAATGCTAATAGGTTCAGTGGTGGTAGAATTTGAGAGCCACAATTCAAATGTTGAATAGTGATAAAAAGTCTCCTTTGCATCTAAACTGGTACTAAACAACAAAATATACTAAAAATTAAAACAAATACAAAAAATTAAAATATTAAGAGGGTGGGGCCCCATACAATAAAACCTGTTTTTTTTCATATTTTTCAAGAATGATGGAACAGAACCCTTTGTCGGCCAGTTTTTTAACTTGCAAGATGAAAGCTTAAGTAAAGTAAGCATTCAAGAGAATGTATCAAAGCGCAAAGGGGAAATACTAAAACCAAGATTTTCTTTATTCCAAAAATTTCCCAGACTCATCATTCATAACACAAGCGATTTTGACTTTGAACATCTTTTGAATGACAAATACTAGACCAAGAAGAAGAATTTTCTACATCTTTTAAATTAATTAATTAAAATATA
Source organism: Apodemia mormo (assembly GCA_036924255.1). Classification (NCBI taxonomy): domain Eukaryota; kingdom Metazoa; phylum Arthropoda; class Insecta; order Lepidoptera; family Riodinidae; genus Apodemia; species Apodemia mormo. The sequence goes on along the minus strand of JAUPFN010000012.1, from coordinate 29,872,642 downwards.
CTGCTAGGAATAATTAAAAAATATATATTGAGTCGAATAACTCCATTTATCATATTTGAAGTGTTACTATTGTATGAAACTTTATCTTCAAATTGTCATTTTGATTTCTCTCACAACTACTTCTGTGTATCTGTATTTGCAACATCATGTTTCATTGATAGAAAATTATATAGTCTACTATTACAATTATCTGTAGGATGTTTCTGCGTTTCATAAAAAAATCATTTTGAGGCTGAGTATTCCAAAAAAAAGGCAAAATAACATACCTGCAGTCAAATATGAGGGCTAAAATGACTAAAATTTTCAAGTTAACAGATATCAATATGGCTACGATATATACTATTTCTAGTCCCGGTACATGAGGCTACAAGTACTTTCTAGTCCGATGAATTAAGCGGGCACTGAGCTTTTAGAACGAATCGATATTTTGGCCTTCTATGCGGATGGGGGGAAGCGGATGGTTCTGACTAGGATGGACGATAAGGGGATTTTGATATTTCCATTTTATCATTAAAATTTTTACACATTTAATAAATATCAAGTGTATAAGTTTTAGAAAACATGATGTTTTGCTATTATTTAAAAACTGATGACCTTACATTAAGTGTTTACACCATACTAAGGGTTTTCCATTTTGTTCAGAGGTAGCTTTGAATTTTTTCTATAGAGGAACCACTAGTTATTGTGTTTCCAAGTTGTATAATTTATGGCATGAATACTTTAGTATCTTACTTATTAATTACATAGCTAAATCTTTAATAATAACTATGTAGCAAGGAATCTACCAAATGCATTATTTCAAAATTAGTTCAGTGCAGGTTTAAGAAAATCATCAAAAACTAACGACAACTAAACTTGAGGTAATAAAAAAAAGTGTGATTAAAGTACATCCATTTTCTTATTACATTAAAAAGTACATACCTTTAACTTAAAAATTCATCACTAACACGTTACAAAATACATAAACTCCTCTCACACATACCTATGCTTACTTACTTATTATGATATTAAAGAATTTTTAGCCGGTAAAATTAAATGTTAATGGAAAGAAATATAAGTTTGTTGAATTGTCCTTAAAAATTTTAATGTACCTAGTAAAATTTTGTAAGTAGTGAACATTTTGTAAATTATAAAAAATTTAATTACACAAAATATGAAACTTGTAATTATAAAAATAACTTGTAATATGAAATCATCATTGTACATTTATAATAAGTACATAAAATAGACAAAAAAGACCAGCCCGCTGAGTTTCTTCCACTGGATCTTCTCAGTGTGTGGCCGCGTTCCGATCCAGTAATAAAACTAAAAAAACGATACAATGTTTTAAATGTAATATTATATAATGATATTTTTTTTTAATATTTGCACACCATATAATCGTAGAATATGTCGGTAACTTAATTTATTTTTAACAACTTGTAACACCCATATTCTTGCAAATAAATATTTTCTTTCTTTCTTTCTTTCTTTCTATGATGTTACTTCCGTCAAAAGGGGGATCATCATAAAGGGTAGTGATCAGGACTATAAACCATAATAGTAAAACCGATTTTGAAATATATCAATTATACTCATAATAAATGTCTAAAACTACTGAACCGATTTTCATGATACTTTGACTGTTCCATATGTTGGAATATACCTGATTTAAATAAAAAATAATTATATCTATATGGCTTTTAGTTTCCGAGAAATTTGTGGACAAACAAAAATATACAAACATACGTACACTTACAAAATTTAGTACATGTACTTGGTCACCTAAATAGATCGTCATATTCAAATGTTATTTAATTCCAACAATATAACTAAACCACATCAGTAGATAAGGGGGTTATTTAAGTAGCATATTGGTGGCAACTGATTTTAGGGATGGGTAATTATAATTAAATAAATCTCTGATTTTTTTAATTACATAACTAAATAATTACAATAATATATTACTGACATTGACATTTGTTTAGTATTTGACACACATAGTAAATGACATAAATATAATAATCTTTATATATATATTAGGGGTAAAATTTGTAGCTTATAAAGAAAAAAAATTCCAAAAATTTTTTTTTTTCTCAACGTTTGGAGGTAGCCCACTCGTTTTTTAATAAAATAATGGATCAGATGGACTTATTCTAGCGAAAAAAATTTTTTTCCGTCAAATATCGTGGAAAACATGAAAAAACAATTGAATATGATTTTTGTTCACTTGCCCTTTATTTCAATACAGAAAAAATGGTTTTTCAATTCTTCATTTTTCGCTTAAATTACAAAAATAATAGGAAAAAAATTTGTTTAACTTTTAATGTTCATTTAGCTTTCAAGAGGACATCCCACGTATTTTAGAACATCGTTAAAATATTTTTTACCATCATTAGTTTTTTTATTTTTTTTATTTTAATTTTTTCCTATTATTTTTGTAACTTAAGCGAAAAATAAAGAATTAAGCAGCCCTTTTTTCTGTATTGAAATAAAAGGTAAGTGAAAAAAAAATCAAATTCAATTAAATAAATTATGAAAATATTTAAATATTTTAAGAGATCAAATTCAATGAGTCATGTTTACGTGATCTATCATCAAGCTGTCACGTGACGAAGTGTCCACTGTCCTCTTGTCATGCGGGGGTTGTGTAGTAAACTCTGGTTGTGGATCATTTAGCTGTCATTTTTTGATCTATAACAGTACAAGCTGACCCACGCAGCTTCGCCTGCAAATAAATTGGTTATGAATAATGACGTCATCGTCGGAAGTCGTTGATACAGTTTTTAATACAAACTTCATCGCCGATTTCAGCCCCAAGGAGTTGATTTTTAAAAAAAAAATTTAGCCTATGTTTGACCCTAGATCCTCGACTATCTCCATGCTAAATTTCAGCAAAATTGGTTCAGTGGTTTAGCCGTGAAAGCGTAACTGTTAGACTTTCACATTTACATTAATATGGATATAAATTGTTTCATAGAGTATGGGTATTGTATCTTTATCGTATCGTCTATTTGTATTGTACATATGTGAGTGTTTACGCAAAAAGGGACCTGAAGGGATTGGAAACGGTTTTTTTTTTTGATAAATTCTGATTCTATTGTCCTTCATCTTTGTTTTGTTCTAATCAAAATAATTTTAGGTGCCGTAGTTTTTTTTTTAATGATTTTTTATGTAAGCCGAGGCAGTTTTGAAAATATTACACCTTATACACAGCGCACACTAGTTTCTTTTTCTAGCGCGCACATAAAGACAAGTAAAAGACGAATAAATAAGTCACCAATAATACAGCTATCGCAAACACGTGCTATTTCTCACTGACGAAGTCGCTCACTAACGACACTAACATAAAACACTCTCATTTCGACTCAACATTTTAAACGTGATTTACTCGAAATCAATTATTTTCCCTTGAGGTCCCTTTTTGCGTAACCACTCACATATTTAGACGTTAATTCATTTTCATTGTCTTAAAATAAGTTAAAGAATTACTAAGATTTTTTAGACTGTTAATCTGAATGTGAGTGGGTCATTTGATACTATACATTGGTTAACAGTTCAAACATATTTTGTCCATTTAATATTAGAAATGAAAATCTTACCATTTAATAAAATCACCGCCCGCCTACTGGTCGTGTAAGATTGATATTAGACTAAGTATATTGTAACATCTCTTCTAATTTTGACAACAGACATTATTCATAAACATATTAGTATATACTAGCTGTTGCTAGCGACTTCGTCCGCGCGGACTTCGTTTACTCCCTACTGCTCCTCCCCCGTAGGTAATAGTTAGCGTGATATTAATATGTAGCCTATATGTTGACCCGACCTGTTAGTAATATTCGTGTAAAATTTGAAGTAAATCCATGCAGTACTTTTTGAGTTTACCCCGTACATACACACAGACAAACAGACAAAAATTCTAAAAACTATATTTTTGGCTTCGATATCGATTGTAGATCACGCCCCAAGTATTCTTTTAAAAAAATATTGAATGTACAGTTTTGACTTTTCTACGATTTTATTATATGTATAGATGTGCATAGTAATAATATTATTATCATGTATGCCGAATTTATTCAAGAAATCAGAAATCAGAAGAACTTTATTCAATAAAACTTTTTTCAATAAATTAAGTTATTTTGACACGTTAACATTTTTCTAAAACTACTACGGGATCGGAAACGCGGCCACGCGGCGCGGCGGCTATAGTGTGTGTAATATTTATTTTTATTAATTTAATGTATATTAATACATGTTATTAAAAAATATTTGGTTTCAGCACTTCTCCGCAATGTAAACTGTCCTAAATTTCATTCTCCTCCGTTCGCGAAATTCTCGTTAAAAAGGGTATTATATTACTCCGTTGAAATTTACATTTAGGGTTGGGTTTGTCAAAGGACGCAATTTTATTTTTTACTGTGTAGACGGAGTTAGTATAAGCTTAAGTTAAAATTTGTGGGGTGACAACCCTTGTCTCCCGGCCGCCACCTTGGAAAAAGGGGTGCAAACTGCAATGGGCTTTCGCGCTGTATCTCGTAAAGTATCAAAATTTTTACAAGATATTATTTGTAGCAAATTAAATTGTCTACAATTTTATTCCTATTATTATTTAAAATAAAATGGAAAATAAGTTTTACGAGTATTCAAGAACCCGGCCAACTTCGGAGCGCCGTAAAGTCTATATAAATTAATGATTATCATATTTGTAATAGAAATTATTCGAAAAGAATCAGATTGCTCTTAATAAGATTGCTCATATGTCGTTTTCTTGTAAAATGACCAGAAAAAGGTTATAACGCCCAAAATATAATTTGTTCAGAAATTTTCAGTTATTTTTGTTTATTACTTTTCTATTTTTCATTTTACAATAAAAAGTAATAGGAATATAGTTGTAGACAATTTAATTTGCTACAAATAATATCTTCATAAAATTTTCTGTAGGGCTACTAGTTTACGAGATACTGTGTGAAAGCCCTTTACATCCCTTTTTCTAAGATGGCGGCCGGGGGCAAGGGCTGCGATTTCCCCAAACTTATACAAAGTGTTTCACGTATTAATATATAAATTATCTTTTTAAATTTAACTATTTAAGTTTTACAATAAACAAATACTTGGTTCTCAGACTAGATTATCTTCTGTTAAATTTTATTTTGACAGAAATTACCATTGGTTTGTACTTTTTAGAAATTTCAAAAAACGCATATTAACAAATAAAATAATTGATAACTATTGACCATACCTACTTCTACATACGTCACACGTCTCGTGGGTTGTCGATTTTTAGGTAGAATAACCTCGTCTCAAAGTACGCTGTAGTTTCTTAACTTCCTGCTACGTAAGTAGATAAGGAAGTTTCTGATTTTGCCCCGATTTTCGAAAATTGAGATTTCACTAGATCTCCACGTTTTGAGATCCTAGGAACCTTTCCCGACTATTTTCACGATGACATCAGTATGTGTGTATGTATGTATGAGTGTGTATGTGTGTGTGTTTTTTTATACAAGGGCAAACGAGCAGGAGGTGCACCTGACGGTAAGTGATGGACATCCGCAATACCAGAGGTCTTGCAAGGTCAGATTAAGTACAAAATGTAATCAACTCTATTCCTCAAAAAACTGCGTCCAATGCATAAATTGCATCAAAATCGATTTATCCGTTCGGGAGGAATCGTTGACTACATTTTTTGAAAAAAGTGTATTTTCGACATAACTTGGAGGTTTTTTAACCTATAATTTTTCGACCTTCTACAATATTTTAGTACTTAAAAATCGAAATCAAATCAAGTTTTCAAAAGTTACAGCTTTCTAAATATAAATATTTTGTTGTGTGCAGCAAATTTACTTATTTTTTTAAAATAACTTTCAGGCTAATGTGCCGATTAACTTAACTTTTTCTCTAAAAACTGAGTCAAGTACGGTAAATTGGATCAAAATCGGGCGATTTATTTGGTATTTGTCAATGACGAGAATTTTTGAAAAAAAAATGTTTTGACATTAGTTATTTTAAAATTTTTCAACCTATAGATTTTGTAGTTAAGAAACATCTCAAAAATTGCATTAAATGCCATTCTAAAAATCAAAATCGATCATCGTTTCTAAAATATACAACTTTGCAAAAATCAAATTACTGTTATTTTTAACAAAATTTAGATTTTGGAACTCTAAAAAATCTATAGGCATAGGTTTTTGTTCCTTGGGGCTTAAAATACCTCAATTTAACAGGAAGTTTCTGTGATGACCTGCAGGGACAACCGATTTACAGATTTTTTGTTTGAAACGTGTCCTCTCACTCACTCTCACTCTTCAAATAAATAAAAAAAATAGGCAGTATTTACGTAACTATCTTTTTATCTATGTTCTTTACTTGCGCGAAAGGATTGGTGTGTATGCATTATGAATTTATTGGATAATTAGGTTAAAATTTAAAGGTATGTTTTTTTATTTATCTGGAATGAGAATTACCCCCTACAATGTTTAGGTCGACTTACCTAACAGGCCATACGTGTATATATATATATATATATATATATATATATATATATATATATATATATATATATATATATATATATATATATATATATATATAATCTTAATGCTCCAAATACAAATGTTTTATTACTTTCGTAATAAAGTTTTTTAAATTACAAAACAACGATTTTCTAATAATATATATATATGGGTGATTCTCTGTATGTTTTTTGCTGTTCCGGGCATTTTTTTATTAGAAAAATTGTTATTTTGTAATTTAAAAAAAATTATTACGAAAGTAAAAAAACATTTGTATTTGGAGCATTGAAAACTAAAATGAAACAAATTAAAAAAATCATTAAAACTCAAAACTAAAAACTAAATCCAAAAATAATTCGGCTGTTTATTTATTACGATTAAGCTGATAATTTTGTAGTCTTTGTTAAATTTTTTTTTCTAATAAAATAAAAAAAATTGGTCGGAGAATCATATATATATATATATATATATATATATATATATATATATATATATATATATATATATATATATATATATATATATATATATATATATAAAATTACGTGTCACGTTGTTTTTCCGAGATGGACTCCGAAAATACTGAACCAATTTCAATGAAATTTGGTACATGTCTACTGTTTGGTCCAGCTTAAAAGATAGGATAGTTTTTATCTCAATTAACCTCCTCCCCTCTCAAGTAATCCAACAAAATGTATGGCATTGTTTTGCCATACAACACTTTGGAGGATTTACTCTTCATACCGGAATACGATAGCAACGAATGCTGGCGCTGCCGCAGGAATAGGTAAGGCGGTAATACTAAACTCGGGCGAAACATTACAGAAATCTATCATTTTGTAATCACGATGGTAGCCGATAATTCGCCTTTTACGAACTGTCTGGCAAGTAGGCAAGATGATCCATTCTTTAAAAGGGGACACAATACGGGATAACCTGGTTTTCTGTTTTTTAACCTTATAATTCAATAAATTGAAAGTTTGCTTTCGCAATCACAATTTTTTAAGCGTTTTAAACAACGGTCTTTTGTGTCTGTGGACGTGGCTACCATAATTAACACGGTCTGAAATAGAGTTGTGGTGGTTAATATAATGCATAGCGTTATATAATAGCGCGCTATGTATACTGAACGTAAAACTAGAATAATATAGTTTATAGTCTATAACACGCTATCATAAAATACTTTATTTGAACAATACACCACATCTCTAGTCTGAAACCAAAATTAGGTCACTGGTAAATAACTGAGAAATTAGGCAGTTCTACAACTACCCTTTAAGCACAGTCTATAAATATTTGTTAGGAAGCGATAAATGACAAATTGTGATTGAAAAAATAGATACAATAACTTTAACACTTGCAAACAAAGCTGTTTACCCCGGATGTGGCTATTTGCCAAGTAACGTACATTCTTTCATCGCTGACACGTATATAGCACATATCTGGAAGCTTATTTTCTGCTTTTTATCGAGACCTGTTATTTTAAAATATGTCTTGTATTATTTATTTTTTATATCAAAGGATAGCAAACAAGCAGATGGCTCTCCCGACGTAAAGAGAAACCACCGCTTATAGACACCAAAGATGTTAATAGTGCGTCGCTATCCGTGGAGTGGGTTGGCATTGCCACATGCAAAGTCTACCTGCTACCTTACCCTTCAAACCAGATCACGACAAGCGTTATCGCTATAGCGGCTGGAATAGGTAAGGCGGCGCTACCTTACCTAGTAGCCACAATGGTGATAACACGTATTGCCAATCAGTCGCCTTAAACGACTTGCCTAGCAGAACGGCAGTTGGTCTATTTTTCAAAGCAGCCTCGAACAGCACGGGAGAAATAATTATTAATTATAATAGTATGTGATTGGTTTTTCCGAAACGACGACGCAGTTTTTACGACATTTTGTATTTAGAAAGTTTTTTGTTATTAAAATAATTGATCTAGGTAGATGTCATCCACGTGATATCCGTTTTTGCGTGAAAAAATATCATCCGAGCGAAGCTCAGTCGCCCAGCTAGTTATTTAATAAGTAAGAGGTAGTAAATGGTACATTACGATCACACTAGCACTACTACTTATTTTGTGCTATCACTGATGCTGTAGCTATTATCGCCTTACCGTGAAGATCCGCGTTAGCGTGGTGTGTGGCCAACAACTTCGCTTCTCACCATTGCACTCTTCGGGATTTTGTCACTTTACTACCGCGACTAAAGCCCCGTTTTCACTTTGATTAGTGGGAGTGCGAGTGTTTAATGCAGGTGCTTATTATTAAGCAAAAAATACATGAAGTCAGCTGTTGATCAGTGCGAGTGATCAGTATTCAGCGTGGTAAAAGTGAATAGACGCTGATTACTTATCACTCGCAGGGATCAACGGCTGTCTTCACGTATTTTTTACCTAATACTAAGCATCTGCATTAAACACACTCGTACTACACAAAGTGAAAACGGGGCTTAACTTCATCTCATTGTTGGATCGGTGTGCATTGTAATTAGAAGCGAGATAAACTATTGACGGAGTATTTATATGTGGCCAACTAGTCACCTCGTGGCCTCGTGACCACGTAGTCGCCTTTATGGACTAGTGGACTGGTATCAGTGTTAATCACATGAGGTCTTGGGATCGATGCCCGCGTTAGGCACGTGTTTTTTCAGTTTTATACAAACAGTGTTGCCCGGGATGGGATAAGTGCCCAGTTGGCGATAAGCTTGCTACCTATCACATTGCGGGACTAAGTGTCTTCGACTAATCGTGGTTGCACTGATTGTACCTCTGCCTAAGTAGGCAGAGGTACAATCAGTGCACCCACGATTAGTCGGGGTGTACTTCAGGGATACGGGCGTGAAGATATCTAGTTTGCCGTAGAACAACCACGGAAGGTCTCACACGAAAACACACCATTTATCTTCAGACGATAATGTGGCCCTGACATGAACCTAAGTCGAATGCATGCCTGCCTCTCCCTCTTGCGGTTCTTTTGGTATGCCATTTGTGCCATTGGTATACCAATAAGTCGATATGAGGTCGTCGCTGTCAGGTCCAAAGATAATATGACCGTTTTAGCAGAATCAGCTAAAATAATCCTTATTACAATCACATATTAAAGTGCTCAAAGGTACAATTGTATCCTCATTCCTCGGGATATGGCGAACTGCCAAACAAACACTTCTCAATTGTCCTTATTATAATTACGAGAAATTTGATTGTCTTATAAGTTACCCCTTTGGCTAAATTGCATTTTTATGTATATTTCGAATTATTCGTCAGATTCTTTGTCTGTTCTTATTATTAATTACCACAGAATAATGCGCGATGTTACTTCTCGAAATAATTTTTTTCGTATTTTGTCTTTTTTGAAGTTTTAATTTTACAAGTACTTTTTTATGTTTTTGAATCAATTTTTTAAAGTTGTTAGTTAATAAAAATAACAAATAAGAATAATAAATATCAATGGACAATTCACATGAATTGATCTACCCCATGGAAAGCAAACTATAAATTATTTGCTTGTGTTATGGGTGTTAGTCGACGATACTAATGGATAGAATTAGATAATATATGTATAAATACTAAAATATATGTAACAAATCACCTCGTGGCTTGGCGTTACGTAGAGATGTAGGTTCGCTCTGCATCTTTTACCGTATGTATCATGGGGAGTGTTCCGAAGAGTTATTCGGACTAATTCCTGCCGCTAAATTCCATCATCGGACATCGCGTCAAAATTTAAAGTTTCATCCTCACCACCTCGATGTCTGGAGATCCACAACCGTGCGTTTTTATCGACACTTTTTGCCTCGCACTACTCCTTTGTGGAATCAATTACCCTCGGGGTATTTCCGAACGGATACGACTTGGGGACCTTCAAGAAACGAGCTTATTTATTCTTAAAAAGCCGGCAACGTATCTGCAAGACCCCCAGTATTGCAGTTGTCCATGGGCGGCGGTGGTCACTTACCATCAGGTGCACCACCTGCTCGTTTGTCCCCTCTGCTATAAAAATAATAATAATAAATCCTAAATCCAGATACAAACTTGATCATCACACTCGAGTCCCATCAATTGCGTATTTCGGATTGCTACTTTTAACATATAATAAAAATTTAATAATTATTTATCTGAACTTTAATAGTGGATGGTATAAAGCGCTAACCGTAAAGTCAATAATATTATGGTATTTCAGTTAATGAGCCGTGACGAGGTACATATATTGATGTATTGATGTTCATTTCACTCTGTTCACCTCGAAAGAGAATTGGATTTGTGATATTTAATGATAACGACATATAATAGAAAATTACAAACACTTGAGCGTCGTCGCAAGATCGCTAGCCTATCAGTGTTTCACAGGATGCACTTTGGTGAGTGTGCGAAAGCTCTCTTCGAGCTTGTTGGACCCTCACCATTCCTTTATCGGACTACTAGACGCAGGCAGAAGTTCCATCCGTACGTTGTTGATATACCAAAAAATCGAACAAAACGGTATGACAACTCTTTTTTGGTTCGAGCCGCCAAGGCTTGGAACGAGCTGCCTGTGTCTATTTTTTCTGACAAATATGGTCCTGGAACTTTTAAAAGTAAGAAACCTATTTTCTTTTAGATGGGCGTGTACCACCTTCGTCTTCATCGACACTTTCCACCAGGTGCGATGGAAGACAAACGCCTATTCCAATAATATATTTTTAAAAAAAGCAGCAATAGACATTTTGTAGTTCTAAACTCATAGAAGTCATAGGTTAGGTACGTTTATTATATTATGAGAACATAAAAAAATAAGCAAACATGATGATCGCTCTTCAGATAAAAAGAGGCAAGCATCACCTTATTCCGGTGATGCTTGTACCCGATAAACCGAAAATTGTAATAAGAATAATAAGAATATAAATTCTTTTACTACCACACAGTTCTACACATATACAGTAAATAACAATAACATGCGTACAGATAAGAAAAAGAAAAAAACAAAAAGCCAACAAATAATTTAAACAAAGAAAATAAAACATTTATGTCTCGCTCAGGTATTTGGTAACACCGCCTTATCTATTCCTGCCGCAATAGCGTCAATGTCCAATGATTATCATTGTCATGTTCCGGTTTGGAGGGTGACGTAGTCGGTTGACTTATGCATGTGGCATTACCATCCCGCCACACGGATAGCAACGCACCATTTAACATCCTTGGTGTCTATAGGCGATGATTTCTCTTTTGTGTGGCCGTGTTCCGATCCGGTAGTAGTTTTAAAAAATGTTGACGTGTCAAAATAACTTGTAAAAAGTTTTATTGAATAAAGTTCTTCTGATTTCTGATTTCATCAAGAGAGCCATCTGCTTGTTTGCTATCGAATAATATAAAAAAGGACTGGCGTTATTATGACAGGAAAGGTAAGATAAACGTTTCAGAATACTACCACGTAGTATTAGGCAGTATAAAGTAGTATTTTTTTACTACGGTGACTACTAAAAGAAAATGATGATTTAACTATTGTGTTTATTACGATTTACATAAGCCAAAGGTGAGTTAATTTTAATAGAGAACTGCGTTGTTTGTGTTTTAATGAGGGAAACCGATGATTCACTAGTATTGCTATTTGTTACTCCAGTATATGTAAGTGATATTCAAAGTATGACTTGCAATTGAATATCACAACAAGTTTTGTGGTTTTCCTCTCGTACAGCTTTTTTAAGGTTTTTTCCTACACTTGTGCTTATGGATGACAACTGTTTGTGACTTGCAAGTATTAAATTATATGATATTGGGATTTCTAAGAGGAGGTTCTACAAATTCCTTAGTAGCCGGCTTTACATTGGCAACTAACCCTTTGTGTTGTAAATGTGCAGTGATGACTGCTTTCCATCAGGTGACCTACTCGCTCGTATCGCAAACTCAATAAAATAAATTAAATTATCATCTTAAAATTTAGAAGGATTTTTATACGTATACAAGCTAATACCCGCCCGCTTTGCTGGGCATGTATTAATGGAAAATAAAAAATCTCATCATTTTGCGCGTCACGTTTCTCGCCGTATATTCATTATTCAAGCCCTTATTGAGTAGTAACGTGACCTTTGAGTATATATAAATATCTATGAACGTGACATAGATACACAGACGAAAGTTATATGACCTATTACCGAACGGATACGACAAGGGTCCTTCAAGGAAAGAGCTTACTCATTCTTAAAAGGCCGGCAACGCAACTGCAAGACCTCTGGTATTGCGGATGTCCATGGGCGGCGGTGATCACTTAAAATCAGGTGTACCTCTTGCTCGTTTGCCTCCTCTATAAAAAAAAATTATTTTCGCAATCAAGTGTTCTTATTGTATACCAATTTTCACTAAGTTCGGTGAATCGTTCTTGAGTTATAACGGCACATAAGTATAGCCAGACAATTTTTTTTTACTGATAAAATTGAAGTCAGTGAATGACTCACTCACTCAAAACCATTACTGAAACTTATAAAATTGAAGCCAGTGAATGACTCACTCACTCAAAACGAATACTGAAACTTATAAAATTGAAGCCAGTGAATGACTCACTCACTCGAAATGAATATTTATTACGAAACTCTTCAAAAACATTTAATGTAAAGACAGTCGCTACAAATTTATATGGTAATATAGATACGTCTATAGCAACATGTTAAATTTTTTGTTGTTCGATACGTTAATTTATACAAATACGAATAACATATCTGAAATATTAACATTTCCTAAATTAACGGAAACCTAGATCTAAAACTTTAAATGAAAAGAAATAATCACGCTCATATCCCGGAAGTGGTAAGTAGAGGTGCGACTAGTGTACTCAAGATTTCATGTCTCAGTATTAAAATGCGACTGGTTTAAAGTGACGACCCTACAAAAAAATCGGGCGCATATCCAGTACCGGAAAAGTTATATTTTACTCAGTGAACTATTCAGTTCGCTGATTTTGCAACTTACTCAACGCGATTTGCCTACCTTGTACTCAAACCGGAAACCTCATGTGACTATGCCAAGCCAATCACTAGATTTGTAAGGTGGTATTAGTAGTTTCTTTGAATTTGCTTGCACTAGACTCTAGAGAACTAAGCTTATTCAAATGCAACACGTTCTACGAACTTTTATCGAAGGTAAATTCATTATTAATTCGGAAAAATATTATGCAAATTTCAGTAGATGTTTGTAATCATAAAAACTTATCCCGCATCGTGGCACGAATTCGAGACTTAAACGTTTACAAGACACTCAAACGCGTTGTAAGCGATATTTTCAGTCAGTGAGCGTTTTGGTGTTCTGAGCCTAACATATTATGTATACATATGTATCTTGTTTTTACGTTATGTAAGTAGGTGTATTTGAAATGAATGAAATTCAATGACAAACCCGTGACGCATCTGGTACTAGATTTGCCAACGTACTCGGAAAATCCCTGGATTCTCTTTGCCAAGGCTTAACACTTTTCTTTCTGCTATATAATTGGGTAATAGAAATAGAAATTATCTCATTTTTCGGTCTTGATTTATGCGTTGGTCTTTTAGTTAGCCTGTTTGACTGTAAATCATTACTTATGAGGCCATGGGTTTTCATCTCGACTCGGGCTACAAATGTAAATAACAAACTGGGTAACACGATTATTATTAATTGTACAAATTTTCGGTGCAGAAAATAGTTTACCTAATATAGCGTAAAAGTCATTTATAAGATGACGGTTGCGGAAAAAGCTTTGTACCCCACAAACATGGATTTTACTTAACACCAACCCCATATTGACATCAAAAAATAAAATTGCGTGGTCTGATTTTTGCAATCCCAAATGTAAATTTTCAATGGACTAAGTCACTAGTCCCTGTTTCAAGATCAATGATATCATCAAGATTAATGATAAACAAGTTGGGCGACCGAGCTTCGCCCGGATGCTATTTTTTCATGTGGAAACGGATTACACGGAGATGACACTTAACTCGATCAATTATGTTAGTAAAAGACTGTCTAAATACAAAATTTCACCAAAATCGATAGAGCGGTTTTGAAGGTTAAAAAACTCATTTTGTCTGATTCAATCATAATCGACATTACGTTTGACGGAAAAAACAAAATAATAAATGTTAATTTTCACCTATTATCGAACAAGTTGATTTGTAAGACCCCTGATTATTTACACGTGTGTAATAAAAATGTAGTAACTTGTCAACGATTGAAAAAACCGAGTCCACACGTTCGCCACACCTCGACTAGTTATTACGAATTCAGATATATCTAGATAGTTCGTTTGCCCGGATTTGTGTAGACTTGTATGTGTATTGAGAGTTGAGACCAATCCTATCAAGTATCGGATGTTAATGCCAAAATCAATAGAAAGCGACAAGCGTTTACTAAATGTCTACTGAATTTATACCATGTATATAATCGGCATTTTGGGTCCTAATAATAAAGAAATGAAGATGAAACTAATATGCGATGGTAATTTTTCAATAAATCAGTCAAAAAGTTTATAAACAGAAATGTGTTTTGCCATAAAAATCTTGCAGAAGAAGACCAGATCTATTTAATGGTTTCAAAACCAGCCAGATAGGTGGTGCTAGGTGTAAACAGTAGGTACTCCATGTCTGGCCGCACCTATGTTTTGTGAAGTATAATCTTGTATTCAGGCGTGATGTACTCACTAGCGCGGCTGATCACTCCCAGTTTTTACATTTTGTGAGTTACGCATGCTTGCTGTTCCGCAATAAACTGGCCTACTTTCAAACGTTTGGATTATGACTACTTTTCCAAAAGTAGTTAGCTTAGCGTTTGGGAAGGTTTTGCGACTAGCGCCAAGTGCCAAATGTGTAGACTAGGCATAAGAAATTAATATAAGCCAACAGCCTTGTTGAGTAATCGATGAAAGACGTTATGTAACCTTTTTTACTAGCCATTTACTACCGTCAACAATGGCTACCCGCTGAAAGGTCAACCCACTTGGCTTTTATCAATAGAAATCAATGTCGTGGATGAATGGGCTTGGTAATGAGGTTTTAAAGGTTACCCAAGTGTGAAGTTCGTTAGTTTTTGATGGAAATTCTATTGTTTAAGGGAACCTTTTCATAGAGAACCGTCTACGCTCTTCCTGCTAGTTTGAAGTACATATTTTCGTATGTAAAATATGTGGAAACCGTGCGAAAATGTGTACTACAAACTACCTTTGTAACATTTTTTGAATACCACAGAGAATATTTTAGGGCCCTTTCTATTTTTTAACTCATATCATTGATATACCTGCTACTGTTAAACATTTATATTAAAAGTGAGAATCGGCATGTTCCGTTAGTTTGAACATGTAGAAAAAAAGATAGATTTAAGGTTAAGAAAACATAATACAATTACAATACTAATGAGGCGGGGTGTATGTACCAGGGTTGTTACTTGTTACTGAATGAAATGATCAATATCAGCGGATGCTAATTCAGTGACAACTTTTTTCAATAACACTTTTCAGTCCCAACCTCACTTTTACTTTTGTATTACGAAAGCGGTATATTAAATTGTAAATCTTTCTTATTACATTGTGCTTATATGAGTTGTCGAAGTACGACACGTAGACTGCCATTTAAAATGACGGTTTGACTCGTGGTTTGTTGATTCTTAAATTTTGTTTCAATCCCTGCTAAAAGCACATCCAAGATATACAAATAATAACAACGCACCATTAACATCTTTGGTGTCTACAGGCGATGGTTGTCTCTATTCACCAGAAGACCTCTTTGCTTGTTTGCCATCTTATGAGTTACGATGTATAAAAATATAAGTCTACATTAAACGCATAGCCCGAAATCTACTGGACTGAATTTAAAAAAAAAGCTGTTGATTATCGTTGGTTTAAAATATTTTTTCATCTAAATACACAATATAAAGGAAAATAAACCTATAACCTTTAACATTTTTTCAATAAAATTTTACAGGACACGAAAATGGACCCAAATAAGGAAAATATGATTATCCGTGTAGATGTCTGACGAACGGTCAAAAACATGAAAAGATATTCGTGTAACACATCCATATTAAAGCACGTATTGCCCTGTCGATCCGCACCTGGCACCGGGCCAGGGAAAAGAATAAATAGCACCCACCGGCGCCAGTTCGCCGATAAAACACTTGCGATTATGACGGAAATAGTGCATTTTCGGGTAATTTTATAACGAGTGACACACAAAATAAATTAATACTAAGATATATATTTTTTGAGGACAATTAGAAAATAACGGATGCCATTGTTAAAAGAAAAGTATTTTTACAAGAGTTACCCGGTCAAGTTTCGTATGAGCTGCCAAAAACTTCCATTAATCTATATTAATATTAAAAATGCGGAAAGTTTGGATGGATGGATGTTTGTTACTCAATCATGCAAAAACCACTGAACAGATTTGAAAGGAAGATGATGATAACCTGGAATAGCACATAGGCTACTTTTTATCTCGGAATAATTGGATAATCCCGCGGGATTCACAAAATACTTAAAAAATGCAGCAGGCTGCACGTTGCAGCTATTACGTTATAAATTGTCATAAATTTATAACATTGGATTTTTTTATCGTTTTAGAATAACAATATACGTAAAAAAAATTAATTAAAATTATTAATTGGCGTCCTAACTGCCCCACTGATAGAGTGGTCAGTCAGCCAAACTACGCATTGGATGGGACTCAAATTCGATTCACGTCAGGGACAAGCTCGTGTGATGATCACAGATGTTTTTTGTACTTCTGGGTTTGTGAGTTTAGTATTCATATTTCAGTATTTATATACTATATTGATTAACACGTATTACATCGTAAACAAAATAATCTGCTACTATGGAATTATTTAGGATTTTGTGTAATTTATATACGATTTTTGTATGAGAATTAGTAAGCAATGTTTGATGTACGTACGAGCCTAAACTTTCAAAGAAAACAGCAGTCATGTCTAGAGTCAAGCCGCATGCGCGGTGCATAATGTGTAATTGTCGACGTAATCGATCATATAGCAATGAAGAATTTCGCCGCCTCGAGCCTGTCGACACTAGCTCAGCGGAAGAGCGTCCCGGTTTTAGGGAAATGGTCGCAGGTTCAAATCCGCGTGTCGATGTTTTTCTTTGCTGTTTTTAAGGTTTATACATTTATTGGACAAACTGAAGATCTTTTAAAATCTCTGACAAGAAATGTAGATTTAAAAATTAAATATTTTGCAATAAAATACCATTTTAATAGTCTCCCGTAAAATAAGTCTAAACCCCGTATTTTTTATGTTGGCAACCCTTAAATCAAGAATTGGCAAGCGCCAAATCTACATAAATATAAATGCAATGTACAAACAGTCGAAAAATATAACCTTTCGTCTATCTAGCTTGGGTGAAAACGGTTTAAATTTAAAAAAACAAAACTGGGGTACTCTTTTGTGTCCGGACAATCGGTGAGTTTTATCCATTTATAAAACCGGCGTCTTTCTTTTCGGTGGTATCGTGGAGGGCACATAGGCTACTTCGCGGAGAGTTAGGTTCGTGGAGAGTAGCAAATTAAATTATTTTCACCTTTTTAATAATGGATTTCCGCAAAGTAACGCCTGAATTAATAAAATGTTTACATTTTCCGAACATAAACTCAAAATGGACAACCATATGGTACAATACACAGGTAATACGAAAACATCGAGGTTGTCCATTTTGAAATTAAATAAATAAATATTCACGGGACAAATTACACTTACTGATCTAACCACAAAGTAAGCAAATATTTGCTTGTGTTATGGGTGTTAGTCAACGATACTAATACATAGAAATACATATATAAATACCAGAATATATATAATAAACATCCAAACCCGGAAATACAAACATTTATGCTCATCACATAAATGCTTGTCCCCGTCGGGGATAGAAACCGAGCCCCGTTGATTGCGTAGTCAGGGTCGCTAACCACTCGACCAAGGGGGCGGGCGGTTAAATTAAAATACCTATGCTTTGAAGGAAATGAAAATTAAATTTTACTTAAGTAATTGAATATAATCTATATTATAATATTGTTACGAATAATCTAGAAACGTGAAGAGTTGGAACGCTGGAGAGATCTAGAAATAAAAGAAAGAGATAGCTGCTCCTATTGACAAACAAATAGTTGACCGTTATTCGATAGCTATGCCATAATGGACTTTGTGTTAAAAAGCATAAGGATGAAAATAGCGCGTACTAGGAGTTGTTTATCATAAGTTGTTATTGTTTACGCAATAAATTTAGATTTTTCTGGATTCGTGTAGAACTTTACCCTGGATAATAAATAGAGATGTGTTGACAAATACAAGGCAGTTTTTATCAAGCGATCGAGAGCGATACTTGAAACGACCCGTGCAAAGCCAGAAGTGTTTTATTGTGTAGTCGGTTAAGTTTAGTGATAGTACAGTGAGTGACTAGTGATATTCAGAGTATTTAAGTATTACATTGTGTTGTGTTGTGTTGTTTGTATTTGTGTTGTAAATACACGGTTTAACATAAGTGGCGTTTTCTTACAATTACGAACCCGAAGTACGTAACAACTGGTGTCGGAAGTGAAATTGTGAACCACCAGGTTCCAGGCGGAAGCACAGAGGGTGTCGGAGAACACTGAGTTGCGTGCAGCTGAGGAACCCGCAAGTATTGCCAGCACGTCATTGCCATCGTGTACTGCGCCTACTGATCTATCTGTCATACTGGCAGCTATTCAGCAACAACATAGGCTGCAGCTAGAGCAACAGCAGCTACAGAAACAGCAACAGCAGAAGCTACAGGAACAGTTCAAGGAACATTTATCTGGTTTTTACGATAAATTAACTGTTATCTTGGCACAGTAAGACCAGCTAAAAAGCGATGTGGGCCTCGTTAAGCGCGACGTGAAGGGTGTTGAGAAGAGGGTTGACCACTTGGAGGCCAGCTACGATAAAATAACTGAAAACGTGGACCAACTTGAGAAAGAAGTCATGAAAATGAAGATCACGGGTTAAGTCGGGTGCTACCATTACAAGCTGCTCTCACCAGGTAGGTAACCTCGGTTACCTCGGGTAAAGTACCCACTTATGACGGTCTTACTTCATGGAATGCGTACCGAACTCAGTTTGAAATAGCAGTGAAGGCCAGTGGTTGGACGGACGAACACTGCCTTACAGCACTGAGTACGACGTTACGGGGACAGGCGCTCTCCGTCTTGGATGCAATGCCTAAGCAGTATCAGTTCACTGATTTGATGGAGGCATTGGAAGCTCGCTACGGTGAACGTCACTTAGAGCATGTTTTCCGTGCCTATTTAAAAAACCGGGTACAGAAGAGCGGCGAAGGACTTGAACTATGGGCCGTAGACATTGAGAAACTTGTGAGGAAAGCGCACGTTTGAATTCTGCTATCTATTTTTTGACGGATGAATGAAACAGTGCAGAATCCCCTAATGTACTGACCATATCATCATGGATGGCTTTCGGTGATAGCCCCTTCTTATGGAGGTGCTTAATGACGGCACACTGCTCGATTTGCTCCATTTGCAGAAATTATGTCCGATTGCTTTGTTAAAAAAATTATAAAATCACTACTAATTATTGCACACGTTTCGAACAATTAACTACTCTGAACTGAACTAAATAATGTGGGTAGATTTGATTTTTAGAATTGAATGGATCTTCGTTAGGCCGAGTACTTTTTAATCCACCTTCGTAAATAATAAATAAATATAATATCCCTTGACAAATTACACGAATTGATCTAACCCCAAAGTAAACAAATTATTTGCTTGTGATATGCATATTAGTCAACTTAGGCTTGACCGATTCTCATGAAATTTTGTGAGCATATTGAGTAGGACTGAGAATCGGCCAAAATCTATTTTTCATACCCCTTAGTGATAAGGGTTGTCCACCCTTAATTTTTTTTACTAAGAAATAATTTATATGGCAAAACAACGTTTGCCGGGTCAGCTAGTTAATTAAAAATATTAGGTTTGTGTACTCCTCCGCAATGTAAACTTATAACTGTGCCTTTCATACTTGTTCCATTCGCGTAATTGTCGGTAGAAACTTTTTGCTTCACGTATTAATATTTAACAATATTAAATAACAGAATAATTCATACCAGATTCACATGTCAAAGTATACAATGTGTTAAAAATATATTTACGTTACCATACATTTTTTTTGTTGAGAAGACACGTTCTTATTGTTTGTAATGCGATTTTAACATGTTAATATCTTTGTTTTTGGATAATAAATTAGCAGATATTTATAGCTTTATATTATTTACTACATTAGTGAGCTGTCACCCATGACGTAGATTTTAAAAGGTGTTTAATTTTTTGTGTAAGAAAATATGGTGGATGGAGCTTTTTTTCACATCACAAGGTAGTAAACAAGCAGATGGCTCTGATGGAAATAGACGAGCATCGCTTATAGACACCAAGATGTTAATGGTGCGTAGTTATGCTTGTGGCGATGTCTTAATGCCACATGCATAAGTTTACCGGCTACCTTACCCAAACTGAACACGACAGTGACAAGCATCGAAGCTATTTCGGTAGGAATAGGTGAGGCGGGGGTAACAGATCCAGGCGAGACAATGCAGAACTCCACTATCTAAGAATAGTAGTTACGATGGTACAGACTCCCATAGCCAATCGTTCGCCCCCTAACAAATTGCCAATTAGAACGGCCGATGGTCTATTCTTCAAGGGGAGACCGGAATAACACGAGTTATTTGTATAACGTGCTGGAAGAAGGCGTGTTATTAATTATCTAATAGCTATTCCTTGAAACTCCCTGAGTTATTTATTTCAAATTCCATAGAAACATTACACTTTTGGAGAAAAGGTAATCAATGTTATACATAATGACATAGAATCGCTGTATCACAGTCCTGGAGACTACAGAAGTCAATGTACATACAAGTAATATTCGAAAACGCACACATAGACACCAGTCTCACGGAAGCGATATCTCGGAATGGTTCGAAACACACTGTTTCCCTTTTACAAGAACCCTTGTAAGAGTTTTTTTTTTACATTGATGACCTTATATCCTGTTCTCGGGCAAAACTGAGCAGGCCAGCCGGCAGAGTAAATTTTCTTAATAAATCACGGTTGAATATTGACTACTGAGCTAATAAAAATTTAAAAACCATATGAAAATGTTCTCTTCTTTCAATTTATTATCATATTCCCCGTGTTGGTCTTGACTCCCTTAGAAGAATAGACCATCTGCCATTCTGCCAGGCAGTTCGTAAAAGGTAAACAAGGCTATATTTGTCTCTAACATTGTGAACATAACCTTACCTATTCCTGCGACAATAGCCTCAATGCTGGTCAATATCTATACATATAATAAAATCGTAGGAAAGTCAATGTATGTCTGAGGTAAACTCAAAAAGTACTGCATGGATTTACTTCAAATTTTGCATGAATATTACTAACAGGTCGGGTCAACATATAGGCTACATATTATCAAGCTATCACCTGCGGGGGAGGACCTGTGCGGAGTAAATGAAGTCCGCGCGAATGAAGTCGCGGGCAACAGCTAGTTAGCAATATAATCTACAAATTCGCATAGCAACGCACCATTAACACCTTTGGTGTCTGCGAGTGATTGAAGTCTCTTTCCACCAGGAGAGCCATCTGCTTGTTTGCTATCTTATGATATAAAAATATATAATATTAAAGACAATATTTTGAAATAAAAACCCATTCTTAACAAATTGTATTGTTTCCAAGTGCTAGTTTCATAACGAATAAAATTGATGATTTAATAAATTCGTCCAGCTTAGTCAATGGCAATGATAATATTATGGCATAATGTGACAACGTTACAATAATGTTATTCAACGAAATTCCGATACATAAAGTATTAATATAAGTAACGTGTGAATTTCATCGCCACGCCATCTGGATTCGATTTCATGCGAGTTACTAATAACAATAACATTAGCATTGGTACCGGTAGGTGAAATCATGAATGACAGAGGTGATTACGGAATAAAAAAATGTCATCATCAATCTTTAATCAATCTCATTAAAAATAATAATCTACTCTTCAGTCATCACTGTAAATTTCATCTCTGAAGGTGCAACGATTTTTAAACGTTTCTTTTTATAATCTTTAAACCTATTTTAATAATATTATTGTTTTAATGGAATAAGCTGAACTTTGAGGGTGGTAGTTTTAAAATAAAACACGCTTAGGAACCAGTGGGGCAGGCAGAGTATACTGAACGTCAATAGAGGCTTCGGTTTACCACGATTCACTGCTTTATTGTATTGCGATATGGGTGAAGGGTGATCCCCATCGTGGTATTTTACGGACCTGGAACGATTTTGTTTTTTTACGATAATAGGGACTCAGAGCTTTGTTTGCCGTGGGTGACAACATGTCCGCGCGACCACCAGACTCCGAGTTGTTTACTCACTAACATATTTTGTCCCGGTCAAATATTTTAGTGAGTAACAAAGTAATCGGAAAACAGGGGCCGATCAGGCTAAACGCAAAACCACGAGGCTGGTCAAAGAGTATCAATTCAATACACACACTTTTTACCCGTTCTTGTTGTCATAATAATAAAATATGTCGTGTCGTTGATATGTTTTACTAACAGCCATGTGCATTTTTTCCTATATTGGCCCCTTTTGAAGAATGTACAATCTGCTTATAAAACTCGGTTATTTCCTTTTGCCCATTAATCAAGATACCATGTACTATATCATCTTTTGTTTTCTTTTTCTTTTAGATATAAGTTTTTTAACATCAGTTTTGATTTTTTTTAATTAAAATATATTTGTTTTATGTGGTAATTGTTAGTCCACTACTAAAGAATTTTTTATACTTATTCTATTCTTTTCTTTCTTGCCAAGAAAATTTTAAAAGGTGACGAATGTCAAACGTGTCACTTCCGACATTGCAACTGGGTGGTAAAATTCTACGTCTCGCTAGGGTTTTGTATCTATTTGACCGCCCCGTTGGTCGAGTGGTTAGAGACCCTGACTACACAATCAACGAGGCTCGGGTTCGATCCCCGACGGGGACAAGCATTTGTGTGATGAGCATAAATGTTTGTATTTCCGGGTTTGGGTGTTTATTATATATATTCTAGTATTTATATATGTATTTCTATGTATTAGTATCGTTGACTAACACCCATAACACAAGCAAATAATTTGCTTACTTTGGGGTTAGATCAATAAGTGTAATTTGTCCCGTGAATTATTATTATTATTATTATTATTATTATTATTATTATTATTATTATTATTATTATTATTATTATTATTATTCCTTCAGCGATTTATTCCTGAACATCATAGTCTAGACTCTAGTCCGAACATACTTATCAACAGTCGCAGTCTACATTAATACTGTAAGTTTATTAAAAGTTCTTAAATCGTCGTCTTATTGGGCTACAGCAAAACCGGTACGCGGTTTTGCTGTAAACGTATGGGCGACCTTGGGATCGAATTCCTGGTCAAGCCATGATTTTGGATGAGTTTTAGTTTTTTTAAAGATACAAGTTATCTGCCACTATACAGCGAGTTACATAAACCTTATCCAACCCGAAAAAAGCATATAGGTTAGTCGACTACGCCAGGAATAAATGAAATGATTCTAGTACTTAATGATAATAATAATTGTATTTTAAGATCGACGTATTTATCCATCGATTTTCCTAAAAGCTAGCAAATATTTTAAAATATCCCCACGTTCTCTTTTTACTAATATACTAGTTGTTGCCCGCGACTTCGTCCGCGCGGACTTCGTTTACTCCGCACAGCTTCTCCCCCGTAGGTGATAGCGTGATCATATGTAACCTATATGTTGACCCGACCTGTAAGTAATATTCATGCAAAATTTGAAGTAAATCCATGGAGTACTTTTTGGTTTACCCCGGACACACATACAGACAAACAGACAAAAATCCTAAAAACTATATTTTTGGCTTTGATATCGATTATAGATCACGCCCCAAGTATTCTTTTAAAAAATATTCAATGTACAGTTTTGATTTTCCTTCGATTTTAATATATGCATAGATTGGCATATTTTGTCATGGTTTATATTTTAAATAAAATGTAAAAATTAATTATTTTAATTGGGAAAATTATCTATCAATATCTAAAAAAATATTATTTATAGTATAGCCTATAGGTGATTGTATTAAGTCAGCTCGACAAGTTGAAAATGGTCTAAAATAGAGATGCTGCTCTTAAAATTATGTGCGATAGCTCATTGCATCCGGAATGACGCCTAGAAACATGTGCTAAAAGCGTGTATTAGCACATAAAAATTGCAAAAGTTATAAACAGTTAAAGATGGAAAAAAGACATTCCGTTTTTTGCCAATATTTCATAAACTATTAATCTGAAAAAACTGAAAAATCCACGTAATGTTGTTAAAGTACAATAATTAATATAAGCAAAGAATAAATATTTTTTTAACTTTTATGGCGTGATATTGTTAAGTATGTATATAAGAAAGGCTCAACGAAGCGAAAAATTTTTACGATAATTATTTATTTAAACATTTTTTTCATTTACAATTAAGACGGAAGTGCGAGAAAATTTTATTAGTTAAGTAACTATCATTTAACTTGTTGAAAAATTAATTTTAAGTAAAATTTCCGACGGAAATAAATTATTTATAGTGTTCAGAATACATCATAATTTTTTCAAATTTAAAAAAGAATAATCAATACCTTAAATAATTTCATTTATGTGTCGTACTCGCTTTTGAGTCCGTTCGCGCAACCTAAAAATGTCGCGCGGAGACCCATTTTCAGCGTTAAATTAAAATTATAAATAATAGAGATAGAGTTCCGGAATCAAAGAGTTTTTTCTTGGAAATTTCCTCCTCTTTCCGAATCTTTTTTTGAATTTTCTTAAATATTAATAGTTTATGAAATATTGGCAAAATGAAATATTGCTATTTTTTTTCATCTTTAATTGTTTATAATTTTTGCAATTTTTTATGTGCTAATACACGCTTTTAGTACATTTTACTAGGCGTCATTCTGGATCCAATGAGCTATCGCACATAATTTTAAGAGCAGTATCTCTATTTTAGACACTTTTCAACTTGTCGCGCAGACTATTACCTCAATTCAGAGGATAGTTTCAGGGATGGCCTGCAGGGTCTACCAGTTTACAGATTTTTTGTTGCATGGGAGTGTGCCAATAAACTGTGCTATGACCATAAACCTGCCAACAGACGTCAAATCAGATAAAATAATTTTTTTTACGAAAGAGGGGGCAAACGAGCAGGAGGTGCACCTGATGTTGAGTGATCACCGCCGCCCATGGACATCCGCAATACCAGAGGCCTTGCAGTTGCGTTGTTGCCATTTTAAAAATGAGTTAGCTCTTTTCTTGACGGTCCCCATATCGTATCTGTTCGGAAAAACCCCTGCCGGTAATTGATTCCACAAAAGAGTAGTGCGAGGCAAAAAGTGCCGGGAAGGAAGGCGAACTAATTTCTCACCTATATATTATTAAATATTATAAAATATATTATAGTCCGTTTTTATTTTAAATAAGAAACATAACTGCTCTGATTTGGCAGTTAAACCGCAGTAATGCTTAAAAGGCGTACAAATTAAATCATTTATAAAGCAGCCGCGCAATTTATACACTGCGAACGGGAAGGAACAAAAACTGAAAAATCCACGTAATGTTGTTAAAGTACAATAATTATTGTAAGCAAAGTATGGATATTTTTTTAACTTCATGGCGTGATATTACTACTACCGTGAATTTTTCCCCACCCCCAGGACCAATCGTTCACAGCTGGTAAAGGGAAGGGAAGGGGGGGGGGGGGACATTTCACTTATAAAAATTAGCAGTTTAAAGCTTTATATTTCAAAAAAGAATCCCATAACCGAAAAGTTGTTATTGCAAACCTATTTTTTAAAAACCTATCCAACGATATCGTACACTATGGGGTACGCGAAAACAAAATTAACATTCCCACTTTATATGTAGAGGAGCTACATTAAAAAAATATTTTTCAAGTAGTCCAGCTGCAGCGGTTCAAGCAATCTACAAACGCGACAATTTTATTTTACAACTTTGTTGCCGTGGCAAATAATATGTACCTATATACATGCCAAATTACACTTTTCTAGTAATAAAGATTTCTGAACAAGGCTGCGGAAGGACGGACGGACGGATATGATAGTTATGGCGAAACTATAAGGGTTCCTAATTTACCCCGGGACCTTAAAAGCGTAGGCGGCTCATTTGTTAGGACAGCGCCGCCTAGTCTGAACTGCTACGGAGTATGGATCGTTGAACGGCTTATGACGTCAGCGCTGCGTGACGCAGCCTACGCACTCGCAGCCATTATCAAGGCCGAACTTCTAACCCTCTACTTGACATTGCTTGGAATTTAAAGATCGTAATATAAGTGAAGTAAGGTATTTCAGTACCTTCGTAGCCACAAACTGCTATCCGGTATGTTTTGTATTTTCCAGTGTAGGTACATTCACGAACAGTTCGTCTATACCACCAATGTGGGACAGTCTATACCCGTGTTAATCCGGATCAATGACGAATAGATCTATTGCCTTAATACTAGGCATCTCTTAAAAGGCGAGAACAGGCTAATCTTTAACACTAACATCGTGACTACTGACTGGGTGGTAGAGTGGTGCAACGTCACGACCGAGTTTGGTCTCTATCAGCGCAAAGCTTCGGCGCTTATTGCTAGCGTGTTTCGCTTTGGAGGGCTAAGTAGCTGGTCTTATAACCTCTGGCGACCCAACCTATCACACGGGCAGCAACGCGCCTTTGGTGTCTAATAGGCGATAGATGTATCTTTTTACCAGGAGAACCATCTGCTTGTTTGTTATTCTATGAAATTTTATATATATATATATATATATATATATATATATATATATATATATATATATATATATATATATATATATATATATATATATATATATATATATATATATATATATATATATGTGTGTGTGTGTGTAAAAAACGAACCTCTATCTCTTCAAATCATTTAAAGAAAATAAATTATTTTACTCTAACGTCTTGCTATCTAACTAGGGAATCACAATAGTCCAGTGCCGAATCAATGTCGTCTTTTAGGAATTGCTGGCTCGTATCTAAATTATGACTGTCAGTTCAAATATTATTATTGGCGAAAATGCCCCTGTGGCCGCACCTACGAAGAAAATAGACTACTAATACCTAATATTAATTAATACCTAATATTTGAAATAAATTAAGAATATTCAGCTTAAATATAATAAAATTTTCTTGAACAGTATCAGTTGATAGTTAATAACTATGCAACTCCGATAAATCTATACATATAATAAAATCGTAGAAAAGTCGAAACGGTACATTGAATATTTTTCTAAAAGAATACTTGGAGCGTGATCTACAATCGATATCAAAGCCAAAAATATAGCTTTTAGAATTTTTGTCTGTTTGTCTGTACGTATGTCCGGGGTAAACTCAAAAAGTACTGCATGGATTTACTTCAAATTTTGCATGAATACTACTACAAGTCGGGTCAACATATAGGCTTCATATTATCACGCTATCACCTACGGGGGAGGAGCTGTGCGGAGTAAACGAAGTCCTCGCGGACGAAGTCGTGGGCAACAGCTAGTGTATTAAATAAATAGATAGATTCTTGGTAACAGTTAACACACTAGGTTTCAGATAATATTTTCTTGTTGACGAGTTTCAGATAACTTGGCTTAATGGGATAAATATGTAAGAAATGTATACATATGTTTATTACATATTATGTATACATTTCTTATACATGGGATATATATTTATATCATGGGATATGGGATATATATGTAATAAATATTACATATATATCCCATATCCCATGATATAAATTCACTTCTCAATTCTGCACTTACCAGCGTTCAACTGGCACTGGTGCGCACCAAATTTTACTAACGATCAATTTTAAATCCGGGGAATATCCAACACCGAGTCAAGAAAACATGATATATCATGCAAATATTATAAAGCACTCAATGGGACCCCCGTGCTCGATTTCCGACGGGGGCAAGCGTTTCTGTGATGTGCTTGGATGTTTCTGGGTCTGCATGTCTCTTGCATGACATATTAAAGCCCATGTTACAAATCGCCTAATTTTATGTTAGCTTAATTCCTGTAATTATAAAAAATGTCAAATGGTTACGATATTTTTTATAAGCCATTTCTTTGCTAGCTCTGCATAGTGAGAACTATGTCATCTCATCAGTAGTCCATGACTGTGAATGGCTATGAGCCGTCTTCACGATACTTTAGCGAAGCCGAACTGTTTTCGGTCTGGTACCTTAAGGATGAGGATGCAATCAACATTAAATAAAGAGTTCACTAGTACCAGGTTCGGCGGCAAATGGCCTGGGGACGGTGTCATCGCCTTAATTGCACCAGCTTTAATATCGTCAGTGCTGGGCACTGTCGCGTGTTAGACTAGACTAACCCTAAACTTTTTTTTATTATTGATAGGGTAGCGCTTGAGTAAATTAGGCTTACTGTCGCAGGTATGAATTTTTAAAATAAATTAAGCAGTTGTGATTGAAGACTACATCACTGACACTAATAGTTAGGTAGGTTGGCAGAGGCGCAATAAGTGCACCCACGATTTGTCGAAGATACTTAGGTCCACAATGTGATACTCCGGTGAAAGTGCTCGATTGGTGGCCCACCGGGCACCAACTGGGCACTTTTTCGAATCTCGGGCAACATTGTTTTTGTCAGAAAACTAAAAAAACACATTTTTAAATTGGCCAACCTACACATTTTTGAATTGGCTAACCCGGAAACGAACCCGGGACCTTATGTGGTCTACCCCGACACTGGACCATAAGACCACAGAGGCGAAACCTTTGAATCCATACTAGTATTATAAATGCGAAAGTCTGTCTGTCTGTCTTTTAGGTACGTTTTCACGGCTAAACTGCTGGGCCGATTTTCATAAAATTTGGCATGGAAGTAGTTGAAGATTCGGGATCAAACAAAGGCTATTTTTTTTTTCAAAAATTAACGACTAAAGGGTTGAAATAGGGGATGAAATTTGTATGAAAAACTATCTCGACGACATGTTAATCTACTCCCGGGCGAAGCAGCGCGGATCACCTAGTAAACCTTATATAGAAAAGCTTTAACCAAATATTTTGAATATAACAAAAAATATGTATCTAATTAGTATGTAAAACGAAAATTCACTTTGGGTTGAGTCAAACCCATAACAAACGTGCCGCTAAGGGTTGGTTCTCAGAACACGTTATTAGTATGGCCTTCAAGTTAATTTATCGAGAGAAAATGTTACGCATTGCGGCATCTGGGAAGAAAACCTTGAATCTTTTTACTGGTTTCCTTCCCTCGAATTAGGGATGGGAGTGTATCGAATGAATCAATGTTACTTTATTTTATCGGCGATTCAGGGTCACAGGATTAACTTCGAGATTTATTTAAGCTTTTCTAGTACGATACTTAATGTGGATGCCCGTTATGTGGTTAATTAATCCGAATACCTATATAACAGGCATATTATTCAATAATTAAACTTTAGTTGAAGAAAAGAAGTAATCAGTCTTTTTTGTATCATAACAATCAAGATCATGACTTCTGACAAGAAGATAAAACCATCGCTCATAAAATATGTTAATAGTGAGTTGTAAATGACAATTTAAATGGCTGCTTGACACATGCACACATTTATCGGTTAAATTACCCTCCAAATCGGAGCACGACAGTGACAATTACCGCTGTTGTAACAGGAACAGGGAAGGTAACAGTAGCGGAACCAGGTTATATAATGCAATAACTCTACCTACTCACTATAATAGTAAGTATCTCCTATACTTTAATTTAATTCTTATAAGTTACTAACTGACCCGACAGATTGTCTTGTTTGAATTTTAACAAATGTTTGTTTGTACGTTTCTTCTTCTAAGTTTGTACTTAATTTTTTTAATTCTTTAAAATTATTTTAATTTCTTGTTACCTTTTTCATTTTTTTAAATCTAAGAATTGCCCATCTTTCACGAAAATTTAAAGAGAAAATGTAGCTAAATCTAAATCTAAAAAAATTTAAAGAGAGAATGTAGAAATGGAAGTTTGTATGAGCAAACTCGGATTTAATTAAACTTTCTGGTGAAATCGGTGAAAGTAGCTTATGCGTCAGAATAACGCAGTCTTAACTTATAAGGCAATATAAAAAATTGTGATTGAATTAACATACAAATCAGTTTTTATGCGAAAAAAAACAGTAGTGTACTTACTACATGCGGCCCGTGACGTGATTGTGTGAATACTAAATACAAGGAATCTTGGTTGTACTATTTTTTATATTATATCCTATCCTACCTATAAGATTATAAGTCGCATGTTTGTTTCTTTGTTTATTATGCTTTCACGGCTAAAACGCTCAAACGATTTTAATTATTTTAGGCATGAAGTTGACGATCCAGGGTAAAACATACGTTTATTTTCTTCATAAATAAACTCTCAAGAGGCTGAAATATGGGACGAAAATTCGCATGAAAGATTATACGACATGTTAATTTGCTCGCGGACAAAGTTCCGCGACTAGTTTTGGAATAAAAGTATGTCCTTGTCATCAGGGCTTGAAACCGGTTTAAAAATACCGGTTGAGGAGCTATTTAGCGGTTATATATAAAAGGTTTCGCTTACGCTAGCTCTTCATAAACCGAATTTAGCCAAAACCTTGGATTTATATGTCACGCACAGTGCGGAAAAAAATTGCTAGCGGTGATCATCAAAAATATATTAAAAAAACTTTATAAACCGGTTTATTGATTCAAACCCCTTATAATTTTGCTCCATAAAAAACATAATTTTTGAGGTTAGAGACAAATTTAAAATGCTGCAACTTATGCTATTTTAGATTTGACAATTAAGCGGTTGACAAGTCCCGCTTGTCATTTTAAAATGTTTGCCCGCCCCATTGGTCGATTGATTAGCGACCTCGACTACGCAATCGATGGGGCTCTGGTTCGATCCCCCACAGGGGACAAGCATTTGTCTGATGAGCATAAATGTTTATATTTCCTGGTTTGGGTGTTTATTAAATATATTCCAGTATTTATATATGTATTTCTATTTACAAGTATTACCCATAACACGAGCAAATAATTTGCTTACCTACTTTGTGGTTAGATCAATAAGTGTAATTTGTCCTGTAAATATTTATTAATAAAACAAATATATTTATTACTAGCTGTTGCCCACGACTTCGTCCGCGCGGATTTCGTTTACTCCGCACAGCTCCTCCCCCGTAAGTGATAGCGTGATAATATATAGCCTATATGTTGACCTGACCTATTAGTAATATTCATGCAAAATTTGAAGTAAATCCATGCAGTACTTTTTGAGTTTACCCCGGACACACATACAGACAAACAGATAAACAGACAAATAGACAAAAATTCTAAAAACAATATTTTTGGCTTCGATATCGATTGTAGATCACGCCCCAAGTATTCTTTTAAAAAAATATTCAATGTATAGTTTTGAATTTCCTACGATTTTATTATATGTATAGATTTATCGGAGTTGCATAGTTATTTACTGTCAACTGATACTGTTCAAGAAAATTTTATTATACTAAAGCTAGATATTCTTAATTTATTTCAAATAATAGGTATGTACTAGTAACCTTTATAAATGTACTTGTACACTTCATACCTATTAGAAAGTTCTAGGCGTCGGGTTACAACTTACAACTGGGCTCTTGCCAAAATTCTTTGTAGTTCATCGTTGGTAGAAGGACGGCCGCGGATTTATTTAATGAACTATACTGTAGGCACAAGCCTAGACTTTAATTAATTCAAGGACATTGACTTGAATAAAAGGTTAATAACTGAAATACGATGCTTTTAAAATGATTTAATTTTGCTTTTTAATAATTAATAACCGAAATATAAACAGAGTTCTCATTACCGTTCAGATTTCTATTAATGTATGTAATAAAGTTATTCCTACTTTACTTGATGTGAATATACATTACCGAATGTTACTTTTTTTATATCATAAGATAGCAAACAAGGGGCCGTTCATAAAATACGTTCGCATACAAGGGGAGGGGGGGGGGGTCTGGCTGAGTGTGACAAGATGTGACAAGGGGGGACGGGGGGTATACGGCAACGTGACGTTCGCCGTTTATTATTTTTTGACATGAGCGCTAGCTCTGTGGCGCGACTCTAGCGGCGTTGCGATCCGTCACAACGGGTTTCTTTGTTTTTCCAATACTTGAGACAGTAACGTTTCCACGTACCCTGCGCGTAATGTTATAATAACTAAATAAATATTTTTAGTTTTCAGAATTTGTGTACTATCATTTAGAATTTATCATACTCAGCAGGGGGGGGGGGGGTCACAAAAAGTGTGACAGAGCGTGACAATGGGGGGGAGGGGGTCAAAAAAAGCTGATTTTAGTGTGACGTATTTTATGAACGGCCCCCAAGCAGATGTGTCTCCTGATTGAAAGAGTCAACCATGGCCCATAGACACCAAATGGTGCGTTGCTATCTTGTGGCGAGGTCTAATGCCACATGCATAAGTTTACCGGCTACCTTACCCTCCAAACCGGAACACGATAGCGACAAGTACTGACGCTATTGCGGCAGCAATAGGCAAGGTGGTGGTACCAGACCCGGGCGAGACAATGCAGAACTCTACCACCTAGTAGCCGCGATGGTAGTGACTCACATAGCCAATCGGTTGTCTTTTACGACCTGCCTGGCAGAACGGCAGTTGGTCTATTCTACAAAGGACCCCGGGATCAACACGGGGAACAATAACACGAGGTTACTATAATATGTGCTAAAGATATACTCTAGAAAGAGCAGTTTTGTGACAGTCAGAGCTTTTGTCCGGCTAATTTTCAAACCTAAATCAATGTAAGTATAAGGATGTTTTGTTAAGGTCTGGCTCTACCTAAACTAGAGGTTTTCTTACGGAGTATATTATAATAATTTTTGAATCAATTAACCGTTTTATATAGTTTTCTTAAATATTTATTTCTTTTTTAATTTTTCACCGCACTGTGCGTGATATACCATTCCGCGATTTTGCCTTTAAACCGGTTTTCGGCAACCGCACTCATCTCAGATACTTACGTCAAGTGCAGTTATTTTCAAAAGTTGAGTATAGTTTTTTTAATTATTAATATTTTGTTGTTTTTAGCAAACTCACTTAATATTTTTAAAATAACTTTCAGGCTAATATACCGATGGACTTAAAAATTTTATCAGCTTTTCTCTTTAAAAAACTGCATCAAATACCGTTAAGGCGATTACAGCTGCGAACGACCTTGAGTTTCTGACATGAGCAGCGCAAAAATTATATCGCGCGCTAGCTTGCTCCAACGTCAAAGAGTATTTACAGTGAATGCAGATACCTACGTTTTAACATTTTTGTTCACCTATATGAACTTTTATCATCATGAATCGACTGAATGTTGTCAAACTCAAAACCAATAACCAGTAATCGCTCATTTATCGATTACATATACATTCGTTTTAGAAAAACGATAAATATCTAAAGAAAAAAAATGTACCGAAAATCGACAAAAAATCATATAACAATTTACACAATAATAACAGTTTCGTTTCCTATTTCTTCGAAAGTGTTGTAATATACAATACATCCCGTGTAGCACTTTATTTTAATACATACAATCAACAATTAATATTTAACAAAACCTTTCAAAATTTGATTTGGTTAAATATAATCTCTTGAATAATATTTTAAAACTAACTAGCTTCTTAGTTTTTGTTTCAAAATCTCGTAATAAAAAAGAAGATATATAATTTGATTTAATGTTTATAGAGGAAACTACTAAATAAGTTGATTTATTTAGACTATTTGTATGTATAATATATTTAATTTATTTATTTTTGTTGCGAAGTCCTTACTACCTTCAAATAGTACCAGTTTTTTTTTTCTTTAGAGTTTTGCTTTTTATTCGCTTGCTTGAATTATCTTCGTTGTTTATATGTTTTATTTTTTATTTATTTTTGTACATTTATACAAAATATTGACAAAATACTTATCTATCTATAGCTAATAAAACATTCAAGCGTAAACGTAGGAAAGCGTAAACATGAATAGTCTCAAAATATTATTCAGCGTCTATTCGCAAACAAAACTATTTATAAAGTACTAGCTTTCAGCCCCTTTAATACCCTCTTTTACCTCTTTAAGAGATAAAACTCACAGCATCCTTACATGCACGTTCATTTAATTGAATTAAAGATCATGACTAATAAATTTAAAGAGATTTTGATTAAACATATTTTATTTTTTCTACAAACTTTACCACTTTTTTCATCCTTTGAAGAGATGACATTTGAAAACCTTAAACTCGTATTCATTTAATTGTATTAAAAATCATAAATACTAAGTTTTAAATAATTTCTACAATATTCTACAATAAACAATCTATTTTTTATACAAACATCAATGCTTTTTTTGCCCTTTAAGGAATAAAATTTTAAAAAATCCCCAAATATATGATTCTTAAATTGTGTTGAAGATTATAAGTGCCGAATTTCAAGTTATTTTCACCACAAACCTTTGATTTTTCATATAAATTGTAACACACACTTTTACTCCTTTAATAGATGAAACTTCGAACATTACATGCATGTTTCTTCAATTTCGATTGAAGAGCATAAGTACTAAAAAAATCCAAAAATTCGTACTTCTTAATTGTATTAAAAATCATAAATACTAAATTAAAATAATTTAGATTTTATAGTAATGCAATAAATAAACAATTCATTTATGATACAAACTTTAAAGCCTCTTTTTACCTCTCTATAGGCTAGAATTCCAAAAAATATTAAATTTATATTTAATTTTTTTTCAGTTAAAGGATAATTTAATTACGGCATATCATTCTATTTGAGTTGTAATAACTCAAAAATGACAGAGTTTCAAACAAACTTTCACCCCCTATTTCACCATCTTATGGGATGAATTTAAAAAAATCCTTTCTTATTCCTTGTCTATATCATAAGAACAAAATCTGTAAAAAAAAACAGACTTCTCGGTCCAAGCTCATTATCTACTATAAAAAAACATCCAAGCGTAAACCAAATCTTCAATTTCCAAACGGCACAATCTTACTATTGTGCCAAACGTTCTATCTGGACTTATTACTCTTTGACTCGAATATGGAGAGCGGAGCATGCTAACATGCGACACAGCCTCCCCGTATGAACGCTACCGGGAGACTGACTTTCGACGCGAGCGCTGTCCGCGAATTAAATAATAAGGTTTTTATTGATTTAATAGCACACTATAATGATTTTGTAAAATTTTGAACTTAAATTTTATAAAGCAATAAATTGTCTGTAATAAAAAGAAAAAATCATCAAAATCGTTACAGTAGTTTGGAAGTTATAAGCAATTTTTTGTGTAAAAATAAGAAAGATATTCGATTTTTTTCCGTCAAAAATAACAATAAAATTTGAAAAAACGAACTTAAAATTTAAACTTAAATATATTATACGTATAATGCATATTTTTTTTAATTATTGGACCAATCGGTTAGCAGTAGTAGGCTTTCAAAGAGGTGTCTATTTCGTAGTTTGGCATTACCTATCGCCTTAATTGGGTCAGAATTGGTCAATTTGTTTGGGATTTATTTAAACACAAAAAATTGAAAAAAATTAACATTGCTTCGAGCCGATCGATTATGTAGCAAAAAAAATAATACTTTAGATCTCATAAATTTTGTTGCATGCCGTTCGAAAAACCAAAATTGATTATTGTCTCCAAAATATACAGTTTATCAAAAGTCAATATGCTGTCATTTTTAACTAACTGGACGTTTGAACTGAAAAAATGTATGCTTATACTAATATACTGTCAAGCCAAATACCTACTAATAACTAACTTAGATGTTTTAATTGAAAAAATTCTATGCTTATAGTTTTTAGTCCTTTGAGCTTAAAATACCTCAATTTAGCGGGATGTCCTGCAGTGTCAACCGTTTACAGATAATTTTTTCAAAAGTTTCGTTGTTGACAAATTCCAAGTGAATCAACCGATTTTTAACCAATTTACGGTATTTGACGTTTTTAAAGAGAAAAGGTGATTCGATATTTAAGTCAATCTGAATATATTTAAAAAGCTGTAACTTTGGAAAACTTGATACGATTTTGATACATACGGTAGCGGGAAGTTAAAAAACATTGCTCTTTTTTATGTCTATTCGCTGCGGATATTTCTTACCATCAGGCGGAATGCCTGTTTTTAACCTTAAGGAAAAAAAGTTTATTCTATCATGCCTTAGATTTAAGCTAAACGTAATAAAATGTACGCGTAGGTTTTGATAAAGATACACGATTCATTGTGTTTCGACCCCTGACGCAAAAACGGGGGGTGTTATAAAGTAAACAAGTATGTGTATGACGGCGTTCGCGTCATCAAATGCAAGAATATTGTAAACAACACGTGTACGCCTAAGCCGCCGAGCGCATCGTTCGATATCCCTACTACTCAACTTGTTTTGCTACCTGTATAAAAAAAAGGCTCTGAGCGCCCGCCGTTCGGGCAGTCTTGGCTCTGGCGTAGCTCGGTACACTTGTTGTATCTTGCTAGTAGCTTATCCTTGACTCTTGGATAATTAATTTGTGCAAACAAGTTAATTATTATTGTCAAATTTAAATTAGTCGCAGTACAATTTGTAATTGACTATCTATTGCTTAAATTAAGACTTATTTGTAGTAAGGAATAATTATGGTTTACATTGTTAATGAGAACTAGTAATTCATAATGGAAAGTTGATCAAAATATAAAGAGCTGTTATATCACCACATCCGCATTTTATTTATCATATCTGTCCCACTTCCTACATGTACAATATATGATAATAAATAAAAATTCTCCCTGTTTTTGTATTAAAGAATAGTTAATGCTGATTTTTTTTTTGTTCTTATAAATGTTTTCACAAAATCTTAGCTCAGAATTCTGTCAATCTATGTTAGATTTCTGAGATTAGCAGCTGTTGTACTGAAGACACAATATTGAATGAAGTTTTGAAAAACTCGAAGCTCTCTTATTTCAACAGTATGTTGTTCCTATTTATTGGTAAGTAAAATTAAAAATGTAGTTATCTCTTGAGAGTCATATTCGATGTGTATGCCCAAATATGTGTACATAAAAACTTGGTTATCGTAATTATTTATATGGTAATATTATACCAATGCTGCGTATGCAACACGGGAAATACGTCGCGATGTATTAAGCTAAAGCT
This sequence comes from Apodemia mormo, assembly GCA_036924255.1. Lineage (NCBI taxonomy): Eukaryota > Metazoa > Arthropoda > Insecta > Lepidoptera > Riodinidae > Apodemia > Apodemia mormo. The sequence continues at coordinate 29,834,881 of JAUPFN010000012.1, read as the reverse complement.
TTGACAGTCACCCTTAAAGACGAAAACAAGTTATTAGTGGCTGAGCGAAAAATTTTCCGTGAGTTTTTGGGCAGAAATATAAAAGATGAATCATGGAAAATTCGAGTAAACACATAATTATAAGGCCCGATGGACCGATCAAACATAATGGAAGAAATCAAGGCGCATCGACTTGGTCACATTGTCTTAGTCACTCGGAGTGTGAAGAGAGAATATTTGTGCCGAACAAGTGGTCGAAGGCCGTTCGTCCGATCCAGGTTTCGCCAAAGAATTCGGTTGGATGCTGGCTGACCTGCGTGAACTTCATGTCGTCAAATTTTCGTTTGCACTAAATACAATAAATGTCTTTTTAAAATATCAAATATGTTAAAACAAGCGTATTTCTTGATATATTGATATTGATTAAAATAGAGACATTTCTACTTCAAAATAATGCTTGATTTGATTGAGCGAGAGTAAAGCACTACCTAAACGCTTCGCCACAATATAAAGCTTCGCGTTGCAATATCAGTCGCAACTGACAATTTCTACCCGCCGATGACTTCCGCTCAAATTACACTATCGATATTTCTTCCTCTTCATCGCTTAAGACAAGGCAAGGTTTATTATGCAGATACTTCCAAAGGCAGGTTCGCATCGATTTAGTCTAATTCTAAAATGGCCACCGTCACTCCAGTATAAAATAAATATCTTCAGTAATATTTATAAATATCAAGTAGACTACGTTTGAAATTCGAAACTAGTTATAGTTATATTTGATAATTTGTGTACAGAAATGTTTGAAGTTATATTAGTTTCGATAGGTTTGCCACGTCAAGTTTCATCGGGTGGGCGTATTCCTATTGTAAGTTATTATATCAATGTCATCTATTCAACGTGAATTTGATATAGAAACACTTCAGAATATTGGTTCTAAATGAATGGTTGGCGAGATTCCTATGTAGAGCGTGATTTGATTTAGTTTGCTAGGGCATAATATATTGGCTCAGTTCAATTTTATTTGATTTTTTATTTATATATGAATTTTAATTATTATTTGCTCTTACCTATTTCTATATTTTTACAATGATTTGATTGATTTATTTATTTATTTAAAACTGTATTGTACACAACAGAACAACAAACAAAATTACACCAAGCAGTATTTTTAAAAAGGTACAAAAGGCGAGCTTATCTCTAAAAAAGAGATTTCTTACATCCAACCCGGTAAAGTGAAATACTTAACCATAAATATAAGTCGAAGTGTACAATATATTAAAAATATTTAAACACATCCATACTAATATTATAAATGCGAAAGTAACTCTGTCTGTCTGTCTGTCTGTCTGTCTGTCTGTCTGTCTGTTACGCTTTCACGGCCAAACCACTGAACCGATTTGGATAAAATTTGGTACAAATATAGTTTGAGACCCAAGAAAGGACATAGGATAGTTCTTATCCCGGAAATCCCACGGGAACGGGAACTATGCGGATTTTTATTTTAGAATTATTTCCACGTGAACGAAGTTGCGGGCACAGCTAGTCTATTAATGAAACCCAAAGTACTTCAGCAACATAAAGACAGGCACTATTAAATTATTTACAGCGTTAGGTATCTACTAGAAATAAAAACAATAATATATATAAACATGCTTATTATGTAAAGCGAATATCATCTGTTACTCTTACTACAGTAGTAACCGTGCTATGACCAGCAGGCTTAGGATAAGCACCACGAGATATATATCGATCGAGAAAGTGACGTTTGCTTGACATTTATTAATATCTCGATGGACGTTATTGAGCATGCCACGATAAACATTTAAAACGTCAGAGATAAATTAAACAAAAAGTTTACTCGAATAGAAAAAACCAATGTTGTCACTAGAAGACATAGATATTATACTAATTCTGATTTTTAAGATACACCTTTGGTGCATTTAACTTGTGTTAATCATTATGAGCTTTTGTTTACATTTATAACTTCCTGTCATCATTTCTCTTCTTTGTCAGAGTCGAAGGAAATATAACCGAAGCCTAGTGAAGCCGTACCTATTTGCAATTGTAATTAAAGATATTTTACAGGTTTTTGAATTATTCTCTCTTTTTAGTTTTGACCATCAAAAGTAGTTTTATATTCTCTAAAACTGAAACAATGAATCATGATTCATAAGATGTTTTAATGTAAAGGGCAATTAAGATGCCAGTGTGTATTTATTTCTGGGTGTATAACTGCGTAACTAATTATGCGTAAAAGTGCGTAACCATTATTATTAACAAGCTATTTTTTTCACTATAATTATTCCTTTCAATTATAATTCTAACATTATTGAGTAAATTAACATCTGCTTTTAGACTAATCAATCAACATTTTTGATTTTTTTTTTAATGAGAAACTTCCATAGAATTGTTGTGATTTGACAATGACACGAAAATGCATTACGATAAACAAACATAAATGTATAGTATTATGCCAACTAGAAAATAAGATAGAACAGAATACAATTCACAGTATTTTATGTTAAAAAATAATGTTATCTATTAATAGCTTCAAAAATCAGCCAGATGCAAGCAGTCCAACCTAAGACTTACTGTTAGACCGTGGTCTCCAAGAACAAACTGAATTTTTGTGAACAGCTTCGTTTTGACGAGACAACCATAGTTTCTATGTTTGAAAAATCTCGAATCGGGTAACTAATAAAGATAGATAAAATAGAGAAAGTTTAGAGTGTCAGACTAAGAAAAGTTTCCACTTTACGTGTATGACAAAGTTACCGTTGAATTACAATAATAATTAACAAGCTGTTGTGAGAAAATTAGGTTATTTTTAAATTGATTAATATCAATTTAAAAATCTCATAAGTGGGATTGTCAGAAAAATCATCAAATATGTAGGACAATAGTTTCATCGTAGTTTTCATAATATAATCAAGCGATTAAAGTCGAAAAATAATTATTGTTATTAATAAATATTTATTATTTACCGAACCCAATATCTTCAAAGCATTAACTTTATTAGTTACCCGATTCGAGATTTTTCGAAAATAGAAAAGACGGTTGTCTCGTCAAATTGAAGCTTTTCACAAATATTCAGATTGTGGTTAATCAAAAAAAAGTTAGTTTGTGGGACCACGGTCTGTGATTTACATCTCAAGAACGAAAAACATTTTTCTTCGACTTTTCAGTTTATCTCTCTTTGATTCAAAGACTTACTCAAAGAGTATATAAATTTTATTTTATTTTGTCTTCTTACATTTACTTCCAACGAAAAAACGAGTGTGAGCTACACTCGATTTTTTTGTTATTTTTGATTGATTAATTAATATTTTGATTATTATAATATGTTTTTATGTATAATTTTTCCTGAGTATATGTTATTAATAGTAACATTAAATAATACCAAATAAGCACCAGCTTTAAATTAACCTTTTATTTTACATTTAGTTTTCTACTGAATTTTGTAGAAAACCTTGTAAGTAGTTGTAATTTTGAATAGAGTTGGTAACACTGAGTAGCACGAGAATTCGTAGAATTATTTTCTCTATACGAAAAATTAAAAGTTTATTTAAATTACGTCAAAAAGTATTGTACTTTAACTAATTTGTATTTTGTAATTAATTATAAATTAATTAATTTTCTAACCATTACGTACAAGGAATTATTGATTTTTCTGTTTGGTTCTCACATATCTAAAATCATCATCATTCTTCCGATTCTAGTACAAAATTAAATTGTGTTAGGTATGTGAAATGGGAACACAAAATAAAACGTAAGTAGTGTACTTCTTTATACTTATATTTTTTAAAAGCCTATATAGGTTATTGAAAATAATTATGATTTTCTTTTCAGGATAAGAAGTAATAAGCATAAATTAACTTTGTCACCATGGTGGGTACCTATGGATGTATATGGCTAATCTTCCACATTAACCTAATGGATTCATGGACTAGACTTGTGGCACCAAAGATTAAAGTCTTTAATATTGGGAAAGCATAATATAACACCATATATTCTACAAATACTTCATACATTATAGTTTCTAGAGGAAGAAAGGAAAACAATGGAACACTGTGTAAGTATTTATTTACATACATATCTCCATGACAAATCATCTAACAAGGAGACTGAAAGAATCAAATTTTAAACATATTTTAATATAGGTATTTCTTTCATTGTAAAAGTTGTGGTTTTTCACAAAATTAATATCATAAATTCAAGATTATATCAAAAACTTGATTCTTGTAAAAAATCCTGAATAATATGAGAAGCTTTCTCTGGAAAATAGTGTAGGCTTCTTTCACTCCCTTTTTTATTATTATTTATATTTAATTTACAATGTAAATCTATATAACACTACACAAAATGCAACATGCAAGACTGGAGTCATAAGTCCTGAGTTAACTGACAAAAAATATATTAAGTAAACATATATAACAACATTTTGATAAGATATATTTGTTTACAGGTTGACTAAACAGCGAGTAATGGAAATAGAATAAAGAAGCCTTTCTATTTATTACATTTTTTGAAATTGTTGATTAAGAAGATTTATAAGTTAATGCTGAATATTATATTTTTCTTGCTGTTTTTAATGGTTGTGCAAGATTGAAAAATAAATTTTAATTTGTAGAAAACAATTAAGTTTATAACATGATAGTCTTAATGTACCTAATATGTGTAATTTTTAAAATTTAAATTAATAGAAAGTTAATGTTACCTTAGGAAAAAATATTTTACTTGTTGATTTTTTATTTTCAAGTGTAATTCCATACTACTCATACTATATAGTAAACTAATTTTTGATATTGAATTTTCATTACTGATTAATTATGCAAGATAACAAGAGATATTTAAATTGTAGAAAACATTTAAATTTAAAATATAATAGCTTTAATATAGTGCGTGTAATCTTCTATAAGTTTGTTACATTAGTGAAAATTCAAAGATACACGTTAATAAATTTAAGTCATAAGGTGATAAATTGTGAAAATTATTTATCTATTCTGAGAAGTACAAACATTAATAATAATTGTTAGTTTAGTAAAGTAGATGTGTTTGTATATTTTTTAAAACTCAAATTTAATTTTCTTTACAAGACTGCTTCATATTACACACTTTTTATAATTATTCATTTTGTATTTTGTGTGATTTATTCATTTTGTAACTTTATTAAAGAAAATAAAAATTATTTCTCAAGACTTTTCCATATAGTAAAATCTATGTTTGGCATTAAAACATTAAATACTATGAATAGTGTGTCATTAAACTTATACTTAAAATTAGCCATTGATGACTAAGTTTCATTTTTATTATATAAAATTATTTAATACTTAGATAGAAGGTTTGCCTAGAGTATATATTTTTTTAAATAAATCTTATTCAACACTAAAGTATTTTATTATACCAATAATCCACTAAGTATTGTTACTACCAAAATCACTTCGATTAAAAAACAACAACAAAAGTAACAAAGTTAACACTTCTAAAAGAAAATACTTGTAATTATCATATCGAAGGGTACTATGTATACTAGTGCAAGTGCAATGACACAACTTTACTGGAGGCCGGATTAAATGTTCTGTAGCTTGTAATCTATACCTTCATATAATAAAATCGTAGGAAAGTCAATGTATGTCCGGGGTAAACTCAAAAAATACTGCATGGATTTACTTCAAATTTTGCATGAATATTACTAACAGGTCGGGTCAACATATAGGCTACATATTATCACGTTATCACCTACGGGGAGGAGCTGTGCGGAGTAAACAAAGTCTGCGCGAACAAAGTCACCGGCAACAGCTAGTTTCGACATAAATCAATAGAAGTATTACGTATACTTCACTACATTAGGACAAATATAAGGTAATTTTAAGGCTTTTGAGGCAAGAAAATGGTTTCCGTTGTTTTGCAAGTTGCACCGTTATACATAGGATCCGTCAATATCTTCTATTATGTAGTCTTCGCATTTCATCCATTTCAATTATGCCATATGAGGGCATCGTTTGTTCTTCTAGGATATTTGTCAGTAATATTAAAAATTCTGCAGTTGAAGTCATATCTGCAAATAATAATTATATTTTTTATTGACATATATTATTGTAATAAACAATAATAACAAGAACTGACTGCCCCTGTATGGTAAATTATCTTTAAATGTAGACAAATATAAAATAATAATGTTTACACATGTAGGTACCTAGGTAATTGAGAACTACATGTGTCATATTGGATATTTTAAGTTAAGAATATTACAGAAAATAATACATCATAGTTGTATGTTAATCATACGTGGAACTTGGTCTGAAAACTACTGATTAAAACAAATACTTTTTTTGACTAAATATAACTTAAATGGGTAGTAAAAACTCCTTAAATACATAATCAATGCAAGCCTTAGAGGAATAACACATTTGTATCATTATTCTATGATGTAAGCATTGTTGTTGTTTGTTGGTATGTGGCTGTAAGTATTGTGAAAAGTTGACCACCAAGAAAAGGATTATTACTTGTATCCAGCTGAAATTTAACATACACTTGACATGTATATGTAACATATTAGCTGTTTAAAAAAGAAACTCGAAAAACTACAGATAACTTTTGAAAAAATATAACTTTATTGAGTTCACCTAAGTCAAATTAGTATTTACTACAAAGATATTCTGTTATTACAGTTAATGAAGTTGGATGGCTGTGATATCTACTAGAAACTGAATTACAAGTCTCTTATGTTCACTTACCTTTAACTAGAGGCATGCCTTGATCAGTGTGTGGCTCTAAACCTCAAAATTCACAAGGGTCTATATTATTTAGAGCCATGGTTATTGGGTTTATTGAAGCGCTATAATGATTGGAATGCTCCGTCCGTTGTGTAAAAAGATCACATAAATTTCCTATGTGCCTTCTTTGTATTTTGCAGGCTTGCCGTTATCCGTAGATATTTAGCACATAATAGGTATAATAAGGAACTGCCACCACTATTAAATACATATATGCCATACTGCCTGCCTGCCTGCCATACATACTACTGCCAACACTGGACCGAAATCTATATTTAATAAAATGAATAGAAATCAAAAAGTTTTGTAATTATTGTATAATTAAAGTATAATAATATGAAATAGTGGATAAGGTTATCAACATTTTAACGAAGTGTCAAATGACAAATCGATAAAATGACAGCAAGACGTTTCGATCGATAGAGAAAATAACTACCGTCGAGTAAAATTGATTATTTTCTCTTCCTTTGAAGTATCATGTCGAATCAAGTGTCAAATGCGTTAGCGAATCGAGAAAGTGACATAAAAGTCGAGAAAACGGGTCGATAAAATTTTATCGTGTTGCTTATCCTAAGCCTGCAGGACGAAAACCGGACTGCAAGGGATGAAGTATTCTGTTAGTAGCAGATAATCAGCCAACTGAGAGTGCGCAATACGCTCCAAAACTTTTGAAAAAAAGGGAAGAATAGAAATAGGGCGAAACTTTTAATAAGTCAAGATTTATTTTATTATAACACTGCCGCGTAGCAAAACGGGCTCTATGTTTAGGAGTAAATATTTTGTAAGATACAAAAATGAGATCGTGATATGAGAAAGAAGAAGGGAATTGTCCGTGAGTAGAAACACAATCACGACGAGACACTATAATTATATCTAAGAGGGAAGGAGCTATGTTAGGATAACGATGAGTAGGTGACAGAGTAAGGGAAAACAAATTTACAGAAGATAATAAAGATGTCAACTTATTGCTTGTGCATCATTTTTTATAAGGCTTTGATTGTGTTTAAATAGGCTTTAATTGTATGGTACTTCGTTATACGTACATAATCCATAGCTTAACAATGTCTCGGCGAGGGAAATATAGATTACACGCTTAATTTTTTTACTCAATTTTGCTGTCAAGTCGTAGAAACTTCTTTCTAATCACGAAGAATCTGGCTGACATTAATAGTAATTTAGGGTGGGGATGTTTTTATACTGTTAGTCCTCCAGTGTTGCAGACGTACGTGGGTGGCTGTAATCCCTCGAGTGCGTCGTGCTTGTTTATCCAAACCTTCAATAAAATCTTTATAAAGGTTATATTTGATCTTCCCACACAAAATTAAAATTTTAAGATTTTACCTTTAAAGTTCATTCGAGAATAATTAGGGAACATCGCTTTTTACTTAAAGATTTTTGTGTATAAAATTCATACCGCCCACCTCATTTAAGAATTCCACATAATTGCGTTATTTTAATAATGTTAATGAAAATTCGTAAATAAATTCCCGGATTTATAAGAAAGAAGGCAAATAACTTCCCTTCTGTAACGCTACTTTTGATTAGTGCGAGTGCGAGTGTTTAATTCAGGTATTAAGCCATAAAAAACGTAAAGACAGCCGTTGATTAGTGCGAGTGATCAGAAATCGGTAAATGTGAATAGACGCTGATTACTAATCACTTGCACTGATCAACGGCTGTCTTCACGTATTTTTTGCTTAATACTAAGCACCTGCATTAAACACTAGCGCTCGCAGTAATAGGGGTCTAAAGCCCGGGTTATTACTTTTTTAATGGTTCCCATATCTCATATTCGCTTGAAAACACTCACAGCGATAGCCATTTCCACAAAGAAGTATCCCGAGGCTTTTAAAATTATCTAGTACTAGCTGACCCGACAAACGTTGTTTTGCCTTACATGTTAGGAATCCATAGCGGACAAACAACGTGACACGTAATTTATATAAGACTACGGGATTGTCCTTCCACGCAGCCAAAATGGCATTAAACTTTACGCAATTTTCTTAATATTTTCTTTTATAAGAACCTTCTCCTTACAATTACAAACACAACAAAAAAAATACCGAAATTGGTCCAGCCATTCAGGCGTGATGTCGTGACCAAGGAAAATAGGAATTGATTTTTATATATATAGATTAAATAACTATAACGTTTACGATAACTAATAACGTTTAGCTAACAATATTTCCATTATATTTTCTTAAGTGTTTGCATAAACAAAATTTACGACCACACTCAGGGCTTAGACATTAATGCCACGTGTTAATTTTATAAATCCCCATGTATATATTAGTGATAAAAAGACTATAAAACAAGCAGTATATCTGTCTTTTTAACGCACAAACTTTCCAGGGTTTAAAAATAAAGTTTCTATCGCGCTTATTTTTTTTTAAATAACTAAAAAGCAGTTGGTCAAAGCAACCGTTACTGCGGAAATGTAAGGTAACATATGCACACGGCGTACGCGTGGTTAATATGAGCTGAGCTTGTTTACCAGTTAATTTTCAAACCTAAATCAGTGTGAGTACATGGTTTGTTAAGGTTTGGCTCAACATCAACCTTAAAAAAACGGTTTTCTTATGAAATAAACGATTAGGGAATCGCATTAATAAACTGGTTTATATTGGTATTTATTTTAATTTTTCTTTGATTTCCGATGCTCCTAATTTTCACCCGCACTGTACTGTAGGTACTTTTCGCGCTTTCGGCTTTATCGGTTTATTTAGGGTTTTAAAGCGCTCTCATCTCAGATATGTCTGCTTCGAGCGAAACCTTTTATAAAAATCACTGAAAACCTGTTATTAATGTGCAAATGGTTAAAAGGTATAATGTATTTAGGGTTGCCATCTGCCACTTCTTGATTTAAGATTTACCGGCATCAAAAATACGGGTTTTATATTTTTAACGGGAGAAAACTGTTCACAACAACTCTGTTTTTTGACAAAGTTTTTAATATTTGAAATTGTATTTGTAGCTAATTTAATCACCTTTTAAGAGATCTTTATTTTATTAAGCTAACGTATAATACTCTAATAGGCAGTGGTCCCAGGAACTTTTTTTATTTATTAATTTGACTTAGGACTATCTGAAATCCTTAATATTCATGCAATCATTCAAAACTAATTAACCTTCACCTTATCAGCAAAATACAAAAATGGAAACGCGTGCCAATCGCCAAGCATGTATATAATGAGACGTCAATAGACGATAATAAAAGAAACATAGATGTAATATTTCGCTACATGATGATGGAAATCAAAATTCGATAATTTTATAAATAGCTGGTATACGAAGAGCAGGCGTGAAATGTTGTATATCTTACATTACAAACAGATGGCTTTCTTGATGTAAAGACACGACCATTGCCTATAAACACCAAAGTTGTTTATGATCCATTTGATAGATAAATTAACCGGCTATCCAACCAGAATTTGTTCCCGGTGTTGGTCCGGCCTCCCTTTGAATAATATATTATCTGCTATTCTGCCATTCATCTACCCCTCACTTACTATCATCGTGAAAACTTGGTGGAATAGTTTCGCAACGTTCGTTATGCCGGGGCGTGTGGTACCACTGTCTTAATAATTTCTACCGCAATAACGTCAATGATTAAGTTGCTTACTTCACTTTATTACTGAAAACTTTCAAGGTATCCAAAAATATCATTTCTAATTAATTTTAATGTTAAAGATAGATATCTTTAAACGCAAACATCTTGGAATTTGACTTGAACTAAATATTTGGCGACGATCCTAAATTCGCTCAGGTGCAGTTAAAATAAGATTTAAATTGATGTCTGAAGAAATTGTAGACGTATTAAATTTGAAACTAGATACAAGTATATATTTTAATCGTATTATTCTTATTACTTGGCTGATTGATGTTTCAAAAGTGAATGACAAATTTGCTGAACTAGGTATTACTGAATGAATGGAAATAATTAAATTTGGCAACTACTACTCTTGAGTTTTGAGGTGTGAACGGATGGATTTTTGTGATGATGCAAAGCTTGTTTTGTGGAAGCAGGATTTTCCTCTTTCCTCACTAGTTACGCGACGCGGCTGCCGTTTGATCAAGTTGTGCACTTGTAAATCCCACAGGAGCAAAGCACTTTCCACGATGAAAATGACTAGACATGGACTACCGTTTCATAATTAAGGAACACTGTCGCGTATGATGGAATACAATATTTATTCTGACCAAAAGGTCATAACCGCTGTGAATCATTTGACGTGCTCTGACCCGGGTGCAGTCCATGGAGTGCACTTTAGTGGAACAAAAGTGGCGTGACGCATGCCATGTCTAGTAACTACCGTACGTGTGATTAAATTCATTTAAAAAGTTTTTAAATAGTTTGATGCAAGCGGACCTATCAAATAAATATACATTGAACTCTAGGCTTTTTTCATTTGAATCTTCTCTCTTTGGAAATATAGCAGGTGTCGTATTTATATTTTATGTATAAAACACCCCTCTATCAAATTTTGTTTAAACTCTTTTTTGTGCATTTTAAAATATATAGAATAAATACATGATATCATTACATGTAAATTAGGTGTTCGATGAACGATTAACAAACGCATCCGCTTAAAAAACTTGTATTTGAAGAAGGCCTTTGTTTTTTATTTTAGTTTATTAACCTAAATTATACACAAATACTATATTAATGTCCGATATACTAAATAATAAGCATATCGGACATTAATCAACCTTTTATCAAACCAATTAACAAAACCACACTTATCGCATGTAATTGCATAAAGGGCGTAAATAACTTTATCTTATCGCCGTAATCTGTACTGCAGTGGAGGAAGACTCGCTGGTATTAACAGTTAAATCATGTTGGTCGCAGGTACAGGCCACACGTCTCTGTCGACGGCCCTCAATGACGTCGCCCACACAACCGACGCTTACGCCGAACAGTTGAACGAGGTATGTGGTATTTGAAGTAATACGTAGTTGCAGATAATTAAAATATTATGAGGCAGCAAACACTTTCAAATAATATTTGGTTTTTCTAGGTGATCAAGTTTTTCCGGTTTACTTGATCCGCAATGACGTCACGATTATCATAATCTGCTTTGAAGTCTTTATCAAAAAGTTGTTCCACGACCGTGTCTGTTTTATTTTGTTTGGAACTAGCAACCGCACGCTGCTTTGCTCGTATGATTACATAAACGCCTTAGTCAAACTAACATCAAAACATTTAGCTTTTTACATCCATATTAATATTATAAATGCGAAAGTCTGTCTGTCTCTTCTTTACGACTAAACTATGAATCGATTTGAATAAAACTTGACATAAAGATGGTTTGAGACCTGAGAAAGCACTTAAGATAGTTTTTACCTTGGAAATCCCACGGGAACAGGAACTATGTGGGTAAAATCCCGGGACTGTCTATCTTTTAAACTACGGTAATAAGGAGTAACTTGGGCTATTTTTATTTTAGAAATTTTTCCACGAGAGCCAAATCGGGAGCACATCATCTAGTGTAACATAGATTTTATCCTGCAAGTGTGAGCAAGCACCTATAGCGTAGCGTTGAACAATAGTTTCAAAAATACAGTTATGTAGGTACTTTATATATAAAACTAATCCTCGTAAATTGTTCAAAACATATTTTAGAATTTAAAGTGAGAAGTTACAAATAAAGGTAGGTACTAAAAATTGCAATTTTTTTGGGTAATAGCAAAAAAAGGTTAAAAAAATCGCGACCATCATGATTGAGTGAAATTGTTTTGAATTTATTTTATAAGTAGGTACCTACATGTTTATTGGCATATAGCTTAAGTGGCCTCAAAAGCCTTAAAGATTATAAATAATTTGTTATAAAAACGAAATTAGTTCCTTGCCAGTTCAATAAGAGTATCTTCTCGCCTGTACCCCGAAGAGGTAGGCATAGGTACAACCAGTGCACCCACGATTAGCCGAAGATACTTAGTCCCACATCGTGATTAGTAGCAAGCCTATCGCCAACCGGGCACTTACGCAATCCTGGGCAACGTTGTTTTTATTAGAAAATAAAAAAAAACACATTTTTGAATTGCCAGACCCCGGAATCGAACACGGGACTTTATAACTTCGACACCTCTGGACCGCAGAGACGATCTTGACGCAACGCCAAAGAATCGACCCAATGAATAAATTGTCTTCAAAGACACAAATGATGTCTTTCTATCATTCGGGAAATTGAAATGTAGTGTGGTCATATGCTGGGGCCGCACTTGCGTCTATGGTCCCGAAGATATTAGCGCGCTAAGGCACACGCAGTCCAGAATGTATGCGAAAATAGCCGATAACAGCCGGTCACGTCTGCATTTTACGTGTCATCTCACGAAGCTTTGTGACGATAGACGCAAGTACGGCCGAGTCATTAGAGGAATGTAGGTTATGTAGGTATAGCGAGCGGAAAGGCAAAGTTTCTATCTTTTATGACGACCACCACCTTACCTATTGTTGCCGCAATAGCGTCAGTGCTTGTCACTGTCGTGTTCCGGTTTGGAGGGTAAGGTAGCCGGTAAACTAATGCATCTGGCATTAGACCTCGCCACAAGATAGCAACGCACCATTAACACCTTTGGTGTCTATAGGCGATGGTTGACTCTTTCCATCCGGAGACCCATCTGCTTGTTTGCTATTTTATACTATACAACAAAAAAGAGACCAACCGGTATCATGGATGTAGAATGAATATTGTATTACATTATGCTTTTACCTATCTTGGACGGAAATACAATACTAGTGGAATTTTTGATTTTATGTTATGCTATAAGAAGACTATCTTCTAACATCACTTTTCATATTAAGAGATGTTTAACCTGCACGATTTTAAACATTTTAAACAAGCAACAAATGTCCTGACACCAACAAATACATAAAAAAAGAGTTATTAAATTTGGTGCATTTATTCCAAAGTTATGTACGTACAGACATTTCAGGGATTCACTTTTATTTATATAGATAATGCCAAGTAAGAAGACGGCTCTTCTGATGGAGAAATAATAATCGCTTATGGGTACAAAAAATGGTAATGACGCGTTACAAAGATTTTAGCAGCATGTAACATCACATGCATGAGTTTACCGGCTATCTTGCTCCCAAAGCGGAAAATGACAGCAAAGACCACCATCACTATTGCTTCAGAAATAGGTTAGGTGTATGTATAAAACCCAAATAAGACTTTACAGAAGTCCACCACCTAGTAGTTATGATGACAGTGATACGTTTAGCCTTGTACTCTGGTTAATCGAAGATCTGGGTTCAGAGCATACTAACAATGTCGTTCATTTAAACATTGTTATCGTCTCATCGAATTTATTGTGTTCGTACATACCTATGTGACTCGTTTGGTTTAAACTTGAAATGACCCGTCAAGGCCAAGGTGTGATTGATATTATTCCAACATGTTCTTTCGTCTCAAAGTTTTTGTTATAAGATTTTTATTGGCGTTGTTAAATATGTACATCATATGAATATTTATTGAAATGGCTATCTAATCCGCGCAGCTTCGTACGCAAGAGTAAAAAACAGGTCATCATAAGTTTCATATCATTTTTTTCCGTAATTTGCTGAAATAAGGGATTAATATCAGCAACTTAAGGGTTAATTTTGAAATAAAAATTAACCTATGTTAGTCACCAGGTCTTCAACTATCTATTTTTTAGCCGTTGCTGTTGCAGCGGTTTAGCCGTGAAGCAAGCAAACAAACACTTGCATTCATATTAATTAGTAAGGATTGTATTGCCCAATTTGATTTGAAATTCGCACATCCAGATGTCTGTAGGTTTGTCATTTTCCACTAGGTGCTTTTAGGTTTTTTGAAAGTTCTTACCAAGTTATTACTTATTTTTGCTCGTTAATGGTAAGGTCAAAGCATTGCTTTCTTTCGAACAAGATTCTAACATTTTTACGAGTTTCATATTATTTTGTATTAGGAGTAAATATCAGGGCAATTAATTGTTCTTTTCTTACTACTTTGATTTAAGTGGTCGTGATGTATGGCACTCGCTTTTCTTGTAAAATGTCAGTTTCAAAGGAGCAACAAAATATTCTTGTCAGTTTTGCCAGACAGCTCCTAAAAGGTTAGCAAAGGTTAACTCAAATATTTATAAATGCCATCACTCTAGTCTCTAATAGACCTCGTCGATTTCCAATGACGTGCACGTGTCTGCAATTACGTTGCCATGTTCCACTTTAAACCTTATGGTATTTCGTAAGCTTAGGGTAAACTTAAAGAATCGATAATAGTTGAATTCTATTTCTAAATTACGTGTCACGACGTTGTTTGTCTGCGATGGGCTCCGAAATGAACCGATTTCAATAAAATGCAGATATCTACTGTTTGGTCCAACTTAAAAAATATATACAGTATTACTTTTAGTAATACTGTATATACAGTATTACTAAAAGTAATACTGTATATATTTTTAAAAGTATATACTAAAAGTATATTAAAAGTCCGGCCAAAATTTCAGAGGCTGTTCAGAATCGATATGTTCGATTTATGTAATAAAAAAAAAATTCAAAATTTCATTTTTATCCGGCACAAATAACAAAACGCATGGATATAATTTTAATTACGCAAGATTCGAACAAAAATATTTTAGTGCCTTCAATTAAAAGTGATCGGGGAAATGTACTTAGAGCCACATATTACATAATAGTTACTATCGTAATTATAGGTAATTGTAAAATGACACACTGCCAGCATTACATAGTTCATTCACAAGAGTCGATGCATCGAATTCATGAATTTAGTGGAATATTTTTAAACGATTTTTTTTATATTGTAATAATTTTACAATAATAATTAAAACGCACTTTCATTTCAATATTTAGTTTCTAATTTTAAAATTGGCCGGACCTTTAAAAGTAACCCTGTATATTGATACCGAAAACGTTAATTATTGTGCGTTAACATCCTGGTAGTGGGTTGAAAAACCTCATTAATTACATAAGTTAGCCAGTTACCGAACGCATCAAACCAACAACACACCATAATGACAAGCACTGACGTTATCGCGGCAGGGCTCGGTAAGGTGGTGGTTATAAGCCCGGGCCAAAACAGGGAACATTTCAGAACTTTACCACCTAGTAGTCATGATGGTTTTGACTTGTTTGGCCAATCGTACGCTTTTTACGAACTGCAAAAAAGCAGATGGTTTTTTCTTCAACCCCTTTAAGTCCGGACCAACAAGAGATTTTTATATTAAGACAAAAGTTGTATTTGAATTTGCAAAGAACCTAGTAGTATTATAAATGCGAAAGCAGTACTGTCCGTCAGTCTGTCTATCTGTCTGTTTCTTTTTCACGCCTAAACCACTGAACCGATTTGAATGAAATTTGGTACAAAGATAGTTTGAGACCCAAGAAACGACGTTTTTGTCACGGAAATCCTACGGGGACGGGAATTATGCGGTTAGAACCCGGGATTGTCTATACTTTAAACCACGGTAATTCTTAATACAGTTTTCCACGCGGATGAAGTCGCGGGCACAGATTGTAGTACTATATAATACGTACTAATTTTCTACGCAAGGCATGTACTACGCCACTTGTGTTCCACCAAAGTGCAGTCCATGGACTGCACCTACGTTAGAGCCCGTTGAATGAAACGCGTAAGCGCCATGAAATTCATTCATAAAATTCATGACCTTTTGGTCGCGAATATATATTATACGCTGCAGCGCTGCTTAATTTTGACTTTGGTTGGACGATTTCTTATTATTTTAGCGCCGCCACAACGAGTGCTAACGAAATGGAACACGACTTCAACATAGCATAGCTTTTCTACTAGATAGTACATTAAACTCTGTGGCAATTTGTAGGAAAATTTACTAAACGAGATCCTGTTAGTGCCTTTTGCGGAAGGAATTTTAAAAGTTTCTTGTGCTTAAAAACATGTCCTTTGCACATGCCTAGGCACACAAAAACAAGTGCTTTCAATTCGCTTGAATATAAAAATAAAACATTTTTATTTTCATATTCAAGGTGCCACGCGTCTCGTTTATTATGATAATATTGATTTATCAATTCATATCAGTCATTCGATTGATTGATAAATTGTGTTTATTTTTATATTGGTGAAAATAAAAGACAAGAGAGTCAAGTTCGCAGTTGGTGATTCAGCTTGTTTTGATATTTTGCACTTGCCATAATTTAATACCACGCCCAATGACGTGATCTATTTACCAGTAAAGATTTAATTTTAATATTAAATTTGACTAGTTTGTTGATTTCCCAGGATACAAAACTGAAAGCCTGACTGACTGACTTGCTAGCTCCATGTGTGGGTCCAGGCTCCCTTTGAAGAATAGACCATCTGTTATTCTGCCAGGCAGTTCGTATAATGCTGACTGCTGAGGCCGCACTTGCGTCTATCGTCACAAAGCTTCGTGCAATGACAGGATAAAT
This sequence comes from Apodemia mormo, assembly GCA_036924255.1. Lineage (NCBI taxonomy): Eukaryota > Metazoa > Arthropoda > Insecta > Lepidoptera > Riodinidae > Apodemia > Apodemia mormo. The sequence continues at coordinate 29,817,712 of JAUPFN010000012.1, read as the reverse complement.
GTAGAGGTCACATCTGCATTTATCGTGTCATAGCGCGAAGCTTTGTGACGATATATGCAAGTGCGGCTGAGGCATAAAGCGAACGATTGGTCATATGTGTCACTATCGTGGCTACTAGGTGGCAGGATCCGCGCCGTCTTACTCATGTTTTGGTACCAACACCTTACCTATTCCTGCCGCAATGGTTTGGAGTATAAGTAGCCGGTAAACTTATGCATGTAGGATTACCACCCTGTTACACGGCAGCAAATAGTTTTCCTGATGGAAATAGATAACAATCTAATTAAGCGTCAATTGTGCGTTGCCATCCGTGTGGCGAAGATCTAAGTTTGTTTGTCAATAATATTATTTATTTTGTCAATTATGTCAACTGTGTTAGAATATTTTACTTCTGAAGCTCGTTATGTTTTATTTTGGATGGATCACAAGCATATGTTTACAGGCTATCTTACCCTCCCAAACCGGAATACAATGAAAAATACTAGACTGAGTGGTACCTAACACAGATGGGGCATGCAGAACTCTACCACCAACTAGTCGTCTAGTAATTGGAATGCATCGACTTGATTGTAATTACCCACGTGAATTAGGTGGCGGTTTTGTGTTTATACGTAGATGGGAACTTTGACAATTGTTTTGTTGTAATACTAAGTGGTCTTTTAGTTTAAAATTTAAACGATGCGAATCAGAATCAGCGCTATTGTTTTATTTATAAAAGAGACACTTATAAAATGCATTATAAATCTGCGAAAAATGTCTGTCTTATTTTAGACAAATGATTATTTTACAATATAATAATACGTACGATTAATTCGTGGAACTTTGTTATTTATGTGATAATTGGATTATCGCTGAAAATATTTCTTTATCCGAGCGGAAGTAAACTTTATAGGTATTATTGCATCTACGCATTATCACAATATTAACTTAATTTTTTTTTATTAATTTTACTTTTTTTCTATCTAGTGTATAAAAAGTGGAGCTAAAATTAGAGAATTATTTTCCTATTAAGTGAAATAGAGGTGTTGAACTTGTCTCTTCTATTTCTATTAGACCGTGGTCCCACGAATAAACTTTTTTTTTAAATTAATAACAAGCTGAATTATTGTGAACAGTTTCGATTTGACGAGACAACCATCTTTTCTATCTTCGAAAAATCTCGAATCGGGTAACCAATAAAGATAGATAAAAAAGATAACTTCAGACTGTCAGACTAAGAAAAGTTCCCACTTTACGTGTATGACAAAATTACCCTTGAATTACAATAATAATTAACAAGCTGTTGTGAGAAAATTAGGTTGTTTTTAAATTGATTAATATCAATTTAAACATCTCATGATTCCGAAACTTTAGAGGACCCGCCAGAAATACCACCGAATGTGTAGGACAAAAGTTTCATCGTGTTTGCATAATAAAATCAAGCGATTAACGTCAAAAAATAATTATTGTTATTATTAAATATTTTTCCTTTACCGAAACAAAATTTTCAAAGCCCCATAACTTTATTATTTACCCGATTCGAGATTGTTCTCTAAGCTCTATTCCTCAAAAAACTACGTCCAATGCATAAATTGCATCAATACCTGTTCGTCCGTTCGGGAGTAATCGTATATTTGTTTAGACTTTAGACATAAAATGTAACAGTAAACTCATTTTGATTTATCATACTAATGTAACATAATACGAGTACTAACGAATGATAAAAGAAAGCTATGCGTCCGCGCTTACTGTGGACCACCTAATGCTAACCTATCAACTCAACAAAATATCTTGGCGATAGCAAATAGCAATTCCAGTACCTACATTACGAACGGATTTATTTACCTGCTGGGCGCCGCAGGTCTGTGCGCACATTTTTTTGTCTGTGGGCGTGGGCTTCGAGAGAGAGTTTCAAAGTAATTTTTTACTGCTAGTAAAAAAAACAATGACGTGACAAATATGTCAAGTTTAAATTAAATTGCAATAAGTTTGATTTTTTTTAAATATCAATAAGCTTAGGCTAGGGAACCTGTAAGTACTCCTTACGTTAACAACAAAATAAATATTTTTGTATATAAAATGTTATAAGTTTTACTCCACTTAGATCCAACAAAAATAAAACATAACGAGCTTCAGAAGTAAAAATATTCTAACACAGTTGACATTTTAAAATAATATTATTGACAAAATAAAATTCAAAGTAAGAAATCGTTCAATGTCACTTTAAATGTCACTTTCAAAGTTTATTAAAAGCCAATAGCTAGATAAAAAAAAATCATAAATTACTTAACACAAGTACCTACTAGATTTTTTTTTTATATAATAAGATAGCAAACAAGCAGATGGGTCTCCTGATGGAAAGAGTCAAACATCGCCTATAGACACCAAAGGTGTTAATGGTGCGTTGCTATCTTCTGGCGAGGTCTAATGCCACGTGCATAAGTTTACCGGCTACCTTACCCTCCAAACCGGAACACGACAGCGACAAGCACAGACGCTATTGCGGCAGGAATAGGTAAGGCGGTGGTACCAGACCCGGGCGAGACAATGCAGAACTCTACCACCTAGTAGCCACGATGGTAGTGACTCGATAGCCATTCGGTCGCCTTTTACGACCTGCCTGGCAGAACGGCAGTTGGCCGATTCTACAAAGGAGGCCGGGACCAACACGGCGAAAAACTTTAGATAACGCTAGACAGTTTAGAAAATTAAGTTTTTCGAATGTATAAAACCAAATTTAAAAATATAATGAAAATAATATTTGTCAGTAGCCGTATCATGAATATCAGCTTGAATGATCATCATGTTCCCATATTTTTAAAATTTAAAAAATATTCATATATATTATTTACTAGCGACCTGCCCGCGGTTTCACCCGCGCAGCTTTTGTTCCCGTGGGAATATCGAAAAGGTTTATACACTAAAACCTTCCTCGAGAATCAATCTATCTATTAAAGAAAACCGCATCAAAATCCGTTACGTAGTTTTAAAGATTTAAGCATACATAGGGACATAAGGACATAGGGACAGACAGAGAAAGTGACTTTGTTTTATACTATGTAATGATAAGTAAACTTCACAGAAAACATATATGGTTTCATGATAAAGTTGCACTATGAATACATCAATTATTAAGGCTATGTATCCCATGTAAAAGAACGTATCCTTTATAATTTTAATTCCAATATTTATCATGTCCATGTTCAGATTCTACGTGCGATGTCATTTAAAATAGGTATTCGTTTTTATAATTCGTATTATGTTCAAAAACTTATTTAAAACACGTGTACTTACAAGGTAAAATCTGTAGTCCAATTGTTTATTTGTACACCAAATACCAACCCTAATTCAGTTATTATAGTTTTCCATTCCTTTTATAGCTAATGTACGACTATATAAACACGTAGTGCTGTATAATATGGGCCCATTTTGCGCTTTAAAGACATAATAAAGAAAAAAAATTGACACGACTTTTTGCGCTTATATGGACTGTATAAGTAGTCTTTATTAAACTTATATAGGTATAAAGTTTTTAGTCTAAAAACAAATGTACATACCAATTGTATTACACCCTGTTGCTACATACTCCTTATATAAAAGTGCCTCTAAATATCATTTGTTTCTTGCAATAGTCGGCAGACGTATCATGTAAAATTTGCAATCCATTAGCGATCAGTAGTGTTTGTTAAACATAACCAAAAATCGTCAAAAACTTCGCCAATTGCTTGTTGATCGCTGGATGCATTTTTTGCGATGCCACATCACCAAAAATAATCAAGTGGCAACGACTGCCACTAATATACAAGACTATTGTGTGTCTTGCGAAGACTAAACAATTACGATAATTTAGAGATATGTGCGATAAACAATTACGATAATTGAGAGAGACGTTGCGAGATACCTGATAGCCCCACGGGAATAATTTGCCTTTTTAGTTTTTGTTTTATGATGGCTGTGATAGGAGGTCATCCGAAACACTAGAGTGCTAGCACCCCAAAATATTTGTTATTATTTTTCGGAAAAATCCAGTAAAATTTTCATGATCTACGCAGAATGAAAATAAAACCAAAAGGAGTTGGTGCGCCGATTATCTGTGATTTTATTATTTATTTGATTTAATAACTTTTCTTAATCAAAAAGTGTGTTTTTGATTATAATTATTGTAATAAATTTAAACATGTCGAGTTTTTAGTTTGTTACAGTCAATTTTACTACTCTACACTACTGTCAATTTTTTTGAAATGGGCTGAAGATACCAACGACCGGTTTCCAAAACGCAAATTAATTTTATCAAGCAATTATATTTTATATTATTATAATATGTGCTTAACGTAATTTTTACAAGCAATTGACCTGTTAAACAGATTAATTACTTGTTAAAATTAATTTGCTTTTCGGAAATCGGCCGTAAATGTATCAATTCGAAAGGTCACTCGTTCAAATCCTATCGTGTCCAATTTTATCTTTGTTGTTTTTAAGGTATTCTCTAATACGAGAAGTGTTAAAACACTTATATTGTTAAACATGTACATATTTCAAAATATGTACGTTCAAATGTAAAAAAGTATCATCACGCCCGGTTTCTTTGCGGAGTAGGCAGAGTAAATCGAACGTCTTTTTTTTAAAGGGCTATGGGCCCACCTCTCGTTCCCACCACTGTAACTTCTTTAAACCAGAATCAACAGCGGCAACCGTCCTGATAATCTCTGAGTTGCGAGCTCAAATCGAACGTCAATAACCGGAACTTTTTCATCAGAGGCACAGGTGTGGTAACACACCACCCGCCATCTACTAACTGCTACTGAGATTTTTGAAAAACTTCAATAACACTTTTATGATGCCCCGACCCGCGATCTAGCCCTGGATCTCATAATCTGAGCCGAATAGGCTATCCCATGAACCACGAGGTAATGTAAAATTAAAAACTCGCTAGTTTTTCTCCTAGATTTATGCAGATAAAATGTAACCATAATTCTTGCAGTTGCAATATTCATTCATAATAGTCTGTTGCCGAGCAAATCAACAGTACGATATCGTTATGGTATTGATACTGCTGTTTATTTTTAAATGCGATTGCAATCAAATTTTGAGTACGTGATAACTTGTTTACGTATAAAATTTGCTTTCGCTTTCTGTCCGTATTATCTTTTAATTATTTTTCGCCTTCATTACGTTCTTTGGCTTTATGAATATAACGTAACGTACACACGTTTAGCCTAGTTTTATAACAATTGTAAGGTGTAATTGAAAAAAAAAAGTGCGTCATTTTCAAGTGGTAATTTTTTCTTATTTAAAAAAAATCAACTTATAATTTATATTGCGAGTTGCATATAACTTCGGATGAGTTTTGTTGTTCACCGCCTTAGCCTAAGTGTCTTTTCGGCTTGATCGTGTTATTCTTTGAAAAAAACCCTATCGATCATGGGCGTATATAAGGGTGGTGTTTTTTTAAGAATGGATAGCTTTACTGCCAGGCATATAGTAATCGTCGTTAATCTTTTTCATCAGGAGATCCATCTGCTTTTTGCTGTCCTATAATAAAATTCGTGTTTAATAATCCCCTAGTATCAAGTATATCTTACCCTCAACTTTTCCCATCCAGATACAATAGCCGGTTGGTTCGCTAGTAAACAGTTCCTTTGCCAGCAGTCTTATAGGCAAGATCCTGGCTGAGGACCGCAGAGTACAGTTTGACCAAGCCAACGTCGTTTATCTTGGAGTTCGTGATGTATTTGGGGTGGACTTAGAACTCTTACGTCATACATCTCGCCGCTGTGCCTTCCAGGATGAACCAAGACGGACACAGGTCGCCTGCTGGAAACCTGAAATAAAACAGTATTATCAGCCGGCATTAAACAAGGGCAATTTTTATTCAGTATTAAATTATATAATAATTTTTATAAACGAAGTTGGTTGCTTATTTTATTTTAAATTCGGCAAAAACGGAGTCCAAGGCTGAAAATTCGGCTTGGGTTTCGATTTCAACTGGAAACCTTATGTCCGTCAGACATTAAATAATTTATACGCTTTGCAATAAAGACTATATACATACAATAGTTATTGTTGCAAAGCGTTAGTGAATGATGAAGAACAAATATCCTTTGTTGCTACGCGTTACTTTTGCTCGAAAGGCTCGCCTGCTTCTGTTTTTGCCTCAGGAATTTAGACTCCGGCTTAACAAGTTGGACTGGATAACTTCGAGGTTTTCGGGTTCGTGTCAGGATGATTTGATATCACTTACCCTGTTAGAGGTCATTGCGTTCATTCACATTTGAAGTACAGGTACCTTTTAGAGTCCTACGAGGGAGACAATGCCTGTCCCTCGTTTTGTGCCAGCCAGTTTTCTGCTTCAATGTGTGTGGCCTTGTGCTGTATCTACGCCACTGCACACATTTAAAGCGACTAACATTGATTCGTGGTTCTCGACTCGGCTGACGATTCAGTCACTAGTGCGCAACGCCAAGAGAAACAAGTGTTCCGCGTACCGTGCTACAAGTTTTACTTTTGGTTTAATTTTATTTCATATTTCTTTACTTTAACATTAAACCAGTTTTATAAAGCTTTATTCTGTTGTCTCGTGACTACAGCTAAACATTATATGTTAGATATTGCGTAAAAACTCTCAGATCTAGTCAGTTTGATTCCAGTGTTGAGTAATATTCTGTGTCATTTGCAGTGGTTGTGCTTTTGATAGAAACGGACGATTTCGTCGAGAACGTGTTCCAGTTTGGGATTTCACCACGAGCGGGCTAAAGGAAGTTTATAGTCAAGTGAGTGCTAGTGATTGCAAAATATTCTTTTACAATAATCTTGTTAGACAACACGGTGTTCATGTTTCAGGATGAGTTTTAAAATTAACATTGACAAGATCAATGAGAATGTACATATACGGATTGTCGTGCAATTTCGGTTCTTACTAATGTGGTCGTCCCCGCTTCCACGTCATCCGTATCTCCGTCTGTCGCAGTCGCTTATCGCAAACACCCGCTCGTTTCAATTATTTTTGCAACTGCTGGCAATAGTGTGCTTTCCAATGGTGTCAAAACGAAAAACGTTTGTATTTTTATAATATGAGTTGACTGAACTCTGTAGATTGATCTTATACATTAAAATTAAAACGTTTTGATATTTCGTGTGAACAATAAAATTTAATCGTGTTCAATAGATTGATAAGAATAACATTCTAGAAACAGGTGATTCATAAGTGAAGTAAATGCAAACAACCTTATGTTTCTACAATAATAAAAAAATTTATCGTTTTTTTATTGTTTTTTGTTACTAAGGAAAACAATAATATTTTTTACTTTTTTGTTAATTTAAGCGATTCCATTCTTCTTCTTGGTAAATCCATCATTATTTGCGCATAAGTTAAATCAACAAGCGAAAAAATTGAGTTTGCTCGATATAACAGCGGAAATCACCACATCCATTTAGTTAGTTTTATCAGTTGATGATAACAGTTTTATTGAATACATTAAAATAATACCTAATATAAATAAACACGTTATAATCGAACAGAAGAATTATAGACACGAATAGAATATAATGGTAGATATTATTTTACAAATAAATGCGACAAAATCGAAATCCTTACTTTCAAGACAAATACCTACGAAAAGAAAGCTCCGCATTCCGCATAGTGTGATGTAAATGACAAAAATTTTAGCTCGACGTTTGAGCATTTTAACAAAACACTTGGAGAAATCATAGTTCAACCAGTTTCTTACATTTATGAATTTATGATTGCTTATTAAATTTATATCTATTTATTGTAACAATAAAATGGCGAAATTCCTCTCGGCCACTTTCTTCAAATCAATGATTGCATATGTCGATTTATTGTAACAATAAATTGAAGAAATCTCAATTCGTCCAGTTTCTTCGAATCTATGATTGTATAATATGTCCATTTATTGAAACAATAAAATTGAGAAATCTTAATTCGACCAGTTACTTGGAATGTATGATTGCATATGTTCGTTTATTGTAACAATAAAATGGAGAAATCTCAATTGGTCCCATTGCTTCGAATCTATGATTGCATATGTTCGTTTACTGTAACAATAAAATGGAAAAATCTCAATTCGTCCAATTTCATCGAGTCTATGATTGCATATGTCCTTTTTTTGTAACAGATTTCTGCATCTTACTGCGTGTGAAATCGAAAATGGTCGTATTTATAAATAATTTTTAGTGTCCTTTTCTTTTTGTCTATTATTTTAGAGCCTGATTGGCTCACATTGTAATTGCACCAAGTCAGTTTAACATTTTTTCATTCATTTTCGAGATGTCATGGCCTATTTTATTTAACGTGCGACTCTGTTTTTTCTTGAGTCGAAAATATGGATTTTTGCGAACTTATTCGGTCTGATATATATGACATTAAAAATATCGCATTTGAATATTCAGTGTTAAAACTGACTGTCTTTAATGTTATTGTTTATTAAATTTAATTGGATTCATTACTTTAGTCACTTGAAGTATCTTCTCGAAGCATCCGTTTTGTTTCTTTGTTTGACGGTGACGTTAAGAATGAAGATATTAAAAGATGAAACTTTTTAATTGGAACGTAAAACCCCTTATTTATTTGGGGGTTTTGTATGGGAGTCTTGGGGGTTTGTACAACTGTCTTACTTTTCCTGTCGTAATATCGTCAGTGCATGTATGTCACTTTCGTCGAAGCTCGAGAGAGGATGATATGGAGGATAAAGCTGGTAAATTTGCATGCTTGCGGAATTACATCATAGATCGTACAGACCTCAACGCATTTTAACTGTGGACACATAGCTAAACCAGATAACCATATATTTACAAAAAATGTATTAAAATATGTAAAACCGCTCAGGTGGAGGAGAATTATAAACACATGCATTACGTTTTACTCAAACTCGAAAACTGTTCTCACGCCAGATTCCTTACGGGCATGGCAGAGAGAACCGAGTGCTTATGCATCCCAATTCTACAGATTTATTTGCCTTGCTACATATAAATGTATGACTCGTCATACAAACATGCCGATTATGGAGACTTTCGATATCACTTCCGAACAGCAATCAATCAATCAATCAATCTTAACATAATATGTAAGTTTTGGTAGAATACATTACTGGCTTATTTTAAAATCATTTTTTATTGTTTCTATAGAGTGAATACTCTCACGTAAAAATTCCTCATATCAACATTTTTGTACATTATACTAAGTTGTAAATAGAATTAAATATAGGAATATACAAGGCTAAGGCTTACGCAAGAAGTTATTTAGTGATACATAGTCAGACTATCTGCATACACTCGCCTTGCCCTTGATCTCGTGGAGATTGTTGTCAAACTTAGCCATTATCATCACTTCTGACTCTCTGTTAAATTTATTTAAATGGGTTTTAAGTCCAAATTATTTAAACCGAGCTAGTGGGTTGAAGCCACTTTTTAAGTCATATTATTATCTACATTCTTGATTGATTTGTTCAATAATTAATAACTCATGAGTTTCTAAAATTTTAACTGAAATAATTTTAAGTATCGAATCAGTACTCAAAGACCCTTTCTATACTACGTAATATATTAAACTCTCTGTAAGTATTAAATATGGTCCCTTAGAAGCAAATATCAGGAAAAACATTTAGCACCGCAAGCTTATACTGATATTAATTTATTAGCTGATTCGGTAAAATTACATTACATTCACGCCAAGATATTATATTATATAATAAATAAATACAATAAATACTTAATATAAAAAAATAATTAAACAAAATAAATAATTAAAATATCAGTTTAAGTGTAATTCACGGGACAAATTACACTTAAACTGATATTAATCTAGAATCTAGAAATACATATATAAATACTTTTACATACATAATAAACACCCAAACCCGGAAATACAAACATTTATGCTCATCACACAAATGCTTGTCCCAGTCGGGGATCGAACCCGAGCCCCGTCGATTGCGTAGTCAGGGTCGCTAACCATTCAACCAACGGGGCGGTCAAATTACTTAGATATTACATTCACATGATATTTAAATTAGTATCCGAGCGTTGGTATTTACAAGCGTTATATCTCTAAGTTTCCATGCAAAGGTCAGGATAAAATATCCAACCCAGCAAGCTTGGGCTGAATTTAATTTATAAGTTGATTCGATAGCATGGCATTCACACCAAGCTATTTATAATCACGTGATATTTAAATTGGCATCTGAGCACTTGAATAAACGTCTGTGATATCAGGAATGAAATGAAAAAGAGGCTATGCCTTCAAAATCATAATATTTCTGGTATTATATTTTAAATTCTTCGTTTTATTATTATAACTATAGGGATAATAATAAGTATAAAAGTGGAAAGTTAAAATACATATTTATAGATAGCTTTGATAGCAACTAATTACTTAACTGATCATCATCGAAATCTTCATACACGTTTGTATATTTAAATATCCTATAATAATAACATTGTATGTGTATATGTATTAATCTGTAAATCTTTCGTTTAATCGCAAAAATATTTTTTTAAGGAACTGTTTAATTGTAATTTCGTTTCGTTCCAATTTCTGCAAATATTTCCCTAATCAAAACGTAAGTTTTTTATTCTTATTTTTTTAAATAAAGAGTCCCCTAAAATAGTGTCCCTGTAGCTTGGTTCCTTACCTTATTAATATTATTAGAGTCATTTCTGATTCTCGGGTACAGTAAAATATCTTAAACCTCGAAAGACTAATTTGAAAAACGTGAAGTAAATATGTTCATTCTGAAGGTGGGTACGTACATACGTGTTTCGTAATAATTTTTTAAAGTTAGTATTTTTAACGTGATACATACATTTATTGGAAAATGCAAAGCAGCTTTTAAATTGATCCGCTTGATACACGCCTTTGTGAATTAGTTAACCTCTTTAAATTTGATACAACTTACGAGCATATGGCACTCGGTGTTTATTATATTCATTGATGGTAGAGCTCCTCAACGTCTAATTGTTTGCTAAAATATAAAACTGTTTTAGATAGCATCGCATATTAGGGGCCATCCATAAAGTACGTCACACGTTAATGGGGAGGGAGGGTATCACCGAAGTGTGACATCGTGTGACAAGGGGTATGGGGGGTCAATAGTTTTGTGACGTCACATGTTAAAATTTAAAATACTAAAACGCAAAGTGCCTGATTTACCAGTAATAGCTGATATAAAAGAGTGGATCCAAAGTCCATGGACACTCGATAATTAAATTTTTTATCTTTAATTAATATAATTAATCGTTTATTATTTTCTAACTAGTTGTTTGTTTTTTCGGTTTTATGAAATTTGTGACGTCACATCAGGAGGGGGGGGTTATAAAAATGTGACAACCTGTGACAAGGACGGGGGGAGGGGTTCAAAAGTCCTAAAATTCGTGTGACGTACTTTATGGATGGCCCCTTACTATGCATTTATATATAAATTTTAAGTGAACGCACACGCAGCTATAATAGATATTTCTATGACGTCACCAAAATATGCTGACATAACATAATCTCGGGATATTTTGGCACGTTAATATATTTTGACCGCAGCCAGAATGAGGGGAAAAATATATATTAAAGTATAGCTCCCGTGTGTGGTAGCTTGCTATACTTTAATAATTATGTATCTTGATATATTATACCTACGTTTGTGCGGGCTTTAGATATCACCATATCAATTCTATTTTTTTCTTAAAAAATAAAAATAAGCTAATATATTTTTTTAAAGTCGGTTAAGAAGTGTAGATATTTAATTCTATTGTTCCAACGTGCCAAGGGGCAGCAAGACTGACTAACGAAGGCCAAATTGGTCGACTGTTTTCCCAAGGGTACGCTTTAATATGGGCGTGTTTTAATCAATAAAACAATTTTGATAATTCTCTCTATAACTAATACATATTATAGTAACACGTGAAGCGAAAATTCGTACCCCTTATAACGACAATTATGCGAACGGAGAAGTACAGGCACAATTAAAGATTAAATAAATAAATAAATATTATGAAGGAGTGCAGAAAGCTAATATTTTTTATAAGGTGCATTAGAAATACATTAAATTGACAAAATTACATTACATTCATTACTATTCATTTTACATATATCATAATAATATATAAGTAGCGCTCAAAAGTATTTTGACAAATACATTTAATGGTTTAATTAAAAATAAATATGAAACACAATAATCATTTATTTATTTTTTAACACTTTTTGAATAAACTACAGAATAGTGTCAAAGTACTCCTTATTCGTAACAAAAGAAAGTTTAATTTTTTAAATATTAGGAAAATGGTGGCTCAAAAGTATTTTGACATTTAAAAAAAAAACTAATTTAATGCATAATTATAATTTACAGTAAAAAATGTATTTAGTAGCATATCCCTTGGCCTTTATGATAGCCTTGCATCGCTCCGGCATTGAGTCGATTAATTTTTGTAATCGACTTAATGGAATTTGATCCCACTCATTTTTTAGAGTTTCAAACAAAACTTTTTTATTTGAATAATTTTTGGTTTTTACTCTACGTTTTAATTCTTCCCAGAGATTTTCAATCGGATTTAAGTTGGGACTTTGACTTGGCCACTCAAGAACTTTAACTTTTTCACGATTTAATAAGTCACTAATATGTTTTGATTTGTGTTTGGGATCATTGTCTTGTTGAAAATACCACTTAGCTGACATGTGATGTTTAGCATATGGTAACACTTGAGACTTTAATATATTTGCATACATGAACCAATCCATTTTTCCTGCTAATCAAACTAATGGTCCAACTCCAGATCGTGAAAAACATCCCTAAACCATCACACTACCACCTCCATGTTTAACTGTGGGTATTTGATACCGATAATCATATTTTTTGTTTACTGGACACCGAATGTACTTGATACCATCAGATGTCATTAAATTAAATTTACTTTCGTCACTCCATAAAACTTTAGACCACTCTAAACTTGACCACGATATATGCCGTTTCGCGAACTCAAGACGAGACTTCCTGTTTTTTTCGATATTAAAGGTTTTTTAGCCGGTCTTCGGCCATGTAACCCTAGGACCTTTAAGCGTCGTTTGACAGTAGAAACAGGAATATCTACGTTATATTTTTCTTTTAATTCATTTTTATCATTACAGTGGACATCCGTATATCATTTGCTGATATCTTTTTTTATAATATGATCGATGTAAGAAGAAGTTTTTCTTGGACGGCCTGTTCGAGGCTACTTTCGACGGTTTTTCGTTTGTTATAAACTTTATCCATAAGCTAAATAATTGTCGAGACACTTTAAACAAACGAGCAACTTCTGTTTGTTTCAATCCTTGTTTTAATGCATTTATAACGGCTTTTTTGAAGTCACTAGAATATTCCTTGCACTTAGGCATATTGAAGTAACCAAAACAAGTAAATTTACGTAAAAATAAAAACTAAGGAACAAGTAATCTGCGAGAGTTAGTCAAGTTAAATGCGTGTCAAAATACTTTTGAGCTCACGGTAAGTAAAGTACGTTCGGCGGCGAGATGTGTAAACAAACAAGTTGTAATTTTATACGCTTAAATAGTCGCAGTTACACTACTCTACATTATACTCAAGACAATTTCCGATAGGCTTTTATTTTTAAAAAATATTTAAAAAAATTATGTTGTCAAAATACTTTTGAGCGCTACTGTAGATACATTAATACTATTTTGTTTGTGGTTAAAATCTTTTGCCAAACTCAGAAAAGATTTTGCTTTTTAGTTTATGGTTAAACGGAACGGCTATTGTGGTCGAATTTCGACCAGGGTACCCGATTCATGTAACACAGTGGTAGTGACTTGTTGGTACATCGTTTCCTACGAAATAACACGGCGGGAAATTATCCGCCCGCATCCGTGTTTTGGGCACAGAATACCTAAAAGTACTGCCGTACAGAAGATTCACTCTCTTACAAAAGTCAGGTTTAGGTACAAGAATATACCTAGACTCGCCAGAGCTAGCCACCTGCAAGCATAATTGAAACGTATAATGGCGCGTGAACCGTGAATTTTCTTTGTGCGCCCTAGTTTTATGACCGAGCTGCGAACGTCGGCACGGGGTTGTCCTGTTTGTACCTAGTTGATGTAGTATGTGCGAGCACAACGTGACCGCGACTGTCGTGTGAGCCGAGCGACTGTCTCACGCCGCCCGGGCGGCGCGTATGCGAATATACCTAAACTGCATAGTGACACCCCCGTGTTCTGGGTCCTTATATTAGCTATCTAACTTGGTGTTATAACTGTTTATCATACGCCATCTTAGACGTATCATTACATACTATAAAATAAAGTCGCTTTCTCAGTCTGTCCCTATGTCCTTATGTCCCTATGTATGCTTAAATCTATAAAACTACGCAACGGATTTTGATGCGGTTTTTTTTAATAGATAGATTGATTCTTGAGGAAGGTTTTAGGTTATAAACCTTTCCGATATTCCCACGGGAAAAAAAGCTGCGCGGGTGAAACCGCGGGCAGGTCGCTAGTAAGCTTATATAAGATTTTTGAGAAACCTAATCTTAATCCTAGATACTTATATTATAACGTTTGTGAAAAAATGATTGGATATTATTCGCCCAAAATATTTATTACACAAAGATACAGCTTTTCTTTAACATATTTATTATTTGCTCACTATATTTTGTGTGTGATAAATAATTAAATATCGTTGGACAAATTAAACTAATTGATGTAAAACCGAAGTAAGCAAATTACTTGCTTATGTTATGGGTGTTAGTAAACACCTAAATCCGGATATAAGAAAATGTTCATCACCCAAACGTTTGTTCCTATGGGGACTCCAACCCGAGCCCAATCGCTTGCGTAGTCACTAGTTAGGAACGCTAACCACTCAACTAACAGGGCGGGTAATGTAGAGTGATAAATTATCAAACAAATTAATTGTATATTAATAAATATACCTTAAGGTCGACCAAAGCCAGGAAGTGTTAAATGTCAATGGCTTTAACCGGAAAGACAAAAATACAGATGTAATTCGAATTGTAATATAAAATCTGATTGTTATCTATACTGTTGCCGATGGAAATGTTTCCGCGCGGATACGACTTGACCCTTTGCAACTGCCCTTATCATCAAGTGAATCTCCCATCGGTTTACCTCCTCTTCCGTATATCCTTGCAGGATTAAAAAATTGCATACCGAAATTATGGATATTATTTTTATTGCGTATAATATTGGTTTACACAAATATTTATTTTCGATAATGCTTCGTGTTGACGGAATGATACTTGAAAATGCCAATACGAGTCATCTCTTGTGTATTTTTTTAGCTTATAATGACGCGTTTAAACCCGTCCTCATGCATCGACAGCAACCAAGCCACTGTACTGTACTGACTAGCCACTGTAACCAGTGTTCCCAACTCTCAAAAATTTATCTCCCTATAGCCCCAATCAAAAACCCCCAAAATCCCTACAATTACTAGAAATTCCCCCTAAAAAATTTCACTATTTATAAAATAAATAATTAAATATTTTTACATAAATAATACATTAAAAATAATTGATAAATACTAAAATATCATTAAACAAATAATAAATTCAAAACAATCAATAAATAATTTTATTCAGCAACATTTTTTTATATTTTTTATTCATAAATTATTTAAAACTTCAAGTAACAAATCATTTTCTTCGGATTCTGATTTTTTAAAGTCATACATATTTGAAGTTAAAAAAATCCCTAAAAATACCCCTAAAAATATAACACCCCTAAAAAAATCCCATCCCACTTTTTTTCCCCCTAAATTTGGGGGGAAAACCCCTAAGTTGGGAACCCTGACTGTAACTGACTCTGTATTCACTATTCTCCAATGTTGTACTTGTAAAATGTGCCGTAACTTGATAAAGGGGGCACGTCGATCTACATATTATATGAAACGGAAAGATGACTGACACCGACGTACTCGTTGTTCTGTTAATTGACTGCTCAAAAGTTTTGAAAGTTAAAAAAACCTTTTAAAAGCTTCGTCCCGCAGCGCACCACAGATTCAAATATTTGGTGAATCTCACGGGAACTATATATTTTTATGGGATAAAATTAGTCCATATGGTACGTAGCATATACTGGATGATTTTAAAGGGATTTAGGAAAGAAATTGGGCATCTATATATACATATAATGAAATCGTAGGAAAGTCAATGTATGTCCAAGATAAACTCAAAAAGTACGGCATGGATTTACTTCCAATTTTACATGAATATTACTAACAGGTCGGGTCAACGTATAGGCTACATATTATCACGCTATCACCTACGGGGGAGAAGCTGTGTGGAGTAAATGAAGTCCGCGCGAACGAAGTCGCGGGCAACAGCTAGTAATCAATAAATGAAAAACTCATTGTAAGTAAATAATTATTTTTAGTTTTTATACTAAACACTCCGCTAAAATAGTTTTGTTACTACATCACGTACTAATATTATCGAAAACTATTTTAGTTCGGTTTTTGGTGTATTGCTACAACTCGGAATAGTCTTTGAATAGGCCTCTATTTCACATACCGATTACACTTTTTTCTTAAGCCTTTTAAAATCACCCAGTATACCTATTAGCTGTATATATCATAAAATATTTATACTATTGGTACTTCATCCAAATCCTTTCAGCCCTTTTTTCCGTGATAGAGTAACAAACATTAGAGCATTTAAACATACAAACTTATGCGTTTATAATGTTAGTGTTATAACAAAGAATTTCAAATCTGTATTCTAATCTAGAAATCTGTGGCCGCATCTGAATGCTAATTTGAATTGAGTTCCTGTAGCGTGTTGCAGGACCTTCATAATTAACAGCCCTGACGCTAGTTCGGAAGGCGAATTGTCTTTGTAATTTATTATTAGCGCACCTAGGTCGCAGTGCACGCCTGAATTCCTAAAAGAGGCAAGATATAAAATGAATCTTTAAATTGTAAAAATATCTATACTTTTATACTTGCAATTCATGTAAGTTTCATTGACTACTCAATAAACGTTTTTACGCACAAGATACCTTTCGGGTCAGACAGGATTTTTGTTTCCCGCTATATAATTGAACTCCGCAAATTTTCAGGCAATAGAAAGTTTGATAATATTGTCATGACAGTTTGACAAATATCAGAAGTTTTCAGCTTTAAAATATTTTCTTACTAGCTGACCCGCGCAGCTTCGCTCGGTAGATTAACGTGTCATTGACATAGTTGTTCATATGAACCTCCAACCCCCATCTCAGCTTGAAAAGGGTAATTAAAAAAAAAAAGTATATATTTACCCCCGGATCTTCGACTATCTCTATGCAAAGTTTAATTATAACCGGTCCAGCAGTTTAGCTATGAAAGCGCAACAGGCAGACAGACATACAGACCACTCTGAACACGACAACCGTAACTAGGAGTAGGTAAGGCGGTGTAGGCGGATAATACTTTGCAGAACTGTACTTACCCCTGTTAAGTTGAGAGTAGAAGTAAATGCTAGGATTGCGACTCTGAACTTGATCTAACGCCACTGTAAATTCGATTCGTATTATTCGTCGACACTGTGAATCGTAATATTTCAGTTCATTCCATTCTCGAAAAATATTTTATAAAGTTTAGAGGTCTATTTTATAAACTTTCTGAGCTTATTGTTCAGAATTTACAGTCTGGAACGCTCAAAGTTTAGTCATAAATTTCGCTGTAACTCAAAGTTGTTCAGCTGAATTTAAGGAATTTCTTTATATCCGACACAAATAAACCGTCATTGTGTGGGATAGATCTTAAGCTTCTAATTTTTCTTTTAGAAGTAGGCAAATATCACTTCAAGTCGTTACATGTACAAATTGTGTATGAGCTGAATTTTAATTAATTTTTGGTCGTTTTTCGCTATGCCCAGTTATCGCAAACATAAGGGTAATCGTAACCGATGTATTCAGCAGAGAAACTTTTAAAATATAAGTGTTTTCTGACTTTTGGTTTCTGTTTACTTCAAAAGTGTGATATTTATTTTATTTACCGTAAATCAAAACCTAAACTTAAAACCTTAAACAATGACAACAATTTATCTGGTTTTATTGATATACAATTTTATAAGTGTTGCATAAAGAAACTAGCGCTCTTCTCTGGATTTACATTTGTGTAATTAACTAATGATTTCTAATAAATGAAAATTAATGCGAATTTTGTCTAGGATTTTTGGAGAACTTCAAATTTTTAGCACTTTGTGTTATTATTTTTTTTGAATTATAAATTTATTTTTATCAACTTAATTACAAACATACAATTTCTTTGTTTACGCAAAAGTTAAGTAAGGATGTTTTGTTTATATAAATAATGGTAATATAAAAGCGGAAAAGCAGACACGCGGCTATTACAGTATTACTATATATTATGTGCATATTATTCTATTATTTTATTTATTTAATTTAATTTGGAAAGCATACTTCTTGCTTTCTTGCTTAATTATGTTATAGTTTGAGGTACCATTAAATGAACTAGGCACAAATAATAATCATTATTTACGCTACTTCTGCAATTGAAAAAGTCTTTTGAGCAATTTTGCGAGACGTCTGTTATATAAATGTATTGACAAATTAATTATTCTAATGCCGTAGTGGCTGTCCTGTCCTGTTAATGTTAAACTTCTTGTAAGTGACTTTATCGAACAGGAAGAACATATACCTGTGGAATATAAACGTTTTGTTAGACCTACAAGGTATGCGTAATTTCTGTATTTGTCACGATTTTTATTCAAAATAGAACAGTAGAGGCGATTTAGAAAATAGATTTTGTTACAAATACAAAAGTGAGTTTATTTTTTTTTTGTTATGCTTTCACAAAGTCAGGGTACATAAAAGATAGAGTAGCTTTTATTCGAAATAAAGTGCAGCTCCCCAGGAAAAGTTATAATTTAAACGCGAGAGAAAAAGAGAGAAGTCAGATTATTACATATATAATTATGTCAAAATTGTTAATCAATATAAATCCGTGCAAATTACAGTGGGCTCATTAATTTGCATGCCCGTTTCCTTATTAACTTCCTGCTACGT
Source organism: Apodemia mormo (assembly GCA_036924255.1). NCBI lineage: Eukaryota > Metazoa > Arthropoda > Insecta > Lepidoptera > Riodinidae > Apodemia > Apodemia mormo. The sequence continues at coordinate 29,798,709 of JAUPFN010000012.1, read as the reverse complement.
ATGTTAATAAAGAAGTTAATGATTTTCCTGAGATTCGAAAAACGAATTTTCACCAGATCTCCCCATTTTGAGGTCGTATTAACCTTTTCCGATCATTTTCACGATGACGTCAGTATTGCTATATGTATGTTATGTATGTGTGTATATGTATGTAAACATCTCTTAACTTTTGAACGGTTCAACCGATCGAAACGCGGTTGATAGCATTCGATATGTTCCGCCAAATTTAGACTTTCTAGAAATTTGAACCGTTTCAATCCAGGAGATTTTGAGAAATTTTGAAAAAACCTTAAAAAAGTTCGGCGAAACACTATTTTTTAATAACTTCCAGATTAATGTACCATTTGAGTACAAAATCTTATCAGCTCTTTCCTAAACATTTTTGCAGGTCAATTTTCTTTCGTAAATCTAAGCTTTTCTGCCGTCTTACTCTAGAAATCTTGTCAAGTGACTTGAATTTTGTAAAAACCAAATCTGTGGAGCTTTTTACGTAATAAATACACTAATAATGATAACAGTTAAAGTAAACATTTACGACCAGACTTCCGTTTGTACGATAGACCTCTTCGTAACAATATTTATTTTACCGTCGCGTTAACGTAGGTAAAACTTCCAATGTGTATGTAACTTCTGTGTTACATATGTCGTGGTTGGGTCTCAAGCCTATACATCTGTAATCCAATTAATTTTAAGTCACGACTCTATATTTTTCAAAATCAATTTAACGTCATCAAAGTTCATGTTGTGAGCTCAAATTTAGGCTCAGCTGAAATAAGTTCTAACGTGCTCTTGGAATACGGGTCTAATATTATTTTAATATCCTATTCTTGATAAGATGTATCCGATAAGTATCTGATTGTTACCGAAGTTCTTACTTACTTAGTTGACGAATAAACAATACTGAGTTCGTTTAAGTACAATCTTCGAAGTAATTACAGTCATCCGTTTGTATCTATCATCAGAAATAATCCTGACTCACTAATTGCTTTTTTAACTCAACAATGACCAGTCCGAACCAGAAGTAGAATTTTGCATAGATGTTTCTTTATTAAGTGTGACAAGAAATATGGCTAAACATGTTACTACATCATGATTACTATTATAGGATAATTCGCCGGCTACTTGCTCGGCTATTTAGTCCAACGCCTATCTCCATCCTGTCCTATCCTATATATCCATCCTGTAGATTTCTGTCTTGAGAATATCTGCGGCCGAAAAATCCTGGCAACTGGCAATGTTATTATTGTATCTAGTGACTGTCCTTAGTATCGTTTGGTGATTGCAACGCGTAGTGAAAGTGTCGATGGGAGCGTGACCTGCACAGGCACCGATTGCGGCCGCGCAATGTCGTAAGTCGGTGTGGTGTTTCTAGAAAGCTTCGGAAAATTCCATTGTCAATACTCTAGCTATGTTCCATGTAAATGCTTAATACGATTACATAATGCAATTCCATAAATATCTTTACATATAAGGACTACAACGCATATTTATATGTAATTGTTGTTGTAATGTTAAAACAGCGTCACTAATATTATTAATTCTTTTTATGCCTACGCATAAAGGTTTTTTAGATTTATTTATATATGGTACGTCAGCCATTTATGGATTTTATTGATGATGAAATGGCTATAACTTATTGCATTTAACAATGATTTCGATTGTAAATGTTTGTAATTAATATCGGTAAAAGATTATATATATATATATATATATATATATATATATATATATATATATATATATATATATATATATATGTATATATATATATATATAAAACCACTTCTAATAAATATAATTTGATATAATAACATCATAATAATCTCTCTGCCGACCCCGTAAGGGATCTAGCGTGAAGACATAAGCAATAAGTGTAATAAAAATACTCGAGATACCTAGTATAACATTCCATGTATTAACAATCGGATCAAAAGTCGCGAGAAGTCTCAAAAATTATAAAATTACTAGCTGACCTGGCAAACGTTGTTCTGCCTTTTTAATTACTTTTATTTTTTTTCTTACATTTTCTCAGCTTTTAAACCTTCCCTGGCCTTCAACAATTAATTTAAAACCAAAATTAGCCAAATCGGTTCACCACTTCTCTAGTTTTAGCGAGACTAACGAACAGCAATTGATTTTTATATATATATAGACTAAATAACATCCGAAAGGTAAATTATAAAAATAGTTTCTTCATATACCACATATATTAGATTTATAACTTAAAGTTATCTGTTTGAGCGAAGACTTGTATGCCATGCATATGGAGGAAGTAAGACAAATCTGTAAGGATCGTGACGTATGGCACTCCCTTCTCTCTGCCTACTCGGAAAGTATCTGACTTGAAGATATATTTATACATATGTTAGTTATTTCCTATTGTCGTCATAATTATATTTTTCATATCGTAGGATAGTATATGAGATCACTCTTCTGATAACACAAACATGCTTATTCGTTTCCATGTGTGTAGACACAAAATTTGGTTAATGATGGGAGGGATGCGCTGTGCCGCGCTCCCGGCTGCATGGGTACCACCATCTTGCTTATTTCTACCGTGAAACAGCTTTGCTGTGTTTCGAAGAGAAGGGCAGGACAGACAGTGTAATTACTGGCACCGAGACTTAACATCTTATGTCTCAGGATAGGCAACACACGAATGGAATACCTGGGCTAGTTCCAGACCAGGTATTCCATTTTTGTTCATTGGCGACGTCAACCACTTACCATCAGGTGGCACGTCTGCCGGTTTGCCTATCTCAATAACATTAAAAAAAATGGTGCGTTGCCGTCCATGCGACAGGGGTGTATTTCCACATGCATAAGTATATTAACTACGTTACCCTTTAAACCAAAATACAACAGCCAAGCAATGCCGCTATTGCGACAAAAAATTAAAAGAGGTCAAAAAAACACGACCCTTGTGCTCCCCTCTTACGTTGATATTATATTATCATCATAATTAATGACTATCTATCTATATATATAAAAATCAATTGCTGTTCGTTAAACCCTAAAAACAACAAAGAAAAATATCGACACGCGGGATTTGAACCTGCGACCATTTCCGTAAAGTTCGTTAGTCTGCTATTCGTTAGTCTCGCTAAAACTCGAGAACGGCTGAACCGATTTGGCTAATTTTAGTTTTGAATTAATTGTTGAAGTCCAGGGAAGGTTTAAAAGATGAGAATATATAGAAAAAAAAATAAGAGTAGTTAAAAAGGCAGAACAACGTTTGCCGGGTTAGCTAGTTTTTAATAAAGTGAACATTGAGTTTCTCAATGACTCTTGAGTACCGTACTAGTACAGTAAGATAGTTAGTGGAAATGTTCTTAATATCTCCATATTTTTGTAACCCTGATATTTTCTCCCATTTCTCGGGTCTAGTGGCCGTTGTTTTTTTTTTCTATCAGTAGAGCCGTTTACTTTTTATGACATATCATAATAGGGAATATAAAAGCCTGTCTTTACCGCTATCGCCGATTACCCAACGGTGCTGTGTTCTATATAATGATTGGAGCTTGACAAGCATATGATCACTCGACCATTCGAGGACAACTCATGTTTTTCTTATAGAAATACAGGACAGATTGTTAAACGACCACATAACCTTATTTGTATACCCCGACATCAATACAAATCAAACAAATATGCAGAATTTAAACTTAATTGTTAATAAAAACTAAATTGTCAATGTTTTTATTGTTGATAATTTAATTTTATAGTATTATTATTAGCTATGTTAGTGGTCATCTTACATTCGACACGATTATGAAGTCTTGTCTTCATAATCGTGAAGTACAAGAGAAGACAAGACTTATGAAGACAAGTCGGACAAAAATATTAACTTCGATAATCGAAGTCTCAGTAGTTCAGGATTTGGTGGTGCGTTAGGCGGTAGGCCCCCTGGCCTCGGATCAGCACTTAAAGTTTTCGATTCTGGTTATCACAATATAAGTGATGCCGTTATTATGTGGATAAAATACGGCGGTGGAGATCACCACCCGTCTCAACAATCGACAAACCGGTCGATAGTGATGGACCGACGCAATGTAACGTCAATAGACTTTGTTCGTTTTCTACTGATCCGCATAGAAAAATTTGCAAATTGTTTTGTAGCAAATTTCTATATCATCTAATTTAAAATACGAATTCTAATTTTTACAAATTGTACAATATGTTTTATTGTACAGTTTGTAAAAAAAATGTGTCATCAAATATTTGGCTCTCATTTCAAGAATGTGTGTAAAATTTGATTAATTATGTGTTAAAGTTTCGTAATCAGATCATATTTGAGGAATGTTTATTTGGCCATTCGTAGTGTGTCATTATTAATAAGTAGTAAGAAATGCAGGTGGGCCGTATTGCGGCCGACAGGTGTGCCCAGCGTTTTCCTAGGAATTTTGACTAATCGTGAATCAGAGATGTTTATTTAACGTGATAGAGAAAACTGCGAACTCCCGTTGCGCAATATTATTTTAGGTATTTTTATAGCATAAAATAGCAAATAATAAGATGACTCTCCTAACGGAAATAGACAACCATCGACTATAGACGCCATAGATATAAATGGTACTTTGCTACCTGTGTAGCGGGATGGTAATGCCAAATGCATATCACTGCTGGTCACATTAACCTTAAAACCTGAATACGACAGTGGCAAACATCGAGCCTATTGCGGCACAAATATTTAAGGCGGTGATACCAAAACCGGGGCGAAAAATAGTAGAACTCTACTACCTAGTAGTTGCGATGATAGTGATGTATATAGCTAATCATTCGCCTTTTACAAACTGCCTGGCAGAAAGGCAGATGGTCTATTCTTCGAGTTCATTTTTCGGGTTCGAGAACTCGGCAGTGGCAATCATTGACGTTACTGTGATAGGAAAGGCCATGGTGGCATACCCTGAAGCTGCGTGCGTCAGCTAGTAATTAATATTTTTGCTATACTGTCATTTCTATCAACACGAAGCGAGAGAAAGACACGGACGTTTAAAAATAATTTAGATAAATTTATATGATTCACGATCGTATAAATTTAAAAGATGAGACAGTAGTTCCGGGGATATTTGTCCGTATATTATTTGAAATCATAACCTACTCGCAATAAAAATATTTTCCAAGGTTTTTCCGCATCAGCTGTTACTGAATATCGCTAACTTCTACTTGGCTAGGATTTTTATGAGGCCGTTGTTTTGTACAAGATTATTCGCAAACTAATAATAATTTAAGTATATAGGTATAATTAGTTCGCTCTAAAAGCTGTATAAAACTATGGATAATTAATGATCCGCGCAGCTTCGCCCGCGAGTAGATTGTCATGTCGTCCATATAGTTTTTCGTCCAAACTTTTTTGGGGTTGTGTTTTTCTTAAATTGCCTATATTTGATCATGGATCTATAACTATATACATGCCAAATTTTATAGATATCGGTTCAGCGATTTAGGCGTGAAAGCGTAATATTCGGACAAACAGATACTGACTGCCCCCTTTATAATTTTAAATATAGATAATGTATTTCTATAGCGTTGAATAATATTTGCATACCTATAATAGTAGCACAGTAAAGCAAACAAGCAGGATGGCTCTCTTGATGAAAAAAATGACTATCGCTTTTCAGTGTCATGTGTGTTGAAGTTGAAATGCATACATAAATTTACCGGCTCCCTCACACCTTAAACCTGAACACGATAGTACAAGCACTGTCGCTATTGTGGCAAGAGCAGAAAGCGGTTTAGGTGGGTACTTTGCGGAATATACTACACAGTAATTGTTATTATCATGTTAGGTCAACCGTCAACCTTTAAGGAGATTTGGACCGACAGGGGGAAAACGTTTGCACGGTTCATGTGATGATAAAATATAACCACCTGTAACTCACACATGTAGTTTTTCGTCCAAACTTTTTTGAGGTAGTTTTTTTTAAATTACCTATATTTGATCTCGGATCTATAACTATCTCCGTGCCAAATTTCACAGATATTGGTTCAGCGATTTAGGCGTGAAAGCGTAATATTCGGACAAACAGATAAGATGCTGACAAGACACAACTTCGACAAGATGTTGCTGACCACTACCAACTGCTCAAAACACCAGCTTCCATAGTTTTTATCTTTACTTGATTAATGTAGCTGAAATAATTGCACAGATGACTTCATAATAATTCAAATGTCGAGATAATGTCAATAGTAAAGTTTACTTATCGGTTTTTTCTACCGCAGCTGGGTCATTTGGTGTTATGTGAGATGATCTCCGCATATAGACATCATAGGTGTTATTATGAGGCAATGCAACCTAACATATTTACAGCCTTCTTTTTGATGTCCCACGAGTGTAAGATAAACCACAGCGTATTAAATCAATTAGTTGCGTAATGGAGCATACTTATGTTACGTCATTGTTAAAACGGATCATATGCTAAAGTCAGTTCAAGCTCAAGGCATGCCGGCGTACAATTGTATTTCACGATAAGTTAAGAAAAACAATTAGCGTATCACACTCTCTATTGCCTAGCTGATCCCGATTATATCTTTCACTTCACAATTTACTCATACACCAGCAACGCTGCCGGAGGCGGCGCAGCCCACTGTTTCGGCCCGCAAACACTGACACTACTGCGACAGGAGTAAGTTTGGCGAAAATACCTTTATAATGAGCCTTAATTATCCTTCGACCAACTCCTTTCGGGATATGACCATGAGAGTATATATTTAAATTACACAATTATTGAACACTAGTTTCGCTCGCGAGTACAATAGGTAACTGGTAATCAGGCGTTTCAAACCTATTGGTTTCACCGGCACACATTTTCATTTTATCAAAGGTTCACAGCACACCAGTAAATAAGTAGCCCAGTAACCAAGTCTGCCAAGCATCCCGCAGAGGATCATATTTTTACAAAATCATGGTTTCAATACTTTCAATCCCCCTTAGTCGCGGCACACTTGAAAACATACTAGTGAAGTGTGCAGCGGCACTTGTTGAATACCTTTAAACTTTAATTATATAATCTTGTATATAAACTGCTAGCATCTTAGGGGTCGATTTCTGAAAAAAGAAGCCTATGTTTGACGCCGGGATTTAGTAAAATTAAAATATTTTATTAAAATCGATTCAACGGCTTAGCCGTGAAAGTGTAACCAAATAGACTTTCGCATTTATATTATTAGTAAAGTATGCATAATATGAATGAAACTAATGAATCATATTGTTGGCAATATATCTTTTGTTAAATTAGAAGATATAATTTTTCAGCTTCTTCCGTCAGTGAGCACATGACAACATGAATCACGTGCCATTGTTTCCATGAAAAGCTTTAAATCAAAACAGTTGTGATAGCGGAACTAAATTTTTAATTTGCTTCTTAGTTTTGTATATATATCTAGTAGTTTTGTGGTCTATTCGTTAGCCTTCATACGGATTAAGGTGATCTCAGTCTGTAGTAAGGAATAAGGTCCTTGGTTCAATCTTGGAGTGAGTTAAAAATCTTTTCAGCCTTTATTGGGTTATCCTCGAAAATATAAATTTCAATAATAGCTTGTGATCCGGTGATAGTGTGTAATAGCTCCATATTCTAGATAAATGAACACGTGAAGCTGTTGGTTTTGTTTTGCTTAAGAAATATGAAATTGATCTTGTTAGATCTAATGCATTTAAATTTAAAGTATGTTTTATTAATGAATTTGGTATCTTTCTACATGCTATCGAGGTGTAATTTACGTTATTCAGGTCTTAATTTATATAAAAGCATGTTTGCAATACAGTTAATTACTATTTTTCGTACGAAAATATTTGCCAAAAGGCACACGTCTTCTTCGAAATCTATTGTCTACAAAAAGAAATCCGGGGAAATCCCTAATCTCATATCAAACAATGACGAATGAAATGTATTCTTATTCGTATCTTGTTTGTTTTTGCGAAGTTTATTTTCTTCATGCGGTGTTATAAATAGCCATCAAATGTTTATTAGATTTTCGGCGCCATCCCGCCTTATAGTTTGGTATTTATAGGTAATAAACATTTAAATATAATCTTTATTCGTTCTTAAATGTGTCATCACGGGGCCGTATTTTAGTCCAGTAAAAAGTTTAATGAAACCATGATCAACCAGTTTTGGCGCAATGAGTAAAAATGTGTTCATTAATACTAAAATAATGATATTATGAAATAAATTTTGATTTAAAATTAGGGGAAAGGTATGAAAAAAAATAAAAAAAGGGTTGAAAAATGCCTTTTTTTAAATAACTTAATAACGGTAGGAAATACAAAAAAAAGTTTCAAGTAAAAGTTGTAGAGAAAAAAATTCTACACAAAAAGTTCCTCTTCATTTTTTTGTTATCTGCTTTAGTTTAGCTACAAAAAATAAAAATTAAATTTGTAGTAAAATATGTAAAAATATATAAATATGGGAATACATGTGTAGTAGTGTTAGTACATATTTATGTGATGCGCGCGCTGCATGGTACAGGGCCGTAATAATTCTGGTAAGGTTTTATAATTAATTACAAAGCAAATTTGTAATCGTCTACCTATTTAAACTATCTGCTTTAATACATCAAAAATGACTCGATAAAACTTGGCTCACATCTATATTACTATGCGGAAATGTAATGTGGGTTAAAATTGACTAGGCCAACGGGTCAGTCACACCTTTATCGTAGGGCTGGCAAACGTGAGATAGAATTCAATGTCCTTGCTGTAATTTGTTTAAAAAACACTATGTACTAGTACTAGAGATAACTATCAGTTTCGTTCTTCCCTATGTAGGTCAGGCTTGTTTCCTAATAGCTGCGCCTGTGGTGTAGGCGTTTTTCACAGTAAAGTTTTGAATTATCGTTGAAAATCAAATTTCAATAGCAACACTATTAATCAGAAGGAGGATTGTGAAATTTACAGTTAAAGTCGATTTGTTGATATTTCTGTATTATGCATAAGAAAGAATTTAAATGAATAGAAAAATATTACACACACTACCATACGATTGATACTGCGTTTGACACACACAAGTGCATAATTATTTTGTTTATGGTTAAAAGTCTGTGGTCATACTTGAAAGAGATCTTATAGTTTAGTTTTAATCTATAGTCAATTGAATCATACTTTGTTTAAAATATATTTGTGATATAATACTAATAGAAGTGCGATCGAGTTTCGACCAGCGAGCGTACTAGTTACCTATAATAAAATTTCAAAATATATCCATCGAGTTATCACATCTTTAATTAAACATCTGTGCTGAGTGTGAGGTTAATATGATTATACATCGCAGCAGTGCGTTCGGCGGTCTAATTACATCACAGACGACAAGTGCTGTCTTCGCATACAAATTTAGGTCAAGGCGTTATTTAGATACTGTGGACAACTAGCCTAAAATAATGTGGCATTATAAAGATGCTATGTGAAGCAACTCTACAGTTTTTCTTGTTCTTGGCCTTTCCACCTCGGGACTAGGTGCTGATATTTCGTAGCGACATTTAAGCACAGTAAAACTCAAAGGCCAAATGCGAACTATCTTCACATAAATAATATTTATAAAGTGGGTATACACATAATAAGGTCACATAAATATAAAACCTACATATTACATATTAGTTTCGTTTAAATGACATATAATATCATGGTATGATTATATGTTCAAGAAGATGTTTATGCCTTTGTCTAATGAATCTTTTATAGGCATGGCAATTATTGTTAAATTAGATTAACTGTTATATTGTTAAAGTTAATTAATATTTAACAGTTACTTATTTATGTTAAATTATATCAGTAGCCTATATATAATAAGTATTAGAAGCAGTAAAAACACGAAGCTACCAAAAAGGTCCTCTAAAATAGTTTTAATAACTTTTAACAGTTATTATTATCAAGGTCTACTGAAATATTTTTAATAACAGTATTATTATAAATCAAGTTAGCGAGTAAAAAAGAAACGATCTCTCAAATATTTTTAATAACATTATTATCATATATCAAGTTATTGGTTATTTTTAGTGATGCATAAAAATTACTTTTAACAGTATTTGCTAATATAAATAACAGTTGTTAATTAAAAAAAAAATTAGTACGAAATTTATTATGTTAACTGTTAAATGATCCATGCCTAATCTTTTATAAATTATGTTCGAGTTTCGAATACGAGTTTGTTTTTTGTTTGAACATTTTAATCGCTTGTGGTTTTCACATGATGCGAGCAACACGGCATAATGCTGATATCATACTCTATAACAGAGATCACCAATTACTTTGACCGGGGGTCCGTTTTAAACCTAAAAATACACTCGCGATTTAGAAGCTCGCTTTTAGACTGCGAGTGCATTTTTAGGTTAAGTTCTATTTATGGTGACGAATCTATTTAGTGGAAAAGTGTAACAATTTTGACAAAACTTATACACTAAAAAACTATGTTGTGGAACATATTTTCTCACCTCGTTTGGTGTACATTTTATGCTACGTGGCTAAAGTAGGTATATTTTCATATTTTCTCAGGCTATTAAAAATGCATAGATGAATTTCGATTTTATTTTCTAATTTATAATAGAATCCCAATGCGGTGGTCCGGATCCGAACCGCGGTCCGCCATTTGGTGACCCCTGCTCTATTATATGCCACATCGTTACGATTGTGACTACATATCCATATACATACTATCCATACTGTGAGTTGTGACTACATATCCATATACATACTATCCATAATAATATTATAAATGCGATAGTCTGTCTGTCTGTCTGTTACGCTTTCACGGCTAAACCGCTGGACCGATTTTCATGAAATTTGGCATGGATATAGTTAAAGATCCGGGGTTAAACATAGGCTAATTTTTTTTCAAAAATCAGTCCCTGGAGGGCTGAAATAGGGAATGAAATTTTTATTAAAAGCTATTTGGACGACTTATTAATATACTCGCGGGCGAAGCTGCGCGGTCAGCTAGTCGTTTATATACGGTGAAGAATCGCATAGAAAAGTAAAAAGTTATTTTGATTTTTTTATTTATTTCAAAGCAAACAAACAAGCTGATGGTTCTCCTGATAGAAATAGACAACCACAACCACAACAAGAAATATACAGACTAAAGATTTTAATTGTGCGTTGCTATCCATTTGGCAGGAATGGATTGTCAAATGCATAAGTTCGGCTACCTTACCCTCCAAACCGGAACACAACAGGGACAAGCACTGGCGCTATTGCGACATGAGTAGGTAAGACGGTGGTATCAAGATGTGGTCGAGACGTTTCAGAACTCTACCACCTAGTCGGTAGACGATGTTAGTGACACGTATTAGCCTTTTCTCGTCGTTTACGAGATGCCTAGCAGTAAGGCAGTTGATATATTCTCCGAAATGTATATGGATTAACACCGAGGGTCTTGTTAAAGATTTTTGTGGTGTATTGTGAGAGAAGAAGTTGCTATAACAACGAATAAATAATACAAGAATACGTCTATATGTAGGTCACACTATAAGTTTTGCGTAACTTAAAAAAACAACATGTTATAATCAAAATATAATGTTTATAGCTTTTCAAAATAATCTCCTTTACATTTTATTACTAAGAAGGTTGCAACATTTTAAAAATATAACATTCGAAATTCAAATAGTTCCTATTAGCTAGAAGTGCAAAACTTTTAGTGTGCCCCATGTAACATAAAATAAACTTTAGAAAAGGCTTGTGGACCTTGCAAGTCGCAATACTCGAGACAACGTTCACCAATCTCGTATTTCACATGAAGGGTCGTTAAGTCTGACCTTGTACGATATTACTATCACGTTTTATGTCTATATATTTAGTATTTCTATTTTGCACTAACATCTGCAACTCTGTAAACGCTTGTATCTGATACTGAGAAACTTCGCACCATTGCGTCAGCACTTAGCAATGTGTTAAAAAACCACGTATCCTCCCTTTTTAATATATTATAGATCCCTTTTTAGGGTTCCGAAGTAAACTAGGAACCCTTACAGTTTCGCTATGTTCGTCTATTCGTCCGTCTGTTCGTTCGTCCGCAATCTAGCTTAGAGGTCCTTAGTACTTATTTAACCTTAATATACGTGTAAGTCACGGCATCAAAGTAGTACCTAACATAAAATCTCTAAAAAAATTGTTTTGCAGGGTAGCTTCTCTACATGTAAAGTGGGGATGTTATTTTTTTTCTCGTGTACCCCATAGTACGGAATATCGTTGGATAGACGAAGAAAATTAGTTATTTTGCAATTTTGCAAAAATTTTGGAATATTGCAACATAACTAGTTTTCTTCGTCTGAACAATTGATTTCCGCAAAGTAACGCCTGAATCTATAAAATATCGTTGGATAGGTTTTAAAAAATATTGTAGGTTTGTATCAAACATTTTCGATTAAGGGGCTCGTTTGTGAAATATTAAGCTTTAAAGTGCTAATTTTTGTTAGAGTCGCGTCTCTACTCTCTTCGTCCGCGTTATTGCGATCGGCAACTTTAGAACCCTGTATTGCGCGTGACCCGTTACACAATTTACCAATTTCTATGTTTATTTAAATAGCAAACAAATTTTAACGCTAGTCTAAATAGCAAACAAAATTTGTAGGTAGGCTCCAATATTTACTTATTGGAGTCTACCTACAAATTTTAAAGTCTTTGAACTCGACGTGATCTAAGATTGAATGAAGATCTTAGCTGTTGAGATTCACGCAGTCGGTTTAATCAAAAATGGCTGCAACTACTTCGTTTATCGCAATCGACACTAAACAAATTAATATTATTTTAGCTATTAATAGTGTTGAATGTTATCGCATGACTATATGTTAGAGCCTTTGTTCTGTTATCAATGCTGGATTTATTGTTGAAATATGGCTGTTTGTCCAAGTAAATGTTTGTGTATGATATAATCGTAAAGAACAATCGCTTTTATGGAATGTTCGGTTGTTTGAGTATAATTGAAACATAGTTCAATTGCAAAGACAATAATTCAATTAATTACAAAACTTTATTTTTGATTGTCGCTAGTATAGGTATTTGAACAAAAACGAATTACTCAAATTAATAATTGTAATTTTTGTTTAACTTAATAATTAATATTTTACAAACTTTTGATTGTGTTTAAAAGTTTACTATTAAGTATCAATAAGAACTTGTAAAGGGAGACTAGTCCCTAGTATTTCGTTCTATATAAACCAAAAACTCATAAACTTTCACATTCATATGATTATATAAATTGGTATAGTTCAAAGTGTTGGCTCTGTGGTGTAGGGGTCTTATGTCCGCATGAGGTCCCGGGTTCGATTATTATCGAGTCGGGCAATTCATAAATGTGTTTTTTAACTTTTCTGATAAAAACAACGTTGCCCGGGATTGGATAAGTGCCCGGTTCGCGATAGTTTGGCCACCTATTACATTGTGGGACGAAGTATCTTCGGCTAGTCGTGGGTGCACTGGTTGTATGTACCTACCTCTGCCACTCCTCTCTGCGAGGATACAGGCGTGAAGATACTTTTTTTTTCTAGTTCAAAGTATACGATAAAACGCGTGTTGGTTTATGAATTTCCGAATAAAATAAATAATAATACATCTGGAGTTTATATTTGGCAAGTAATGATTTTGTAAACTTCAAATATCAATGATACATAGTAGTTTTGTTTGTAAATTGTTAATATATGTACGATGGATCTTTTGACCATGAGTGTACGTTTCATTAATAATGACACAAATAAAATTAAACTGTCCGAAATTAATTCGTTCGGCTTTGGAGAATGTTTACGTAATTAAATTTATTCGTAAATCATTCTCTAGTTGGCGCTCTTGAAATTATGGATAATTTTTTTACTAAAATTGCAACAAGAGTCGAGAATTTTTTGATATTATTAACTGAAGAACTAGTGCCGTGGTCTCTAAACTAGTTTTAGACTTAACAAAGAAAAAAATTCGACACAACTGCATTTTTCTTTTAAGTTTTTAAAGATTTCCCTAGCCCTTGTTAAGTATTAAAATACGTAAATGTATAATAGTTAATGTGTGAACGTGCAAAAAGAAGCCCAAACACTACCCACTACCCACTACATGGGTATAATGTAATAATGAAATTACAAATTTTCGATTTTCCCGTGTTTGTCCGGCCTCCCGTTGAAATAAAATAGACCATCTGACAATCTGCCAGGCAAAAAAAAAATGTGTCACTACCGTCGTGACTACTAGATGGTAGAGTTCCGCAACGTCTCACCCGGGTTTTTGGCGCCACAGTTTTGCCTTTTCCTGCCGCAAAACCATCAACGCTTGTCAATTGTCATTGTCGTGTTCTGGTTTGGCGGATAGATTAGCCAGTAAATTTATGCAAGTGGCATTAAAACCTCGAAACACGGATAGCAACGCACCGTGTTTCGAGGTCTTCGATGTCTATAGGCGATGACTGTATCTTTCCATCAGGAGTGTCATCTGCTTGTTTGCTATCTTACAATACAAAAAATCAAATAAACAAAATTACTTTAATTATTAATATTTGATTGTTTGTTAGTTTGTAATGGATAAACTAAAAAACGACTTAACTAATTTTAATTTTTTTCTATTTTTAGTTAACTACATTATTATAAAGTAACATGGACTACGTTTTTACCCGACAAGTTAATGGAAGTACCATATTTGGATCACGTAATCAAAGCCGCGAGCTACACCTAGTGTCATATAAAATAGCCGCACTCCAGTTCCGGTAGTAGCTATAAAATTCTTAAGAATGCCTGTAAAGGTTAATTTGATTAAAAAAAATATTGATTCGTCAACAAAATAATACCATCATGTCCATATTACTGAAGAAGTAGGCAGAGATGCATCTAGTCTACCCACGATTAACTAACGCTATTAATTCCCATTAACAGTTAGGTGGTCAACTTATCGATATATCAATAATAACAGTCTCGGGCGATTTTTGTTTTAAATATAGGCTACAATAGTTAGAACGAATTTTTCGATCTAGAATTCCAACCCAGGACCTCAAGCTTCTATACCGAAGCCGGTTACGATACAACTGAGGTGATAACGTTGTTACTAATAAAGTTTTGTTATTATGATATAAATTTCCTCCTCTAAAATTTGTTTCTATAGAAATTTATTTCGCCACAAATGATGAGGAAGCAAAATATTTAAAAGTATCCGACGAAACTCAAAATGTATTATAATGCTATCATTTCACATAAATTCGTTTCCATAGAAATTTATCGTGCCACAAATGTTGAGGAAGCAAAACAATTAAAAGTATTCGAAGAAACTCAAAATGTATTATAATGCTATCATATAGAAGTATTCGAGGACACCCATAGAATGCTGTCATAAAGACAAGACTTCAATCAAATAATAGAAACTTATAAATAAAGCCGTTGATACCATAAATCTGAACTTCGGCATTTCAATGTCTAATTATAAATTAGAAGCTTGCAATATATTATTGGACTCTGTTTCGGGTTATTTTTATTATATTCTTGTTGTTTTTGCATTGACGTGTATAAGTCGTGGTACATCGTGGTTTGTTGAGACAACAGCTGGTGTTTTGCTGGGCGGGGCTTCGCGTCACGCAAATAAATCTAGCTATTCGGCGACCCATTTCTAATTAGGTGACGCTACGCGTGAGCAGTGATCTGAACTTTTCAGGAGACGACGCAATAACGAGTACGAAAGATACTTACGTAAAGTTTATTGGATACGTCATGTGTTTTGTTGAAACAATAAACGTCAGTCAATATTGTGGGTGTAGCGACGCGTTATCGATTTAACTGTATTATTGAACTTCGTTCTCACAAACAAAGCAATCTATTTTGGAGTATTTTTATCTTTGCCCGATAAATGTAACTTTGCGTAACCTAGAAACCCTACGACACTATGATCGTATTTATTTATATAATGCGTGTATTATTTTCCAACATTTATGAGCATTATTTTCAATCGACTTACCATTTCCCAAAAAGCAAAAGGTTCTAAAGGGTAACTTCGTCAGTATGTGGTACGATTTGCTATTTTTAATATTCCACAAAATAAGCCCTTTTATTTGATACTCTCATACCAATATATAGTGTGTAGGTAGTGTATGTGTGGGGAGTGCAAAAATATTGTTGCCGCAGTCAATTTGGATAAAGAACTAGAAAGAGTATTCCAAATTTCAGCTCAATCGGCCACTGGGAAGTGGGCCAAATTCACCTTACAAGGTTTGACCCACACTAACTCACAGTTAAATAATAGCTAGTAAAAATTAGATTTGTAGTATAAACATCAGGGATGATGCAATGGATACGGTTTTAATTGAAATAATACTTTAAAAAATAGTAATTAGTAGTTTATCTACATACCTATATCTAGGAACCAAACATAATGTTCTTCATTTTATGAAATGGAAAATCTTGTCTACTGTTATGAGGAGAAGTGTGCTAAGCAAGAAAGTACCTTTTAATACATACGTACATATGTACATATCATCGCGCCTGATCCTTTTCGCAATAGGCAGAGATTACCAAGCGTTTTATATCAAGTACGCCGTGCTTCCTCCACTTTCATTACTCCCTTTGTCCAAGCACGCCCGTTACGCAGAATCTTGACACCGCCTTCAGATAGCACCAGATCAATCCGATAAGACAATACAGTCTTAGTCTCTGTCTCTATCATCTAGGTTCAAGTACACATTCCGAATGTGGGTACATCTTTCCATTTTCTCTTCTTCTCTTAAACTTTATATTCGCATTGTAAACCAAAACTAATTATCATTTTTTAAATTTTTCCAAAGGCTCAGGAAGGGTCAGGGTCATTGGTCATTGCCACCAATTCTATAAGATCAGATGTTTCCATATACGTTAGGTTTACGGTCTATTTTCTGATTTGGGTTTTCCCATAAAAGATTTATCAGGCAGACGTGACCGCCCCAAGCTAAACAGACCGAGATGTTTTTGTACTCTTTGCGGACGTTGTACCGGCTGTGAGCCAGTTTATTGCTCAGCCCGGTTCCCTGACCCGTCTGTAGGTCCGACCAGAACTGGTTTTCAATGCGAACAGTGTTTCCCACGACACTAGCGTCTCTGCAAACGCCTTTCGAATGTTATATCACCCTAACAACTTGTCAAAATAAATTTATCAGGTTTCTTGTTAAGATTGCAAGGTTTTATTTGGTTTAGACAATTGTTCTTTCGGATTCAAATCGTTACCGTAGATAGCTATAATGCCAGAATGAGCTAATACCACAATATTTGATTAGCAACTTCATAATACTATCTAAAATGAAATCGATACGAAAGAAAAAAATAAAAGACATAGTTAATACTTAATACCAGAATTTTATAAAACATCATTAAATGTTCTTAAATTTATTTTGGAGTTTTTTTATAAGTTTTTCGTAATTGAGTTTTTAATGCATTTCTTTTTCTAAAATGCTAGACATTTGTCTGACTGAAATCGGGATACATCAGGTGATCTTATGTTTGAAGTGTCTTTATTAAAGTTATATTACAATCTTCGATCTAGAGTCTGCGATCAGTGCGTATATAACAGTGTGGTAGTATTTGCGTCATATATTTGCAATAACAGTTTGTTAGCAATCGTTTGTTTTGATAAAATCTCAGGCATAATTCAATATTTAATACTTTTCCTTGATGACGTCATATCAATTTATATTTGCTTCAGTTGACTGAGATGTGAGGTGATATACTTAATACACGTATTACTTCTTTTAATATCTCTGCAGATACGTCTTAAACAACACCTTTAATATGTTTTCTAGTCCGTTCATATGTCGAAGATAAAACATATATGATAACCTTAAATTTTGTTATTTCTGTCACTTCCTGTATTACTCAGGAAAGACAGATGTTGTATGTGAATCAGTCATTGTTGCAACCTCGAGACCAGAAAAATGAAAAGTAAATCTTAAAGACAGTCAAATAAATTTTATTAAAACTTAAATAGCATTTCTACTCTCGTAATTTTAAGACGTTTGATTGCGTGTCGTTTTTTGTACAGCTGTATGTTATATATTGTTTAATTAGTTAGTAAATATTGATAGACTTTAGACCGACAGACATATAGATTGATATAATTATTCCAATAGGTTTTCCGTCTCTAAAGACAGGATCCAAAAGACAGCTGTGGGAAGAAATTAATTTTGTAGTACGAGTTGTGGTAGTAGGCTTCGGGGTCTTTACAAAGTAACATAGCTTCGTACTGAACAGATATATCTAAATTCACTATCGGCTCTGAATATAACGATGCCGATGACGTTTGACCACGGGATTTGGCGCGGCTTATATCAATCCCATACATTTTATTCTTCTTTAGCTTCGTTATCGTTTTTATGTAGTTACTTTGTCTATAGCGTCCTTTTAAATTTTCAGAGCTTATAGCATTAGTATGTTAACAAGGTAACATACTAATTTTTCTATGTACTGTATCTTTACTAAATTGCAACTGTTATATATACGATATGCAGTAATGTTCGAATTCAACATTTTAAATAAGGTAAAACTAAGTTTTATAAACTCCGAAACATATTCGGGAACCGATTTCTTCGAGGTTAGAAAGAATACATTTCTCACATCGTTTATATGAATTATTATATTGATTAAATTTTGGGGAGTGGTGACTGAGTGATGACATACTATTAACAAGAAAAAGTAAATCCATGCAGTACTTTTTGAGTTTACCCCGGACATACGTACAGACAAACAGACAAAAATTCTAAAAGCTATATTTTTGGCTTTGATATCGATTGTAGATCACGCTCCAAGTATTCTTTTAGAAAAATATTGAATGTACAGTTTTGACTTTCCTACGATTTTATTATATGTATAGATTACACTCTATTTATAGTGTTTAGTACATTTCCTTGCACCTGTTCCTTATTTTAAATAATCTATCAGAATAATTATCATTGTCTTCATGATTTAAAACAAGTCGACAATTTGTTTATTCCTGTTAGTAATTTGGACACAAGCCCAAGTGTTAAAGAATAGCGTGACGCTATAGTTCTTCCTGAATTTATGTAAGCAGAATATTAGAAAATCGACCAAATAGATTTATGTATCTTAACGACTAATAAATACTATTTATAACGCTCTAATCTCTGGATCTACTAGGACTATTTTATGAATTGTTATCGCGTTTTATAACCCTTTATTAAAAAAGGTTATTAGCTTATGAGGCCATACTATATCATTAGGTGCGGTTAAAAGTCGATTTAAATACGGAGACAACTATTTTAATGAGCAATAATAATAAATAATTATCATAAGGGCAATTCTATTTACTTATTAAAAAATGTCTGGATTTGCTTGTAATGTAAAATTTTGTGGGACTAGAGAACGATACGTAATGTTATATGCGTTTATACAATTTCTTGACATTTACGAGTATATTGTGCAAGCGTTAAAATAATAAGCCCATTGATTAAAAAATATATTCATTCTAGTAATTTCTCTCATGTCAACTGTTGACTTATCGACTATTTATAATTGCTAAGTTTTGAGTAGGTATGTTTTATGTTACTCGTACTTAGCCAAAAAATGCTAGGCAGCTCCGCGAAGAAGTCAAAACCTAATTCTTAATAATGAGTTTACCAAAAGGGAGCCTCTCGAAACTTATGTCTCGTACAAAAATCTTGTTAAATCAAAAAAAGGTCTTTTTTACATTATGTAGTTGATAAATCTAGTTCAAGAATCTTTACATGATTCCTACACCTCCTTGTTATTGTAGTTCAACAGATTTTTATATGTTTACTATCTCCTTTACTTAGCATTGAACTACTTAAATACATTTACGTACATAATTTATTTGTCGCTGGACATGTCGTTGAAATTTGAGTAGACGGTAATGTACCTATGGCATTCACTAGATATCAGATATTGAACAAATGTGGTCTTTTTTTCTAGGTACTACTTAGTAGTCCCCAATTACACTTTTATTAGTGCGAGTGCGAGTGATAACGCAGGTGCTAAGTTAATACTTTTTGCTTAATAGCAAAAAATAGTTGAACACAGCTGTCGATTAGTGTGAGTGATTAGTAATCAGCGTAGTAAAGTGAATAGACGCTGATTACTAATACTCGCACTAGTCAACGACTGTCTTCACGTATTTTTTGCTTAATACTAAGCACCTGTATTAAACGCTCGTACTCGCACTAATCAAAGGGTAACCGGGCTGTAATCGTAGCGCTGGTGGCTTGAAATCAGAAATCAGAAATCAGAAGTACTTTATTCAATAAAACTTTTTACAAGTTATTTTGACGCGTCAACATTTTTTTAAACTACTACCGGATCGGAAACGCGGCCACACACTGAGAAGATCCGGCGAAAGAAACTCAGCGGGCTTGTCTTTTTTTCATAACATTTTTAAATAAAATATTACATAATATTTAATTAGTATCTAATTGTTACATTAATAATAAGGATTGCCGATATGAGGAGCAGTTAATCCCATGCTTTCCTGTCATCAAGGTATTCAGATATTTTATAGTAACCTTTTTTACACAGTTTTGTTTTAACACATTTTTTGAATTTGTTAACTGGTAAATCTCTAATGGCAACAGGCAGCTTATTGTAGAAGCGTATACTTTGCCCCATAAAAGAGTTGCTTATTCTGTGGAGACGAAACACATGCACAGCAAGATTGTTTTTGTTCCTTGTATTTAGGGAGTGAATATCTATTCTTTTTAAATAAGCAAATATTTTTACGAACTTTTTTGTATAGGCTTTGCTTTGCGCTTTACCTTTACGACCTGCTGATTATCGCCTCTGTGGTCTAGTGGTCCAGCGTTGGCGTTGACCACATGAGGTCCCGGGTTCGATTCCCGGGTCGGGCACATAAAAAAAGTGTTTTTTCAGTTTTCTTAAAAACACAATGTTGCCCGGGATTGGAAAGTGCCCGGTTGGCGATAGGCTTGCCACCTATCACATTTGTGGGACCAAGTATCTTCGGCTAATCGTGGGTGCACTTGTTGTACCTCTGCCTACCCCTTCGGGGATATGGGCGTGAAGATACCTGCTGACTCATAATTAGTGCCCAAAATGCATACTTAAAATGTTACAAATAAACGCAAATCTTATTCTAACATTAATTATGCTTTAAAGTACAATGCAGAAAATGCAGGCTTAGACTTCTAAGATGGAATCTGCCATCTATTGTTTTATTTAGATAAAAAAAAGTCATACGAGCAGGAGGCTCACCTAATAGTGAGTAATCGCTCATGTCTGCAACACCAGAGATCTTGAAATTGCTTTTTCGTTCTTTTAGTAATGATTACATTCTTTTCTTGACTTGTAAACTTCCCTCAGTTGTATTCTATTGAAAATATCCCTCGGCCACTATGTACTTATGTACATATACAAAGGCAAAATCAAAGTAAAAAAATGTTTTATTCAAATTAACCTTTACAGGGACATTTGACGAGCCATTTTTTTTAATATAGTTGCTACCGGATCAGAACACGGCCATTTTTAACTTTATCGAATTCGGGACATTTAATTAAAGTTAAAATTATTCATATGGACATAAATATTAATGCAATTGATAATTAATATACAAGACTTACAGTTTGCCAACAGTCGCGTCGTGTAGACTAATTATTTCTAATAACGTAATAAATCTAGGCGAAAAGACCCTGTCACAATGTCACAGTTTTTTACGATCTATATATTTTTACGATCTAGATTTTTATTGTGATTACCGATTACGTATAATGAATGAAGCGGTGGCATAATGAACAAAAATTGTCTGTTAGCACTATATACCATTTCGAATCCTCTCAAGTATCATTTAATCGTTTTTATTTTGTTTGGTACTCTCCGTACGTATATATAATTTTTTGTATAATTACAAATTACACTCCAGGAACACCGAATCTGGAATTATGAGTTCAATGATTTATAAGAATGTGTGCCAAAATCAGATTGTTTTAAATATAAACAATAAATAGTAAAGATGATGGCTCTAGAAGCTCATAAATTAATGAGTAGTACAAACAGCGCCAGACAAACCTAGTAGGCCATTACAAGGTTAAACTTAACAAAAGGGTTGGATATGTCTGTAGGGTTGAAGTTTGTTGATTGTTGGTAGCTATACCTATTGTTATAGGATTACTGGACATAAGTTTGAAACATTGTTTTTTTTTTATTTGTAGGTGGACAGCGGCGGCGGTGGCTCGGCCGAAGTAATGGTGTACTCTCTTGGCTGGGGCATGGGGGAGCCGGAGCGGCGCGGGGTGGAGCGCAAGCGCGTCCAACCGCCCGCCGTCGCGCACTCGCTCTCGCTTGACGACGGTCATGAGGTCGACGTTCTACCGCTCAACAACCAGGTAACTATTATAAGGGCATGTAAAGATTTACGCACATCCAGCTAAAGGACGAATAAACTCGATGATCTACTGCTTAACAAAGAGGTTGTTACGGAACACTGAAATTAACTGTAGAACTATTCCAGGGTTTTGATATTCGATTGGTAGATGTGCTGGTGATATATCTCGCTGTCGACATGCTAAAATTAAACGCGCCTGCCGATATGAACACGAACAGCCTTTCTCATGAGTTTTGACTTTTGAAGCTCCAATGTTTCTACCTAAAATAGTATCTACCTACTCTATAATGGAAATTTAAAATAACGTGTACGTATGTCTTGTTGATATCGATGTTTCGGCGGATTAACATTGACATCGGTCACGATTGGACTAGAGCACCGAGTTTCCCCTTTCATTCTATTTGAGATCAACTTTCACCTATCCTCATCTGACCTTGTTTTGCGAGTTTAACCTACACACAGCACGAAGCTGTTTTTGCTACACCAGCAGACCCCCATTTGCTACTGAGAAATTAGTACCGCCCGACGACAAAACAACGAGGCAATCTAACATGGATATCTTCTTAAACATAATATACATATATATAAATTACCTGTCACTTTGTTTTTCCCGTGACGGACTCTGAAGCTACTGAACCGATTTCAATGAAATTTTGTTAATATCTACTGTTTAGTCAATTTTAAAAGATAGGATAGTTTTTATCAACATTAACCCCTTCGTCTCTCTCAAGTACTCCACCAAAATACTCAATACAAGTAATTTGTATGGCAAAACAACGTCTGCCGGGTCAGCTAGTCTGATTAATATTAAAAGTAACACGTATATCCGCTTAAAAGACCAAGTAGTTGCGGACGTTATGTAAATTAAATCTTATAGCTATAAGATACATAGTGGAATTAAAGCACGGCTTTAGGATATCTATGTTTTTATTTTAATATATAACTTTCTCTGTTACATATTAAAATGTGTCTGCGCTTGCGACGTACCTACTACGTGTATTAGTAGTTTATATAATTTACACATAATACGGTATTACTGTAAGAGAGTGTTTGTTAATATTAAAGAGATTTCCGGATTCGATCCCTAAGTCGGGTTGAATGTGCTCGAAAGAGGAGAAAAAACGAAATCTTAGTAGCTCGGAGCTAGTGGTGGCGTGTTAACAACCCCGTGTCTCTGGTGAACACGTAAAATAGTATCGTAGGAAGTAAGCGATAATAGTATCGTAGGAAATAAGCGATAAGGCGATAGTGATCCACTACTTATATCGATAACGAACAAACCGATGAAATCGTGGTGAACTGGAAAGTTTATTAATGTTCGGTCCATTACGCCTACACGGCAAAGAAACTGACATATTTTTAGAGTAGAGGGGGCAAACGAGCAGGTGGTGCACCTGATGGTAAGTGATCACCGCCGCCCATGGACATCTGCAACATCGGAGGATTTGCAGCTGCGTTTCCGGCCTTTTAAGAATGAATAAGCTCGTTTCTTGAAGGTCCCCAAGTCGTAGTTCGGAAACACACCCCCGGGTAATTGATTCCACAAAGGAGTAGTGCGAGGCAAGAAGTGTCGACAAAAGCGCACAGTTGTGGATTTTCAGACATCGAGGTGGCGAGGATGGAACTTTAAATTTTGACGCGATGTCCAATGATGGAATTTAGCGGCAGGAATTAATCCGAACAACTCGTCGGAACACTCCCCATGATAGATACGGGAAAAGATGCGAACCTACATCTCTGCGTAATGCGAAAGAGTCAAGCCGATTAAAAATAGCCTGGTCGTCGACGATTCGAACCGCTCTACGTTGAATGCGATCAAGAGGAAGAAGCTGGTACTGAGCAGCTCCGCCCCAGATGTGAGAACAGTACTCTATGTGAGGTCGACTTTGGGCCTTGTAAAGTTGGAGGCGATGGGCTGGCATGAAGTACTGCTTGGCTCTGCTAAGTACACCAAGCTTTTTGGAGGCTAGTTTAGCCTTTCCTTCCAAATGACGGCGGAACTGAATGTTGTTCGATATGTCGAATCCCAGAATTCCAATACTGGCTGAGGATGTCAGGAGAGTGTTTTCGAATCGAGGTGAGACGACAAAGGGTGTTTTTTATGACATGATTATGTTTATTATGTTAATTAGTTATACGTATGTATACCTAGCGATCAGTACAATCGACGCAATCGATAATATAGCAAAGAAGAATTTCGCCACGTCAAACCTGTCGACACTAGCTCAGTGGAAGAGCGTCCCGGCTTTAGGGAGACGGTCGCAGGTTTGCTTATCTTATGATATATCAAAAAAGAGTAGTCCATCTTTGGGTTAGAGGGTTTGAAAAACTTGTTTGTAAAAATTTCCAATTTTTACTAGTATTCTAGTGCTACTGGTTTAGTAAAAGACGGACAACAATTGCCATAGTCTATCGGTACATATTGTTACAATATGTATTATTAAATATGCTTATGTATTTTTTAACAAAATGTAATCATCGTAGGTACATATTGTAACAATATGTATCTGCTATGGACATTTATAACAGCCCCTTTTATTGAATTTCTTATTAGACCATTTGACACATGTACAATTTACAACTCAATTCGTTGCAAGTTATAGTACACGTGCCTTTAATTTATTGTTCATGCTTTCTTTACACGCGAAGCCGTCTTGAGACGATTATTTCTCTCAACATTGAATGTTCTTTTAGCAAGTACACTGTTAAAAAGTGTGTGTAGGAAATAGAGTGAATTCAGGGAAACTATCTCGAAAGTTGGGATGTCCGTCTATCTTCTTAATTCCATGCTTATCCCAAGACTATTTCATGGAAGTGAGGGTTGGTTTTGGCAATAACGCATAAAAAGCTAGATTGACGCGACCGAAACGAAAGCGTTACGAAAAAAATTTAATGTTACATTCACGAATCGCGATAATATTGAAGTATGAGTGAAATTTAAAGAAAGTATCATTGTAAAAGTAAGAAAGGGCATGCTCGGTTGATTCTGATATGTAGAAAAAATGGCAGATGAAACATTGACAAAACAGATAAAAAATGCGAATGTAAACGTATATGGTACGAGTTACGACCGAGGCAGACAAAGACCGACGTACTATTAATTGCAAGTTGTGCACGTGTCTTTAATTATTATTCATACATCACACGCGATGGCATCTGATCTTAGCCTATTATTTTTCCTAACTTTATCTGCATCATTTATATTCACTACAACAATTATGTTATTAACTGGATGAAAACCTGGCATCACTCGGTTAAAATATGACTCATACACAAAATATTTTACAAAATGTAGGTAAATATTTTTGTAGTTCACCGTTTTCAAAGAATATTAGGCAAGGCATAGATTCGTATACACAATAGAATAATACATGAATTATTCTATTGTGCATATAACGTCGTTCATTGTGTTCAATCATTATAATACATTAACACTGCAAAAGTTTTTATATAAATATTTTTTTATTTAAAATCAACTTTAAAAACCAACTAATCGGACGGAACTGTGACTTCACTGATACGTATAAATCGGCTTTAACTCAAGATGGCATCCGGGTGGCCAATATGGCGACAGCTATTTGCACCATTAGAATTTAACAAAATACTCGAAATTCAGAATTTTGCGAATAAATGTTGTCTTTTTTTATCATAAGTTAAAAAAAACAACAACAAGCAGATAGCTCTCCTTATGGAAAGAGAAACCATCGCCTATAGACGCCAAAGATGTTAATGGTGCGATGCTATCCGAGTGGCGAGATGACAATGCCATATGCATAAATCTACCGCTTACCTTACCTTCCAAACCGGAACACGACAATGACAAGCACTGTCGCTATTGTGGCAGGAATAGGTAAGGCGGTGGTACCAAATACCCGGGCGAGACGTTGCAGAAATCTACGTCTAGTAGTCACGACGGTAGTGACATGCATGACCAATCGGTCGCCTCTTACGACTTGCTTGGCAGAACAGCAGTTAATGTATTCTTCAAAGGATCCCGAACTAACACGGGCCAAAACACGGGCGGAGCTGTTGACCCGAAATCATTAATTTTTTTATGTTTTATTATTATTATTAAGTTAAGGTTTCAATCGAGTCTACCGTACGGGGTATTCCTCGAAGCGCAACCATTTTGAAGCGCACCTTTTAGTTGCGCTAACGAAATAAATTAAAAATATTATAATTTTATTCCTCGAAGCGCACCAATGATGAAATAGGGAAGGGTATAAAGAAAGTGGTGTAAATGATAAGAAAAATAATTATTATCTAAATATTTATGAAGTATCTTAAAGTATCTTCACGCCCATATCCCCGAAGGGGTAGGCAGAGGTACAACAAGTGCACCCACGATTAGCCGAAGATACTTGGTCCCTCAAATGTGATAGGTGGCAAGCCTATCGCCAACCGGGCACTTTCCAATCCCGGGCAACTTTGTGTTTCTCAGAAAACTGAAATAACACTTTTTTTAAAGTGCCCGACCCGGGAATCGAACCCGGGACCTCATGTGGTCAACTCCAACGCTGGACCACTAGACCACAGAGGCGACAACAAGTATCTTCATGTCCGAATTCCCGAAAAGGTAGGCAGAAGGGTACAACCAGTGCGCTCACGAGTAGAGGAAGGTACTTGGTCCCACATTGTGATAGGTGGCAAGCCTATCGCCATTTATCCAATCCAGGGATTTTTTTTATCAGAAAACGGCAAAAAACACTTTTTTGATTTGCCCGGAAATCGGACCCTATATAGCTATATAGCTATATACTATACAGCCTCTAAAAATTTGGCCGAACCTTTAAAAGTAACCCTGTATAGATAATTCACTCATATATTCCTGCCGCAATAGCGTCAGTGCTTGTCACTGTAGTGTTCAGGTTTGGAGGGTAAGGTAGCTTATGCATGTGGCATTAGACCTCGCCACAAGATTGCAACGCACCATTAACATCTGAGTCCCATCTGCTTGTTTGCTATTTTATGTCATTAAAAAAATGAATGCCTATAAATTGACCGTTTATAGTGGTTCTGGTTTAATAATATTTTAGTTTTGATGACCTTTAAAGCTTAGTTCGCATTATTTTAGCATTTTAGTTTAATGGAGAGTACTTTATTATAGCTACACCACTCGCTACTGGCTAAAAATCGTTCGTATTTTTTTTCGAGTACGGTTCATAAGTAAGATGCGTTTCGCAAGATGAACATCTTACAAAACGATAGGTGCACGCAAAACACAACGTAATTCAACTAATAGACTCGATTAAAACAAGAGATTCACACCTGTTTAACTAGTAGATAAGCCAGTATGCGGGTTGCGTGGTGGGAGGCGCTACTCGTTTGAGAATAATTTTTAACGCAGTAAAACTGCAGCAACCGACTTCCCATTTCCTGTATCTCTGGAACCTTGCATCAGACTTCACCAAAAGTTAAATCGGTTCGCATGGGGAGTATTTTTCTCAAACAAAAAAAAAAGAATTTTTAAAATCGGTTTATGAATGACTGAGTTTTTAGGTAACAAACTTGGATTTATATTGTATTTAAAGCACTTGTACTGTTTTATTTGACTTTTTTTTTATAAAAACCAACAGGTTTCGCGTTTTAACGCATCATCAGGGCAACATTTGCCCTGATAATGCGTTAAAACCCGAAACCAGATTATGCGTTAAAACGCGAAGTTAACACGGAGCTTTACCAAGTGCCGACGATATTCAGTGTTCAAAGTTAGGTAACAAACATGTTAAAAAACATACAGCCGAATTGATACCCTCCTTCTTTTATTACGCCGGTTAAAAATGTATTAATGTTATAAAATATGTGAAAGTTTTTATGTGTATATGATGCGAAAATGCGAAAATTGTGGTTACTTGATTACGACTTATCCCAAAAAGGTAGAGTGTCCGTGGGAATAAAAAAACTTTATTTAAGCACAGCAGGCTGCAGAAAAAATATTACTGTAAAGTACTAATTTACACTGTTTTGTAATTGGGAGTTTTTATTTAAAATATCCTGCACAATCAGACGATATGCAGTGCAGCAATCTAAATAAGTGTAGCAAATGTTACACTGAAATCTTTTTCTCTAAAGTACCTCAAATGTAGCCCTCAATATCAGGTAATCTCAGTTAGATTGCCAGCGATCAATATCGTCAAACCATATTATCATACTATTACATCACATGATAAGAGTAAACGTGATTAAATGATTGTGATTCTGGATTTATCATATATTACCTGATAAACAGATAGCATAGACCGGTAAATACTGATTTTAGTAAGGTTTAATATGAACGCTTTCATTAATATAATTGCTTAGGAAATGAGTTATCACTGAAGGTCAACAGGACCTTAAGATTCATTTATGCACTGATCAGTGTTGTTGTCCAAGAAAAAAGTAACTCTTTATTGTACTCAAAATTAATCAACCAGAGATACATAGTTTAGGTGATAAAATATTTACTTAATTAAAGGAGTTCCTTCTCTAAAAGAGCGTGGAATACCACGCACAAACGACGATTAAATACTGATTAGATTAATATTGTCTCTTCGGTACTCAGAAGGCATCTAAAAATAAAATTTAATTCGGATACTTACCATAATTGATATTTTACTAAGATAATAAAAATTTATTAAGGTAACAAAATAACAAGAGAAAAAAGCTAAAAAATTCGATAAAAAAATATTTTCATCCTGCACATGCAGGAACTCTAAGGAAATGAAACGTAGATGAAAGTTGGATTGTGCTGTGTACAGCTGGTAACCTTAAGTTTGGATGTTTACTGTTTTTGTAATTTTTTGCAATAATTCAAGAAAATACGACTTTTTTATTTCAAGATTGAATGCAAGTTTTACATTTTTAACACGCTTTTTTTAAAAGAGTTATAGCTGGTTTCATGAAATAAAATTTGTTTGTAAATAGAACACAAAAAGTATTATGAAAATCACGAATTAATAAAATTTTTCTGAAAAGTTCAAAAACTAGATCCAGTAGCAGTCACGTATAAAATAGCGGATAGACGTATAGAATAAACGTGTTCTACGCATTAACATTATCAATGTATATTAGTAGATTTAAATGCGCAAATCGTAAAGTAAAGCGCGAAACAGTTAATTTCTCACTGAAATGTGAAAACTCGTGTTAGCAGCACGCACTGAAACGTGATTCCTCTATTTTTATATTCTGTGCGTTGGCATCAATGTCCAAATAATCTTTTAGTGAAACACGATTTAGTGGATTATCTTCTAATATGCCATGGTAATGAACGTTCAAGGCCGCCTAGAAGCCGTATACTTTGTTTACATTGTATACATTTTCGTAATCTCTGGAGTGTTGTGTGTCTAAATATATGTATGTTTATTATATCACGTCATTTTTTTATCTACACAATTTACTAATTAAAAATGAATACATATTATGAACTCTCAAGCTCCAGAACAAATTCGATATATAAGACTGAATATATCGAATTTGTTCTGTATTAACGGGGAGACCTTTTTACGTTTTCCTGTCCCAAAAGCTTTAATTTCAGTGGACACTACGTTTATTAGTCAGTACTCTACCATACATTATGAAACTGCTCCCATTAATTAAATCCTCGTCAGTAGATACTGAATTGCGTAACATTGTTGATTGTAAGTAACTTACCCAATTCAGCGTCTAGCGCCTTGTATATTTCTAGTCTGAAATGGAATTCGAAATCAAAAATGTCAACGTGTCAATGTCACTTACATTTGCCGTCAAATAGAACATTCAGGTATACTCAACATTTTTCTAGGCATTCTAATAATTTTCATCATGTTTTGATTTATATTTAAAAATGCGACTCTTTGATAAACCTTTTATAGTATAAGCGACCTGCCCGCGGTTTCACCCGCGTAGCTTTTGTTCCCATGGGAATATCGGAAAGGTTTGAAGAATCAATCTGTCTATAAAAAAAACCGCATCAAAATCCGTTGCGTAGTTTTAAAGATTTAAGCATACATAAGGACATAGGGACACAGAGAGAAAGCGACTCTGTTTTATACTATGTAGTGATTGGGGTAGAGAAATACAATAAACATGTTAAACACAATAAAGAAAACATGAAAAAGAAATGAAAACCCTAAAAATGTAAGGGAAAAGCAAATTCAATCACTAAAAAAAAATCTGATGAGCACACAAAATGGCGACTACACATAATCAATAGAGGTCCATCGAATAATAATAATTCCACTAACAGTTTTTTATATAATTATATTTATATTTTTAAACCTTAAGAGCCTGATGTTTGGAGCTTCTACTTTATTGCCTGAGTGAAAAAATTGCACTTTTATGTTTTATACGTTTTGTTATTGGATCATATTTTAGGTATTTATATATAAAAAATCTATATGCAATATTTAGTTTTATGAATGTAAGGCATACATATAATTTTAACGATATTTTAGTACTTTTTGACAAACTACAAAAACACGGCTGTGACAATTGGCTACACCATTGTTTAAATTTTTGATCTCGAATTACATTTTCGACTTTACATCGTTTGAATTGCCATCGGATCTTGCTGACAGCAACCCTTCATTAAAATCTTGCTGTTGCTGTTAATAAAAATGCTGTTTAAATGCATCATATTTATTCAATACTAGCTGACCCGGCAAACGTTGTTGTGCCTTTTTAACTGCTCTTGTTTTTTCCCCATATTTTCTCTATATAGATACAATAAATATACAATAATAAACTCGTTTGCTCTCATGCTCGCAATTTGTTTAATTATTATTTGCTAATTATTTATACGCGAAAATTTTCCTGTGCCTCGAGGTTAACATGCAGAGTTGGAAAATAAACAAAGATCTTATCTGTAACGAGTTGTTGTTTAGTTTGCGTTCAATGCCTCTATTTTCAGGCACACGCTGATTCTATAACTGTCTAAAGTTTGATTTGCGATAAACAAGAACTCTTGCGTGTTTTTCCATTCACAGTTTACATGGAAACAAAGGCAATTACAGCGCCAACAAACTATGATGACGATTTTATTGCTGTGCATTTTATTTGTATTACATCACATCACAATCTGTTGTTAAAAGTAATGCTTCCTTTTTGCCTTTGTGCTTTTATATATTATAGGGTATTGGGTAACAAATAAGTGAAAGGCTCTCCTGGTGGAAAGAGAAACCATCGCCTATAGACACCAAAGATGTTAATGGTGCCGGGTGTGTTGCCGTCCCTGTGGCGGGGTCTTAATGCCACCTGCATGAGTTAACTGGCTATCTTGGCCTCCAAACTGGAATACGATAGTAACAAGCACTGACGCTATTGCGCCACGCATAGGTAAGGCGGTGGCAGCAGGCACTGGCAAGACAATACAGAACTCTACCTAGTTGTAGCCACGACGGTAGTGACTAGCATAGCCAATCGTTTGCCTCTTACGAGCTGCTTGGCAGGACGCAGGTGGTCTATTCTTTAAAAGGAGCCCAGACCAATACGGGAAAAAGGCCTTTTCGAATTATTACTTTTAATGAAATAATTGCATGATATCTTTCAGAAGAATTTAGTTTTATATTTACGTTTATTCTCGTTTACGTACAATAGAAAATAAGAGGTAACTACTACAATAATTTTTGTTAACGCTACTATAACTTTCTTCTAAATAAAATGTAGTATCTTATATAGAAACATTAGTGATTGCAGTAACAATAACAAGATAATGATTTCATAATCTTAATACGTAATTTATGCTGTGCCTTTTCTTCGTATTACGTCATAGCAGAATTACGTTATATCCCTTGTAAATAGTAAGCCTGTTGCTAAAAAAGGCTTCTTGGAATGCTACTAACAAATGAAACACTATCGCGTACATATACAGTCTTTATGGCAATTAAGTTTACCTTTAAAACTGTAAAAACAAACACAGGTACAAAGTCATTGTCTTTTCTAGTTAAATTTGTTATTTTATATATCTTACTAGCTGACCCGCGCAACTTCGTCTGCGTCACGTAAGAGACAGTGGGTCATAGGGACCTATATGTCATGTAGCATTAAGTCCACCTCTGTACATGTTGTGCATAAATTTTAAATAAATAAATAAAAATATAATACCTTTCTAGAGCAACTGTAAATTTCTTTAATTAATCCACGAATGATTTGAAAACTATTGAAACAAACAATCATACCTACAGTCCTAATCAAAAAAACCAGGAGAGTTTGTACCGATGTCTGCTATGTTTGTAGATACATTCATGCGAAGTTTGAGTGTTTTTTTAATATCTACGTTAAGGGTATAACAAACTATTATATATCCATCCCACTATGATCATGATTAGTAAGACTGAAACTATAGTGAAAAATGGCTCGGGAACATGAGTAATAAAGGAACGTTGGCTAACACTACTGAAGTGTCAATCGATGTATAGTTTTCGCTATCTCCTGGAAGTTTACTCAGTATTCTGTCATTAATTTCGTCAACACTACTATTTATTGCTGCTAATATTGCCATTTGACACATCAACTGTTAGTCTTTGTTTTTTTCTTCAACTATGCGGCATGCTATCTCACAGAGCAGGCTACTGTCTGTCCTCGCTACCACGCATTCTCCCGACGCAAGCACGCCTCGCACGGTGCTTGATAATAATATTGTATCTTAAAACTGTGATATCTCCTAAGTTATACAACCAACCAAACAAATAAACAAACTCTACAATTTTATAATATAAAGTATAGATAATGATTATAAAATATTCTCATTAGTTTAAATATTATCATTAGTCATATGAGCTGATTAAGAGTCTAGGAAATAATTATTGCAAATAACAGATTCTTTGTTTGAAAAATTACTAATTAGTAATTAGGTATTCCTTATACAATGATAAAATTACAGTACATTAAGTAAATTTATAGCAGACTGTATTCATTATTATTTAATTGAAAAGATAAATATTTATAACAACCAATGGAAAGTTTTAATTATTTGTGAATATTTTTTTAACTTGGGCGGCCCGTTGATCATTACTAAGCGACTCAGACTATCCAATCTATTGAGCTCAGTTTTGATTCCGACAGAAACAAGCATTTATGTGAAGAGCGTGTTTACTGGGTTTGGCTGTTTATTCAATACAACTGTTTATTATACACCTAAATATGTGAAATATGTAAGTTACAAAATAATTTTCGTACACAAAGGCAGTCTTAACTCCTAAAAATTGATCTCTTCCAGACAACCTTTATATAATAAGGATAACAATACACTCAAAAAAAATATTTTTTATAAAATACTAGCTGTTGCCCGCGACTTAGTCCGCGCGGACTTCGTTTACTCCGCACAGCTCCTCCCCCTTAGGTGATAGCGTGATAATATGTAGCCTATATGTTGACCCGACCTGTTAGTAATATTCATGCAAAATTTGAAGTAAGTCCACGCAGTACTTTTTGAGTTTACCTCGGACATACATGACTTTCCCACGATTTTATTATATGTATATAGATATTTCAGTATTTATCCACGTATTTATAGGTATTTGTATCATTGACTACATCCACTACTCTAATCACTAGCAAATAATTTGTTTACTCAAGGGTTAGATTAGTTCGTGTAAATTTTCTAATGCTATTATCATAGTATCAATGCACTAGAGGTGATGGTAATTAAAATTCGTATTAGCTGCAACATTAATGAATGAATGGATTGCAGAAACAGCGTTTTTTCGAGTACATTAGACATAATTAGTGCCAATTTCAAAGTGTTAATTCAGATGACCGGAAGTCTAGCGACAAAATTACTTCACTTGATCCATTGCCAAATTATCAATCTACATTTGAACATGTTTGTCACGTAACTGAGTTCAGATTTAATAGTGATAGGTGTTTTTATATCACAGGATAGTAAACAAGCAGAAGGCTCTCCAGGTGGAAGACATCACTTAATAAACACCAAAAATGCTTGTGTTGCTACTCGTGTGACAGCTATGTGATGCTTATCACTACATAGTATAAAACAAAGTCACTTTCTCTGTCTGTCCCTATGTATGCTTAAATCTTTAAAACTACGCAACAGATTTTGATGCGTTTTTTTTAATAGATAGATTGATTCTTGAGGAAGGTTTTAGTATATAAACCTTTTCGATATTCCCACGAGAATAAAAGCTACGCGGGTGAAACCGCGGGCAGGTCGCTAGTACAATATAAGTTCAGTTCGAAACAGAAAATGAAAGTGAAAAGTACTGACGTTATTGCAGCAGGTAAATAGACTTATTCATTTCCATCGTACACATTTTTTATGGTCACTCTATTACAATACTGGCGGCTTAATTATGATGGATCGAGCTTCTTCACCATTTCCAAAATACTGAAAAGCGTGTTTTTTAAACTAAAAATTAATGTTATCTTTCCGACAGGTTCTCAGTTAATTACTTTTTCTTTTTATAAAGAACATTATTTTTTCTTTACTATACTTTTATCTACTACTAAATTCTTGTAAGTTACTGTAAGCATAAGTTTACCGGCTATCATACCCTCCAAACTGGATCACGATAATGACAAGCATTGACGCTATATATATGACGAATAAGTAAGGTGGTGGTACCAAATATCTGCACAACTCTATCACCTGTTAGTCGCGGTAGTACCAAATACTTGCGCAACTCTTATCACCTGTTAGTCACGGTGGTAGTGGCACATATAGCCAATCGTTTGCCTTTTACGAATGGCGTGACTTAACGGCACATTGTTTTCTTTAAAAGGGGGCCCCGACCAACAGGCGGTGTAATTTTAAATCAATATTTGTAATGTTTTGAGAAATAACACTAACCTTTCTATATGCCTCGTTCGGATCGGGTAGTTTATTTTTCTCACTGTACATAGGTGATTTTGAATTCAATTTTTCCAACCGAAACACGAAGAAGTGAATACATAAAAAACTTGTTCCGCCATTCGTTTGCCTTGTTGCCAGGTCAACGCCATCACTAAACCCATTTTTACCTGCGTTGTGTTTTGTAATTCAATAGCTTCACACTCGCATGCTATTTCACCCAGCGGGCGTCGACTTCCGATTATTGTTTGAATTATTATAACTGTACCAACACTGTGTGAATGTGATGCAATTTTTATTTGTTTCGGAATCATCCAATATAGACTTTTGATAAGTTTATGTGATTGTCTCTTCCTTGTCATTGGTTGGTTTCTAGAAAAATATTTTTTTTTTTATCGCAGGACTTGTTATGTTTTTGTCCGTGTTTGTCTGGAGCCCCTTTGAAGAATAGACCGTCTGCAATTTTGTCAGGCAGTACGCAAAAGGCATACGATATATGAGTTACTACCATCGTGACTAGTAGTAGAGTTCTATAATGTATCGCCCGGATCTGATACCCCCACCTTACCAATTCCTGCTGCAATAGTGTCAATGCTTGTCATTGTCGTGTTCAATTTGAAGGCTAAGGTAGCCGGTAAACTTATTACAGGCATTAAGAAGCTGCCACAAGATAGTAACGCACTGTTAACGCGTTTGGTCTCTGTAGGCGATGTTTTCCCTAAGGAGAGCCGTCTGCTTGTTTGCTATGTTATGATATATAAAAAGTTTTTTGTTATAGAATGTCAAATAAACTGATGACTCGCTTGATGAGAAGATATAACCATCGCCTATAGACACTTAATATCTGAACACAGTGTGGCGGCGATGTATTTTTTTTTATATTATAAGATAGCAAAGAAGCAGATGGGTCTCCTGATGGAAAGAGTCAACCATCGCCTATGGACACCAGAGATATTAAATGGTGCGTTGCTATCTTGTGTTTGTTGTCTAATGCCACTTGCATAAGTTTACCGGCTACCGTACTCTGCAAATCGGGAAACGACAGTGACAAGCACTGCTGCTATTGCAGCCGGAATAGGTAAGGCGGTGGGCGAGACAATGCAGAACTCTACCAATAATATGTTACATTATTGGTAGAGTTCTGCATTGTCTCGCCTCGTATGAATAAGTTTACCGACTACTTATCCTCCAAGACAGTGACAAGACATAACATTGTGGTTGGAACAGATAGCTGATGGTGTTGAACCCGACGAGACAATGAAGAACTATACAATTAAGTACTGACTGTATTCTTGAAAAGTTTGGTGTTCGGTTCTGTTATCTAGATTGAGGGAAGTTTTTATTATATTATAAAATAGCAAATAAGCAGATGACTCCTGATGTAAGGAGGAAACCATCGCCTATAGACACCAAAGATGTTAATGTTGCTCTGGTACCGTATGACGGAGATGTATTGCAACATGCGTAAATTTACTACCTACCTTATCTACCAATCCGGAACACGATAAGGCAGTAGTGCCAAACTCGGTCGTGACATTGTACTCTTGGAACTTGAAATTTACCACAAAGTTGTCCGTATGAGATTCTCCGAAACATGATCGGTCTAATACAGGAAGTTAGAGTAATTATCAACAAAAATTACAATCATTGTATTCATCAACATTCATCAACTTCAATAATAATCCTAACAAGTTATGTAGTAAATGTGGATATGAGTTTGTTTGTTCCTTACGATTTATCGTCTTAACTGCTTGACCATTCATCGTGCCATTTTGCATACATGTTGTCAGAGGCACAGAAAAGGACTAAGAGTACTTTTATTCAGACAAAAAAAAACTTCTTGAGGAATGGAGAAATAAGTATAAATGCGAGCAAAGCCTTCATATATCACTAGTTAAGATTATACATACAGTGGTTACGTGATTGTGGAAACATGGTAACATAAAAATATGAAAGGAATAATCGTTATTGATCTTTATATATATATATATATATATATATATATATATATATATATATATATATATATATATATATATATATATATATATATATATATTGTTTAAAACAGTTGATACAATGATTCTAATGAAGTTTGGACAGCTGTTTGTATGACGCAGAATTTAATTAAATTTATTGTTTTGCGCATGATCGATAAACGGAGATAACTTTGGTTTAATTAATTACAAGTAGCAATTTAGTAGCGAAATTTTAATAAATTAAACTAAAAAATGGAATCGTTTTTAAATTTGACAACTGACTTTAGCTGTAAAGAAAATAGTTATATGTACAGTACCCGGCGATAAAGATTGCACATCGACCTTTGGAAAGAGACAATCGGCTAATTTCGGCTTCGTAGAGCGTTATCTCTGTCGCACAAAATACAAACAGTCCGGTACCTATTAGGAGCTGTTAAAACAAGTGATTTGCTTCTTTTGATATTTTTATTCTTTGTATAAAATACACTAATTTTTCTATAAGTGATGGCTTTAGGTTGGGGTAAAATAAAATAAAAAAACATTTTTACATTATGTTTACGTATTTAATTATTTTGGAACATTACAGCTTTAGTGTACATAATAAACACCATTATACCTATTGCTAAAATGAGACATTGCAATAAAAATAATAATAATTCTAATTCTCAATTACTTCCATTTCACTATCTGTGCTCTCAAAGAGGTCAATATCACTGTCACTATCAGCCGTATTTATTACTAATCTATCAGTGTAATTGTCTAAACTGTGTTGAATGCTTCTATATTCATTCTCACATTTGATTGCATGATCGCAAACCTTTTTCCACTCTTCAGCGCCGATCATGTTTACTTTTTCAGTCAATAATGTTTTTACTGTAGTTAAGTTCATACCCACATTTCTAGAGGCTACATAGCCTTTCAGTTGAGACCATATATTTTCAATTGGATTAAAATCCGGATGATATGGTGGCAATCGCAACACAGTGTGCCCATGTTCGGCAAGTATTTTGTCTACAGAAAACTCTGTATACCTCTCCTTGTGCTGACATATAATAGCGTAAATCTGGGTTTTTGTTAATTTTGGATCAACTGGAATTTCATGTCTGTTTAACTAGTTGATCATTTCCCGTTTAATGGTGTTTGAGTTGGGGGGTCTCTCAACATACTTGTTGTGATATGGTGCGTTGTCGATAACTAGAACAGAATCACTGGGTATATTTGGGATTAATTGGTTAACCAGCCATTTCTCATAGTTATCGTTATTCATTTCATTGTGATAGTCACCTGTAGTGTCCGTGGATTTATACGTTAAAAAAGCACCGGGTACAAAGCCTTTTTCATTTCCCGCATGAACTATTATCAAACATTGACCTTTTGAAATTGGCTTTTTTACTCCTTTTTTCTTATCGTCACTCCAAGATTTCCCTTTAGTGTGGGATGCATGTATATATGACTCATCCATGTAGACGATATTTTTTCCTGTTTCGCGAAATTTGCGTATTTTATCAAGGTATTCCATTCGTTTGAGACTAACGTCGTGCTTTTCCATTAGAATTTTTCGATTATCTTCCATTTTAGTGAACTGAAATCCCATGTCATGAAGTATTTTTCTCAATGTTTTTTCAGACCCATCGTAATTAATAGCTTCAGATAACTTAGCTTTTAATGATTTTATTGTTGGCAGTTCATTAAATCGCAAGTGAAAATCATACACCATTCTTCGGACAACATCGTAATCAAAATCGTCCATATCCAAACGAAATTGCTTTTTTGGTCTCCCTTTTTTTGGAGTGCTGAACTTAATTTCAGTCGAATGTGTTTCAGTACTGACTTCGTTTAATATATTGTTCAAAGTTCTTCTTGAAATTCCAGTGGCATTTGCAACTCGCTCTTGAATCTTCTTAAAATAACAACTTACATTTTCATCTACTTTTTTTTTAAATCTATCAGCTTCGCTTACAAAGTATTTATAAACATTGTAGATAATTTCACGTGACTAAACTCGTAAAGGTTTCCCTCTTTTTCCGAAAGATGCCATATTACAACTTTAAATTATTTAAATTTGTGGGTGTTATCAACTCTAAATATATATTTTTTTCGGGACGCGACTGCACTCTATCGTACTTGAACAACGACTGACTAAACGTCACATAGGTAGTGTGGGACAGAGATAACGCTTTACGAAGCCGAAATTATCCGATTGTCTCTTTCCAAAGTTCGATGTGCAATATTTATCGCCGGGTACTGTACATATTATCGTGTTTCACACATGAATGTAGTTTGTGAAACATTTAATTTTATTAATTTAATGTATATTTCTAATACATATTATTTAAAAATATTAGGTTTCTGCAGTCTTCCGCAACCTAAACTTTAATTGGGCCAAATTTCATCCTCTCCCGTTCACGCTGTTAGCTTAAAAAAGAGTCCATGGTTTTCCTTCACGGACTAATATAAAAATAATTTGCAAAAACTAGCAAAGGAGACTAGCAAGCTAACGTGATTTGACATGCTTGTATCAATGCATTAATTTCAATCATTTTATGAGGATTGTTTAGTCCTATTGTTAGCGACACGCGCTTAGCCTATAACCTCTGAATTGTTCCAGAGAATGTTTTGTTCTAAGTTTAACTAGTTGTAAGTTCAATGTAACTTCAGTCCGCGATAAGCAGCCTGCCCGTGAGCACGGTTGACAGTTAAACTATATTACCTAAAATTAAAAAGGTGTAATTTCACTTTGGTCTCGTTATTTCCTCGTACCACCAATACAATTATTTGGCTCAGCTATAGAAGTTGGTCCTTCAAGCCGGATGAAGTAGCAGCCTTAAAGTAATATTTCTTACATACACAAATCTGGCGAGTTCGATATAAGAAACTGGACGAGCAACAGTGTCGCCGTACTAAATAGTGTACCAAAAGAGACTTTAGGCGCAGCTGCAGTAAGGTTCAAAATCAATCAACAAATCGGAGCAAACTCCGAACGAACTTTAGGTTTAATTTGGTATCCTCAAGAAAACATGTTAGGGCTCGACATATCCTTAAAACGAAAAGATTATCACAGGCTTGGAAAGACCGACAAAACGTATGATGCTCTTTTATGTCTATTTTTGACGTGTTAGATTTTTTAGCACCTTTCACAATTCAGGGTAGGATACTGATTCAAGAAACATGGTGCTCAAATATAGGATGGGATGACAATATTCCGAACGACATTTACCACAGGTGGGTAAAGTGGATCGATTTCCTTCAAACTATAAATCATATACGCATACCCAGGACAAGACAGTTCGAGCTTACAGTGACCAGAATAAATCATCATTCTGTGAATATTATTTTACTGTTCAATAAAGCAGTTTACGTAGCCGAAATTTTGTGGGCTTCATCATTTAAGAAATTAGATAGAATGACTAACCTTGTTATTTTACCTTCTTTTTTTACTTGATAACTATAGTCAGCCCATCTTACTATTAGCACAGTCGGGAGCTTGGATAAAATAATAGATACAATGCTAAAGCCCTGGATGTAATCCTGGCGTCCAATTGCTCGCGCTGCTTCTACATAATTTTGAATTTTTACTGCAAATGCGACTATATCCCTGTGATACTCCTCAGACAAAGGTGGAAGTCTCTTTATGTCATGCAATATACGATATATAATGGCATCAGGATTTCCAAAGCGTAACTCTAATGTTGACATGACTTTTTCAGGTGACGTGGCGCCTATAAATAAAGCAGTAACAGCATCTTTTGCTGGCCCACGTAGACATTTTTGTAACCTCCATAGATTTTCTTTATCGGTAAATTTACATAATTCAGTCGATTCGTAATAAGCCTGCTTAAACTGTAGCCACTGCATCTGGTCTCCGTAGAACTCTGGCAAGTCTTTTGGAGTGCTTAAGCGGCTAAGGAATTTGTTATTGGTGACATTTTTGCAGCTAGTTGTGGTGATATTTTTTTAAACGGTTGCCAATAGTTGAACCGTATCAGTGCACCAACCTGTAATGATGCTAACGCCTGTTGATGCAGCACGCCCGTAGTGATGCCATGTTCGGAGGCTTGCTGCTCCGTTGGGGGTTCATCGTGGCTGCTTTTGTAGTTCACCCAATCTTCCAGCTTGTCGGCGAGGAAGTTCTCCGTCGATTTGTGAACTGTATACTAACTTTGGTTCTTCCTCGTCGCTGAAGTCTGCCAAGTCTGCCTCCAATGTTTTGTTAATCAGGTCTATTTCTATGACGGCTTTCTGTTTGGCAGCTTCTAATAAAAGTTTTCTGCGTCTTTTCTCTTTAGGTGACGATGACCTGTGCGAGCCCGTGTTGCTACCCGTTTTTCCAGTACACGACGTAGCTGTATTAATTATTTTATTCTTGACTGTAGGTGGCACGGATTCCAATTTCACACTGTTTCCCTTTGAGTGAGTTAAAGGGCTAATTGCCAAAATCTTCTCCATGTTACTTGCTTCACCTTGGCCACTTGAATTGTCCCTTTGTTCCTCGCTTTGTTCCGCGCGCGCCTTTGCCACTGCGCTTCTTCACCCCCTTAGGCTGGCTCATGATCAGGCTCGAAGACCAACTTCTATAGCTGAGCCAAATAATTATATTGGTGGTACGAGGAAATAACGAGACCAAAGTGAAATTACACCTTTTTAATTTTAGGTAATTAATTTTTACTGTCAACCGTGCTCACGGGCAGGCTGCTTATCGCGGACTGAAATTAATAATTATATTAAACTTGCAACTAATTAAACTTATAACAAAACATTCTCTGGAACAATTCAGAGATTAAAGGCTAAGAGCGCGTCGCTAACACCTATATAGACTATACTTTCTATGGCTATTTACTTACTCTATGGTTCTAAGTGCTTGTGGTTCTAAGAACTTTTGTGATAAATCATAAATACCTTAAATTTAAGGACGACGGATATTTTATCTTGTATAAAACCTTGGTATTTCTTATTCCTTTAGTTAAATTTAAGTTTTACGCTTTAGTTACAATATTATTGTATTATATATATGATTATTATTAAAATGTCAGTTTGCAGTCGCTACTCGCTACAGATATCTCATTATTCTATGAACTGGTAATCAGTGGCTTGTTTACCTTTTATTATCAGCTGAGATAAGACATCGATAACAAAATCTATATTTTGAGTCTCGGAAAATTTAGACTGGATTACATCATCGGTTGACGAAATACAACTTGGTAACAAATAACAATAGTTGGTATTTAATCAGCAGCTCACATACAGATGGTAATTTATATAAACATGCTTATTCCATTGTTCTTTAAGAAAGAACCTCCTAATTTGCAACTGCTTCATAAAATTTAAAACAATAAACGTTTTAGCTAAGAAGATATATTATTCACGTTATTCACGGGTAGTTATAATGAGCAAATGGACAATAGAAATTGATTCATGGATTTACATGTTTACAGTCAGTAAACTAGTTGCTACAATACATGAGAAAATATTGTTTATATCATCGTATACTAGTTCAGGTTTAACAAATATATTTCAATTTATGTATATGTGTAAGTGTATACGTTAGGAGAGAAATGAAGCGCTCGAAGTTCGAGTGCCATTGGTTATATTTATTTTTTGTAGTAATTTATATTGAGAGTAAACATATTGTTATACTTACAATATGCATATGCACCACAAACCGCGAATTGCCTTTTTTAAATATTTGTGATTGTTTTTGTAAATAATGTGTTATATTTACTTTTTTGTTGGTATGAGTAAAAAAACTATCATACCATCAAGTAGCACCTGCCAAAGTGAAATTACACCTTTTT
Source organism: Apodemia mormo (assembly GCA_036924255.1). Lineage (NCBI taxonomy): Eukaryota > Metazoa > Arthropoda > Insecta > Lepidoptera > Riodinidae > Apodemia > Apodemia mormo. The sequence goes on along the minus strand of JAUPFN010000012.1, from coordinate 29,755,896 downwards.
AATTTTAGGTAATTAATTTTTACTGTCAACCGTGCTCACGGGCAGGCTGCTTATCGCGGACTGAAATTAATAATTATATTAAACTTGCAACTAATTAAACTTATAACAAAACATTCTCTGGAACAATTCAGAGATTAAAGGCTAAGAGCGCGTCGCTAACACCTATATAGACTATACTTTCTATGGCTATTTACTTACTCTATGGTTCTAAGAACTTTTGTGATAAATCATAAATACCTTAAATTTAAGGACGACGGATATTTTATCTTGTATAAAACCTTGGTATTTCTTATTCCTTTAGTTAAATTTAAGTTTTACGCTTTAGTTACAATATTATTGTATTATATATATGATTATTATTAAAATGTCAGTTTGCAGTCGCTACTCGCTACAGATATCTCATTATTCTATGAACTGGTAATCAGTGGCTTGTTTACCTTTTATTATCAGCTGAGATAAGACATCGATAACAAAATCTATATTTTGAGTCTCGGAAAATTTAGACTGGATTACATCATCGGTTGACGAAATACAACTTGGTAACAAATAACAATAGTTGGTATTTAATCAGCAGCTCACATACAGATGGTAATTTATATAAACATGCTTATTCCATTGTTCTTTAAGAAAGAACCTCCTAATTTGCAACTGCTTCATAAAATTTAAAACAATAAACGTTTTAGCTAAGAAGATATATTATTCACGTTATTCACGGGTAGTTATAATGAGCAAATGGACAATAGAAATTGATTCATGGATTTACATGTTTACAGTCAGTAAACTAGTTGCTACAATACATGAGAAAATATTGTTTATATCATCGTATACTAGTTCAGGTTTAACAAATATATTTCAATTTATGTATATGTGTAAGTGTATACGTTAGGAGAGAAATGAAGCGCTCGAAGTTCGAGTGCCATTGGTTATATTTATTTTTTGTAGTAATTTATATTGAGAGTAAACATATTGTTATACTTACAATATGCATATGCACCACAAACCGCGAATTGCCTTTTTTAAATATTTGTGATTGTTTTGTAAATAATGTGTTATATTTACTTTTTTGTTGGTATGAGTAAAAAAACTATCATACCATCAAGTAGCACCTGCCAAAATTTAATATGCCAATTTAACCCGTAGAATGTAAATGATATACATATATACAACGACTAGATACTAGCTCTGAGAAAATAGAATAGTTTTTTTTAGTTTGAGATTATGCTGTGGTATGCGTATAGTATCCTGATGTGCTCCGATTTTATATAAATATTAGCTGTTTCCCGCGATTTCGTTAGCGTTACCCACATATATTACTTCTTTTTACTCAGTCGAGTAAAAAGTAGCCAATATTACCCAATAATAATGTAGCTATATAATGGTTAAAGAATTTTTAAAATCGATCTCGTAGTTTTTTAATTTATCTATTACATACAAACAAATGTTAGGTACTTCTTTATGATATTAGTAGCATACTTAGATATTATTTAAAAATGCGTAATCAAACGGTTTAGTGATTGAAAGTTTGTGATGTGACAGGTTGGCGGGCACACGAGATTGCTAGTATTAAACGACAGTACAGTGATCAAGCCTTTGAATATACGCGAGCTGCATTTCTACCAGAACATTCCTGAAGACATCCAAAACTTCGTACCGAGATACAAAGGTGAGCGTCGATATGACTTTAATGTTAGTTAAGCGAGTTTGCCTCGTACGCTTCTGAGATTTCGCTGATTGCATCATTTTCATTAATTGCATCAAACATTTTATTTTTTATTACAATAATACTATCTTTTTGTCGTCGTTTTCATTTAGCCTTCTATAATTGTTTGTTGTTATTGCATAACGGAGCACTAAGGAGGTACTATTCAATTTTGTTTTCATTTATAACACTCCATGGTTTACGTTCACAATTATTCAATTAAATTGAATATTTGCGCCATATAATATGTGACCGATACTTGACGATTCGGTGAACATATTAGTCTGCTATCATTATTCATTAACAAAAGAGTGTTAATAAATAACTACTTCAAATATTTATTCTAAACTCTCCTTATTGCTCATTTGACCGTGAACATTATTTGAAAATATTATATGTGTGATTGGGACGTTTGTAAGATATCAACAAACCCGCCGACCGTTATAAATAATACTTTTTTCTTTTTGTTTTATTTAAGCAATAACATAAATTTGAAAAATACATAATGCATTTGTTTTGTTTGTGGATACAACTCAACCTTTATTATTTCTGCTATAAATATTTATACAATTAATACCATTTCTATGTAACAAAACGTAAAAAAAACCGGCAACACGTCCGGAGACCTCTGGAGGCAGCGGTGATCACCTAACATCAGGTGAGGTCGTTTGTTCCCTGTTTTATAAAAATATATTGGCGTAACAATACATTTTATTGAAATTTTAATTTTTTTTATTATTAAGGATATATACGCTTTATATAAAAAGTACTTACGAGGATTATGTTATTTGAGTATTTTGTTAATTTATTATTACCTTATTGAAGTGTACCGACTTATGCATGAAAATAAAATTGTCGGTGTGTGTGATAGCGGGCGGATGGCGGGTTTGAGCGTAAAAGTGGGAGCGAAAGCGGGTCAGGGGTGAGGAACACAATATTAGTTTCCTTGTTGTCGCAAGGGTTGCGGCGCTGCGGCGGGCGGAGCGACGCCGGCGGCTCACCCTCACAACCGCCTCTAATAGCGCTCTAGCGGTAATTTTACATTTTTGGGTTTGTAAACCTTTACTTAAACTACATGCATCACACCTCATTTACAATAGCATCACAAAACACTTATCCACTTTATAATTTACTTCGACATTAAACAAAACACTTACATGAACACAAATAACTCGTAACAAAAGATATACAAACCCTTTCTAAAATTACGTTAATATAATATTTTCACTTTTCATTAACTTCAGAGCTAGCAACTGCACGATAGTGAGTAAATTTACTGATATAATAATGTAGTTAAAATAAATGTGTATAAATGAAAATATATCCTCGTATTTCGGGGAATTTATTTAAAATGTTTTATTGATTTTGACACTGAATATTGTGATTTGATTTTAAAGAGATTAGTTACTTTGAAATTAAAATTGTACGAAATTAAAAATAACATATGAAACGCGAATAAGTAATACTTCGTTAATTAATGAATTTAAATTGCGGTTTATTTTTTGTATAAAGAAACAACTAGTTATGATTCGGCCATTTGTTTCAGGCGTGATGCAGGCTTCTCACACTGGAGGGACGAAATTGGACAAGCGGTACTCGCCGTGTTTTCGCGACGAGAATGGCCGCAAGTCGTCACTGGGCGGCAAGCGAAAGCGAGACGACGTGTTCAAGTGCGTATTAGCGCTTAAGCGCTCACTCGCCGTACACTCCTCGACACTTGTCATGTGTCCTTTATCATATTTCAGAATCTTTGACGTACGCCGGACTGCCACCGACGTCGCCAATCATTCATATCATCGCAATACTTACATATCCCACTAACGCGTGACTCGTGAGCGATGCACGACCCATTCACACTCTGCGAGCCTCCGAATGTGACTTGCGTCGTGGAGTCGTGGTAATAATACAATTTGATTGCAATTTGACAATATAACTCGTAACGCATATTTTGTGTTTCAATTAGATCCTATAACGCTGAAACTAACTAGCGAGTTGCAGACTATTCTATAATTATCCTTTTCTGTTACAGGTTTAAAGTACACCGAAATGGAAATGCTAGTGAAGTTCTTAAGAGTATTGCCCACATGGATAATTCAAATAAGCAATGTAAGTATCTCTTTTTATATCACAGTGGGGGTAATAGAAAATATTTTTATACAAATTGCTCTCATTACTACCTGTATTATTGGGTGGTGAACTTTTGTAATAATAATGAATAAATATCGCTGAACAAATCACACAAATTGATCTAACCCCAAAGTAAGCAAATTATTTACTTGTGTTATGGGTGTTATACATAGAAATACATATACATACAATACTGTTACATAATAAACACCCAAACCCAGATATACAAACATCTTTGCTCATCACACTGCCTGCTCCTGTCAGGAATCACACCCCTCTTTCCGCTGATTCCGTAGTCAGGGTCGCTAACTACTTGACCAACGGGATCAATATCTCAGTTTATGTTATTTTGTACACCACTTTGCCTTTTCCATTCCGAAATATCGGGAGCATTTGGCAAGGTCGTGTTCCATTTTGGAGAGTAACCTGTTAGCCGTTTACCCCGTGTTGGTCCGGGCCCTCTTTGAAGAATAGTTTATCTGCCATTTTGCCAGGCAGTTCGTAAAAGGCTAACGATTGGCCAGACATATCACTACCATCGGGACTATTAGGTGGTAGAGTTATGCAATGACTCGCCAGGATCCGGTACCATCGCCTTAGGTACTTATTCTTATCGCAATAGCGTCAATGTTTGTCACTTTTGTATTCTGGTTTGGAGGGTAAGGTAGCCAATAAAATAACACATGTTGCATTACATCACTACATGGATACCAACGTACCATTAACATCTTTGGTGCCTATAAGCGATGGTTATCTATATTAGGAAAGCCTTCTATTCGTTTGATATCAAAATATACGTATTTTCTATTACGCCCAATATATTATTTGATAATGGCGTCCATTTAACGCTTTCATCTTATTATATACGTGCGCATGTAAAGGTGTTACGAGACATTTTATTTAATATATGTATACCTATGTTCTTGTATACGGTTTGTGACCGTCATTAAAATGGTGTTGATTAGAATGGCCGGTTCATTGTAGATAACATATGTTATCTACAATGAAGGGTGTTAGTAATACCGAAATTTGATTAAAACATAAATAAATACCGTCAAACACATAAAAATAATAAAGAGCAACCGAGACTGAACTAGCGGGTTCATGAACATAATTGGCCAAAGCTATTCATTCCCATGATGATGACATGTGGTATATTTATTAACAAATCAAACATATATTTAGTCCCGTTGTTATTCAGAATAAACTGAAAAACTCATGCAATGAATTAACCGATTGCGGATTCGAAGCCAGTATCTCACTCGACTATACCGATGCGACGACGATGGCTAGATCAACGAGGCGACATAAAATAAATACGTATAAAGACGCTGTAGGATTTCCGCTCCACTGCCCGCATCCGCTCTCTTCTGAACCGCAAGCTGACAATAAACCTGTAGTACATACCTACATGCCAAATTGACAAATTCACTTTTAACCACCTTTCTTTGTTGAAGTGAAAACTTTTATAGGCGCGTTAGACGATTTTTGATGTAGGGGAAAATGTTATAGGTTCGCGTCACCAACGTTCTGTTTAAGGTATACATCTTTAACTCTATGAGTATTTATAGCTTTGAGTATATCAGTTTAAAAATTTAATACAGTTTTAAGTATTCATTTCTGTCGGCAGTCCTCATATCTTTTCGCTAAATCTCTAACGGGTAGGCAGGGATAACCAAGTGTTATTTTTTTATTTATTTTTTCTTAAATCATAAGATAGCAAAAAAGCAGATGACCCATCTGCTTGTTTGCAGCAGATGGGTCTCCCGAAGATAAGATTAAACCATCGCCTATAGACACCAAAGATGTTAATGGTGTTTTGCTATCTTGTGGCAAGGTCTAATGCCACATGCACAACTTTACCGGCTACCTTACCCTCCAAACCGGATTACGACAGTGACAAGCACTGACGCTCTTTTGACGGGAATAGGTAAGGCGATGGTACCACCAGAAGGTGTTAAACTGGGAATTATGACATAAGTTATATATTATTATTAGATATGTTAATTGTCATAGACACTGTGAAATTAGCTAATCTAACTTACAAATATCCATCTTGAACTCCATATAAGGCTTTTTCGTACACTTTACTATATATATTTGTATATTCAGTAGAAAAAAATACGTGTTGCCGTTTGACCTGGTTTTTTTCCACTGATGAAGGTAACTCACTATTAACATTACTCAGTATCTTTACCTTCTCAGATACTGCGAAATTGCCTCGAAATGTACGAATATTTCTTTAGCACTCAAGGCAAGACCGTTCAATTAAACTAGCTTACGCCCGCAACTTTGCCCGTGTAAATATTATACTGAATTTAATGAAATCCATACCATAAATGAAAAGTCTCATAAGTTATAATAATAATAATATAAACGTTGACAAATTTACACTTATTTATCTAACCCCAAAGCAAGCAAACTATTTGTTTATAATATAATTATAATATTTTTTTATAATATAATAATAATAATTAATTATAATATAATAATAATAATTCATTATAATATAATAATAATAATTCATTATAATATAATAATAATAATCTTTATTGATTTCTACCTTTTTTACAACTGTACATTCAATAAAATATTAGTAAGCGTAGAAATGTTTGGTGAGACAGGATTCCAAACTGAATTGTACCCGTATTATGAATCTCCTGGCCTCCGCATCTCAAATAGGCACAATATGAATGTTAGTCAGCGGTATTAATACGTAGAAATACATAAATTAATAATCATACAGAAATACAGAATATAGAAATATTAAAAAAAACACCCAAACCCAGAAATACAAACATCTATAATACACATCACGCAAATGCCTGTTCCTGTTGGGAATCAAGTCCGAGCGCCATTGACTGCGTGCGATTCGCTAACGATTTGACCAACAGAGCGGTCTTAGGTGACCCATAGACTTACAATAATATTGCGCAATATTATGTATTGTGCAATATTATTATTGACCGTTTAGGGTTAATACTGAAGATTGCACAAAGATTGAACGACAGTTTGAGCGAGTTTAATTTTTATTGTGCAATATTTTTTCTTGCACTGTTTAGGCTTAATATTGTACAATATTTATCACTTCAGAGTGTGGAGCGGTCGCGTTCTGTCAGTCACGGTGTTAAATTTGTGGTCGTGTTGTAATCTTATGCAAAATGGCGAGCAAGAATGCTATAAAAGATTTCACTTGACTTACTTGAGTGTAATAGAATTATATAGAGATTTATTTAACAAAATCACCAGTATGGTTGTCGCTAAAACTTCGTCGTCAGACATGTTGCTCGCACGAAAATATTGATCAGACTGGTTTTGTTAATTTTATTGAGTGAATTTATTGAACGTTTAGAATCAAAAGGGGTACCTATTCAATAGTATTGCACAATAAAAGTATTGCGCAATATTATTGTAGGTCTATGGGATGCCTTACATATACATTTTATTCTAATCGCAGGCGAAGCTGCGCTTTTTATTTCTGCACTTTTCATTTTGTAAGATGTGTGCACATTTTGTAAGAATAACCATTCAATTTAAATATTATTGTCCGTAGATTTTCTAATGATGGAAAACATCACGTCGTCATACCGTCGACCGTGCGTGCTTGACCTAAAAATGGGCACGCGACAACATGGCGACGACGCCAGCGCAGAAAAACGCACCAAACAGATCGCCAAGTGTGCAGCCAGCACATCGGCGTCCCTGGGAGTTCGGTTGTGTGGAATGCAGGTAATTATAATTAATTGGGTTTAATATTGTATGCTATCAAATTTAACTCAGCAATATTTTTTGGACAAATATTTTTTAATGACATTACTAATTTCACACTTATGAAGTTGATAACAAGCGCGGTTATATCCTCAGTTGGAACGCACAGTAATGTGTTGTGTTGTGCGTTGTAGGTGTACGTGGGCGAGACGGGCGCGTGCGTGCGGCGCGACAAGTACTGGGGGCGCGCGCTGTCGGAGGCGGGGCTGCGGGGGGCGCTGCGCGACTTCTTCGCGGCGGGCGGCGCGCTGCGCACGCGCGTCGTCAAGCGCGCGCTGCGCCAGCTCGAGCTCCTGCGCCGCGCCGTCGCCAAGCAGACCAGCTACCGGTTCTACTCCTGGTCAGTGCTGACTACACTCACGCACATACACTACACGGTTACAATCTTACTATTCATTAGCATATAAACGTTTCCCTTAATATTTTTTAAAATTGTAAATACACTCTCTTTTATTTGTTTTTTACAATGTTTTTTTTATCTACCAGATTTAAAAATATATCCTGTAATACAAATAGATCTTTATAATAATAGTAACTGACCCGGCCAGGTGCCTGTTTAATATAATTTTGAAAAAAATAAATATCGCGGTCATTAATTGGAATAAAATAACCCATATTTCAAGTTAAACAAAGTTCCATATCTGTACGGAATTTCATTAACATCGGTCAAGTAGTTTCGGAGATTAGGCAGGACTACCATCGTGATACGAGAATCTGATTGACTCGAAGATTTGACATAATTTTTAACGTATTTATTATTATTGTTTTATTAATATAAATGAACTGCACAAAGATATCACAATTTAAGAGAATAGAATGAAATGAATTATGCATGTATCAGCCTAGAGATTTATAGACCTAGAGAGATGTGAGAATTATTTGGAACATATTGCATTGCATTATAACAGTTTTAGGTGAATCTCACGGGATCAACTTACTTTTCCGGGATGAAAAAAAACCCTATGTGCTATTCCAAGTCATCATCTACCTGTGTGCCAAATTTCATTCAAATCCGTTCAGCAGTTTTTGTGTGATTGGATACTAACATGCATCCATCCAAACATCCAAACTTTAGCATTTATAATATTAATATAGCTTAGTAGGATATGACAGCAGGATTAGAGGAAAATCATATACATTAGAGAATGAAATGAATAATGTTGATCCAGGCGCGTTTTTGTGGAATAGATGAAATGCCTTACCGCTAGGCATCTCGTAAAAAGGTGAAAATTAAGAGGATTAATACGTTTATAGTTGAAACCATAAAGAGGAATATGTATTCGTCAGAAACGAATTTAGCTATTTTCTAAGAGTATACTGAAATTACTTGATTGTATTTCTTCCAAAAACATAAAATTTTAAGCCATTTTAACACTCACTTTTCTGTCGATGAACTGTCAGTCGGAGTTGCTGTGGAAGTAACAGAAATTATGATTCCCCAGGAACTTGCTCTAGTTGTCGTAGACCATTTTAATCATTTGGACTTGTGCAAATCGGTCAAATATATATTTTTCTTTATTATTATATTATTTCTTTAAAAAAAAAAATCAACTGCGCTCCAGAATGTCTAGACAACGTTTTTTTTGCAACTTTGTGATCTGTGTGGAAGGGCTGAGGAAAGGAGTAAGGAGACTCCCTTACGTTATGTTTAAATCGTCAGATTTTCTAAATGTGCATTTTATAGTTCGTAATCAACCCATCTTACCTTAATCTGACGCATTTCATTATTTCTGATGATTTACTTTTTTTAAATTTGATGGGCGGCCCTAGATGCTTGGTTTTATATAAAGGGCTAATATATGGTAGAAGGCCACAACAGCACGCAAAATATATCACCTTAAGTTTATATTTCTTGCTCAAGTAAATTTCATAATTCCCTCTTGGGCTGACTTACTATAAATATAATTAATAATAACAGGTACACTTCATATTTTTAATTAATTTAACTAACTTCTTTTTTTTATTATTTCAGTTCCTTGTTAATAGTATACGAAGGCGACGTTTCTTGTCCGTCGACGGACGAGGCGAGTTGCAGCGTGTCGTCAGAGTGCGAAGGCGAGTGCTCCTCGCCCTCGGCGGGACACTTCGACATGTCTACCCTGCACGACGAGATCTCAGAGGACTCGCGGTCACCGTTCGTACCGCACTCGGAGGAAACCATGGGAGGATACGAGGAGGGAGAAACGGCCGGTGGCACTGAGGGGCATCCGCCGAGTCCGGATTCCGCGGACAGTTGGATGGCGTATTCGTCAGCGAGTGGCGAGTCGTGGCGGAATAACGAAGACGCGGAGGAAGGTGCAGGAAAGCGCGCGCGAACGTGGCCGTCGCCACCCGACGAGCGAGTGGACATCCGCATGATAGACTTCGCGCACACGGCGTACGCGGGCGCGTCCGCCGAGTCGCCGCTGGCCACGGCCACGCCGCACCACGGGCCCGACTGCGGCTTCCTCACCGGCGTCGACTCGCTCAAGCGGCTGCTCACCGAGATACTACTACTCCCGCAGCCCTACAGTTAATGAGCCCTCACTGTTAGTGTACATTCATCCTCTTTCGGATAAAATCGATGATGCGAGCCGCCCACGCTCTGGTCGTGGCGAGTCGAGCTCGCGGCGTGAGTTTCGACGATGTTACAGTGTTTCCAATATTGGATGTCAGAGCGTTTCCTACGTTGGACGATGTCTGAACATTTCTAATGTTTTGACATTCTGAAGATTCTTAACGTTTGACGGTATCAAAACGATTCCAATGTTCGACGCTTACTAAACATTTGCAGCGCTTGACGATTTTCTCAAAAAATGTACTGTGTTAGAATGTTCCGCAATGTTTAGTCAATGTCAGAACAATCATGTTGATAGATAAATTCAGATCATTTGTAATGATAGCACACACTTGCGAAGCAAAAGATGTCAACATTCGACATCGTCAAACGTATCCAACGTTTGGTATAATCAGAACGTTTCCAACAAATTGTCAAAATTTAATCGTTTGACTGACATGATTGATAAGACAGAACCGCCGAGCGATTACATTGAGAGGATAAATGCAGGGTATTACTGTAAATATTCTCCATGCACTAAGAGTGCTCGCCCCTCCTTAGATGTCACGTGAATTCCTTCCCTCTTTATGTAAATGCATAGCGGTTATTGCACTTAGTGAATGTTGGCAGTACAAAGTTACATTGATATTTGATTTGTTATTAACGGGACCCAATAGATAAATATATTTTTAAGTGTTAATTTTAAGTTATTCCAATTTGCAAACGTGCTCGCGATATGTTTTGTTAGAACATTGGTATTCTAAAGACATTCCTAATATTTGAATATCTTTAGCGATCAAAATTTCAGACACTTAAACTTCGCCCTCAAAATCTCATTTTTTGCATTTAGATTATATTATATTATGACCATTTCACATTAGCACGATTCTAAATCTTCCTGCTTTATATGTTGTCAATAGAATGTAAATAAACTGTTTAAAGGGATTAGTCCGATTTGGGGGAGCTTTTGCGTTGCCGTTCCATTGTTTCATTCGTTTTGTAATTTGCATAGGTTTAACAGATATTTTAATGTAACTGAGCGCACAAACGTAGATCAACGGATGTGTAGGTGTTAATAATCTGTACAAACTCTTATCTGTATATGCTCTTAGATATAAATATTTACTTATATTTAAAGGAAAGCACTCGAAAAGATATAGGTGCCAAAAATATCTCAGTCAGAATAAGAACGCACTTGATTTAGCATATTTCTTATTAATTAGTGAATCAGACAAGCACAAACTTAATCTATTCGGTTACCGGACAGAGAGTTTAAAATAAATATGAAAGTTGTAATTATTTGCATGGTTAGCTATGTTTTGTCGATTTATTAAAAAAAACAATAAAACAAAGTTCGCGTGCCCTACCCAAAATCCGTTTGAAATATGCAACTGAAGGCATCGGTCATTGGCACTAATGACAGTAAATTGTACTAAGTAAGTACTTAGCTAAATTTTACCGCGTTCAACCAAATCGGACTAACTGCTATTAGCAAGTTCAATAAATAATAATAGGTAAGTCACAAAGCCAAAGTACAGACTTGATCTATTGTAATAGATTAATCGCAAATGTATATATTGTGTATAAATGACTATGTAAAGACGAAAACAAAATTGTTTAGTTGTAATGGATTTTATTACTTATGTTAATTTATTCAGATTATTTGGCAAACAGTATTATTAGAGTGATAATGAAAATATTGTAACTTTTTAGTCTTTGTGTACGACGACAAATTAAAAGTTAAATGTGCCTACACAAATGGCAGCTTAATAATTCATAGAATAAAGTTTTTTTTTTGTTTATGTAATATAAATAATGGAATGCATTTTAGTGCATTTTAGCATTATGAAATTAAAAGACAGGTCCAGTTTCTGTCGAGCGACCTTGATCGGAGATTGCACAAAATAGGAACGAAACAGTGTTTTATAATAAATAAGTCTAATCTTCTCGTTCTGTTTATGTTATGTGTGTATAATAATGCTCATTCTATCGCATTGACTAGAATGTAACAATATGAGTTAGCAAACAAGACGAATTGAGTGTAACGATCTCTTATCTTGGTCGCGCAATCGAAAATGCAAGATATTGAAGGAGTTCATTACTTTTGTAAGTTTGCTTTGACAAGATTACGTATATATTTTATGTCAATACTATTATAAAATGTTAAACATACTTTCGGTCGGTAAATAATATAAATAAACAAAAAATCGTGAACAGCGTATTTTTAACGTGAGTGACATAGACGACGCTCTACAAAGTTGAAACTACCTGTAATACATTATTTACCGCCCGAATTTTTTTTTATATACAACATGGTCACATGTATCTCCGCGCTTTGGTACGACATACCAACACAATGGTACGATAGGACGAGTGCGAATACTCGCCCCAAAAGTATTGTGTAAGATGAAAATAGAAGCGACATGGATTCAGTGAGGTCTACATATCGTGTAACCGTGTTGTACTATAAACATTTTATTTAACTGTAAAAAATATTTAATTACATTTTGCGGAACATTTGTTTTACGTTCATTACGTAGAAATTAGTCTTCCAAAATATAAATAAATATTGAAACAAAAATCTAAAATTTGTAACAAAAACAATATTTCAATTTGTCGTCATACATTTGTATTCAAAAGTGTTCCAAATTTGTTTGACAGTTGATTGTTATTGTAGCGTGAGGTGCTAGTATGTAACATACACTGCCAAAGTGAAGAAGTGGAGTGATGAACACTTGATATGCTCGAGGGGTCAGTGTGGACGGTAGTCTCACGAGTCAGTGAATGTATGACCACTAGAGTAGCCAACATTCCTTTGTGCTGCATTCGTGTTTTGCTCTTGTCATTTTTGTTTGTTGTGGGATACATTTTTAAAAGTACCTGGTTAATTAGGATGCTAGGCTGTATGGCAAATTATCATTTACGTCTGTTATTTTAAATAACTTTATGACACTATTTTGTTAAATAAATTTTAGGTATTAAACAAGCCTTGTTTTATTTTTAGCTGCATCTTGGTAATAAAGAGTATTATTAACCTAATTTGCTATTTAAATTGAAATCACCTCATACCCAATTAACAAAATCCTTGATTGAGGTTACGCTAAGTAAACTGTTTTAACGAGGCCACCATTCAAAGAGAAGTATTCAAGCAAGCTTGCGTTATTGCAGTTACGACGTCCTTATACAGTTTTTGTTTTATAAGAAGAAGATTGAGTCCTTTTGATGAATAGACCATTCGCTGTTGTGCTAGATATGAGGCGAACGATTGGTTAGACAAGGCATTTGCAATGCCATTTGCGTTCATCTAAAGTGCAGTCCAGCGTTATATTCAATGAGCTCTTACGTAGGTAGGTGCAACGTAAGAGCTCATTGAATGAAACGCTCAAGATCCATAAAATTCACGGCGGTTAAGACCTTTTGGTCGCGAATATCTATTATACGCTACAGTGCTGCTTAATTTTGTCTTAAAGATGGACTTTCAAGCCATTAGCCAAGCGTTAGTAACACTGCGTTAGTGGATGGCGCCGCGATAGAGCGTCAGATGAATGCACTATGTAAATGTAGGAAACGGCATTCCAGTACGGTGTAAGTGTCGCTGTGATTGTGGCGCCACAGTCGCATCGGCAATAACGGTGTGCTCGAAAGCAGTTTCCTACATTTACATAGTACATTCATCTAACGCTCTGTCGCGGCACCACTAACGCAGGGTTACTGACGTTTGGCGCGAAAGTCCACCTTTAGTGGGACGATTTATTATTATTTCAGCGCTGCAGAGAGTGTAAACGAAATTGAATAGGTACGACTTCTACTTAGCATAGCTTCTTAAATACTAGTTTTTTTTATAATATAGAAAACAAGCAGATGGGTCTCCTGATGGAAGGAGTCAACCATCGCCTATAGACACCAAAGGTGTTAATGGTGCGTTGCTGTCTTGTGGCGAGGTCTAAAGCCTCATGCATAAGTTTACCGGCTACCTGACCCTCCAAACCAGAACACGACAGTGACAAGCACTCACGCTATTGCGGCAGGAATAGGTAAGGCGGTGGTATCAGACCCGGGCGAGACAATGCAGAATTCCGCCACCTAGTAGTAACGATGGTAGTGACTCGTAAAGCCATTCGGTCGCCTTTTACGACCTGCCTGGCAGAACAGCAGTTCGGCTATTCTTCAAAGGAGCCCAGGACCAACACAGGGCATCACAGTTCATTAACTCTCTGAATGTGAGTCATTACCATCGTGACTACGAGGTGTTAAAGTATTGCATTGTCTCCCCGGGGTCTGGTACCACCACCTTACGTATTCCTGTCGTAGTAGCGTCAGTGCTTGTCACTGTCGTAATCCGGTTTGAAGGGTAAGGAAGCCGGTAAACATAAGCATGTGATATTAAGACCACGCCACAACGACAACAACACACCATTAACATCTTTGGCGTCTATAGGTGATGGTTGTCTTCATTAGAAGAGCCATCTGCTTGTTTGCTATCATATGACAAAAAAAAAAATGTTTTTCAACGTGTATTCAAAGCAGCGATAACAGCGATGGACAGTATTAAATAAATGTTATCTACAATTGAAACATATAAAAATCTGAGCAATTATAACTTGATTTTTCTATATATTTCAAATAAACATATTAACAATAAAAAGATTCTATACTTTGAAGACTCTGCTTTGGAAAATACTTGTTCGTTGCGTGATGATTCAGACAGATACATTTCTGTTCAAGATGTAAAATCTTAAGCCTTGTTCAATCCCCGATGCAAAAAAGTGGCCTTATAAATTGGTCGTTCTGTCTGTGGCACCGTTGCTCTTAAACGTGTGAACCGATATGGATGAATGAATGAATAAAACTCTTTATTGTGCACAAACTAGGATTTAAAAATACATGTTTAGTATAATTAATTACTATACTCGTAGTACACAAAGGCGGTCTTATCGCCAAATAAGGATAACATTTAAAGGTTGAGTAGGGTATCCATAACAGATATATATATACTATTATATTATCTTACGACTATATACCTATTTTACATCTATACATACAAATTATGCAAACACACATATAGACAAATCCGAGATCACAACATAAAAACACATTGATGCACAACAAAATGCACAAAAATCAAAACAGGAAAAAAGGAAATTATATTATTTATTCTGTAAGACTTAAATTCAAATAATACGTTTTGACTAAATTTTTAAAAGTATTTAATGATTTCGCACGTCTAATGTTAGTAGGTGGCTTGTTCCACAGCTTAATAGCTTGAATCGTAAAGGATGTTCATAAAAACTGGATGCTGTTTTTAATTTAAAACCATGTTTTCTAGCAGTGGTTCTTAAACATGTTTCGGCTCTCGGCTCAATAAAAAAAATCGGCTCAGTCGTTTCAAGGTATTGTTTTTTTCTACTTGATTAAAGGAATTAAGCAACTGGTACTGTTCTGATCGATGTAAAATTTGGTATTCTGTAACATCATTGACATTTCAATGACATGGTAACTTTAACCTGAGGCTGCATGATTTCTGTTCGAAGATCATTAGCATTAGCCCTTTTCGGGTTTTGCGCTGCAAATTGAGGCAGGGATGTAGTTTTATCATAACGGAATGTATCGAGGTTTTATTAATTTATACCTAGTTATTAGGTATCTACCTACCTTATTCTGCAGTACAAACATTGACCATATGTCGACATAAATAATTGTACAGGTGCGGCGTACCGGTGAGTATCGACTCAAATTACTTTTTAATGTTAACTAATTTTAGATGGCTAGCACGAAGCGTTCGGCACTGAGAGTTTATTGAAAATTGCCTCTTGCAAAAATAAAACTTCTTTTATTAAGAATGCTATTATTTCTCAAATATAAATTATAAATAAATATAATATGTATCTGCTATTTAAGGCTGTATACAAATGTTTCTTTATATGCTTTGAAAAAAAGGTAATTATCTTTTCCCGCCCACCCATTGTGTGGAATTGGTATTTTAATTTCTGAAAAATAATTAACGATTTGTAATGGAGGATGTAAACAATGTTCAAGCTTTAGAATGTATCTCCAGCGAAGTTGGCGAATCTCAATTTAAAATAATTTTGTCAAGTCAATGTATTAAAGGTAAAATTTAATGTTACCTATGTCCTGGCGTATCAAAAATTTTCTTTGTTAAGTTTTTAAAATTTTCCCTAGCACGGGATATGTAATAAAACACATATATTATTATATATCGTTGTAGTCACATAATGATGAAAGTATATTATTAAAGGATGTTGGTATAGGTTAAAATTATTATCTATTATTATTATTATTGCATATAGATAAATGACAAGAATAGTAAGGTATAATATTATAAGCAATGGTTAGCGTAGCTATTGTAGGGCTAGCCGGGGGCTAGTGCTCCGAGACCTTTAATCTCAAGGGCCCCTCGGCCTCCATGCTACATTCTTGTGAACGTAGCATGGAGGCCGAGGGGCCCTTGAGGTTAAATATTTTGTATTTAACTTATGTTTGGTATTGTTACCAAACATAAGTTAAATACAAAATATTTAACTTCTGTTTTTTTCTTAATGATGTCTTGTACTGTACAATAAAAACCTAATGATGGAATAGTTTTGCACCTTTAGAGTATATAGTTTAGTTTAGTTAGGGCCAAAATAACATTTTTGCTCCAAGGCCCCTGCTTGTAACGCTGAACTGACTGTCCGAGGTTTTGTGCTATAAAAGCATAGAACCTTAAGCTCCATTAAAAAATTTAAATTTTTAACAGACATTAAACCTTTGTCAGTCGGACTACGGAACCATGTTGAAACGGTTCCGTAAGTAGTTTTGCGTATCGACACCTAAGTAATTTGTAGACAATTTTAGTCGGGGAATTAGTGATAGCAGTGCAATTAAAATTTTTATTATTTTTAAAATTGAATAGGTACATAGTAAATTGTAGACAACATACTCAACCATCACCATAGTTAACCAGACACATTACTCAGTCCATTAAATGTATTGTTGGCTTAGCTTAGGCAAGAGCAACATAGGAATCTGAACTCAGATTAAACATAAAGTATATTGTAAACCCGAGCCTCGTTTCGGTTGGCTTTGTTACTCATTAGGCATATAATCTAACTTTTCGATGAACGAAGAGGTAAATATTTTTTCCTTGTATCAAATTCTGCAGATCAAAGGCTTCACACGGGCTGTTCTCCCGTCACGGTAGGTATCGCAAGCCGATTCCAGCGACGCGTCCCTGTCGTCGTCGCACAGACGCGACGACGGTGAGACCATCAAACTACCTACACGAAATGCGGTTTATCGTTAATTTTCTGCATAACATGGATCGTTGATTTTGCTGCCGTTATTTAAATAATAAAATTATTAAAAAATAAGATACCTCTATCGTGTAGTTTGAAAGAACGGTAAATAGCGGCGATTTCATATTAAATTGTGTCGGGACTCGGGAGCAGTTTCCCGCGTCGGAACAACCGCTCGTGTAGCTTTAGTCTAACGTAGATACTTTAATTGTAATTTGTTTTAAAATGTGATGCGGGCTCTGAACACATGCCGATTTGGAAATTAAATAATTTTGTTGATAACAATTTAGATCAGATCTAATGTTAATGATGGCGGAGAGTTTTGCAATCGGGTACAAAAACGATTTCTTTATGTAAACGATTTCAAGAGAATTCTTGTATAATTTTAGCCCAAGTGTTTCTGGTTAACAAGTTGCGCAAACAATCTGAACAAAGGAAAGAGGCGTGCAACTATATCAACAATGGAAACTTAAAATTAGAAACTGAAGTAAAAATAGCCCAGCAGAAAATTAAAAGGTTTTATTAAATTACTTAACTAAATATTAAACAGGTGCTGTCCGAGTCTCGTGTTAAGATTCAAGTTTCCGTGACCGGGGTGTTTGTATGTGGAGAAAAAAGGCAAGTCTTCCCGGATCGTAATTTAAGACACACGATTAGATGTCTACCCCATAACTGATTTGGCATGAAGATGTATATTTCGTAGTCATATAAAAAGTTATTCTTCACATGCAACGGTAAAGGACTGAGCACACTGAGGCGGGCCTCAACGGGCCGGGCCACAACGCAAAATACATTTTATATGAAGTATCGCACTCTGCGACGGCGATCAAGTTTCAAGACGACTTTTGGCTCGATAGATTTTGCTGAATGTGATGCGTTCCGCTTCGCCCTGTCGTAGTGTGCGATGGATGACAAGCAGAATTTTGCGCACGTGTTCATCCGTGTTTTGAGTATTAATAATTTTAGTACAATACTACAAAGAGCTACCTATATGATTTGTAAGATCGATGGCGACCAACAAAGGAGAATAACATTTGGAAAGATATACGGATGTGCTGCGTCATGATGCAGCTCGCTTCGCACCGTCCTAATGTGCTATGCTGCATTTTTTGTTGCGATACGGCTCGACCCGGATCGCTGCGGCCCGTTTCAGTGTGTTCGATCCTTCAAATACAAATGCCTTACGGCATGCAAGAACGTTTTGATCAATATGATACTACTATCTTGGCCTTTAGAGTTCTGCAACGTCTTGTCCGGGTTTGGTTACTTATTCCTGCCGCAACGACGTCATGCTTGCCTCAATAACTTATGCATATGGCATTAAATACCTGTCACACAGATAGTACCTACACATGGCAGAACTGTTTACTGTTTAGAACCTAGTTGCCACGATGTTAGTGACAGGCATAGATTATTATGCTTTGTGACAGGTTTCACCGATGGGCCCCTTTTAGAGAACAAGTGCTTTGCCTTCGGCCAAAAAACAAATAGAAATAATTTTAATTTTTAGTCCTCTACTAATCACCATTTACAGACATCAACTACCGATTTTCTAAGTAAATCTATATTCAAAAAAGTATTTTCATGCCCGGTTTCCTTGCGGGGTAGGCAGAGTAAATTAAACGTCTAAAGACTTTCTTTCTAGTTCTCCGATTCACTGGTTTCTAGGGTAGCGAGATGAGTGGTGATCCCCATCGCCTAATTTTACCGACCTGATAACGTCTATCGAGTAGTTCTAGCGATATCCGGGACCGACGGCTTTACGTGTTCATCCGAGGCACGGGAGTGGAAACACATGACCTCGACCGGCTAGATTCCGAGCTGCTACTGAGATTTTGGATTTTCGATAAAAACCTCATGATCAAGGGCGGATGGCCATGGACGTTCATGTATACAACGTCTAAGTATGGATTTATTATTGCAAACTAAGGATTAAAGCCTATATTGACTAAACTTTAAATGTGTGACTCCTCCTGGCCCGAAGGCTGGATCCGCCCTTGTCCATGATCTAAGCCGAATGGGCTATCTCCTTGACTACGTCAATCTATTTTTATTGCTGGAGATATGACATTTCATTACAATTTTTTCTTCACTTATTAAAAATTCGTAACGTATACGAAATAATACTCGTATGTACCTGATTATTCTTCGAGACTGCGCATATCATTTTCCTTCTTTTTTTAGCTCCATTACTGCACTCGAAACGATTAAATCTGCGAATATTGAATTAAAAAAAGAGTTGCTTCTTTCAAAGGAAAGAAAATCGGAAATTTTCGAAAGAATTCAAACTGGTATAGCTAAATATGAAAATATGTGGGAAGTATCTAAGCGTAAATACGAGAATATTCCTTTCATAAGAAACTTTCTGGCAACTAAAAATCAAAGCTTAACTTTGCGAGAAAATATAAATGCATTAAACCAAGAAGCCCAAAACTTTTTTATCGCTATCAATAAAAAAAGGAATTTGTTATTGAATTTAGACAGAGAACTTATTATTAAACTGGCAGATTATTTAATAAACCAGCGACCGCAAAACATATTAATGTTAAAAGAAAAAACTACTAACGTTGTTGAACTTAATAAAGAAATACAAGGTTTAATCAAAAATCATAACAATACTCCTCCTGCTCCTAAAAAACATGTCGATAAAAAACTTACTGATGTACCAAAGAGTGATTCAGTAGAAAACAGTTGGATAAATTTCAATAAAAATGATATGTTGATGGTAAGTTAACAATAAATAGTACTGCTATGTGATCTAAGCTGATTTGATTAAAAATAATGTTTGTTTTAGTTGCCAAAATTACAACTGTGCGATTATGATTTGGATGCTCTAACTAATAAGTTGGATCAGGTACTTTATAAATAATAATTGTAGTATTTATGTTGTAAAACTAATTAGTAGAGTGGTAATATAAAAATAATATTTCAGATAAAAAAAGATGATTTTTTAAATCCTATAAGTACGAACAAGAGCGACGCAAAATTAGTTTTAAATGAGAGCTTAAAGAAGAAAACTGACTTTGGTGATGTAATTATTGGCGTGAAATCGGAAAATGTTCTTAATGATACAAAAAGTTATACCAAAAGAAAACTAGTAAATATTTTAGACGACATAAAACTTAGTAATACTCAAACTTATGAATTGGTATCAAAAATGAATCTTAGTGATCTTCAAGGCGTGAGTGCTGTTCAAAAATTGAAAATTACATCTTTTGAAAACAAAAATTCTCAACCTGAAATGGACAATAAGGTATTTAATAAAATAGTAAACAACGTAAAATATTTGTCACGTCGAGGCTTGGTTATGTGTCACTAGCACTATTCAAACTATGGAAACATTGTTTGTACACTTGTCCTCTTGCACCTAATTTTAAAATTATTATACCCTACTAGTTTCACATTCGAAATGCGTAATTAACGCAACCAACTGGCTTATTATTTACTAGCTGGTGCCCGCGACTTCGTTCGCGCGGACTTTGTTTACTCCGCACATCTCCTCCCCCGTAGGTGAAAGCGTGATAATATATAGCCTATATGTTGACCCGACCTGTTAGTAATATTCATGCAAAATTTGAAGTAAATCCATGCAGTACTTTTTGAGTTTACTCCGGACATACATTGACTTTCCTACGATTTTATTATATGTATATATAGATCTAATGGTTTTGGTATACTTATAAACTCATAAAGACAACTTAATCGATTTGTAAACAATAAATTATTCGAGAGAAAATTTCGGAATCGATCACATAGCAAAGTCTTGAAATAGTCGACACTAGCTCAGTTGATTAAAGCGTCCCGGCTTGAGGGAAGGTCATAGGTTTAAATCCTAATGTGTTTAAAATTTTTATTTAAGTTTTTCGAGTTTTCCCAAACACGCGGTGAGTTCTAAAACACAAATATAACTTAAGAGATAACTAAAATGATTCAAAATTGGTGATCTTATCTCGATAGGCACATAATTCCTCCAGCTAACCGATAATATAAAGCTAGAAAAATTTGATGTCGAAGGCATCGTGCATAAAAATTACATACAAAGCAGATATTACAATTTTTTTACGCAATAAAACTGCAGCAACCGACTTTTCATTTCCTATATGCCCAGAACTCTGCATCAGATCTTCACCAAATTAAAATGACATCATACTTGAAGTATACCCTCAAAAACAAAAAGATACTTTCAAAATCGTTTCATAAATGGCTGAGTTGCGAGATAACATAAAAAAATAGAGCTAAATTGATAACCACCACCTTTTGGGAAGTCGGTTGGAAATTATTTGAAAGAGTACGAGTGTTTATTAACATTTTTAAAATTGTATTTAACTCGAAAAAAATGTAATTTTCAATTTTTCATGTTTTAGGAAGGTGCTCATGCAATGGAATTTGAGCCTGTCGTGGAAATAAATATAACCACTGCAACTGCGTCTAATATTCTAGTACCACCTACACCGTTTCTGGATATATCTGAGGTCTCGTTTAATTTTATTATATTTACAAGTTATGTCTTAAGTATGTCGTGTTAATAAAAAATGTTTTGCCAATCCCATGGGAACTATGCAGTCCCAGCAAAAGTATAGTTCCCATGAGATTGACAAAACACGTCTTCAAAAAGTTGTTTCAAAAGATGCACATTGATTGAGCCATTGAGGCTTAAAAGCATAACAGTTTTTGGAAAGTTAGTCAGTTTGTCGGCCTTAGTCGCTTTAATCTTAATGCACTTGAATGTCTTATTTATAACCATACATCAGTAGCATTTGCCATTTTTTTCTTAAGAGGGTAGATGAAAAGGATCTTTTAAAGACTGTCTAAACAGATTGAACCAATGCCAGTTGAATGGTAGTGAGATCTCGGTAAATGATCGTATTGAAGGATATGGAACTTTTTATTCCATTCTCTACGTGACTTTATTTAGTGTGGAATAATAAGTGATTAACAAAATATGTGTATTTGTGCTCAGAAAGAAAGTTTAATGTCCAATAACAAGATACAAAATTCACAAAATGAGATCAACAATCCGCAAGAAAAGGTAGAAAAATTTATTGAAAATAATTCCCAAGAAGAAAAGAAGATTGAGAATACAGAAAAAGAAATGGATGTCAGTGCCACGAGTGATGAAAACTTCAATGCCATGAGAGAAAATATTTTAAAGAAGCATAATTTGGATTCGTCTCCCCAATTTGTTTACTCTAAAAAACAAAATAATTCGGTAACATTTTATAATTTATTCCGTAATTTTTTGATTCCCTAAATTAGGTTAGGTATGTATAGGGCGATCATTATATATTAAAAAGGGGAAGATACGTTACGCTCTAACAAAGCAATAGTTAATATGTAAAATAAATCTAGGCTCGGCAGACTACGTTCGTTCGTTACGAATAATCTAGAAACGTGAAGAGTTGGAACGCTGGAAAGATCTAGAAATAAAAAAAGAGATAGCTAACTCCTATTGACAAACAAATAGTTGACCGTTACCCGAAGCTATGCCATAATAGTCTTTGTGATATAGGGCATAAGGTTGAAAATAACGAGTACTAGGACTTGTTTGTTTATCATAAGTTGTTTACAATAATTGTTATTGTTTACGAGATGATTATCGAACATTCGCGATTGTTGTCGAACTTTACCTCGGGTATAAATAGAGACGTGTTGACAAATTGAAAGCAGTCTTATACAGCGATCGAGAGCGATACTTGAAGCGACCCGTGCGAAGCGAGAAGTGTTTTATTGTGTAGTCGGTTAAGTTTAGTGTTAGTACAGTGAGTGACTAGTGCTAGAGTATTTAGTAATACATTGTGTTGTCTTGTGTTGTGTGTATTTGTGTTGGAAATACACGGTTTTAATATAAGTGGCGTTTTCTTACAATTACGAACCCTGAAGTACGTAACAATATTATACTACTATCTCAATCTCACAAACATGGTGAACCAAACAATGATTTAATCATACTTTCAAACAGAATCGTTTTAGCCGTACTTATGAATGGAAAGTAATCCCGTGTGTCTTATTTCGTTTCCTCGAGTGATTATATCACTGGTTAAATACACAAGAAGGCATTTTGATGCGTGTTTAATGGCAAAAACAGTCGGAAAGTAGAAGTGTACGATATGATGTTTCGCTTGTTATTGAGTGTCACTGAGTCCACTGGACCTAGTTATGTAGGACCGGGCGCTGTGACTAGATAACGTATCCTCCCTTTTTTAATATATCAATAAGGGCGATACATAATATATTAGTGTTGCTCTAAATTACCTAATAAAATTATAGCTATTTATATTGTATGATTCAATAATAAATTACCTAATAAAATTATAGCTATTTATATTGTATGATTCACATCCTAAGCACTTGAGTGTTCTACGATCGAAATATTTTATTTTTTTGGCAACTATTTCTATCGTTAATAATTCTGTGATCGTTTTTTTCCAGTGCACAGGACCTCCATAATTTATACACAACTGTATAGATTATAATTCAATAAAGATTAATTTTGCAATTTTCAAAAATTAACTTTATTTATTAGGCACGAGACAAACATAAAATTCTTCTGGCAGTGCTATATTGTCCATCCCTAGACTATTTTACCACATTAGATAATTAGTTACATCATTATTGTCCATTTTACCGCGATGTATTATTGTTAGGCGATTTCAATACCTGTCTACTAAAGAATGATCTGCGGGCAAACAAGCTTCGGAATCTTTTGTCTTCTGTCAATTTAAATATACTTCCCTTGTCAGCAACTCACAAATCTCCAAACTGTATACCTTTTCTTCTCGATTTGATTATCGTGTCACAGCCCAATAATGCCAAAGTTTACGGACAAATGCCATCATGTTTCTCCTATCACGATCTCATCTACTTGTCTTATAATGTTCGTTCCCCTAAAAAAAAAGCTGAATATTCCTTTCGCCGTTCATTTAAGAATATTAATCCCGTAACATTTGATAGGGATATTAAGGCTATAGATTGGTCCCCTGTGTTTCGTTGCAATAATGTTGATACGGCTATTTCACTTTTTAATTCCAGTATTATGTGTTTGTACGACCGTCATGCGCCACTTAAAAAGCTGAAGATAAAACATAATCCTTCATCCTGGGTGACTGATGACATCAGAAACGCTATGGCAGCTAGAGATAGAGCCAATAAACGCTATAAAAAATATCCTTCCGGTGACAATCTCTTGCAATACAAGATGCTTCGGAACAAATGCAATAAGCTTTGCCGCATTGCTAAGCGCCGTTACATCCACAATACTATTGCTAAATCCAGTTCGCAAGAGGTGTGGAAATTTCTGAAATCTCTAGGTCTTGGGAAATCACCTACCCTTACCAGTACTTGTATTAATCTCAATGATTTAAATTCTCACTTTACCACTCTTCCTTTCGCAATTAATACTGTAACCAAAAATGACACACTAAATTATTTGTCTACTGTTTTGCGTCCCTCTTGTTCTTTTTCGCTCGTTTCAGTCACAGTTCAAATTTACCACCATTACTTTATAATGGGACTCGGATCCCTTTTTCATCTAGCGTAACAAATTTGGGTGTTATTTTTAGCTCTGATCTATCGTGGGATGATCACATCAGTAGCATTAGCAAAAAAATGTATTTCACTTTTCACTCCTTACAGTTATTGAAAAATTTCCTGCCTATTAAGACAAAAATTTCTCTTGTGCAAACTCTTGTCCTTCCTATTCTGGATTATGCAGATTCCTGTTTCCTTGACGCTACTGAAGTGCTTTTAAATAAACTCGAGAGGCTTCAAAACTCATGTATAAGATTTATTTTTGGTCTTCGTAAGTACGACCACATCTCTACTTTCAGAGTCCAGCTCAGGTTGCCTATCCGTTTTCGTAGGAACACGCATATTCTTTGCCTTCTGTTTAATATATTGTTCAATCCTGCTGCTCCCAAGTACCTTCGTGAGCGTTTCTTGTTTTTGCATTCCTCCGATTCCCCATGTCGTACTCATATTGGCTCTCTTCTTCGTTTTCCTGTGTCACATTCTCAAACGTATTCATGGTCATTCACTGTCCACGCAGTGAAGTTGTGGAATTCTCTACCCACTGAGATCCGCATTAGCCCCTCGTTGCTAGTTTTTAAGAAGCGGGTTAAGGAGCATTACCTGTTATTGTCGTAGTTTTTTTTCTGTCTTATTTATTTTATTACTGTGTTAACTTCTCTTTACTATAGTCATCAATTTACGTTTTAGCCTTTTCTTATCTATGTGTAATCTTATCCTTGCAATGTATGAATAATTAGAATTTCAATGTAATTTATATATTTGTGTTTGTCTTTATGCTTGTGCACGATGCCTTCCACTTTCCTTTCCCAGCTTCACTTTCTGGGTTAGCTGGAAGAAATCTTTGTCGTTAGGGATAAGCTCACCTTTTGTGCATTATTTTAAGAATCGTTTAATTTTTTTTGTCATTATATAAGTGTACAATAAAGTATTACATAAACAAATAAATAAATAAAAAATCCCGTCAAGAAGTATAAAAATAATTTTGTAGCTTGAAAACACGTTTTTATACCATCAAATAAGCATTATGAGTCGTGCACTTTTTTCAAACTTTTTCCAAATCATTATTATTTATAACTTATAAGGAATTTGCTTAAACAGGTTCTCCTGCGCATGTTTTGCCCTGCAGACTACACAAAATATACATTTAGTAACAAAAATGGTAACGAAAACAATGTTTTGTGTAATGTATATGATAAAAATCAGTCATCAGTTTAACGCATTTGCGGTATAAATACACTTCATAAAATTAATCATAATGAATATTATCACACCAGTGCCTTTGCAGGTTAGGCAGAGTCAACAGAAAGCCAGTTAACGCTTAGGTTTAATTCGATTCACCTCGCGTCGGCTCGCGAAATGGATATTGGGTTTTGCTACTAAGATTTATTTAGGTAGAGAATACCCAACATTACTTTGGCGAGAAAGGTTAAAGCCTTCGAAGTAACCTTAGTAAAAACACTCAATTATAATCATATAATTTATCTAATAATTTGTATATATTGTGTATGTATTTATACTTAGAATCTACACTGTCTTAAGTAAAAATTTGTAAAGAATAGGCACCTATTACAAATTATTTAACATAAAAAATACCGATACTGAAAAACCACCGGAGGGCAGAAATCTATCGTACTCACGGGCCACGACAGTGTAGCTACCAGTGTCTCTCCGGAGACAAGGAATTCAAGATCGCTGGTAAAATTAGGATTGTTGATAGATTTGTGTTGAGTTGAGGTAAACTGAAGGGTTTGGTACTGGGGTACTCCAGTTCAACGCAAAAGTGCAGATAGTAGGACTGTATATTTCGATTCGCTCTTTGTAAAGCTTGCGCTTATGCAGGTACCCAGACATTCAGAACCCAGATTCTTTCAATCTAATTTAGCATAATCCTTTAAATTACTTCTAAATTGGATGACATTTGATTATCATGCGAATATTCCACAATACCCCATAACTTGAATATTCAAAGATAGGGTATTTTAAACAGAAGGGCTTTGGTATAGGGCATATTTTAAAAATAATTAAAGAAGATTATTTTGTCAGCTATTATATTTTATTATTCGTTAAATGCGAACAAATGCTGAGCGTGTTGCTTATGTTAAATAAGTTGAAAGGCTTATCAACTTTTTCAAATTTGGTAGCACTTTCCTTATCCCTTAGTATTCTAAGGGACAAGGAAAGTGTCATGTCATATTATATCTTACCTATCAGATCTATCATGTAACCTTACCGCCGTCGGGAAAAGAACCCGAACCCCATCGATTCCTAGTAAGGTTCGCTAACCACTCGACTAATGGAGCGGTGACATATAATATAATATTGTCTTGTTTAATTTCTATTTTTAAA
Source organism: Apodemia mormo (assembly GCA_036924255.1). Taxonomy (NCBI): domain Eukaryota; kingdom Metazoa; phylum Arthropoda; class Insecta; order Lepidoptera; family Riodinidae; genus Apodemia; species Apodemia mormo. The sequence continues at coordinate 29,728,598 of JAUPFN010000012.1, read as the reverse complement.
TTTAAATCTTAAAAAAATTTAGAACTGCAGAGAGGAAGCAACATCGAAATTTTTCAAAAGTGATGTTAAAAGTACTGAAGAAAACATTTTATCTAACAACGTTAAGGAGGTTTCGGAAATATCGAAAGGAACGAACAATGTTGAAGATATGGATATTCCTGAGGATAAAGATAATAATTTACGTAAAGTTGGTTGTTCCAGTCCCAAAGTAAGAGTTTTGCAATTTTTTTCAGATTTACGATCCGCAAGTTTATAAACTTCTGAATAATGGAGCAATTGCAATGCATTGCAGGTTTTATTTCTCTTAAATCAATACTTATATTATAATTGTGAAAGTAACTCTTGTCTGTCTGTCTCTTCTTTACGCTTAAAGCACTGAACCGATTGGGATGAAATTTGACGATGAAGGACATAGGATCTTTTTTATCCTGGAAATCCCACGGGAACGGGATATGCGGGTAAAACCCCGGGACTGTCTATCTTTAAACCTTTTTTACAAAGTCGCGAACACAGCTCGTTACATATATTGCTCACATTTAGGTTGTCGACGATTTGCAATCAGTTTGACGACTGATAAAATAGGTGGTGATGCTATTGCATCTGCCGTGTTATCTCCATAAATTACGTGAAGTGTTTTTTAAATTTTCTGTTTAAAAATTAATTCCGTGTAAAATTGCGTGACAGTTGCCCCCTCAACGTAAGATAAAATGAGATTTGACTCGACCCCTCTCCCCCTTAAACATTTCACGTAATTTGTGAACGCCCCCTTATTGGGACCAACAGTTTTAAACGCTTTGCCGAGTCATAAGCATTTTATACTAGTAGCTATTATTACTATTTATTATTAGCAATTTATACTGTTGTCTGTTAGCTAATATTACTATTTATTATTAGCAATGTATAATGTTAGCTAATATTACTATTTATTTTTAGCAATTTATACTAGAATTATTCACTAACAACCCCCCCCCCCCCCCTCAAATTATTAAGCTAAGTAAACATTTTGTAGTCATAGTACTTGAAAAATCATAATAGTGTTGATTTTCACTTTTTTTAAATGGCTATAATTTTTAGAATGCAGGTAATTTTTTTTTATATTTTCTTGAAAACCACCATCCCTTGGCCCGTCATCCGTTTTCGGCTTGACGTTGATTTCTGGGACAACCTGTATACTTATTTTACGGTAGTGACAGTGATACGTTATGCCTGGTTTCATTCCTTGTCTGTAACATTAGGTTATAGCCTTTTGAGTATTTCAGATGCCCGAAGTAGCAATAAACCAAAAGACGACAGTCACAGGATTGTTGTTTAACCATGGTCCTGATGGAATTGCAGAGTCATTAGATGTGTCTATGAGCACTACGGGGTATGAAGATGGGGATATGGATTTTCCCCATTGTATTGGTAAAATAATGTTTCATCATTATCTCATTTTTTTCATAGATTTGTGTTATTTACTACTGTTCAAGCAGATAGATAGATAGCTTGATGTTAAGAAAGTTTTCACATTATCAGATCCGATATTGTGTCGGCCTCCGATACCCGATATCATATGGTGTCTTCACATATTTCTGACGAAATCGTTCCGATTTGATCATTTTCTCTCAGCGTATGCAGGGTCATGACAGACTATAGTAGAAAATTTGATTTACTGTATCTGTTAAATTTGAGACGCAAAACAAAAATTAACCACATAGATTATTGGATGCATCTTTATATTTCTCGTTAGTTGTATCCCTCAAGTATAGTCTAGATTTGATCAGATCAATTAAACTAATTATGTCGTATTGAAATATTGACGACGTAACCAAACTCAAAAATGCTACCACGTGTCGAGTTCTGCACAAACAGTGACCACGTAGATACAAATACAACACACATACAAACATTGCCCTCCTAAAGCTCAAAATATAGGTGTCTGTTCCGATACCCGATATCGGATCGGACAATGTGCAAGGAAAGACCAAGAGCGCTCTAACAATCTAATCCAAAGTGGATAGAACAGTGATCAACAGTGACGTCATCTATATATTAATACGCTTTGAGGTAATATATTTATGTTAATACGCGAAGGGAAATTTTGGACCCCTTTTTAAGACAATTGCGCGAGAAGGGGAATATTGCCACGGTTAAAGTCTACATCGCGGAGGACTGCAGAAACCTATTTTTATTTGATAAAATGCATTAGAAATACATTAAATTAATTAAAATAAACATTACGCACACTACATTCATGTGACATTTTATATATATTAATATACACATGCATACTATTTTCTTTACGGCTAAAATCATAAAAGAGATTTTATTGTTTAGTTTATGGTCGAATTTCGTGCACAGGCGATCGCTAGTAGTAGTAAATAGCAGAAATTATTTAAAGAATTAATAGACTATATTCGATTTTAATGTTTACAATTATAATAATATGAATGTTAATATGCACTAATTTTATATAATAGGCTTTAATAATCCCTTACAATTATAGATTCCAGTCTTTTGTTGTCACCCAAAGCAGATATACCAGAAACAAATGAAAACAATATGGAGATATTATCACAGGAAGTTCCCAACTTCTTAACAGGTAAATAATATAAAAACGAGTACAGTGGAGCTACAGTAGTCGCATATACATATGACGCGTTACGTCTGGCACCGAGTGATTACGTTGGTACAATCTGATGTCCAACTCTACCAACGCGCGCGTTCATTTGTCAATCTTGTTATAATATCACTTCCACTATAGCCCCGATTATACTTTGATTAGTGCGTGTGCGAGTGTTTAAACACACGTGTAGACAGCCGTCGAATAGTGCGAGTGATTAGTAATCAGCGTCTATTCACTTTTACTAAGCAGATCACTATTACTAATCACTCGCACTAATCAACAGCGGCCTACACGTGTTTTTCGCTTAACAATATGCACCTGCATTAAGCACTCGCACTCGCAATAATCAAAGTGTAACGGCTTATCCCACAGTTGCAAGAAAGTGAGAGCAAAAATGCACTACATCATAAAAAATTACACTCATTAAGTGGGTATAGGTATGTACTTGGTATGGTACTTGGAGGGATCCAAGCTGTTCACTTTTAGTAGGTACCGCATATTTTTTAAGTTGTTTGCTTATTTAATTAGTATGATGACTTATCGTGGAATTTAAATATTTCATTACTCCCCTCTAAAGGATTAAGGAAGTAATTTAGGAAAATTAGATTTTAGAAAATCCGGGTGAAGTCAGTAGACTTCACCCGGATTTTCTAAAATCTAATTTTAATGGGACCTCCACGTTTAGAGGTCCTAGGAAGCTTTTCAAATTATTTTCACGATAAAGTCAATATATTTATTTATACATAATATGTAAACCTCTCTTTTGAACGGCTTCACCGATCGAAACGCGTTTGACGGCATTCAGTTGGATTTGGCAAACTTTAGAATTTCCTGCCAAAAATCTTGAGAAATTAAAAAAACTCAAAGGAAATCAAATAATGGTACTAACCAGTTTTTTCCAAACAACCTCCAGATTAATTGATTTCAAAATCTAATGAGCTCTTTTTCAGAAGATATTGCGTCGAATAGCGCAATTCTCATTCAAATTGATTTATCCGTTCGGGACATGTCTGATTTTATTTTTGAAAAAAAAAACTGTTCCGAATGCCTTTTAAAAGATCAAAATCGTAGATTCGATATTGATATTTTAATGGTATTCGACGGGTTCAACAGTTAGAAGCTTTTCAAATACTAGTGTTGCTCTCAACAAACTTACCAGAGGTTTTTAAAATAACTTTCAGAATATTTCCGATTGATTCCAAAATCTAATTAGCTCTCTTATAGAAAAAATACATCCAATGCCGCAATCCGCATCAAAATCAGTTGATTGATACGGGAGCCATTGACGAAAAATTTTGAAAAGAGTTTTTTCGTCAGCGATTCCGAGGTTTTATACACAAGACAACATTTTTAGAGATTATCTTAGCTCAGCTCATCGAACAAAAAAATTATAACTTTTTTTAAAAAGGAACTTGGATTTAGCAGCTAAAAAGTAAAAACATTTGAAAAACTTAATTTAATTTTAAACTTAAACCAATTTTGAGCTCAGGTATATTTTGAATTTAAAATACCTCAACTTAGCGAATTTCAGGGATGACCCGCAGGGTCAACAGATTTTTGTTTTAGGCGTTGTGGCACTTAGGCATTCTGGCAATTGTATGGCTTCTTTATATAATCAAAACTATTAAAAGCTGCAGTTTTGGATTTCTATTAAAATTATTGAAATTATAAATATTAAACTTTATTAAATCAACAGGTATAAAGAAGACTGGACTTTCGTTTTTTGGGTGTGCATCTAATTCTGGGAGTCAAGGAGAACCAAATGCAAAAACCAATGACAACAATTTTAATTTTACATTTGGTGAAGAAAAGAAATCAAGAGGTGGTTTGTTTAGTATGTTTCGATAAATTGTTATTGATTTCATGTTATTTTGATATTTAAATAAGTTTCATTTTAGTTCTTAAATAAAACAATAGCACAACATTTAAAAACTTTATTTTATTATATTATATATTATCATTAATACAAATATAAACATATAACTAATAGACTTATAGTAATTAGTTATAACATTTTGAAATGTTTAGTTAAACATCTGTACTTACAGATGGCATACCATGACACTTTGTTATCTTTACTGGATTGAAATGGTCTAAGGATTTAACAATCTGATGTTCTATAGTATAAATAAAAAAAATAACTTTATAAAAATCAAGTAATTTTTTACATAAAAATTTAAGTAAAAAAAAGCATATAATTATAATCTTGTTAAAAAAATATTAGTTCGAAGTAAACTGTTTTATTTAATGCATTAGAAGAATAGTTTGTATCAATAATGGTACTAACTATAAACTTTAACTATATCATATTATTATTTGTTTCATATAATAAATATTTAATATTTGGTCATGGAGTATGCCTGGTTTAACAATGAAAAATCACTTATGACTCTTTTTGGTTGGGCTTCTTTTACAGATGTACATTTATTGATGTAACTGACATGCTCTTACGGCTATAAGTTGTAATAATATAAAAAGTGGTGCAAAAACTTCACTGTATTCTATGGCTGAATCACCTTGAAGCTTTCGACATAGTAAAAATTTAAATACAAAGGTCAGACCAAGAAAAATACAGCTCCACGATGCTCGATATATAGATGCTTTGTAAGAACTTTCTAAAGTCATTCTTATGCAGACTATACAACAAAAATATGCATTCATAGCATCACTAACAAAAAGAGGCGCAAACACTGTCCACCACGCACTGTTTATAACACAATCAATTTTTAAAGCAAGTAATGCTGAAAAAATTGCAATGGTAATTAGGTTTATCCATATTTCAAACACTGTTAAACCAATCCACTGCACAATTTCACTGAGTGTAAAAAACATTGTCACTAATTTGCACCTAGCATTGCTTTCCTAAACACTCGAATATGAACAGAGGAAGAGTGTCGCACTTGTGTACCAAAGTCTACATCATCTGTAAGGGGCTCCAGGTCATCTGTGTAAAGAAATATAAAAATATAATTTAATATCTAATCTTCATGGTTTTAAATACCTGTTAGTAAAGTTAAGCATGCTTCAAAAAAAAAAGCAATTATCAAGTACTAGCTGTTGCCCGCGACTTCGTCTGCGCGGACTTTGTTTACTCCGCTTCCTCGATAAACAGACTATCCAGCTCAAATGAATTATTCAAATCAGTTCAGCAGTTATCGAGATTAGCGCTTACAACCAAACAAACAAACAAATTACAATTTTATAATATTAGTATAGATTAATTTAAAAATGTTGCATATTATGTAGGACTTATGTTCTGATCTAACTAGTATTATGTATCATATTGATTTTATCAGAACATAAGTCCCATGTTAATAAATATAGGACAGGAAGTTTAAAGGTGTTCATGATGATCTATCTTTAAGGTCAATGTTCAAAATTCAACTCAATTTTTAAACAAATACATCTTAACACTGCTGTTGCAGTGGATAGAAATTATTGATCTAGGTAGGGTAAAGTAGTCGGCGCGACTTTCGGACCTTACTAGGCTTAAACCATTTTATAAAAACATATTAATTTGCTTTTTCGTATTATTAATATTTATATTTTACGGTATTGATGTTTCGAATTGACTTCAATAACGAAATACAAATAGGTATATAAGCGTTGTAAGTTTCAAAGGGTCTATTTCCCTAGTGTCGGCCAGTGTTTCCCTAATTTTGGCCTCCTTTTTCCGTAATGTCGGACGCCAGCAAAGGATGTTTTAAATTGTAAACAACTTGATAAATCTGCATAAAATTTTAATTAAATTTAAATTCAATGTTTTATATAAACATAATTATGTACTTAATTTTATATCTATACCAGTGATGTAACGAATGTTGGATTTTTCACATTCGCGAATGCGAATGCGATTGCGAATATTTATCTTCAACATTCGCGAATGCGAATGCGAATGCGAATATTTTAAAATTTCAAAAAAAGCGCGCGTAAAATGTTTGACAGGTTTGACGTTTCATGTCGGCCATGTTTAAATTGAACATAGCCGAGCTGATATTGGTTAATTGAATGAATTTAGTCACAGAAAGTTCATTCTAGTTAAAGTTTTGTTTTGTTTTGAGGTTAGTTTTATGTTATTTTCCAAATTTAATTGATATTTAAGGGACAAAGTGGCATAAAAACATGAGTAAATCACACATCAGCGAAGTTTGGACTTATTTTACAATATGTGAAGCTGAAAATGTTAATTGCAAGTTGTGTGATAAAAAGTACTCGCGCAAAGGCAGGACCACTAGTGCTATGAGAAATCACCTGGAAGCTAAACACAAAAATGAATATGAAGAATTGAAAAAAAGAGAACATGAAAAGCAAGGTGCTGCTAAAATTAATTCTTTGGCGTCCTCTTCGCGGCAATGTACCAAAAGTGACCTTAGGCAAATGTGTTTGAGTGATTGCATTGAAAAAAATAAAAAGTGGGATAACAACAACACCAAGTCTTTGGTGCTGGATAATTTGATTGGCGAAATGATCGCACTGGAGGACTTACCGTTTAGTTTTGTGGAATGTCTTGGATTTGTGAGATTGATTAACCAAGTATGCCCTTCATAAAATTTAAAAAGTCGGCAATATTTTACTTCCTTAATTTGTGAGAAATTGTACGGCAAGGTAAAAGATAAAATTCTGGAATTAACCAAATCATTTGAAAAATTATCATTAACAACTGATATCTGGTCTGATTCTTGCTCTGGAGTGTCGCTGATAAGTTTCACTTGTCACGGAATTACCAATAATTTTGAACGAAGAATGATTGTATTGAAAGCAGAAGTATTCAATGATGGGCGACATATAGGAGAAAATATAGCGGCAAAGTTAGAAACTATGTTGTCATCATGGGGAATTCCCAAAGAAAACGTATTATGTATTGTTAGAGATGGTGGCACTAACATGAAAAAAGGTATTTCTTTATTAAGTATTAAAAACATTGATTGTTTATCGCACCAAATCCAACTTGTTGTTAAAGAAGGGCTTAAGTCACAAGAATCTATCATTGCAGCCATTAACAAATGTAAAAAGATAGCAACACATTCTCACCACTCGAATGTAGCTCAAGATGAACTTGTTAATCTGCAAGAAAAGCTTAATCAACCAAAGCTTAAGATAATCCAAGAGTGTGTTACGAGGTGGAATAGCACCTTTTACATGCTAGAACGCATTTTGAAAAACAAAGATTCGCTGTGCCTTTATGCTTCCACCAGCAACAAAATTTCACAACTAACTTCAGAAGAATGGACACTTGTGGAAAAATTGATAACATTGCTTCAACCTTTTGAAGAAATAACTCGAGAACTAAGTGCAGCCAATGTTTGCATATCATCTGTGATTCCATTATTAGCCACTCTGGAAAAGGTGATTGATGAATATGATGCATCTGACGAGTGCATTAGGAACACTATACTTGTTTTAAAACAAGAAATGAGACACAGATTTTCTCACTTAGAAAGCGACATATTATTTGCTACAGCAACGTTTATTGATCCTAGATACAAAACGAAATTCTTCAAAAATCTTTCAACAAAACATCAAGTCATAAAAAATATTTTAGATTCACTTGGAGATGAGGACATAAGTTTGCCGTCATGTTCCAAGCCAAAGCGTCCTAAAATAAGGAATCAGGATAATGAGAACTTGGGCTCCAGTACCAGTCTTTCAGAAAAATCAGTGACATTAAAAGAAACTATGAAAATGATGATGGACTCAAGTGAAAGCGAGGAAGAACTAGATAATGATATTCCAAATCCATTAGAAGTATTAATTAAAAAAAGTATTAATGAATATGTTTTGGATAAACGTATTTTAAATGAAGAAGACCCACTTCTTTGGTGGAAAGTAAATGGTAACAAATATGGCATTCTTTCTCCAGTAGCCAGAGAATATTTGGTAACTCCGCCCACAAGTGTCCCCAGTGAAAGAGTTTTTAGTGGAGCTGGACTACTTTACACACCTCACCGAAACAGGCTGCACGGAGAAAGAGCCTCCAAACTTTTATTTTTAAAATTTAACATTCCATTGCTTAAATTTAATTATTAAGAATTAAAAATTACAACAAAGTTAATAATTAAATAGTCAACATGTTATTACAAAAACTATTTGTGTACCTTCTTATTACTTGTATATCATTATTTTCATACATAGATAAATAGCTTGCAATTGAAACCAAATGTTAACATAACAAGTATTAGAAACTTTAGTTTAAAATAAAAATAATTATAATTTTGTTTTTGAAAAAAGGTTTATTCACAAATAGTTAAATATTCGTTCTTTTGTTTTTTAAGTTTATATTTTATTCATTATAAATATATTTAATTCCTCAGATACATAAAGTGGAATGAAAAAATATACATTTTAAGGCCAAATGTTATAAATACTTAATACATTAGATATTTAATAATTTTTGTTTTAAGTAATTGTTTAGTTTTTTAGTAAATAGAAATTGTAAACTTTATTTAAAAATGCAAGTAAAGTAATAATATACTACTAAATGAATGCAAACCTTACATAGTTATAACAAGGCTGATTAATGTTAGATTTGATATGATCTCTGAAGTTTTTTTTTTTTCATAAATGAGACTTTTATTTAGAATGTAGAAGTATGCTTTAATAAAAATATCTCAGTGTTATCAATTGTATTATTATTTCATATGCATCATGCATATAATAAACTCCTTTTTAGCTATTAAAACATTCGCTAAATATTCGCATAATTTTCGCGAATGCGAATGCGAATACGAATATTGAAAAATATGCGAATATTCGCGAATGCGAATGCGATTGCGAATATCCGTTACATCACTAATCTATACTAATAATATTAGTATAGATAGAGGAAATTTTTATGATTTTTTGTTTGTTACGATTTAACTGAAAACCTACTCAAACGATTTTAAAAATCTTTCACTTCTAAAAAGCTTGCTATCCAGGGGTGACAGGATATTTTACTCGATTGCGCAAAAGTTATGGTTTTGGGTCATGCGAACAAAATCGCCAGTAACAGATAGTTTAAGTAAAATTGAAAATTACAACAATAATAAAGAACCAACTAATTTTATTCATAGGGTAGCCTGGAATTACATCAATTTTTAAACATCCTGTGTATATGTCGAATATGTAAGAGGGGCCGACATTAGGTTGTACGAATTCCCTCACATTGACCGTGATTTAAAATGCTTATTATTTCAATATACGTAATAGATATAGGCGGCCGGACTTTGGTCATTAAAATTAAAATATAACTAAACCTTGAAACTCTGTAGTTATAAATTTGGTTTTTTCAGCCTAATGTCGGCCCCAGGCTCTTGTATCAAAATGAGTGCCCTAATCTCGGTCACAGTTATTTTTTAATAACAAATAGAAATATTCATCGAAATTACAAGGAATAATGTTCTACAGTACCCGGCGATAAATATTGCACATCGAACTTTGGAAAGAGACAATCGGATAATTTCGGCTGCGTAGAGCGTTATCTCAGTCCCACACTACCTATGTGACGTTTAGTCAGTCGTTATTCAAGTACGATAGAGTGCGGTCGCGTCCCGATCAAAAATATATATTTAGAGTTGATAACACCCACAAATTTAAATAATTTAAAGTTGTAATATGGCATCTTTCGGAAAAAGAGGGAAACCTTTACGAGATCAGTCACGTGAAATTATCTACTATGTTTATAAATACTTTGTAAGCGAAGCTGATAGATTTAAAAAAAAAGTAGATGAAAATGTAAATTGTTATTTTAAGAAGATTCAAGAGCGAGTTGCAAATGCCACTGGAATTTCAAGAAGAACTTTGAACAATATATTAAACGAAGTCAGTACTGAAACACATTCGACTGGAATTAAGTTCAGCACTCCAAAAAAAGGGAGACCAAAAAAGCAATTTCGTTTGGATATGGACGATTTTGATTACGATGTTGTTCGAAGAATGGTGTATGATTTTCACTTACGATTTAATGAACTGCCAACAATAAAATCATTAAAAGCTAAATTATCTGAAGCTATTAATTACAATGGGTCTGAAAAAACGTTGAGAAAAATACTTCATGACATGGGATTTCAGTTCACTAAAATGGAAGATAATCGAAAAATTCTAATGGAAAAGCACGACGTTAGTCTCAAACGAATGGAATACCTTGATAAAATACGCAAATTTCGCGAAACAGGAAAAAATATCGTCTACATGGATGAGTCATATATACATGCATCCCACACTAAAGGGAAATCTTGGAGTGACGATAAGAAAAAATGAGTAAAAAAGCCAATTTCAAAAGGTCAACGTTTGATAATAGTTCATGCGGGAAATGAAAAAGCTTTGTACCCGGTGCTTTTTTAACGTATAAATCCACGGACACTACAGGTGACTATCACAATGAAATGAATAACGATAACTATGAGAAATGGCTGGTTAACCAATTAATCCCAAATATACCCAGTGATTCTGTTCTAGTTATCGACAACGCACCCTATCACAACAAGTATGTTGAGAGACCCCCCAACTCAAACTGTGTTGCGATTGCCACCATATCATCCGGATTTTAATCCAATTGAAAATATATGGTCTCAACTGAAAGGCTATGTAGCCTCTAGAAATGTGGGTATGAACTTAACTACAGTAAAAACATTATTGACTGAAAAAGTAAACATGATCGGCGCTGAAGAGTGGAAAAAGGTTTGCGATCATGCAATCAAATGTGAGAATGAATATAGAAGCATTCAACACAGTTTAGACAATTACACTGATAGATTAGTGATAAATACGGCTGATAGTGGCAGTGATATTGACCTCTTTGAGAGCACAGATAGTGAAATGGAAGTAATTGAGAATTAGAATTATTATTATTTTTATTGCAATGTCTCATTTTAGCAATAGGTATAATGGTGTTTATTATGTACACTAAAGCTGTAATGTTCCAAAATAATTAAATACGTAAATATAATGTGAACATGTTTTTTTAATTTATTTTACCCCAACCTAAAGCCATCACTTATAGAAAAATTAGTGTATTTTATACAAAGAATAAAAATATTAAAGAAGCAAATCATACTTGTTTTAACAGCTCCTAATAGGTACCGGACTGTTTGTATTTTGTGCGACAGAGATAACGCTCTACGAAGCTGAAATTAGCCGATTGTCTCTTTCCAAAGGTCGATGTGCAATATTTATCGCCGGGTACTGTATGCTCTTTTATTTTTCTGCAGAAGAAAAGTAAAAGCTATTGGGCGATTATTCATGATCAAAAAGTTTTTAGCTAAATCGGAGACTCTGTGTGACGACTTTGACTTCATTGGAGTATATGCTTCCTATTAGACAGCGGAGAAAAACTCATATCCTTTGCTTGCTATACAAGATCCTTTTCAATCCTATAGCCCCTAAATATCTCCGTGACTCTTTTAGTTTTTTGCACTCTCCTGATACCCCGTGTCGCTCTAACGTTAGAACCTTGTTGCGCTTTCCTCCTAGTAACTCTGCTGCCTACTCGCACTCCTTTGCGGTACATGCAGTAAGTTTGTGGAACTCTCTGCCTAGTGAGATTCGCCTCTGCCAGACTTTTGATTCTTTTAAAAAACGCGTCCAAGAACACTTTCTAACAGAATTGTAATTTTTCCTTATACCGTATGTATTTTTTTTTCTTGTATTTTCATTAATATATATATATATATTTAGTTTAGTTATGTAACCGTAATATCTATTTTTTTTTGTACATCAAGTCTACTTTATTTGATTTCTTTTTTATCTCCTTTATCGGGTTGGCTGGAAGAAATCTCTTTAAGTAGAGATAAGCTCGCCCATTGTACTTATGTTGTGTTTATATATTTTTATTCTAATTGTTCTATGTACAATAAAGTATTAAATAAATAAATAAATATTAAATATTAGCATATACAAGTTAGGTGGCCGACATTAGGCGATGGCCGACTTTAGAGCACGTTACCCTATATTAATACGTTAAAAATAAAGAGATTTGGTTTTGTTTGTTTAAATGCACTGATCTCTGTATGTATAAAGCCAAATTCATGAAGAAAGCTATAGACTAGTTTTATCTGACTGTACAAAAGGAAGTAATGATGTTGGGTATTCATGACCATAATCATGTATACCCAATGGGTAACAGTTACTTAAATAGTTTAAAGTTTATGAAATTTTTACATCCTACCCAAAATATACATTATCCTTAGTATATCTATTTGCCTCAGATCATGAGATCTTTAACCTAATGTGGCTCTAACCCAGATCAGGTCAGTTGTACATTGCCATGTAAAAGCCAGATAAACATATCTAATTTTTCTCAATTTTAATGCTTTGTTTTGAAAATCTGCCTCTTCAAAGAACACAGGCAATTTTGGTTTTGTACATCCCTTGTGTCTTTTGGAGTGACGAATATTAGATAAACTAGAATAATTTTCTACATTTTTTAAATTAATTAAATAAAATATATCACTAGTCATATAAAAAATATTGAGACTTTAATTTGATTGACTTCTATCATTATATTTAAGTGTTACCATTGTATAAAACTTTAATTACATTTGCATTAAAATAGCAATAAGTTTATACATCATAATTTTCTTTATAATTATCAATTAAAAATTCTCCCTGTTTTTGTACTAAATAGGTTAAAGCTAATTTCTTTTTTATTATTTTAAGTATCAAAAAGTGTCTAGGCAAAACCTTAGTTCAGAATTTTGTCAATCAACTTAGATTTCTGAGATTAGCAGTTGTACTAAAGGCACTCAATGACAAAATAAATACCTAAACATAGACTACTCCTTACGCATATGAGGTAAACTTGAGCTAACGAATACCTGTAACTTACAGACGAAAAACATTTTTACCGTAGGATTTTGGACTCTTCTAAGTATCAATTCGCTAAGAAGAAATCCACATTTAGTTATATGACCTACACAAACAGCGAAATTGCTACACCAGCGAAACAAAAAAAAAAAAAAAAAAAACATAGACTACTGAGGAGAGAACTGAATGTTTATGTTAACCTTACCTAAAGTCCAACTTTATTTAGCTACTATTCGAGTTTAACCTGAGGAATTCCAGGTGGTCATATTTGACCACTTCGTATTTTTTAAGTTTCTACCGGCGCTAAAAATATGACCACACTTAATTTGAATTTTATTATATATGTAAAATATTTTTTAATAATAATAATAATAATAATAGTTTATTGACCAAAAGTAGTTTACAACACATTTTACACAATAACTTTATTTTGAATCCTAGCAGACAGAAAATATATTATTTATCAATACGGAGTTGTTTACAGAATGATAAAATATGGCTTAATTATAGAGAAATAATATTATTTGTACAACATGGTATCAGCATTGACTCGGGTCAATTAGTAATGAATGCGACCGCTAAATACCGCGCATGTTGAGTATGGGACTTGAGAGGTTAAAAAATAATTATTACATGTGTATAAGTTAGAGAGTTAATATAGAATCTTACAGAATATATTAAACTAGGTAATAAGTAAAAAAACAATGTATGAAGTTTTGCCCACGTTTTTCAGGCAGTATTTTAATGCAGATTATATTTAATTCACAGAAACAATATACATATATAGTTAAATCAGTACCTTTAATTTAAGAGTCCTAAAACATGCTGGAATTATTTGTTTATATATGCTTACATAGGCCACTTTTTATAGATATATTTACCTGTTTCTTACACTGAAATATGATTGTGAATGTGAATGAATGAATAAATGATTATATGAGTGTTATTGAAGTGTTTTTGGGGCTATCCTTAAAAATCTAAATTACAGTAACAGTTCAGAGTTGGTGATTGTTATTTAACATGCTAAAATCATGTAAATAAGTTTGTTCTAGTTATTAGAAAAAACAAAATCTAGCAATAATGGTTTTAAACATATTTAGCATAATATGAGATGTGAGAACATTATGTTGGCTCAATATCTCATAATTGGGGCTTGTTATCTCTATGGAAGTCTACTGTGTCTTACATGATTTGTCTTAGTATATAAAATCAACATAATAACAACTTATAGTGACAGGTATAACGTTTAGTGTACTACAGAATCTGAAAATTTGTGACATTTTGCATCCAGTGAGCTGGTAAGCAAAAAACAGAGTGGAGATCAGCATTCATCTCACCAATGCATACTGCTAATTCATGGTGAACAGAAATGTCTGTTGAGTTTTGGTACAGTCTACCTACCCGGTATAGAAGTTTGTGTAATCGTTTTATTTCTAAAGTAAACTACATTATTATTTAGAATTATGCCCCTTAATTAGTAGTTTGAAATAATTGATTCTTCCACCAAAAATGTTTCATTTATTTACAATATTTTTAATGTGGTAGTAAATCACTAATTATTAAATTAAGTTTGTACTTATGGGATTGCATTAGAAACGGGAAGCACGAATTTGGGGTTGAGGGGAGAGGGGTCGGATTCTCCTACCCTCCAGTAAAATTTCCCCAACGGAAATAAAAAGTTATAGGCTAACAAGATAAAATTAAAAATTTAAAAAACCCTGTCGGGGGTCCATTCTCGGACCGCCATTTTGCAATATATGCATCATTTTAAGAGCAAACGTGAAAGAGCCTTATGATCTTCGAAAGAAGATCTTGCAGTTTTAGGTTAAGGTTACGACGGTTCCTTAATCAATGAGCTTGCGTTGTTTTATTGCAAAGCTCCCCTGGCCTCCAGATCCACTATGTAATCCTGGGAATTATTTTGATTCATAGTGTATGTAAAAATATAACAAATGAGACCACACTCAATGGGCTTATTTTGTTTAGTGCAGGAGTTCCATGGCCACTTTCTAGTTCAATTATCAAACCCTGCAAATCTCCTAGTAATAAAATCTAACAATATCAGACCAATCTCCGATGGCCACCTTTCAGTTCTATCTTTATTATATTTTAGAAAATATCCGGCACCTAAGTATTTGCCAAAATAAACCGAATTGGCCAACATTCGATGGGTTTATCTAGATTAGCTTAATAGTTTTAATGGACTTCTTCCAGCTCTATCACCTGACACTAGGAAACATTCCGTTCAAAAATCCTTAAAAGAATGAATCAAACGAAACCAAAATTGACAGTGCTACTCAATTTTCATTCATTCATTTCGTTTCCATGAACTTCTCTCATTTTATTTTGAGAACCTTGAAATCATCTAACACCAAATTATTTGTTAAAGCAGAACAAATAAGTACAAACGCGATGGGTTTATCTCGTTTAGTTTAAAATATCCTGTAGCCATCTTCCAGTTGAAGTTAAACATCAATAGATTTTAAAATCATCCAATAATCAACCAAACAGTATACCAAAACAAACCCAATCAGTCCATACTCGATTAGTTTATCTGGTTTAGTGAGATATTATAGAATTCTTCCAGTTTTATGTTCAGAAACTGAAAGCCATCCTATTCCAAAGTCTTTATTAGGACAAACCAAACAAGCCTCAAAACGTGGCATTGCTCAATTTAAATTAAAAGTTCCCATAACCTTCCTGCTTCATCATAGGACCACAGAAATTATCTAGCACTAGGTTAACTCTCAAAACAGAAAAAATGAGTCCAAACTTGATGGGTTTATCTTGTTTAGTTCAAAGGTTCCCATAGCAATCTTCAATTTCCATTATTTAATTTAAAAAAACAAAGACTTCCTCCTTCCTGCTTCCACCATCAGGATGTTTGTTAAAACACAACAAAGGATCCCAAAATCGATAGGTTTATCTTGTTTAATTTAGAATTTCCCATGACTATGTTCCAATTCCATCAGCAGATACTATAGATATAGAAATCGTCCAGCACCAAATTGTTTGCAAAAACAAACTGAATTTGTTCCCCACTTGTTAGGTTAACCTAATTTAGCTTAGGAGTTCTAGGGTACATCTTCTAGCTCTATCATCAGGCACTGGAAGCCATTCTGCTCAAAAGTCCTTATAATAACGATACAAATTACCCCAAAGTCGATGGAGTTGCTCTATTTTATTCCAAAGTTCCCATAACGTAATTTCAGCTCGATTATGAGACATTGAAAATCGTCTAGCACTAGAGTGTTTGTCCAAACAGAACAAATGAATCAAATTTCGATTAATCTTATTTAGTTTAGGAGTTCTCATGGTTACCTTCCAGTTCCATCAACAGATCCTGAAAATCATCCAGTACGTAGGTGTTTGCTAATACAAGACAATTAAGTGCTAATTAAAAAGTTTATTCAAAACCATTACCTCGTTTAGTTTAGGAGTTCATTATAGTTGCATTTTGAATCTGGATTCTTGAAATTCCAATGTCACTTTTTCGGCGCTATCTTCAGAGCCTTATCATCACGAGAAAGATCTTATTGTAACAAATGAAATGATTCCAAACTCCACTATATTAGCAATTTCTATCTGTCAGTTACATTAGCACTCTTACGGCACCATCTTCAGTTCTTCGACATTATATTATGTGATGGAAATCACACATCATAAAAAATCCATCGAGTCCGAACTTGACTTTCTTATCTCTGTTTACATACTATGTTGTATTGAGTTTCGGAAGCACTTTATCAGCTCCATCTTCAGATCCTCGTCATTGTGAACACTAATCAAACTTAGTACTTATACTCTACTCAGAATCAGAGTTCCAGTCCCTACATCCAAGCTACATCATGAGCTCAGTTGGATGGTGCCATCGAATTGCATTGTCATTGAGACATGTCATTTCTTTACAAGTTACTTAATTCCTTTCATCAATTTGAAGAGCTGGTGATCTTGAAAGGGCTGAACAGATTCTATTGAATCATAGCTAAGAACCATCTCGCAAAACAGGGCTTTCAATTGAAGAAACTACAACCAAATCGGACTTTCCGTCTGGGACTTTCCGTTCGAACGATGCCATGGACAGACACACAGATACAAACCTGAAACTTATAACACCCCTCGTTTTGCGTCGGGGGTCAAAAACTAGCCCTACCTAACCTCAAAATGTATGCAAATATTCAAAAACACTTCAAATATCAATCTTAAATTATTTTGCACATTAATTCTTTTAGGAGATGTTATTATTAAGTATATTTTGTCTAAATTTAAATCATAATCATTATTTGTCATATTTTAAATATTAACCCCCCATAACATATTAAATATTAATTCACCCCCCATCCCCCCAGTTTCCTTTTACACATTTTTATATATTTTAGTTCTTAGTCTTACCTAACATACACAGTTAGTTCACTACTAATTCAGAAAAATAGGTGTAAAAAACTAGAAGTTTCTGTGTGCGGGTGAACAATCATTAGAAAGGGGAAGCCAAGCCCTATCCAACCCACAACTCAGAAATCCAAAAATCGTGCGACTCGTTTCTAATGCCAACCCATACTTATTTGTAGATTCTTTAAGTAGAAGCATTGCGGTAGCACATATCCAAACCCAACACTGATGGTTTTGAAAATCAAAGTAACTCTTCTGAGTTGAATCAAATATTTGGAGTAACCTTTTGTTGCTTTAACCACATTTTGCTCACCAAAAAGAAGACAATTTGTTTATACTTACCTATCAGATCTACTGTTCCAGTGTTTACTTCTATTTGACATGTGCCAGCAAATAGTATTTCCATCTGTAAAGCTAGGTTACAGCATCTTTGAATAGCAGCTCCTAATCCATGTAAAATAATTTCGTTCTCTCCTTTGGTAAGAAGATCACAACATTTGTCTAACTGCGCCTTAAACAAACATTTTATACTTACAATAATTTAAACTAATGAGTTCCCTTAGCCTTTTCACTGGCTGCTTTTAATATAAAAAAAACTGCAGTTACCTTAAAATTTGTCTTTTTGGTTATAAATATTACATTGTCACCTGTAATTGGTCTAGTCGGTACACGTTTCTTTAAGGCATATTTCTTATTTTGGTAACGTTTTAGATTTTTTTGGTCTTGTATTTGCTTTTTAGAATTATTTTCATCTGCCATTTTATTATACTAAGTTCTGACCACAGATAAAATATTGTACTGTCAAATGTCAAAAAAGAGACAGGTAACTACTAGTAACATGGAACTACTTTTTTTGCATGGGCGTTAAGCAACTGCCATGATCAAGTAAAACGAGGAAACATTTTTAGATAATAAAACAAATAAAGCTAATAACGATCCTCTGTTTCGGTAAATAATAATTTAAAAAGTCGCAGAACCAAAAAAAGATGGAACTACTTATGTATATTATTCATCCGAGACCATGAAGCTGTAAATACCAAGGAACTTATATTCTATCATCTGTATTCTACTATCATTTCTGCATTCAAGGATGGCACAATACGGCATAATTCAGTGTATAATAGATTTTCGCACGACGACTATCTCCTAATAATATGGTAAGTATCACTAAGGCGATTTAGAGTAAAAGCGCATAATAGTGACGCACGCGGCACGCCCACTCTTCACTTCCCCTTGTTTTCTTTATTTCGTGGATTTACATCATGCCGAATGTCATTACAAGTAGTGGTGGACGATTATGATTTATGAATGATTTTTATAATCGAATTACTTACTAATACTAATGTTTATAATCGATTATGAAATTAGTAACTCATATATTTTTCATTTACCATTACAAGACCATAGCTATATAAATAAATTATAAACTATGTAAATTGTTTTAATGTTATTACTGCTGGAAATGGTTTTAAAATAAATTATTACCGTTATTATTTTTTAATAGTAGGTACTTACTTGGATAACGAATAAATATTTGACCCACATTAGATAAGAAGTGGTCAAAATATAACTGTTTTTCTCATGGTACCAATTTATTGTACAAACATTTCCGTCGTACTGAATCATAGTATTGAACTTTATTTCCTTGAGAAAGTAAATAAAACTCAAGTGGTTAGCAAATTACAAAATAGAGTAGGTAATCATTAAGCTCACATATTCGTTCATTTAACTTTATTGTGCAGCACAGACACGTTTTGTTGTAAATATTAATGTAAATAGATAGTAAGGCAGGATAGAATGTATATTTCGTTTAGTTCGTAAGTTTTTTGTAATAAATAATGTTCGTTTTCGCCTTTTATTCGCCCTAAGACCTACATACAGCTTTGTTGTATAGAAATCAGTGATGTAACGAATGTTGGATTTTTCACATTCGCGAATGCGAATGCGATTGCGAATATTTATCTTCAACATTCGCGAATGCGAATGCGAATGCGAATATTTTAAAATTTCAAAAAAAGCGCGCGTAAAATGTTTGACAGGTTTGACGTTTCATGTCGGCCATGTTTAAATTGAACATAGCCGAGCTGATATTGGTTAATTGAATGAATTTAGTCACAGAAAGTTCATTCTAGTTAAAGTTTTGTTTTGTTTTGAGGTTAGTTTTATGTTATTTTCCAAATTTAATTGATATTTAAGGGACAAAGTGGCATAAAAACATGAGTAAATCACACATCAGCGAAGTTTGGACTTATTTTACAATATGTGAAGCTGAAAATGTTAATTGCAAGTTGTGTGATAAAAAGTACTCGCGCAAAGGCAGGACCACTAGTGCTATGAGAAATCACCTGGAAGCTAAACACAAAAATGAATATGAAGAATTGAAAAAAAGAGAACATGAAAAGCAAGGTGCTGCTAAAATTAATTCTTTGGCGTCCTCTTCGCGGCAATGTACCAAAAGTGACCTTAGGCAAATGTGTTTGAGTGATTGCATTGAAAAAAATAAAAAGTGGGATAACAACAACACCAAGTCTTTGGTGCTGGATAATTTGATTGGCGAAATGATCGCACTGGAGGACTTACCGTTTAGTTTTGTGGAATGTCTTGGATTTGTGAGATTGATTAACCAAGTATGCCCTTCATAAAATTTAAAAAGTCGGCAATATTTTACTTCCTTAATTTGTGAGAAATTGTACGGCAAGGTAAAAGATAAAATTCTGGAATTAACCAAATCATTTGAAAAATTATCATTAACAACTGATATCTGGTCTGATTCTTGCTCTGGAGTGTCGCTGATAAGTTTCACTTGTCACGGAATTACCAATAATTTTGAACGAAGAATGATTGTATTGAAAGCAGAAGTATTCAATGATGGGCGACATATAGGAGAAAATATAGCGGCAAAGTTAGAAACTATGTTGTCATCATGGGGAATTCCCAAAGAAAACGTATTATGTATTGTTAGAGATGGTGGCACTAACATGAAAAAAGGTATTTCTTTATTAAGTATTAAAAACATTGATTGTTTATCGCACCAAATCCAACTTGTTGTTAAAGAAGGGCTTAAGTCACAAGAATCTATCATTGCAGCCATTAACAAATGTAAAAAGATAGCAACACATTCTCACCACTCGAATGTAGCTCAAGATGAACTTGTTAATCTGCAAGAAAAGCTTAATCAACCAAAGCTTAAGATAATCCAAGAGTGTGTTACGAGGTGGAATAGCACCTTTTACATGCTAGAACGCATTTTGAAAAACAAAGATTCGCTGTGCCTTTATGCTTCCACCAGCAACAAAATTTCACAACTAACTTCAGAAGAATGGACACTTGTGGAAAAATTGATAACATTGCTTCAACCTTTTGAAGAAATAACTCGAGAACTAAGTGCAGCCAATGTTTGCATATCATCTGTGATTCCATTATTAGCCACTCTGGAAAAGGTGATTGATGAATATGATGCATCTGACGAGTGCATTAGGAACACTATACTTGTTTTAAAACAAGAAATGAGACACAGATTTTCTCACTTAGAAAGCGACATATTATTTGCTACAGCAACGTTTATTGATCCTAGATACAAAACGAAATTCTTCAAAAATCTTTCAACAAAACATCAAGTCATAAAAAATATTTTAGATTCACTTGGAGATGAGGACATAAGTTTGCCGTCATGTTCCAAGCCAAAGCGTCCTAAAATAAGGAATCAGGATAATGAGAACTTGGGCTCCAGTACCAGTCTTTCAGAAAAATCAGTGACATTAAAAGAAACTATGAAAATGATGATGGACTCAAGTGAAAGCGAGGAAGAACTAGATAATGATATTCCAAATCCATTAGAAGTATTAATTAAAAAAAGTATTAATGAATATGTTTTGGATAAACGTATTTTAAATGAAGAAGACCCACTTCTTTGGTGGAAAGTAAATGGTAACAAATATGGCATTCTTTCTCCAGTAGCCAGAGAATATTTGGTAACTCCGCCCACAAGTGTCCCCAGTGAAAGAGTTTTTAGTGGAGCTGGACTACTTTACACACCTCACCGAAACAGGCTGCACGGAGAAAGAGCCTCCAAACTTTTATTTTTAAAATTTAACATTCCATTGCTTAAATTTAATTATTAAGAATTAAAAATTACAACAAAGTTAATAATTAAATAGTCAACATGTTATTACAAAAACTATTTGTGTACCTTCTTATTACTTGTATATCATTATTTTCATACATAGATAAATAGCTTGCAATTGAAACCAAATGTTAACATAACAAGTATTAGAAACTTTAGTTTAAAATAAAAATAATTATAATTTTGTTTTTGAAAAAAGGTTTATTCACAAATAGTTAAATATTCGTTCTTTTGTTTTTTAAGTTTATATTTTATTCATTATAAATATATTTAATTCCTCAGATACATAAAGTGGAATGAAAAAATATACATTTTAAGGCCAAATGTTATAAATACTTAATACATTAGATATTTAATAATTTTTGTTTTAAGTAATTGTTTAGTTTTTTAGTAAATAGAAATTGTAAACTTTATTTAAAAATGCAAGTAAAGTAATAATATACTACTAAATGAATGCAAACCTTACATAGTTATAACAAGGCTGATTAATGTTAGATTTGATATGATCTCTGAAGTTTTTTTTTTTTCATAAATGAGACTTTTATTTAGAATGTAGAAGTATGCTTTAATAAAAATATCTCAGTGTTATCAATTGTATTATTATTTCATATGCATCATGCATATAATAAACTCCTTTTTAGCTATTAAAACATTCGCTAAATATTCGCATAATTTTCGCGAATGCGAATGCGAATACGAATATTGAAAAATATGCGAATATTCGCGAATGCGAATGCGATTGCGAATATCCGTTACATCACTAATAGAAATAATAAAGCTTTATGTAATTATGATCTTTGCCTATTAGGCATATTACGAATAAAACGAGTTCCACGCAGTCGACGACATTACGAGTCGACTCTTGCAAGATAGTATTTATATGCGGGAACTCGCAATTACGAAAATCCGAAAAGTGCAAAATTCTTGAGGATTGCTTTGGAATGCGCTTTTATATGCAAATTCTATGTAAACTCGTACGGACCGTTATAAGTTTTCATCGTTTTCCCACTACTTTCCTTCGAAAGTAGGTGGGAAACATCCATCGAGGGGAGCGTTCCCGCCCGGGATTTTCTTCGGCGGCTGTTTCTACAGTCGCCGGAAAACGGTCACGAGGGATTCCAACCTACGATTATTTTTGTATACCCTCATACAAAAATAAAAAAACAAAAATATGTCGGGTAGTAAAATACCCAGCATCAGCCCGAAGAAGAGCCAGCATGAGGTGCCGAGCACAGCTTCAAGCCAGCCGATCACCTCCAGAGCGCGAGCGAGTTCCGAGACGGACATATCTGATATGTCTGGCTGGGAACAAGTTACGCCGCGCAAACCTCGCACACTCGCACCCCGCGTGTCGCCGTCCTACTACCTAAAGAGGACGACAACACAGCCAACACCTCCACCAACACGGAGATCGCCACCTAAGTCGCCAGATCAAGCTAAGGCGAGCTTAACTAAGCCGCCCTCACCGAAGGCGGCACAGCCTGGGCCGTCTGCTTGGAAGACACCCCAAACTAGTGCAACCTTTTCTAAGGCGGCACAGTTTGGTGGGTCGACCTCAGAGGCGGTTCAGTCTGGACCGTCACCACCGAAGGCGGCATTAACTGGGACTGCACCTAAGGACCCCAGATTGTACCGCAGAGCCACTGAACGCCGCGCGCCGCGCGACCGTTCTGCCTCCGGTCCGCGCGCCGTTGAGCCGCGCGACACCCCGGTGCACCGCGATGCACCTGCGCGCCGCGACTTAGCCAAGCGTTATGAACCGATAGCACAGCGCGTATCGCCCGCGCAGCGCGACCCGCCCGCGCAGCGCGACGCGCCCGCGCACCGCGACGCGACCGCGCAGCGCGACCGGTCCGCGCAGCGCGACGCGCCCGTGCACCACGGAATGCCCGCGCGCCGAGACCTGGCTGCCCAGCGTGATTCATCCGCGCAGCGCGATTCGTCCGCGCAGCGCGATTCGTCCGCGCAGCGCGATTCGTCCGCGCAGCGCGACTCGTCCGCTCAACGAGATCCATCCGCGCAACGCGCCCCGCGCCCGCGACGCGAACCGCGCGGACGGCGCGACCCGCGCGCGCCGCGCGATACCTCTGCCAGCAGCGATACCTCCGCGCGTCGCGAATCGCCTGCAAGCAGCGAACCATCCTTCCGCCGAGAACGGGATGACGAACGCCGCGCCGCCGTAGAGAGTGCTCCGGTAGCACCTAAAAAGACCTCACCCAAGCGATCTCCGAAGAGCTTGTTAGAACAGAATTACATCATAGTAGCTCGCCTGGCCAAAGCCAAACTAATCGACGACGATCTCTTGTCAGCCATGGCGCAGCACTTAGAGGATCGTAGAACTGTTCTGGAGCAAACCGGAGTCGCACAACTACCTACCACGCCAGAAGATATACTGGCTTTAAAAAAAGCGGAAGTAGCACCCATTTTGCTACCTCCGTGTACTACGCCTGTCCGCAGGAAGCGAGACGTGCTCGACTCGGACAATGAGGAAGAAGCTAAAAGGCAGTGTATACCTTCTACACCTTCACCGCCTGCCTCCTTTGCTTCGATGGTAGCTGCACCGGCAAAGCCTAAAACACCAACGTCACCACCGACCTCACAAAATGTTGACAACGCACGCGCAACGTCAAAAGGCAGATACCCTCCCCTGGTAGTGGAAAGTCTGCCTAACTGGACCCACCACTTCAGGGTGATCAAAAACAAATTGGGGCATGCTCCAAACGCACGACCATTTGGGCGTGGAGTCCGCTTCACGCCCAAAGATGAAAAGGAATACCGGTTGATTCAGAAATATTTAACCGAACTGGAACAAACAGAGCCGATCAGCTGGTTCTGTTACTCTCTTCCTTCGGAGAGGAACGTGAAGGTGGCGATCCGCGGACTACCCGCTGACACTGACCCCTCTGAAATCACACAAGAGTTGGCGGCGCACGGTCACGAGGCGGAGTACGTGCGTCCCATAAGAGCAAGATCAGGCAGGCCAGGCTGCATATTTATGGCTATTTTAAAAAGGAAAGCTGATACTCTGCCAGGAATATACAGCATCAACGAGATGCTGTATATGCCTGGCATCAGAATCGAAGCCTGGAGGGGTAAAAAGGGGCCGGCACAATGTCATCGGTGCCAACAGTTCAGACACTCCTCCCATAACTGTCACCGGCCCCAACGTTGCGTCCGCTGTGGGGGAGAACACAGGGCAAAAGAATGCCCACGCCCCAAAGAACAACCACCTACATGTGCAAACTGTGAAGGAGCACATACAGCGAATAACACTAGCTGCCCAGTGTTTCGGAAAGAAGCACGAAACAAGAAAGCCGGAACAGTGGCTATCACTGCCGCTCCCCCCACGAGGACCCCCTCTGAGGCTAGACCTCAAGAGTCAACCTCAAAACAAGATGATGCCCAGGTAGTTGGAGTGTCCACTTTAACAGCACCCGCCAACGAACCCAAACCACGACGCCCGGCCTCCAAAAAGTCGAGACCTAAGAAGGGTAAGAAAAAGCCTTCTTCAAAAATAGAAAAACCCACAGAAACAGCGCCGACTCCATCCACACAGGCAACAGCAGCTACTCTATCTAGCTCGCTCCCTGTGAGAGGCAATCGCGAAGTGGTGCCCACGGCGTCCCCGGACGAAGGAAGGCTGGCTGTGCTTGAAAAAGCCATCCAGATCTTCCAAGATGTGCTGGGGGCGCTACGAGCGAAACAAGATCCTGTGTCGGTCATCCTTAGGGGCATGACCGAACTTCTTCAGCAGTATGGATCGTAACACCTTAAGAATACTGCACTGGAATGCTCGTGGTCTTCGGAATAAGATCACGCTACTTAAAGTGATGCTTAAGGAGCAAAACATTGACGTGGCCCTTATCAACGAGACTATGCTGAACCCGGCAGATAGTCTCAAAATCTCAGGCTATATTACGCACCGGCGGGATGAGAAAACCGACCTAAGATATTACCGTGGTGTCGCGGTGATCATCAGACGCAATATAATCCACCAACCAGTACCAGAACCTGGTCTTGCAACCATGTCGGCGATGGGCGTTGACATTCACTCCAATGGGAAAGACTTGCGTATCTACGCCATATACCGCCCAGGGGGGCGCATGAACATAGAGGATGTACGCAAACTCGTGGATACCCCTAACCCTTTCCTTGCCGCGGGGGATTGGAATTGCAGACACCTTAACTGGAACTCCAATTTCACGTGTTGCGAGGGAAGAAAATTAGAGAAGTTCATTGATGACAACCAAATTTTGAGTCACGGCCCGGAGACGCCTACTCATTACCCAGACGTAGCCAGTCAATGCCCAGACGTCATTGACTTCGCCTTGACCAAAGGAATTCCAGCAGACCAAATCTCACAAGAAGTCTTGGACTATCACACTGGATCCGATCACCAACCAATTCTAGTCGTTGTAAGAAGCGAGCCGGTGCGAGCCCGCCTATCAACGCCACGCAAAACCATAGACTGGAAGATCTTCCACCGGGAGCTGGAGAAGTCGACGACCTCACGGCCTATCATCCTGCCTGAGGACGTCGATTATCTAGCGGAAGATCTGACAGCTACAACCAAGGAAGCCATCGCGGTAGCAACCAAAATAACACCAGAGAGACACCAACTCCAACGTCTCCCTGCTAGACTGCAGAATCTCATCAGAGAGAAAAGAGAGCTGCGCAAGAGATGGCAGACGACAAGATGTCCACTAATAAAAAACCAACTTAATAACCTAGCTGACAGAGTAAAATCCGAACTCAAGGAACACTACTCGGAAAAGTGGAATGAGAGGATTGAAGAAGCTAGCGATGATTGGTCATCGCTTCACAAATTATGCCGCCAGCTCTCTAGGGCAAAAGAACCCATAAGACCCCTAAGACACCGCGATGGTACACTTAGGTACAAAGCCGCCGATCGGGCAGAGATCTTCGGAGAATATCTTGCCGAGCAGTTCCAGCCGAACGCAGGGGGCCTCTCCGACCACATCGAATCAGTAGAAGAACACCTTAGAGATTATTTCAGAGAACCTATAGTGAGTGAGGAGGATCCAATCATCTTCTCTCCGAACCAAATTAAAAAAACCATAATGAAAACGAAGATAAAGAAAGCTCCGGGTGCAGACGGAATTTCGAACACAGCACTTCGCCAAATGCCACATCGCACCATAGCAGCGTTGGCAAGGCTGTTTAATGGCATCATGCGCACAGGAAGATTTCCTCAAGTCTGGAAAATGGGACACGTTTGTATGATACCCAAGGCAGGAAAAAATATACTACTTCCATCCAGCTATAGACCCATTACGCTCCTTTCTTCAATCTCTAAGGTGTTCGAGCAGCTTTTACTGCAGCAAATCAGCCGCTTTTTTACACCACGCAGAGAGCAATTCGGCTTCCGTGCTAAACATAGCACCACACAACAGCTAACAAGAGTGCTACACATTCTAGCAGCTGCAGCAAATAAAAAAGAGAGTGCTTTAGTGGTCTTCCTAGATATGGAGAAGGCCTTCGACAAAGTTTGGCATCCTGGCCTCATATATAAGCTTACCCAACACGAGTTACCCAGAAGGATTGTAAAAGTTATCCAGTCATTCTTGGACAACCGACGCTTTCGTGTGACAGTAGAGGGTACACTGTCCAAAGACTTTCCAATCCTGGCAGGAGTCCCACAAGGTAGCTGTTTGTCACCCACACTTTACTGCTGCTACACAAACGATATACCCACCACCGATGATATCCACTTAGCGTTATACGCCGACGACGCAGCCTATATCACCACGTCGATAAGAGAGAGCCACGCAGCAGTAAAGATGCAGCGCACACTGGATAACCTTAACGACTGGTTGACCAAGTGGAAACTAGCCGTCAACGTTAAAAAGACCCAAGCTATGAGAATGGGCCTTCGCGATTGCAAGTTACCAAAACTGAGACTCCGAGAGGAAGAGATAGAGTGGGTAAAAACTTGCAAGTACCTCGGAGTCCATATCGACAGCTCCCTCACAATGAACCCACAAGTGAAACACGTCGTGAATCAAACACGTGCAGCGGCAGCCATGTTATCACCTGTTTTCCACTCAAAGCTCCCAACTAGGTCGAAGCTCGCAATCTACAAGACGTACGTACGCTCACGTCTGACGTACGCAGCACCGGCCTGGTTCCAGCTGACAAACAAGAAAAGCAAAAACCAAATAGAAGCACAACAAAACAAAGTGCTCCGTAAAATTGTTGCTGCCCCTCGTTTCGTGAAGAACAAGGTAATTGCAAGAGATCTCCAAATTGAATCAGTCACAGACTTCATCAAGAGGCTATCTACCAACCTTTTTAGAAGAGCAGACGTGTCAGACCAACAACATCTACGAGAGCTGGCACCCTGGCGTTCGACTACCGTGGACAAAAAATCCTATCCCCGGGATCTGCCCGATTCCTCAAAGCATCCCAAGGGTGTCACCTGACAAAAAAAAAAAAACATATATATAAACAATAAAAAAATAAAAATAAAAAAAAACATATATATAATTATATTAATTATTTAATTATAAAAAAAAAATGTAAAAAAAAGAGCAAAATACAATTAAAATAATTATAAAAAAAAAAAAAAAACAGGTGATACTCCTATTCTTTCCTAGAGGTCCATTATCCCAAAGATATTTCTACATCCTTAAAGGAGACTCCAATGACCGCTGAGTTTTTACTCAGTGCGACTGATACCACGGTCATGGGGCACAGCCCCGACACCGTTTCCCCGCATCCCCACCAGGGTGTGCGAGAAGACCCCTCTGCCTGCAAAATTCTTTGTTAAAACAAATGTTTCATGATTGTAAATAGTATGTATAATGTAAGTATAAGCCTTAGGCATATGTTTAGACACTTTTCGGTACCATAAAGATAGTTTACAGGATAGTACGACCTGAATGGGCGTACAACTCTGTAATTGTAAGAGTTTCCGAGGTCCTGTAAGAACGTACAATGTATATAACACCCTTGTTTGTTATTGTATAAGTTTATTTGTGTTAGATCCTTGTATATAAATAAGAAATAACACATTGTAATTAGTTTTCGGTAGGTCTTAGGGCATTACGTACTTTGTTTTGCATATATTTGTAAAAAGGTAGTACCGTTGCACTCGCTAGAGGGCCACACTAGTTAATTAGAGGTAGAAGAAACTACCTAAGATAAAATTATTAAGATTAGATTGCGAAAAGTGGGATTTAACAAATCCCAGACATTGTGGCGCCACACCCGGCGCCGTTTGTCTTTGTAGATTTCCGCCGACCGTCTGGCCGCGCACTATAAATATCGGAGAGCGCAGCCATACATTTAGTTCCGTTCCAGTAAAGTTACAGTTTCGTTACGACTCAATAAGTTTCCCAGACAAGTTCCTGGGCTTTAGTATATATCCATAGGGTACCGGCTTTAGAGTAGGGCAGTGTTAGGGCAAGTAGTGGCTCTCCATAGAATAGGTTAAATATTTGCAACGGTGCTAGCTTTATTGCTTTATTTCGTTACAATAAAGCACCTTTGCAACGAACAGTTGTGGTCTCAATTCTTTCCCCGGCAGATTCGGCTCGACCAAAGCACTACGGCTGGTGGGGCATCGAAGAGAGAAGAAACAGATCTACAGTCCGCTGGCTCCCCCGGCTGTAGTGCACATTTTCTGGTCGCATTCGAGCCGGATCACTGAGCCATGCCGATCGAGACGAGGAGTACGTCGAGTCGCCGAGAAGAAGAGGCCGCTAGTCACGAGGAGGAAACGAGCGGTACCACCACGTCCGCTACGGAAACTAGCGTTACAACAGAGAACACCAAGGCGACCGAGACCACAACAAGCACCGTTGCAAATAGTGAAAAGCCGGTACCATCCGCAGTCGAGTCGCCGCGTATTGTTTATCTACGCGCCAAATTAGAAGAAGCGCGCTTACGAGCAGAAGAGGCGCGCCTACGGACGGAACTCGCGCGCGCTGTTTATGAAAAAGGGCAAGCAACTGCCATTACGAGGGTCGAAGATTGGATGGACTCCGCTCGGCCAACCAATACGGATCGCCAGCCGGTACCAGAGCCGCTGGCAATCACCAGTTCGGTGGCACTTATGCCACACCCACTACGAGAGGCGGCACCTAGGCCGCAATACGAAGAGGCGGCGCACGCGCCGCACCAAGAAGATTCGGCGGGCCATGAGTCGCCCGCATCACGAGAGGTGGCCCAGGCGCCACAAGCTACGTCGCCCGCGCAATCGGCGGGCATTTCAGCGCGCGCTGTACGTCCGGCGGAAGATGATGTGTCCGTCGCAGAGAAGCCAAAGATTTCGACGCCTATTGAAAATACGGCACCAAAACAAGAGTCTGGTGCATTGAAGGCCGCAGATATCACCGCGCTCGCGTCCGCCCTGGCAGAAGCATCACGAGGGGCGCCGCGCTACAGTATGGAGTTACCAAGTTTCGATGGCGCTGGTGAAGAATGGTTGCAGTTCAAAGCGGCTTATCGAGATACGGAGAAATATTTTAGCAAGACGGAAAATCGGGCAAGAATTCGAAGATGTTTACGTGGAAACGCCAAAGAAGCCGTCGCCTGCATGTTTTACGGGGAAACCGACCCAAGTGAGATCGTCGACCATTTGGAAATACAGTTTGGTCGGCCCGACGCACTAGTGAACACCGAATTAGAAAAAATCAAGTCATTGCCGCGAGTGAAAGAAAGTGCGCGGGAAACGTGTGTGTTCGCCAGTAAAGTTAACAATATCGTCGCTACGATTCGAGCTCTCAACAGAGAGAGTTATCTACACGATACGGTGGCAGTGAATAGTTTATTAGCGAAGTTTAATTATACGTTGCAGCACAGTTGGTTCCAGTACGCAAGACGGGAAGATAGAAAACTCGATCTACAAATGATTAGTGAATTTTTAATGAAAGAAGCCGAGATGTGTGCTGCGTTGGTGCCACATGAACCTACGAAAGAAAATCAAGTTTTTAAGAAAACACAGCGAACACACACGCAGAAATATGAACCGCAAGTGAAGAGAGATAAATGTGCGATATGTCAAGATGCACATACTAGCTCTATATGTGAACAGTTTACAAAAGCTAGTGTTGACGATAGGTGGGCTATGGCAAAACGTAATAATTTATGTTTCAGGTGTCTGCAAAAAAGAAAGCCAAAACACGAGTGCAAGTTTCGGCAGTGCGGCATCGACGGGTGTAAGAGTTCACACCATCGGCGGCTACACAATGGCCGCAACAGTTATACGAAGAGGACACCTGAAGAACAAGCAGAAGACAGCGACGCCGTGGTGACGTCAACGCAGTCAAGCGCGCCACGCGCCTACCTTAAAGTTGTACCGATTGTCCTGACAGGTTCCAGAGGCAGCGTGAACACATACGCACTATTAGATGAAGGGTCCACAGTCACGCTGGTAGAAGAGAAGGTGGCTGCGAAGATAGGAGCTCGCGGACCGGTGGAGCCGTTCCATATAGAAACAGTTGGCGGCACGCGACTCAACGCCGAGAGGTCGCGCCGCATCGCAGTCACCATCAAGGGCCTTCATCACCATCAGCGACATCGGATAATACGAAGAACTATAGGTAACCTTAACCTATCGCCACAGTCTGTTAATAGATCCATCGTCAACAACTGCAGACATCTAGAAGATATAGAAGAAGATGTCATCATGGAGCGCGCCGTGCCAACCGTGCTCATCGGCCAGGACAACTGGCACCTGATCGTGACGAGGGCTGTGAAGAGCGGAAGACGTGGACAACCAGTAGCATCGCTCACGCACCTTGGCTGGGTGATACATGGTGTGGACTACCGCCACAAGCAGCGAGTCCACCTAGTGCAGAGAGCTGCCTATGCCGAACAGGATGAAGATATAGAAAAGGTAATAAGAAATTATTTCGATTTGGACAGTGTCGGCATCACTCCGCGCCAGCCCATCAACCAGAACGAGCAGCGAGCCCTGCAGATTTTAGAAAGTACGTGTAAGCGCTTACCTGACGGGCGCTACGAGGCAGGTCTATTATGGAAAGAAGATAGCCGCGAGTTTCCTGATAGCCGCGGCCTGGCTATTAAAAGATTGTATAATACAGAGAGACGTCTGGACAAGGACCCCGCGCTAAAGGAGGCATATGAAAAACAGGTACAACATTTATTTGATAGTGGTTACGCCGAACCTGCCAACGAGTCACCTAGCCATTCCAGCTGGTACCTGCCTCACTTTGCAGTAGTGAATCCTGCAAAACCTAAGCCGCGCATAGTGTACGACGCAGCTGCGCGGGTCAATGGAGTAAGTCTCAACGACATGTTATTAGCTGGTCCAGACCTTCTGCAGAACCTACCCGGAGTGCTAATGAGATTTCGACAGCTGCCTATCGCCGTGACAGCAGACATAAAAGAAATGTTTCTGCAAATACGTGTACGACAACAAGTCCCGGACGCATTACGTTTCCTATGGCGAGGAAGCGATAGAAAAGATTCGCCACGTGAGTATCGGATGACCAGCATCGTATTTGGAGCTGCGTCATCACCAAGCACCGCTATCTTCGTTAAAAACAAGAACGCAAAAGAGTACGCCCACCTCTATCCCGACGCCGCTACAGCCGTGGTAAGAAACCATTACATGGACGATTACCTGCAGAGCTTCGATAATGAGGAAGATGCCATAAGAATAGCCTCGCAGGTTAGCCTCATTCATCAACAGGCGCATTTCCAGCTGCGCGGATGGAAAACGAACAACTCGGCCGTAGCTAAAACGCTACTAGTAGCGCCATCTCTGGGCGGCGATTGGGAACTAAGCACAGAAAGCGAGAAGGTTTTGGGATTAAAATAGAAACCTCACAACGACAAGCTAGGTTTCAATGTTAAAGCGGTGTACGATGAAGACAAAACACCCACGAAGAGACACGCGTTACGGGTAGCTATGTCTATTTTCGATCCTTTAGGTTTAATTACACCTGTAACTATTCACGCGAAACATTTACTTCAAGAAACGTGGCGAATCGGACTACCATGGGACGAGCCTTTACCTGCGGACTTAGAGAAGACATGGAGAAGCTGGCTTCAAGATGTAAGAAGAATGGAACATCTGGAAATACCTCGCGCACATTCTAACCTGGCGCAAGCGCGAGATCGGCAGCTGCACATCTTTACGGATGCCAGTGAGTCTGCCTATGCAGCGGCGGTCTACTGGCGCATAGTCAACGAGGACGGCGAAGTCAGCGTCAGCCTAGCAGCAGCCAAAGGAAGAGTCAGCCCGCTCAAGTTTACCTCCATACCAAGGTTAGAAATTCAAGCAGCTTTACTAGGTGCCCGCCTAGCTCAGCACGTCATGGAGGAGTACGAGTATCAGCCAAGCCGCAGGGTGTACTGGACAGACAGCCGCACAGTTCTATCGTGGCTACGCACAGGCTCGCGAGCATTCAAGCCGTTTGTTGCCCATCGAGTAGCAGAAATTGAAGATATTACGAAGGTCGCAGAGTGGCGATGGGTGCCGTCTCGCGACAATGTAGCTGATGATGCTACTCGCTATATCCCGGAAGAATTTGGAGACCGACATAGATGGTTCGTTGGTCCGGCCTTCCTATACTTAGAAGAGGACAAGTGGCCGCAAGATGTCGCTACCAGTAGCGAAATAACAGGCGAAGAAAAACCGTCGGCAGCTGTAAATAGTGTAAATATTGTAAATAACATTAGAAAAATTATATGTATTACAGAAGCACTTCCGGATGTGACAAGATTTTCGTCGTGGCTTCGACTGGTGCGTGCAACAGCGCGCGTGCTGCAGTTCATCGAGCTCTGCAGACCAAATAAGAAATGTGTCGCCGGTGTGCGTAAGCGCACAGCTACGAAGGCCTCCAATGATGAAAATTGGGGAAAAAAGTATACGAAAAGCTCGAGGAAAACAGAGAAAATTAAGAAGCCACGAAGTTTGGAAGAAAAACGACGTTACTTGCCGCTAGATGGCGCTGAAATCATTAACGCCGAAAAATTGTTAATAAAGTCATCACAACAAGAAAGCTTTGCTAGCGAAATAGAAGCTATTACGGGCGGGAGCGCGATAGCAAGAGACAGCCGGTTGAAGCAGTTATCGTTGTTCATCGATAAAGAAGGCATTTTGAAAATAAAATCACGAATAGCGGCGGCAGAAGAGATAAGTGAAGATTTACGAGAACCGGCCGTACTAGATGGCCGTCACCCATACACCCGCCTCTACATAGAACATGAACACCGGCGTCTTCACCATAGCGGGGTGGAAGCAACTACGAGCGAGATATTACAGAAATTTTGGGTTTTACGGCTTCGCCCCACCGTGCGTGGCATAGTAAAGAGCTGCGCGCTTTGCAGAAGAAGAAGCGCTATCCCGCCACAGCCGCCTACAGGCGATCTGCCAAAATCCCGGGTCGCGCACCATCAGCGAGCCTTCACCTACGTGGGCCTGGACTTTCTTGGGCCATACAGCGTGACCATCGGGCGGCGCCACGAGAAGAGATACGTGGCGCTTTTCACCTGCCTTACTTCAAGGGCGGTTCATCTGGAGATAGCCGCCAACCTGACTACGGACTCCGCAGTAATGGCACTGCGGCGCATGATGTCGCGCCGCGGGTGCCCCACCGAGGTTTGGAGCGACAACGGCACCAACCTGCGCGGCGCTGATGCAGAACTGAGGCGCGCCGCACTAGACGCCACTAAGGAAGCAGCAGCCAACTACTCAATCAAATGGAAGTTCATCCCGCCGAGCGCGCCTTTCATGGGAGGCGCATGGGAGCGCATGGTGCGCTCTGTCAAGGCTGCACTGTTCGCCGTGCTGCAACAGCGGCATCCACCAGAAGAGGTACTGCACACACTGCTGGTAGAGGTCGAGCACACGCTCAACAGCCGACCTCTCACTCACGTGTCGGTTTCACCAGAAGACCCGGCAACACTGACGTCCAATCACTTCCTGCTGGGCGGACCATCACGCGTGGCTGTCCCGGGCGCGTTCTCCGAAGGCGATACCATCGGCCGCCGCCACTGGCGGCACTCACAACAGCTGGCCAACCACTTCTGGTCACGCTGGGTACGAGAAGCGCTTCCGCTACTCCAAAAGCGGCGGGAGCCTCAAGGAAGAGGAGCAGAGCTGCGCGTCGGCGACATCGTGCTCATCGCTGACGGCGCGCTGCCAAGAAATATGTGGCCAACGGGGATCATCGAAGCAGTACACCCTGGAGCAGACGGCGTGGTACGAGTGGCTGACGTACGTACGGCTGCGGGAGTCATGCGAAGACCGGTTAAGAAGTTAGTCTGGCTGCACCATATTTAGTATAACACTGCGTGTTATAGGCGGGAGAATGTGCAGCACAGACACGTTTTGTTGTAAATATTAATGTAAATAGATAGTAAGGCAGGATAGAATGTATATTTCGTTTAGTTTGTAAGTTTTTTGTAATAAATAATGTTCGTTTTCGCCTTTTATTCGCCCTAAGACCTACATACAGCTTTGTTGTATAGAAATAATAAAGCTTTATGTAATTATGATCTTTGCCTATTAGGCATATTACGAATAAAGCGAGTTCCACGCAGTCGACGACATTACGAGTCGACTCTTGCAAGATAGTATTTATATGCGGGAACTCGCAATTACGAAAATCCGAAAAGTGCAAAATTCTTTGTTAAAACAAATGTTTCATGATTGTAAATAGTATGTATAATGTAAGTATAAGCCTTAGGCATATGTTTAGACACTTTTCGGTACCATAAAGATAGTTTACAGGATAGTACGACCTGAAAAGGCGTACAACTCTGTAATTGTAAGAGTTTCCGAGGTCCTGTAAGAACGTACAATGTATATAACACCCTTGTTTGTTATTGTATAAGTTTATTTGTGTTAGATCCTTGTATATAAATAAGAAATAACACATTGTAATTAGTTTTCGGTAGGTCTTAGGGCATTACGTACTTTGTTTTGCATATATTTGTAAAAAGGTAGTACCGTTGCACTCGCTAGAGGGCCACACTAGTTAATTAGAGGTAGAAGAAACTACCTAAGATAAAATTATTAAGATTAGATTGCGAAAAGTGGGATTTAACAAATCCCAGACATTGTGGCGCCACACCCGGCGCCGTTTGTCTTTGTAGATTTCCGCCGACCGTCTGGCCGCGCACTATAAATATCGGAGAGCGCGGCCATACATTTAGTTCCGTTCCAGTAAAGTTACAGTTTCGTTACGACTCAATAAGTTTCCCAGACAAGTTCCTGGGCTTTAGTATATATCCATAGGGTACCGGCTTTAGAGTAGGGCAGTGTTAGGGCAAGTAGTGGCTCTCCATAGAATAGGTTAAATATTTGCAACGGTGCTAGCTTTATTGCTTTATTTCGTTACAATAAAGCACCTTTGCAACGAACAGTTGTGGTCTCAATTCTTTCCCCGGCAGATTCGGCTCGACCAAAGCACTACGGCTGGTGGGGCATCGAAGAGAGAAGAACCAGATATACAGTCCGCTGGCTCCCCCGGCTGTAGTGCACATTTATAATCACGAAATAAAGAAAACAAGTTGTTTTCTTTATTTCGTGTTTAAAATAATCGAAAATTATTACCCCTTGAAGTGGAAATTTATGCTTTTGTTAATATGCCAACATTCTGCACGCCATCAGTCGCGCGCAAAATGCACGCTTATCTGGCGCGCACTTTAGTAATATGTTTATTTTAATTGCAAGATTTTTGACGTGACATATTTTGTAACTGTGTGTAGTCTATCTCCTTTGTATAGCCTTATAGTATGGGAGGGGGAGGGGGGGGGGGGGTTTGCAGTTAAAAATGTGAAAAAAATCAGTGACATGGACACACTGAAGCGCGTTAGATTAAGGAATATAATTGCCAAATAAAATTTAGAAAATCTGACAATTCAAATGTAGACTGTTGCGTAAGGGTCACAAAGTTGCAAAGAAAAAGTTGTCTTGACATTTTCGAGCGCGTCTGAATTTTTTTATTTTAGAAGAAATGATGTAAGAATAACGAAAAATAAATAATCTCATAATTTCCACAAGCCGAAGTTATCGGAATTTTGTTTTTTTTTGCCCTAGTAGTATGCGAGGTACCTCCCCTATGTTAATCTGACGCGCTCGAGTAAATGCCAAAATCCCTTCTTGGGCTCCCCTACTATTTTAGCATGGTGCCAAAACATACACAGTGCACACTAACATAATATGTTCTTTACGGTAAATTAATTACGAAGTAGGTTGAAAAAACCGAACGCCTGATCAACCATACAGATAGACTTGCATTGCTTATACTGCGGCCGCACTTGCATCTATCGTCTCGAAGATATTAGCGCACTAAGGCACACGTAATCCGGAATGTATGCGACAAAAACAGATAGCCGCCAGACGGTCACATCTACTTTTATTGTGTCATTGTACGAAGCTTTGTGACGATAGACGCAAGTGCGGCCGAGCCATTAGAGACATTCATGATTTCCACACACGATTCAATTTCTATCGAGACTATTGACACTAATTGACAGTTTTTGGGTCATTGAAACTTGTTACTCTTTCAACTGCAATTCTTTCTTCATCTCTAAATCAACGAAGCGTACCTCTTCTTTTAAACACATCTCTCAATATTACGAACGCGATATGCCAATGTTAATCCACAGTACTACTTATACACTATAATCCCGAATGCGTTATTAATGATTTTTTTCCGCTATTATTATTATATCGTTGCCAGACCCAGCCCAATGCCATGCCGGAGTGCCATACAATAAAAGTAGCTATGAGATATATACACGGTCAGTAGGTAGGTGCGGATCTAGCCTTCAAAAAAGGTTGTAGGCACAGCCATTCAAAATCGGCAAAGTGCGAGTCGTCGAATGAACTGTTCATAATCGATATAGTGCATTCCTACAATTATATAAAACTAGCTGACCTGGCGAGTCGATTAAGAATAAGATGTCGTCGCTATAATTTTTCCTACTCACTTTCATCCCCTATTCAAGGGGTCAAGCAAAATCTACAAACGTTACAAGAAAAAAGTAAAAAAAAAAAACTAAATTGTTATATTACAATTAACTCCATAATATAAGAGTTTCAACGCTTCTTTTAGGTAAACTTCGTTCTACACACCTTGTCTGGTTGGGAAAATATCTCTTTTCAGTCATTGCGTGACGCCATCAACCTTCATATTAGTGGCGTTTCCTGGATGACCGAACATTCTAACAGTACTTTGCTCGCTGGTTCTACCAATATGACCTCTTTAGTAGTACTAACCAGCGGCGCCATAGTGGCGACCCTTCGACAAAACAATACGCAACAGTATTCTTATTATCACCATCAATCGATAACCGTTACGCTCCTAACAGCACCACCAGTCAGCTTTTACGCTACTACGCCTACAAATTAAGCCTTATCTACGCTTTTCAGAGTTTGTCTCGAATGATCCACGTTAATCGGATTTCCTAGTAGCAACTCTGTCCCGCTCGTTCTGGCTCATTGCGAACCTCAGCGGCGGCGGAGCGTACTCGTCCCGACACACCGATGACCGTAAATATTTTGCTCGTCTAGACTCACTGCAGATTTGAGCACTCAAACTACATGCTTCATTTGCTTAACGGGATCGACCCTCGGTCTTAGGGAATGTACTGTGGCGGTCATAGAAAACCTGCAAACGCTATTAGAAAAAAATCAAAGTACAAAAATCCTAAGTCGCGATATTATAACTAACACAATATTCAAGCTTCAACGCTTCTCAGGCAAGTACAATTTGCCTGGCTGGAAAGTCCTTGCTTTTCCACATCCTTGTGTGACGTCATGAAACCTCCACAGTTATGACGTTACTCCGACATTAGTGTTTGTTAAAATGTGAATGTTTCATTAGCTACAAAATCATATCAATTATATGTGGAAAAATAAAGAAGAAATGACTTTTTTTTAATTATCCGCATTGATAAATCTCGAACGAATTAATCGATTTTGATTCGATTCCCGGTCACTATATATATTTTTAAAACACTAAATGCTGATTAGATTTTGAAATCAATCGGTATTATATCAGTCTGAAAGTTATTTTAAAAACATAAAGTAAGTTTGCTAAAAATAAGATAATTTTAATACGTGAAAACAGTTGGGAAAGCTTCCTAGGAACTTAAAACGTGTAGATCTGGTGAAATCTCGATTTTCGGAAATCAGGGAAAGATCAGTCACTTTCTTATAATTACATATGTAGCGGGAAGTTAAAAATCTTAAGGTCAAATTCTAGATTTGAAATTTGAAAAGCTGTAACGTTTGAAAACTTTATTCGATTTAGATTTTTAAAACAGCATTTGATTTAGTCGTAGTAGTAGTAGTAGTGAAAAATCTCAAAGTTATGTCAAAAAAGCATTTTTAAAAAAAAAAATCGTCAACGTTATCTAACAAACGAATAAACCGATAACCGAACTTGCATGCATGCATACAAGCAAGCAAATTAAATGCATATAAATTTGCGCACAAACCTGCAAGAATAAAGCGTGCAAGACTTGTAGGGTAGCAACAGATGCATGCAAAATACTTAAATGAATTGGTAATTGGTAAATAATGTGGAATGGTTGAATTTCGGACAATTAGAATTATTGTATAACTAAAAAGATGCGGCAGATTAATCTTCTCTAGTAGGAAATGTTTACTAATAGTGTTGAATACAGGTATTAAAAATTAGAAAATGTATGAATAGGACTTAAAATTTATAAGGACACTGGCCACTATTATAATTATGCAATTTCTTCGAGGGACTACTTACTCTTTTATTTAATATAGCATTGACATGTATAATATTACTATACACGTCAATGTAATATAGGTACTTAATACGTTGTTAAATAAATGTTCTTTATAATTTTAGACTAATGAGGTTTGACCAATTAAAATTAGGTTTCGAAGCTCCCATACTACTTACATACTTTGTATTGTGGACAGTCCTCGAATATAGAAACTACGCTAGGTTAATAAACCGCCGAGCAAGAAGCTTTAGTGACAAATAGTATTTTGTTAATTAATTTTATTTTCATAAATACGTAATTATTACTACTTAGTGAATCTGCAACAGAGATGGTAAAATATTATTTGAAAATAAATAATTTCTTTCCAAAATGCAAATCTATGAGATTCAATTTATACTTTTTCCTTTTAAGACATTTACTTATATACCTTTGACAACATGTATTTTCACTTTGGCATTTAAGTTTGACATAAATTTAAAGTTAGGCCTTGGTTAGGCCCGAGAAAATTTCCCTAGTTAATTTTAATGGACAATATACCATGATTTAGGATTCCTGGTGTTTAATAAGCATCTTATAAAAATTAGGGGCAACATGAGGGAAAATTATTATTCAAAATGGGATGTGTTTGTTGTTCGCTAAGTTCATTCGTGTCTATCGTTTTAGATGCCCTTGAAAGGTTCATTTTTTTAAATATAATTTACTCGTACCTATATGGATTTTGAAACTTGTGGCTCTATGATTAGTAAAAGTGACTGTGTAGAAGTCAATGTTGGTGCTATACTTGTTCTTGGAAAAATATAAGTTATGTGTGCGACTCAATTACAAAGCCGCGAACTTATACAAGACTTCAACCTACCCGGCAAAATAATCGCCGCATTATTGTCACCTCGTAGGAATCGTCACCGAATCGTCTATCACCTCGCCGTCAACCTAACGTAGGCATCTATTGGTATGACAACTCGGCTATGGCTAGGCTACGCCATCCTAACGGCTAGGCGAAGCACAATATAATAGATACTATAGTACACTACTAAATTGTAAGCTCGAATACGGAGAGACGTAACTCGTAAGCGCGGGGACGGCGAGCCTCGCCGACTCCGCGTTCGCCCGGCGAGCTATAAGCGAGCTTGTCCCGAGGCGAGGCTATCGTACGATTCCAATTAGTATGCGTAGGAGTAAGAGTAGAGGTAAAATAAATAGGGAGCTGAAACCGAGTCGTTCCCTTTCGGAGTGGATATATTTGCTATGACCCTTAATTGTCGTTTGTTATTTTCGATAAGTGGTTATGGGACCAACAGTGTTATACTGTGAAAGTGTTATACTGAGAAAGTTATGCACCACCATTACATTTCGGGCTGCTACTGCGGTTTCTCTAGAAAGAAAAAATAATACTGCTCCGGAAATCTAATCCGAGATCTCATAATCTGAATCGGATCTGTAACCACTATCCCGGCAAAGAAGTCAATCTCATTACTGATGTAAAACATCTAATACGGTGCGGGTAAACCTGCAGGCGTGGCGAAGCGACGTAGTTCATATTGTGCTCGAACCTACATAGATATATATTTCATTCAAAATAAGAATATTTTCATTATGCCATAGTTATTTCCTTTAATATGTCATATACGTAGTACATTTTGTGTACGATGTAGTTTCGATGTTTCTCATCTTCCAAACGTATTACGGCTATTATTTTTTTTATGGTAGGTAATTATATTATGTACTAATAAGAACTATTATTTCAGAGTAACACTATGCACAGTTTGTGCTATGCTCACATGTTGTCTGATGTTTACAATCATATTTGTTTTAATCCTGGGAGTGGGAATTGGATTTCATTACTGTTTTGTCAAAAATTCCGTGGAAGGAATGGGTTAGTACAAAAAGAATTTTAGTACAAATCACATAATATATGAATAATTATCGAATTACAAAATGTAGTTCACACGTCAATTTGTCTGTTATAGTTTAACATTCCAATGATTTTTGGCAAGCAGTGTACTTTAACGACGAGGATTTGCTATTTAGTATTCACAACCAATTTTAATGTGTAAAGAGCATATGTTTAGCTCATGCAGTATTAAATAAAGGTGGAGTTAGCACCTATATTAATCAATTGAAACAAATATTTACGTTATATCTCAGTCTATGAGTTCTCACCATCTCTTTTTATACAGCTGTGTTAGAAAGAGAGGGTAAGACCTCAGAAGATGACAGCAGTATTAAAATTTGGTTTCAAGTAAGTATGAGAAGTGTTGCCTCCGGATATAATACAGCTTCATGATTTAGCTTCGGATTACACAGACTAATTCTCTAGAAATCAACTCAAAACTCGTTTTCATCGTTACATACCTGTGTTTTAAAACCGACCAACTTCCCATTTCCTGTATCTTTAGATTCCTGCATCAGTTCTTCGCCAAATTCAAATGGGACGGGAAATATTCCCTCTCAAACAAAAAATAGTTTTCTAAATCGGTTCATAAAAGGCCGAGTTCTGGCGTAACAAAAAAATACAACCGAATTGAAAAGTCGGCTGATGAATCAATTGTTCAGACTACACGAAGTTAGAAAGAAATAAAGTGTAGATATACAAAGTGAAGTACGAAGGAATACCACTTCACTTTGTATACAATGATATAGAATCTAGGGTACTTACATGAAAGAAGCTAGGAAAAGAATGGTGGGTATACTCTATATATACACTATGTATAGTAATTATAAATAAATGACTATCCAAAAACTAACGACGCTGAAGAATTTCCATTACTTTTTAATGTAATTTTGGTCTCAATACTTAAATATAATAATTATTAAAAATTCACAGCCAAGGCAGCCGAATCTGCGGGAGCTTTAAGATCAGGGTCACCAAAGCAAGATCACAGAGGCCACGTGATGAGATCAGTCGACAAAGCCGTGAAACGTGGGCTAGCGCATCGTGCACGAAGAGATATAGACAATCCTCAGGCTGCTAACATTAACACCAATGTTACAGCAATTACATCTAATTTCACATCACATAATGTTTCCGAATTAGGCGTGGGAAACCTTACAGCTAATATTAAGAATGTTACTAAGTTTTTAAATTAGATTGTGCCATCTTTGTGTTGTTATCATGCCGTTTTGTTTTTGTAACGTCCATGTACTTAGGTGTTGAGAAATAAATAAAAAATTTAGATTTTACTCGAATCATATATGGGTTCTTTTTTATGCCGTGGTCCTACGAGTCCTATCAAGTGGATCTTTAATTTCTAGATGGAAAGAAATGGTTATAGTAATCGTACATGTGCACAAACATTATTAAAGGTGCGTTACCATACCTGTGGAAAGGATGTGATTGTATAAGTTAACTGGCTAGCGTACCTACTCTATAAACCATAAGACGACCGTGATAAGCAGTTACGAAATAGTCGCATACAGCTATAACTCGAGAGATGGTGATTGTACCTTCTATGGCAGCGACAAGTTTAGATAAATAGGCGCGGTGGTAGTGACAAGTTAGATCTTTTAAGAAATATCTGATACAAGGACAGATAGCAAAATAAAACCTTGTAAGACCTACCTTATATAAGACTGATGACCTATTCTCCACGAATCCCGGACCAAGACAGATCCATTTGTGCTTAGCTCTTTATTGATTGCGCTTTCTTTTTAAAATTTCAAATGTTATATCGCCCTTTTAATATTTAATTATTCAGGACTGCAAAATAATTAATATTCTACTCCTGGCGCAGGTAATGGGTGACCGCCCGCGTCCGATAATCGGTGACCAATTTTTCGTCATTGTCGGTGGGACCGTGTGCGTTGCAGTATTGCAAACAATACGTTCTATTTTTCTAATTAAAAATCATTATCGGTCGTGGGCGATCACGCTAAATCTAAAAGTAGTGAAGGGTTTTGCAACAAGATTCCAAAATTTTGTACTGGCTATACAATTGATATTAGTAGGAAAAAATGTAATAAAACTAGCTGACTCGGAAAACTTTGTTATAGCGAAGCAAAGGTCATGTCATATGGCCAACCCATATAAATTATTCCGTGCGTGCGGTATGAATGAGCACCATCTAAATTGAATTATAAATATTATATATATATATATATATATATATATATATATATATATATATATATATATATATATATATATATATATATATATATATATATATATATATATATAAAAGTTCAATTTATGTGTGCTCACTCAATCCTCACAGAGGACCGCTCAAATATATGATTATAATGAGTATACACAAATATTTATATTATATTTTTTGTTAAAGTTGTGTTAAGTTATATTTTTTAATTAAATAATATGTCCCAGTTAAGTATTTAAAATTTTACAAATAATTTTATATGATTACCTACTCAGTCCACACACTTTCGAAAATCCGATTTTCTATGAAACGAACGTGGATTGAAATATTATTACACATCTAGGTTTTGTAAAAAGCTATGTAGAAATTCGTAAAATACTAAATACAGGGTATGCACTATGCGGAGGGGTACTCGATCGCAAAAACTTTCTTTTACAGATTTTTAGCATAGCCACAGCCACGCTACGGATCTCTAAGTCGGAAACCATGACAATAGAACAAGTCTTAGATGTAGGTACTACTATTCATGTACATCTTCTACGGCAACAATACCCCGAATCACAGAGCCCGTTATAGGTACGTTTAATAACTTTTAACATGAAACTTACGAGTTAAGTTTACTTTTTGCTGGTACACACCTACCTTTAGTTAGACAAAATTTGAATCTTTTTACTGAATGAAAATTGTGAGGACTTGTTATTTTTAATTTTTAATAAACACACATTTTTAACACAAACTTCACAGTCAAATAACATTTTAAGAAATCTACAATTAATGCACTAATAAAAGCAAATCACTAAAATTATTATAGAAACTCAGTGATAGACTTAAATGTACAATTTTTCAAATGTTAAAATGAAAAATATGACGCAAACAAAATAATAAACAATGCTTATCACACGAAACAAGCAAATGGCTTTCGAGTTTTGCAAAACACAAATACATTTCTCCTATTAAAGCAAATAAAACCTTAATAAACAAAAATGCATAATGTGCAGTAAGTGATTTATTATATTTCTATACTTTATTTTTAGTCGGATAATACTTTATAGGCATAAGCAACATTTTCGATTATTCCCGAAAACTAACGAACAGCCAGGCTACGGACTGCTGCAGGAGATTACGTCATCGCTGCTTACGAAATTCATAGTTGTGTGCGGTTGCAAACTGTGTGCAAACACAAAAATTACTACACACACGTTAACAAATATACTGCAGATCGTGATATGCCTTACTTGGTTGAAAATTGAAGTTGACAAACGCCTGGCAAACATAATGTTTGTGTGCTTGCAAT
Source organism: Apodemia mormo (assembly GCA_036924255.1). Taxonomy (NCBI): domain Eukaryota; kingdom Metazoa; phylum Arthropoda; class Insecta; order Lepidoptera; family Riodinidae; genus Apodemia; species Apodemia mormo. The sequence goes on along the minus strand of JAUPFN010000012.1, from coordinate 29,683,602 downwards.
AGGTGCTGTTTATAAAATATTAGGCGTTTTTTTTTAAATTAATATATTTTGTTATTCATTTATTTACTATTAATTAAAGTCATGAATGGCAAGTAAAGTACTGCCTTTATAGACTGCACGCCACTGCAAATAAAAAACAAATTTTGGATATGGTCTAAGAGATGGCGGAGATCGACCTTCACCCATCTGATAAACAGGTGAGACATACCTACTTTAAATAAAATGTTTTACGTTATTGATTGTTAATAAACACGTCGAAGATTGCTTGTTATTCGAAAAGTGTTCATAACAAGGTGTAATCTAATTAATTTTATTAAAGTTTTTTTCATAACCTTCACTCACCAAACAAATTTAGTTTCAAGATAGTTTTTAAGATGGAGAATATCCATATAGGTATAAGAATTTAATAATATGATAGGCTAGTTTATTATTTCTGTTCATACGTCGATGTAATTAACCTCACGGACATGTCAACCAAAGATTAGTATCTTAAAAATATAATTACGAAGATAATCGTCTAGGACTTCCGGCAAAAAAACCCTTAATATAATATAATCGCCATTATAGTCAACTTCAAAGCTGACCAATGCTTATTATGTTAGTCAACTCGTAAATCCATAACTTACACTTACACTTATACATATGGAATAATTAACATACAACTTTCAAAGTTTTATTTATGAACTGACAATCCTATTATCGGCGGCTCTGTACTATTCAGTGGCCTTAAAAATGGTATGCTGGTGGTGTTTCTGGACCGACGGAATCTGCCAATCAATTTACGCGCCAATTCTCTCTCATGGGGTGAAAGCTCTGGTTTGGCCGGAGGTCTGAAAAATACCGTTTTTTAAAATTCGTGGACATATCAGCTCCTATTATCTAAATAAATGAAGGTGCCAGTGCTACGTGGTTAGGAATTTTAGCTACATCTATCTTTAGAAGAACTATGTAGACGAATTTTATAACCGTACCATAAATTTTAATAATTAAATCCAGCTAAATAAATATATGTGTTCATTGCGGTTTTGCAGACGCGTGTTTGTGCCTGTTTGGCTGTATCTTTAGGAATACACAAGGACCGTAGCGGCGACGCACCCCGCAAGAGGCTTTTGTGTCGCTGGTCGCGTCGCATAAGCGTATACACATATTATGTAGCTACGGTCTACTATGCGGTATTGTAACGAGGCGTGACATCGACATGACATGAAATAGGATGCTGTAGCGACAGCGGCGCGCCGCGGCCGCATCGCAACGCTGGTCTCTCAATAACAACACTGTGACACGTAATAAAACTATATAGGTTTTTTTATATCATAAGATAGCAAACAAGCAGATGGGTCTCCTGATACAAAGAGTCAACCGTCATCTATAGACGCTAACGCTGTTAATGGTGCGTTGCTATTTTGTGGCGAAGTCTAATGCCACATGCATAAGTTTACTGGCTACCTAGTACCCTCAAAAACGGAACACGACAGTGTCAAGCACTGACGCTATTGTGGCAGGAATATGTAAGGCGGTGGTACCAGACCCGGGCGAGAAATACTTGTTAAAGGTGTATTTGAATAAGAGATGTAATTTTTTTACTTGAGTTGTCTGTTACTTCTTGCTAAAACGGTTGGACGTATACCTAGTACGCAAATTGTCTATGCCCGCACAAAACACAGTTTACATTTTATTCCCGAAAAATGTTTTATTCCCACGGGATTCATAAAAAACATAGAAAACTGCGTGGCGGATAGATGGACTTTCGACCAAATATTGACTTCGCACTGGTGAACCGGAACTAAAAAAATATAACAACGTTTTTGGCAGTACACTGCCAAAAACGAACGAAAAAATTCAGCTCTACATAGCGATGACCTTTTTCTTTTTGTTTTCATTTGATTGTTGTTTTTATAGATTTCTATATAATCATTATATAAGCATATAATATAAACATATATAAACCGATATATGGTTTTTTATATCATAAGATCGCAAAAAAGCAGATGAGTCTTGTGATGCAAAGAGTCAGCTATCGCCTATAGACACCAAAGATGCTAATTGTGGTGAGGTCATATGCATATTAAGTTTCCCGGCTACCTTACCCTCCATACAGGAACACGATAGTGTCAAGCACTGATTCGATTGCAGCAGGAACAGGTAAGGCGGTGGTACCAGACCCGGGCGAGACAATGTTGAACTCTACTATCTAGTAGCCACGATAGTAGTGACTCGTTTAGACAATTGGTCGCCTTTTACGACCTGCCTGGCAGAATGGCAATTGGCCTATTCTTCAAAGGAGCCCGGAACAACATAGGGGAGCTAGGACCAATACAGGGAGAAATAAAATGTTTAAGTTTAATTAACGTTGTACTAAGGAGCCTACCTTTCTGTTTCAAGGACAATAATAGGAGTTTCTGAGGTTTCAATATAAATCTTCTCAGCAGGTTTCTTCGTCTGATACGCTTCTGCAAAAGAAACAAATAATTTAGAAACTTGTAGACATGAATGGCTTTTATTTTATAATTCTATGTAATCTTTTTAATGTCGATCCTACTTTTAAAAAAACTGGTAAAGTGCGTGTCGGGCCACGCGCAATGTAGGGTTCCGAAGTTGCCCATAGCAATAATATGGACTAAGCTAAAGAGGGATTTTGTTGCTTCATACTATGAACCCTTAACCTAATTAACGTCAATATGACGAATATATCCGGACCGCAGCTTCACCATCAATAAAATCTTTTCTATTACTCCAAAACTTGTGAACCTTCTAAACCGTAACAGTTTTCCTTTTCAGTCACCGTTTAACCGTTTAGCCTGGGGAGGGGTTAGCTCTCATTTGACTCTAACAAAAATTAGCACTTTCAAGCTTAATAGTTCACAAACCTTCGAACTTCGAAACCCTAATAATGCGAAAGCTTGCCTGTATGTCTGTCACGCTTTCACGGCTAAACCACTGAAAAGTACAGGAGATAGTTAACTCGTTTTAAAATACCCCCTTAAGAGGCTAAATTAGGAGATGAAAATTGTAAGACGTCTAGTTCAGCCACTAATGAAATATGTTTCTGTCAAAAAGTATTGTCTTCTTTTTCTAAAACCAATTAGTTCATTAACAATTTACCTGCAAAGCAAATATCACCCAATTCAGTTAAACTGTTTTTTATGTAATGAATAACCAATACGCAAACATATAATTATACTCTTACATTTTTGATTCCATGTACAGAAACTGGGTTGGTAGGACTGCGTAGGTTTTTTCCTTTCGCAATGACAATAAGCAAATGGCTTTCTAGTTTCCTGACACTGCGAAAGCGGCTTTTAATTCTGGGCGAGCAGAGTGCTCAGCCAGAGTATTTTAATTTGGTGGCTTTGCGCCCTCCCTAGGGGACACCCTAGTACCCTCCTGTAACATTGAACCTCGTCTTAGAGCAATATCCGAGTAAACTGCGTGGGCATTTGCTAATGCGTTCTACATATAGAAAATTGGAATACCATTAACTCAATGCTCAAGGCCGATAAATTGGCAATCTAGAATTACAGACTAAATCATCTATGAATTTGATTGCAACTACTAGTGGCAGAATCCAGCAACGTCTCGCTTCGGTTTTTAGTACCACAACCTTACCTAATTATGCCGCAATGCTTGCTCGGGTGTGTGCCATCGTCATGTTACGGTTTGGTGGATAAAGTAGCCGGTAAATTTATGCATGTGACTATACCATCTCGCCACACGGATAGCAACACACAATTAACAGCTTTGGTGTCTAAAGGCGATGTTTGTCCCCTTCCATCAGAAGACCCATATGCTTATTGCTATCTTATGACATCTATGATCTTACGATATAAAAATACGTGGGTACTAACTGAAAAATAAAGAGGTACATACCAAGAATAGGCTGTGGGGCGTTTTCGACCTCGCTACGATTGACTGCTACCATCCTCACGACGGGCATCACATCTCCACCACCTACCCTCCTTTGAATCGGCGGTTCTGTTGTTGATCTCGATGACACTAGAATGTGTTGTGTGTTTATTTTTACATTTTTTTTTATTATTACTTATTTTTTTACGAGTGTATGTTTGTGTACATTTTGACTTCAAGAGCTGCAAACCTAATCAGCCAAATGTTTTTCGAATGCTTGTTGACGATTTACCTTTAACTTCATCAAATATAATTACACTGGTTTCCTTATGGGGCAGGCAGAGAGTTATATGTACCTGTTCAATAGTTTGTCGATGATGGCACGTTATGTAATAAGGAGAAGGCTTATATTTGTTCCTGTGACACACGAGGTTGTGAGTGCTGCGTGGTCTCCTATACATGAAGTAATAGGTACATCGCCATTTTCAACACTCCAGACTTCTGCTATTTTGTAATGGACATCCGGGTATTTCATTGTTTAAAAACAGCGAATAGCCGAATTACGCGACTAGACATCGCTTGTGCTCGCATGGTGATTAGACGGTAGTTTCTGTAATATTACTACTACACTAACTTCGTTGAGGTTTACTATGCAGGTAAACAACATTCAATTTATATTTTATGGTTATATATGACCATTAACTATCGTGCCCTTAAATATGTACAGTATTTTGCCTATCAACCTGTATATTAAATAGGTAAATATCGAGCATCTTAATATGCTCTTGCATATCTATTAAGTAGTTTATTAAAATTCATATGTTTGTTAGCCGGCAAATATTTTGTACTTACTAGCAAATGAAGCTAATTCCTTTTGAGCGTAATGATATCCGACTGAAATGCCGTATATCATCAGAATAAGGAGTGTAAACATTAGGAACATCAACATAAAAGCACAACACGCCCACGTTAGAACTCTGAAATTGAATGAATGAATTATACAACCATTATTAAAAAAAATAGTACATCGACTCATGAGCTCACAGATGGAGTTTTAATTCTGCGTTGTCAATTCTGTGGGCATTGGTCAGACCATGATAAGTGCTCTTTTTGCTAAACAATGTTAATAATACAATTAGCATTGCGAAAATCGGATCGTTTGATCAGATAGACATATCTCCATCAACACTGTACTCTTCTGCAGTCTATGAACATTTCAAGGTAAGATAAAAAGCAGAATATTACATTTTATCATAATAATACATATGCATTGTGCATAATACATGTAAAATTATTTTTTTGAATTATAACTTTCTGATCTAAGGCCACAGAATTTATTTATATGTCTTTGTTGAGAGTGGTATCGGTACGGAAAAACGTTAACTGGTAGCTCGATCGAAATATCCTATCCTGGCGCGCGTCGTATATATATGCTCTATAATACGAAAACAAAGGAGTTAAAACAGATACTACAATAGGTAATACCTAGTCGGAAAAGTTTTGTGACGTCTTGCCTAACTTGGCCTACTATTAAAAAGGAAAATAACATACTGCTCATTGTTGTAATAGCAATAGTCACTTATTTTTCAATTCAGTTTTTATTTTATTAATATTATAAGATAGCGAATGAACGCGAATAGGTGGTGGTTTTGCTATCTATCAGGAGAGTCTTCTATTTGGCTCTCCTGGTGGAAAGCGAAACCATCGCCTATAGACGCCAGGTGCGTTGCTATTAGTGTGGTGGGATTGCATTGTCACATGAATAAGTATATCGGCTACCTTACCCTAAAAACTGAAACACGACAATGATAAGCATTGACGCTATTGCAGCAGGAATACGTAAAGCAGTGGTATATATAACCGGACGAGAAGTTGTGGAAATACTTACTATTTCACGATTAATGTGACACGTATACTCAATCGGTCGTTTTTTACGAATATTCTGACAGAACGACAGTTGGTCTTTTCTACAACGGGAGCCCGTTGTAGAAAGTCAAAAACCATGCCATACATCATGATTATATTGCGCTATATATTGTTAACACGTCGAATCGCGGTCTACGCAAGTTTCAGCCAGCACTGTTTCAGAATACTATATTTCGGGAAAATGAAATTAATGCAGGAGTTCTAGGAGCAAAATAATAAACGTACACATGTTAATTGCTCGCTTGTTCGAGGTATTATACAACACAAGTAAATACTATAGTCACTACACTATGCTATTTTTTATGCGGAAAAAACTCATTACTATGCTGGAATTCATCATCTTTAATTACGCAGAGGACTGTGGGTTGTAGCTAGTTTTAAACAAACGTTAATGGTAATAAAGAATAACGTTGGTAGAATTTAGCTCGAGCAACTCTGTCTAAGCTATCGCTAGGGCTCAGACTCGATTCCCGATAGGGACTAAAGCAGGCTGTAAACGTTCAAACATGTTTGTCAAACTGTACTTTTTCAAACATCAGCGCACACCTCGCGCACACGTACCAACAAGTTTGTCAAACAAGACTTCACTTTCAAAGCAGTTTTCGCCGTAAAGTGACCTTCCGAAGCTCAGATGAGTAACAACTGACATGTCTCAGCGGCGGTCTCGCCAAAATGGCAAGTTTGTTTGGCAAACATGACTGTACACCTTCAAACACATATGACAAACACGCCGTTAATCAAATCTTTCAAACATACAGCCAAACACGTAGTTTGCTTGACAAACACGTCAAAAATGACCATAGACTATCAAATAATTTGGCAAACACGTAAAATTTGACAAATTGTTTGGGCGTTTACAGCCCGCTTAACATTTAGGTATGTGATGAGCCTAGATGTTTGTATTCAGGGTTTGGGTGATTAAATACATTCCAGTATTAATATATTATGTACTTCTACGTATAAGTATCGTTGATGATACTATATCACAATCAAACAATTTCCTAACTTTAAAATCATTTCTTTTAACTTCTACGGCGATATTTATTTTTATTACAGAACATACCTTTCCACACAAAATATCAACGAACAAAATATAGATTGCACCAAGCCCATTGTTTCTCATTAAATTTCCTGAAATATAAAAATTGATTAATAAATGAAAATTCAACCAGAATTTAAATAGAGTGGATACTGCACTTATTGACAACGAATACCTACCTATGTCCTATGTGATAAGTTCCGAGTGACTTTAAAGATAAAATTATCCACAGTCTCGCTCAACAACGAGTCTCACTGGTATAAGACTAATTGATTTGCGTTCTCGTGAAGTTTCATCTGACGTGTATTGTCGGTCTTTCACCCTGCCCAATTTTCTTCATAAAGGCTGTAACAATATATTCACTTTACAGTACACCACTCATTCGCATCGCGCCTTACATGGTGCATATGATTCGCCGAATCGAGCCCCCCAAACAATAATTTTGGATCCGCCGCTGAATGTAGGTAGTAGTCTTTATATCAGTAAGTAGAAGAAGTGGCAGAACTAGAACTTTTGATTGGGGGAGGGGAGGGGGGGAGGGGAAGGTGGAGGGGGCATACAAACATTCTGGTTCCGTCACTGAATATAGGGAACAGGTACATTACTGTTATTTTCTATTCTTATATCACTCAATAGATATATAAAATATTAAATAATTACCCATTTCATTATAATAATACTAAAACGACTAACTATTCAAAATTATAAAATTGCTTGTGTTGATCTGGATCCAAGAATAGATTAACTGCGTTTTTGCTAGGCATCTCGTAAAATAGCGAGAAAATCTAATACTTGTCATCGTGACTACTAACTAAGGTAGGTTTCTGCAACATCTCCAAGTTTTGGCACCACTGCCTTATTTACTTATGCCTGCCACAATAGTGTCGGTGCTTGTCGCTCTCATGTTCCGGTTTGGAGTATAGGTGGCCGGTTTACTTATGCATTTGGCATCCCATGTTGCTATACGGATAGCATCGCACCATTAAATACTTAAGTCTCTATATGCGATTGTTGTCTCATTCTATCCGGAGATGAGATGATGATGAGGACCATCAGCATGCTGTAGTGGGATTAACCCCGAAATTACTCAGTCTTTTTGCTAGTTATATGAGACATCGGCAGTAATACGTATAATTTAATAACTGTCAATTTAAACCGTATTATGTTAGGTCTGGAGCAAGTCAGAGTAGCAATTTGGTGCCATCTCGAGCTTATCATAATGATAAATGATCTACCAGAAGAGGTCAGACATTCTTCATGTTTGTTATTTGCGGATGACTTGAAGTTCCTGCATAATGTTAAAGAGGAATTAGGCTGCAGACGTTTACAGGATGATATTAATAGAATAGAGAAGTTGAGTCACAGAAATATGTTTAAAGTTCAATGTCCAAAAATGCTCTATTAAGACATTTTCTCGCGCGCGTGCACCACTACTTTATGAGTATAAAATAAACACCATCAAGCTGCAACGAGTGACACAAGTTCGAGACCTCGGTGTCATCTTTACTCCAAATTTAATATTCCGTGAATACATAGCTAAAATTTGTAGAAAAGCGTATAGAAATTTAAGGATTTGTTCTGAGGCAATCGCGCGAGTTCACCAACATAACTATCAAAGTCATGTACGACGCACTTGTAAGAAGTCACCTAGAGTAATATAATGCAGTTGTATGGGCTCCTTATGAACATAAAAAAGTATAGAGTTATGTTGAAGCGCGTCCAAAACAAATTCATGAGGCACTTGTACGCGAAATTATATGCTATCTATCCTTTTTACTCTCTAATGAGGGGTTACCCTTTTTGTGTTAGGAATGGTGGGATACAATAAACTAAGAGTGCGAGTGCGAGTTATTTATAAAATATGAATCTTATTGTAAGTTTTTTTATTAGTATGTTGTAATCTAGTATGTACGAGTATATCCATTCTTAAATGCAACCCTGTCGAATTGGAAAATGTTCTGTAATGATAGGTGTGTAAGAAATAAATAAATAAATGAAAATGTGCATACATCTGCTATGAAATAAATAAAAAATAAAAACCACCTTTTACTTTTCTATAAATTTATTCTTACAGCTCTATGGGTAGAGATAATAGGTAGATACAGCGCTGACTGGAGAGAGAGAGAGAGAGGGTTTGTCCACAAGAGGTGCTAAATTGTCAATTCAAAGAAATAGTTTAGGGCGAATTATAAAACGTTCATAGCGCCTTTACAGAAGTGCTAGACTTCGTGCGGTAAAGTGAAGGTAGGAAGAATAAGGTGAAATGCAATTCATGTGCAAATGTCGAATATAGGGCGTTGAAAAACAATCTGGTTTTTCCTAATGAAGAGCTAGTGTGAGAACTGAATAGGTACCTAGGTAATTAGTATAACAATATATTTTCGGAGTTCCTCCAGATCGAGATTTAGGTACTCCAGGGTTAGCGGGGGATTCGATATGCAAAATGAAACTCTTAATACTAGTAATAGCGATATGAACTGCCTAAAAATTACTTACCCCCAACATAAAAAATAATGCCACAAATACTGCTATTTTACAACATATAGATATCTGTACAATGTAAAAGAAAATATAAAATCATATAAAAGTAAAATACAATACTGTTCACTTCATTATACGTCGTGACCAGAGTATACAATACTACGTAGTCGTGACATATGAGTCAAACCAAAGTCAAACAGAATATTTTTCTTATGTAAAAGAAGAAAAAGTTTATAATGAGAAGCTGTTTTGTTGAAACATCAAATGCTAAACCTATATAAACTTTGGGTTCTGAACCGTGCACTCCGCCTATGTCGTGGTACGCTTCGGAACGATTTTGAAGCGCGTGTGAACATTCCGGGCAGAATGTAACTTCCTTGGTTTTCTCTAATTCCCTTGGTTATTTCATATCTAGTAGTAGTTTCTTTCATCTAAGGGCCACAGCGCGCTGTGGCGCTGCAGCGCCACGCTGCAACGTCAACACAGGAGGTAAGGGTAGGTAAGTCTGTTTATAGTAAGTAGGGAAATAATCTACAAATAAATATCCTTTTTAACAAAAAAAACGACAAGAAGTTATGTGTGGTTATACATATTTTATTGCAGTACTAGCGACCTGTCCGCGGTTTCACCCGCGTAGCTTTTGTTCCCGTGAGAACATCGGAAAGGTTTGTATACTAAAACCTTCCTCAAGAATCAATCTATCTATTAAAAAGCCGCGTCAAAATCCGTTGCGTAGTTTTAAAGATTTAAGCATACATAGGGACAGACAGAGAAAGCGACTTTGTTTTATACTATGTAATGAAGTGAACAATCAATCATGCGCTGTTTTCGTACTCTTTTGGGTAGATTTCCTTTTCAAAAATTATTCGAGACAACCTTCGGGGTATATTCTATTCATTAAAAGAATTATCAAAACCGAATCCCTCTGTAAAAAGTTCTGTATGATCCATACATTAAAATCAATGAGTGAGCAATCATCCCTTATTTACATACCTTTATGGTTGGAATTAAAAAGTAAATAAATGGGGCCAACCTTGGGGTAAACACATTCCAATTAAAATAGAATTATCAAAGTCGGACTACTCTGTAAAAAGTTATGCGTGGTTCAACAAACATAAAAATATACTCGTCGAATTGAGAACTTTCTTCGTTGATCGAAAGCCAAATGACTTCAAATGGATTAAAATCCATTTTCAAACAAAACTTGCGTGAATTACTTGGATTATATTGATTTCATAGGCCTCATAAATAAAAATATCTTCATGCTCGTATCCCCAAAGTTGTAGGTAGAGGATTAGCCAAAGATACTTAATCCCACAATGTGGCAAGCCTATCGCCAACCGAGCACTTTTCCAATACCGGGCAAAGTTGTTTATATCAGAAAAAAAAACACATTCTTAATTTGCTCGACCTGGGAATATATATATATATATATATATATATATATATATATATATATATATATATATACATATATATATTCTTCTCTAGCTGGGCAGCTAGCAAGAGGCGAATGTCGCTCGCCACAGCGTGGTGACAAAGGCTACACAATTACCATCGTTCGGACCCACTGCTGGATATTTATATATAAAATAAATTATGATACAACGGTGTAGGGTTACTTTTAGTCCGGCCAAAATTTCGGAGGCTGTTCAGAATCGATTTCCCCGTGTTAGTCCCGGGCTCCTTTGAAAAATAGCCAACTGCCATTCTGTCAGGCAGGTCGTCAAAGGCGACCGATTGGCTATACGATTCACTGCCATCGTGGCTACTAGGCAGTAGAGTTTTGCATTGTCTCGCCCGGGTCTAGTACCACCACCTTACCTATTCCTGCCGCAATAGCGTCAGTAATTGTACTGTCGTGATCTGGTTTGGAGGATAAGGTAGCCGGTAAACTTATACGTGTGGCATTAGACCTCGCCACAAGATAGTAACGCACCGTTAACACCTTTGGTAGGCGATGGTCGACTCTTCGGGCTAAATGTACTTAGAGCGACAGATTACATAATAGTTACTATCATATACATAATTCTATCGTAATTATAGGTAAATGTAAAATGACACACTGACAGCTTTACAGAGTTCATTCACAAGTAAATCCATGTAGTACTTTTTGAGTTTACCCCGGACATACATACAGACAAACAGACAAAAATTCTAAAAACTCTATTTTTGGCTTCGATGTCGATTGTAGATCACGCCCCACGTATTCTTTTAAAAAAATATTTAATGTACAGTACCCGGCGATAAATATTGCACATCGACCTTTGGAAAGAGACAATCGGCTAATTTCGGCTTCGTAGAGCGTTATCTCTGTCGCACAAAATACAAACAGTCCGGTACCTATTAGGAGCTGTTAAAACAAGTATGATTTGCTTCTTTTGATATTTTTATTCTTTGTATAAAATACACTAATTTTTCTATAAGTGATGGCTTTAGGTTGGGGTAAAATAAAATAAAAAAACATTTTTACATTATGTTTACGTATTTAATTATTTTGGAACATTACAGCTTTAGTGTACATAATAAACACCATTATACCTGAACTGAAAGGCTATGTAGCCTCTAGAAATGTGGGTATGAACTTAACTACAGTAAAAACATTATTGACTGAAAAAGTAAACATGATCGGCGCTGAAGAGTGGAAAAAGGTTTGCGATCATGCAATCAAATGTGAGAATGAATATAGAAGCATTCAACACAGTTTAGACAATTACACTGATAGATTAGTAATAAATACGGCTGATAGTGACAGTGATATTGACCTCTTTGAGAGCACAGATAGTGAAATGGAAGTAATTGAGAATTAGAATTATTATTATTTTTATTGCAATGTCTCATTTTAGCAATAGGTATAATGGTGTTTATTATGTACACTAAAGCTGTAATGTTCCAAAATAATTAAATACGTAAACATAATGTAAAAATGTTTTTTTATTTTATTTTACCCCAACCTAAAGCCATCACTTATAGAAAAATTAGTGTATTTTATACAAAGAATAAAAATATCAAAAGAAGCAAATCATACTTGTTTTAACAGCTCCTAATAGGTACCGGACTGTTTGTATTTTGTGCGACAGAGATAACGCTCTACGAAGCCGAAATTATCCGATTGTCTCTTTCCAAAGTTCGATGTGCAATATTTATCGCCGGGTACTGTACAGTTTTGACTTTTCTACGATTTTATTAAATGTATAGATAATCTTGTAATAATTTTACATTAATAATTAAAACGCACTCTCAATTCCGCATTTAGTACCTAATTTTAATATTTGGCTGGACATTTAAAAGTAACCTTGTATAATCATTGTTTTACCGGTGCCAAATGTTAAAATGTGCTAAAGGGATTTGAAGGCTCTTACACAGATATAAGTTTCAAATTCATCCGTCGAGGAAGCGGGTATTTGCACTTCACTTCCATGACTCCACAACAAAATATGGAAATTAAATTACTAATATCGGACTTCTCAAACAAACAAAAAAAAAACTCAATTCAACAATACACAATTTTATTTAAACATTTTGTATAAAAACTAATTAAAAGTAACAACAGTCTAATAATTGTTTTTAAGGCACAACCTATAAAAATATCAAAATTGTTAATTATTTATACTATTAAACGAATTTCACAACAATTTATATCAAAACTATAACTATTAATATTGCTTAGTTTTTATAATAATTATTTTTAAATATAACGTGACATTTTTTAATATTGTTTATACAGATTTTCTGGTAAAAGATTGTACATATTGAAGAACACGATAATAATAAATGATTATAATAAATGAAAATATGTAACCAATAAAATTGTAACAAAAATAGATTGTTGCTTGATTCAACCAAATTATTGTAGGTATTTATTATTCATTTTCATTTCATTTCATTATAATTATTATTAATTAAAAAATTTCATTATAATTATTATTCAGAAAAAAACAGTCATTGCGCGGGCGACTAGTGTTGGCTTTAGTATCAAGTAAAAAGTTTTGCTTTTGCAAAACTTATTAAGTTTTATTTTCGTATGCGTAAAAACACACAGTGATATTTAACGCGTGACTGTCGCAAGGTAATTACGTTATTAATGTTTATATAAATAGAACTGTAATGCGTTTGCGATGCGTTATATTCACTTAAGACGTGTATGAAGTGTAGACGTACAGACTACATACATAAAATGAGTTTAAATATTATATCCTGTCATTTTTAAATATATGGCATCCATATATTATGTAAAAATAAGATATTTCTTAAGTTATAACAAAAGTAGCAGTCAAAAATTATAAAAGATCGTGTTGTACTTAAAATAGTTTCAATACGAGAGATGAACACATTTCTTATATTAATAAATTGCATGCCTATGACACATAAGATACAAGGAAACAATACATAACTGATTTTAGTTCCCCAATACCCTGTTAGTTCCAAGACTTTTTTATTTGTTATCTGTTTGTGTGAATCGATTTTGATTTGATTTTTATTATTAAAAATGTTAAGCAAATAGAATAACTATTTGCAGAGAGAGTAATGTGTAGAACATTAACTCTCTCTGCAAATAGTTATTCTATTTGCTGTACTAGAAAATCTATGCTAAGTAGAAGTTGTGTTCCATTTCGATTATACTCGATGCAGCGCTGAAATAATAATAAATCGTCCCACCAAACTCAAAATTAAAGAGCGCTGCAACGTATAATAGAGTATAATATAATATATTCATAAACAAAAAGTCATAACCGCCGTGAATTTCTTGGCGCTTACGCGTTCCATTCAACGAGCTCTGACATAGGTGCAGTTCACGGACAGCACTTTAATGGAACACAAGTGGCGTGGCGCATGTCTAGTCTTACACGTTAGTACATAGAATTCTTTGACGATTTGTCAATTTTTATCAATATTAGTTCAACTAACCAGATATTCATTTAAATCAAAAGAAAGCAACCTATTTATTCTATGGTAACGGAAGAACACTTATGCTCAAATGCTGCTGCTCAAATAGTTCAATGAATATAATTTGTATTTTTGTGATTTACTTTTCTTTTTTCTAAATAGAAATATTAGGAGGACCACTTTATGTTTAGTGGTCACCGTTGCTCGTGGACATGAAAGGTTAACTGCTAATATAATACCAATTATTAAAAAATAATGAATGAGTCTCGTAAAAAACTTCTACAAATGAAACTCTCAGGGAAAACTGCCTAAGGAAGGTCGTACCAAAGTCTTACCGTAGGTAGGAACTTTACAAATGGACAATGTAATTAACTGCGATTTTAGTAGAAAAAATAATCTATTCCTATAACATTTTTACAAAAATAACACCTAAGCATACTTCGGCAAAATTTTAGTAAATTTAATTACTTCTTATACTTTTAGAAGAAAATTATACTATCTTGGCTACACTCACACAAGTTGGCCAATCGAACATATTAAAGTTTAATGAAATAAATTAAAAAATATTTTAAATTTCTCAAAATATGACGTTAATGCTTAGATTATGCGATGCCAGGAAATGAAATCTGCGCTATTTTATTACATAAAAGTATTTAAAATGCGTTTCATCTTGGCACCTCGCGCTATTGACGACCGCGACCACGACCAGTAGCTGTAAACACCAGATTATATTGACTGTATATGTTCATGCATATTTTATATGTATTTATTTATATATGTATACGTATATATATGTATATATTAGAAAATAGATTAATCTGCCCGTATTAGCAACTTAGAAAATAGTGTTCATTTTCTTTGTTTAATTGTAAAATTATGTACCTATTTCCTTAGCACTTTTCTTATGCACTGCCCGTTACAAGTTTACTACAAATGAAGGTTAACTGGAAGATAATGTCCATAGACGTTAAGTTCGCCTGTTGTATAGTTTGTGCAATAAAGAGTTTTAATCCATACTAATATTATAAATGCGAAAGTAACTCTGTCTGTCTGTCTGTCTGTTACGCTTTCACGGCCAAACCACTGAACCGATTTGGATAAAATTTGGTACAAATATAGTTTGAGACCCAAGAAAGGACATAGGATAGTTCTTATCCCGGAAATCCCACGAGAACGGGAACTATGCGGGTTTTATTTTAGAATTTTTTCCACACGAACGAAGTCGCGGGCACAGCTAGTAAATAATAAATAAATAAATAAACGTCGCGCATTTAGGTATAGTTTGCTATGAACACTCGCGCACTAAGTCTGCGACCTCAAATGTGGCCCTGTCGCGGCCAGCCAGTCTCAGCGTCATTCGGACAGTTTATGAGTGAACATGCTTCGGATCGTTCCGCAACTTATTTCGTCTTTTCCACATCAAGTACAGGCTCACAATTTCTATGTCCATTCTGTTTGAGCTGAGAACAACAATTTCAGCAGCTTGACAAAGACCGCTTTACGAGTTAGTCGCCAGTCATGGTCGTGGCCGTCTAGTGTGCGAGGTGCCTTACAGTTCCTATCTATGGCAGCAATTCAAATACCGCGGTTACGTGGTGCGTATCGTCCAATCACAGCGACATCGGGTTGCAATGCCAATGCGTGTCAATACATAGACAGACAGGGGAGCCAACATGACGACATAGAAACTATTTGATAAAACGCATTTAGATATGTGCGTGCGCCGACTACGCATGCGAAGTCGGCGCCATCTTGGGCCTAATTGTGGTAATTTAATTAAAAAGAGGCAGAATGCCTAAAGCTTTGATGGTTCGTAGCTATACTTAAGTAGTTTCAATCGTACAATTTTAAAGCTAGTACACCTATTCTAATTGGAATGTTTTAATATTTTTTCAAACGACAAAGGTTACAAATTGCACCAGATTCAAGTTTTGATTCATATGGTAAATTGTATGTCCCAAATGACTAGTTTACAACGATTTACTGTCTTCTGAGGTTGTGTGTCTCGTCATTGGTTGTTAGCACGTACTGTAATCCCCGAAACTAACACTGACTGTAAACCCAGAAACTGACACTGGCCGACTGAAAACCCTAGAATGTTTATTTAATATTAGAAGTCACGAGAACGTAAGAAAATATTATATAGCATATTAGAGTAAGTAATGTAAGTTTCACTGAATTGAGCAACTTAAATATTTGTTAATGGAAATATCCATTACGTTTTCAATAAATACAAGATAAATACATACATATACATATATATATATATATATATATATATATATATATATATATATATATATATATATATATATATATATATATATATATATATATATATATAAATCGATCAGCAGCTTTATATGCTGCGCAGATAAAGAAACGATCTGCAAATGGAGGCGGGTATTTAGAATTAGTAGCGTCAGAAAAACTGGTTGTCAAGTCTCAAAAGTGGAAAGTAAATTCGTTTGGAAATAGGTAAGTGTATTAACGGCTGTTAAGTTTGATCAAATAAAATGGTGTATCTGTTATTGTAAGAACCGTCAGCATATAAATAATGTAATCAGATTGAATGCTAATCGAGACTATTTTTTGTCCTCAGTACGAAGCTATCCGAAGAGTATAGGTAGAGCGAATATCTGAGCGAGATAGCATGAGATCGGCCGCCATTTACAGATTATTTCTTTACTTGCACGAATTTGCTTTTATTATATTGTAATAATAATATTTTACTACATTATTATTAATGATATAAAAACGATACGAAGTATCATTATATATATTTTCACAAAGACAGACTACTGCATTAGTTCAATAATAAGAAAAATTTAAATACTGCGTCAAAATTTTATGTTTAATAAAATATATATAATTTCAAATAATTTTTAAAAAGTGTCAAGGGTACAGTGCGTGTCAGATTCTAATAAATAATATACGAACAAAATAAATATTATTTTTAAACAGTGAAACATTATTTTTAAACAGTGGTACGTTAATATCCACAATATCTGTGTAAGCTTCGGTGGTACGTACTTGTAAGATACGGATTCGATCCAATCACAAATCAAATATCTAGTTAGATGACGTCTTTTAGCTTAACATTAAAGTTTCTTAGTTGTAACAATCGTTTTATTTAATAAAATTTTTCTTAAATGCCGAATTTATGAGACTTCTTTTTTAAACTCTAATAAAGTCTAAAAATATTCACTCTATTAGACTGCGGATTTTCAGACTCTAACGGAGAATTTATGCCTTATTGTTTTAGTTTTAGTTTGAATTATATATTAATATATTAATTTTCATTGCCTCGGCTAATTTGTTGTTGAGTTTTTCCAACTCAATATGTCACAATATGACACATTTGTAAATTTCGTTTGATAACTGAGTGCTAAGTGTGAGTTTTTCTTCTCGCATTCGATCGTGAGCGCGTTTCCAGTTTACTAGGAATTTGTATGTGATTTGTACAGCGCCACCTAGTGGTAAACTGGTTTCTCACGTTTACCACTAGGTGGCGCTGTACAAATCGCATACAAATTCCTAGTAAACTCCAAACGCGCTCACGATCGAATGCGAGAAGAAAAACTCACACTTAGGACTCTGACTGCAATGATATTAAAGCGCAGACAATGTCAAATAGTTTTAAAAGAAACTCTTTCTTTTCCTCCAGGCATGTGAAGTGCATTTATTGGCGTCATCAAACTAGATATTAGATTTGTAGATCGAATCATAGTTTGCGAGTTTAATTGTGAGATTGTGCTGGAGACACGGTGGAAAGATTTAGTTTATAGTTTTATGGTACTATAGGTATTATTTTTAGGATTCGTTAAGATTGAGGGAAACGGTTGAGTTATTTTTATTTGTAAGATTTGGTTGGTCGAATGAGACAGTATTATGCAGCGCAGCTGATCTTTCATCTTTCTTCGGTGATGTTTTGGATTGTTTTAGTTCTATTTTCCAGCCATTGCATAGTCCTGAAATTCCAAGCAGAGACTATTAGTGACCAGCGCCTGTACCTATATAAGAGATCACATGAGAAGATTGTTTAAATGTTACTTTGATTTTAGCTTTTTGGCATTTTTATTTGAAGAAAATAAAGAGGTCGAAATCAAAACCACTTGCGGCAGAAAGAGTTTTGTAACATCTCGTCTAGGTCGGTGCTATCTAATCCCGTCACAAATGTTCTAGTTTAATGGGTAAGGTAACTAGTTACTTGCAAACGAGAGTTTGATTTTAGCCACATATTTACAAACATGCCATTGAGACGGTTATCATTTACCACAAAATGTTTCTCTTCTTTCGCTAAGTTCGTCCTATTAATTTCCTATCTGTTATCTGTTCGTTTGTAACGTTTAAATTAAAAATAGAAAAACCAAGACTATGCCATTATTGGAAAGCAAATAAAAGTAGATTCTAAAAAAATTGCAGTTGCGGAGCTAACACATATACTGTTTTTTAAAGTTTTGTTTCAAATATTGTTTGCGTCGTACAGATATTAGTATCGTGCGGCGTACAATAAAGTCTGTCGTCAAGGCAGGTTAGTTTATTGGAACTAGCTTCAACTGCCTGAGCTGCAGTACTGACCTCACCGCGCCACGTGTAGCGCGTCCCACAGCACAACGTCGGCCAGCGCGGCGTGCAGGCTGAGCTGCAGTACTGACCTCACCGCGCCACGTGTAGCGCGTCCCACAGCACAACGTCGGCCAGCGCGGCGTGCAGGCTGAGCTGCAGTACTGACCTCACCGCGCCGCGTGTAGCGCGTCCCACAGCACAACGTCGGCCAGCGCGGCGTGCAGGCTGAGCTGCAGTACTGACCTCACCGCGCCACGTGTAGCGCGTCCCATAGTACAACGTCGGCCAGCGCGGCGTGCAGGCTGAGCTGCAGTACTGACCTCACCGCGCCGCGTGTAGCGCGTCCCACAGCACAACCTCGGCCAGCGCGGCGTGCAGGCTAAGCTGCAGTACTGACCTCACCGCGCCGCGTGTAGCGCGTCCCACAGTACAACGTCGGCCAGCGCGGCGTGCAGGCTGAGCTGCAGTACTGACCTCACCGCGCCGCGTGTAGCGCGTCCCACAGCACAACGTCGGCCAGCGCGGCGTGCAGGCTGAGCTGCAGTACTGACCTCACCGCGCCGCGTGTAGCGCGTCCCACAGTACAACGTCGGCCAGCGCGGCGTGCAGGCTGAGCTGCAGTACTGACCTCACCGCGCCGCGTGTAACGCGTCCCACAGCACAACCTCGGCCAGCGCGGCGTGCAGGCTAAGCTGCAGTACTGACCTCACCGCGCCGCGTGTAGCGCGTCCCACAGTACAACGTCGGCCAGCGCGGCGTGCAGGCTGAGCTGCAGTACTGACCTCACCACGCCGCGTGTAGCGCGTCCCACAGCACAACGTCGGCCAGCGCGGCGTGCAGGCTGAGCTGCAGTACTGACCTCACCGCGCCGCGTGTAGCGCGTCCCACAGTACAACGTCGGCCAGCGCGGCGTGCAGGCTGAGCTGCAGTACTGACCTCACCACGCCGCGTGTAGCGCGTCCCCAGCACAACGTCGGCCAGCGCGGCGTGCAGGCTGAGCTGCAGTACTGACCTCACCGCGCCGCGTGTAGCGCGTCCCACAGCACAACGTCGGCCAGCGCGGCGTGCAGGCTGAGCTGCAGTACTGACCTCACCGCGCCGCGTGTAGCGCGTCCCACAGCACAACGTCGGCCAGCGCGGCGTGCAGGCTGAGCTGCAGTACTGACCTCACCGCGCCGCGTGTAGCGCGTCCCACAGTACAACGTCGGCCAGCGCGGCGTGCAGGCTGAGCTGCAGTACTGACCTCACCGCGCCGCGTGTAGCGCGTCCCACAGTACAACGTCGGCCAGCGCGGCGTGCAGGCTGAGCTGCAGTACTGACCTCACCGCGCCGCGTGTAGCGCGTCCCACAGTACAACGTCGGCCAGCGCGGCGTGCAGGCTGAGCTGCAGTACTGACCTCACCGCGCCGCGTGTAGCGCGTCCCACAGTACAACGTCGGCCAGCGCGGCGTGCAGGCTGAGCTGCAGTACTGACCTCACCGCGCCGCGTGTAGCGCGTCCCACAGTACAACGTCGGCCAGCGCGGCGTGCAGGCTGAGCTGCAGTACTGACCTCACCGCGCCGCGTGTAGCGCGTCCCACAGTACAACGTCGGCCAGCGCGGCGTGCAGGCTGAGCTGCAGTACTGACCTCACCGCGCCGCGTGTAGCGCGTCCCACAGTACAACGTCGGCCAGCGCGGCGTGCAGGCTGAGCTGCAGTACTGACCTCACCGCGCCGCGTGTAGCGCGTCCCACAGTACAACGTCGGCCAGCGCGGCGTGCAGGCTGAGCTGCAGCTGCGCGGCCAGGGCGGGCGCGGCCGCTAACGCGGCTCCCCGCGTCCAGGCCCGCACTCGCGCTCCGGCACCGCTCAGTGCCCCTAGACCACACACGTGGAGGTCCATTCCCCTGTTTATACAACATACACACAGATTTATAATTATTATATCTACGGTCGGTCGGTGAAATTTTTGTATTATATAATGCCAAGATTATAAAGTTATACAGTATATCTTGTAATGTTAGGAAATTGTGTGTGCACTGTTAGGGCATTTCGATATGAAGATTCGCTATTCAGAACGGCAAATGTATGTCCTTCTGCATGTTGTAATTTTTCCGACGTTGGGACTTGAGGACCCATCGCCCGCTGGTGGGATTCTTTTCCCCTCCGCTGAGATCGTGATCATAGGTGATTTCAACGCCCACCATGTCGAATGGCTCGGTTCACGTACCACCGATCATGCAGAGAGATCGGTTCACGATTTTGCCTTAGCGTATGGGCTAACACAGCTGGTTACTTCGCCTATGCGTGTTCCAGATGTGAGATTCTGCTGACCTCACACTCGAACATTTATCAGATTTTTATAGACGCTTCACTTGGTTCATCGGACCACTGCCTAATTCGGAGCAAAGCATCGGTTACGCGCTTATCACACTTCGTTCTTCAGGCTGTCGTCACGTTTGGCACTACAGGTCAACAGATTGAGACGGGATGCGGTTCATTGCATCCTACCCATGGGGGCGTGGGTGCTTCTCACTGGAAGATCCAGATTCGTTGCTGATGTGATGCTGCAGGGAATGGAACTTTACATTCCGTTTACTACTGTACCCGTTGGTGACAAGTCTCAGCCTTGGTTTGGCCGCCAATGCAAAACGGCTTCACGCCGAAAGCAGGAATGCTACCAGACCTGGGCGACGGCATCGGCATCGCAGGACGTAAATACCAGCACATACAGAAAGGAGTACAATCATGCCTTAAGGTCTCTTAATAGAATCATCGCTAAGCCAAAATCGGAGCACATTGGCAGAATTGGCGGAAGGATAGTTCGCTTTCCTTTGAGAACCCGTGCGTTCTGGTCTTTAGGCAAAGCTGTCCAAGGGAATTTTTGTCTGCCATCTTTCCACCTTTGCACAAAAATGATGGCTCTCTGGCCCCTTCTGCAAAAGAGAAGACGATTGATCTTTTGGGCTCACTTTTTGCAGCCAACTTTACTCTGGACGATCAAGAGAATGCACCACCTACCATCACGCAGTGTGACACTTTAATGCCGAAGGTAAAGCTCGTTCAAAGTGCAGTGCGCAAGGTACTTATTTCGTTAAACATCCATAAGTCTAATGGGCCTGATGGAATCTCTCATATTGTGCTCAGGATATTTGCTCGAGTTGGCACCGGTCTTAACGCGTCTGTTCCGACTCCTACTTCCTACTCACATGTCGTCGTACCCAAAACTTGGAAGACAGCTTTAGTCTCTAAAAATGCGATAGCTCGGTCCCATCCAACTACCGGCCTATAGGGATAACCTCCTTATTTTTCAAAATAATGGAGTCAATTATTGACTGCCAGCTTCTGATGTATCTAGAAGAGCACCAGCTGATTAGTGACCGTCAGTAGGGTTTTCGTCGCGGATGGTCAGCTGATGATATTCTGGTTTACTTGACACATCGGTGGACGGAGGCAGGGGAGAATAAGGGAGAGGCATTGGCAGTTAGTTTGGAAATAGCGAAGGTCTTCGATCGGATATGGCACAAAGCACTTCTCTCCAAGCTTCCATTCTATGGGCTACCTGGGATATTGTGCAATTGCATCACCAGATTTCTAACGGACAAGAGTATCAAGGTCGTTGTCGATTCTCTGACCTTAAGCTCGTCAATGCTGGTGTTCCTTAAGCAAACTTACCTTCGAAATTGAAAAACCACTCTCCGTAGCTTTGAAGTGGTGTCGATAAAATTTGGTCCAGTTTGACCCAAATACAACACAAGCTTTGCGCGTTTACCGCTACAAAATTACCCTCTGTCATATCTCCTTCTTTTAAAACTACTAACCTGAAAGCCTCAGCCAGTATTAGAATACTCGAGTTGACATAACTAGCGACGCTAAGTTCCGCAGTCACTTGGAAGGCAACGCTAAATTAGCCTATAAAAAGCTGGGAGTTCTCTGCAGGGCTAGGCTTACTAGTATTTCACACCGGTCCATCGATTACTGATTTATAAGGCGCAAATCCGGCCCCATATGGAGTACTGCTCTCATTTATGAGCGGGGCTCCTCAGTGCCAGCTTTTTCCTTTTGATCGCATTCAATGTAGAGTGGCTCGAATCGTCAATGACGAGACTATTTCAAATCGGCTTGATTCTTTGACATTACGTAGAGATGTGGCATTACTCTGCACTTTTTATCGGCTCTATCATGGGGAATGTTCCGAGGAATTCATTGGATTAATTCCTGCCGCCGAATTTTACCATCGGACATCGCAAAAAAATTCAAAGTTTTATTCTCACCATCTCGATGTCTGGAAATCTACAACCATGCGATTCTGAAGGCATTTTTGGCCTCACAATTCTCCTATGTGGAACTAGCTATCGGCAGAAATTTTCCCGAACGGATACGACTTAGGGACCTTTAAAAAAAGTGCCTACTCATTCTTATAGGCTGGCAACGCAAGTACAAGACCCCTGGTAGTATAGTTGACTATGGGTGGCGGTAATCACTTACCATCAGGTGAGCCTCCTGTCCGTTTGCCCATTTTCTATAAAAAGTGTGTGTGTGTGTAGTGGCTCACTCCATGCGGTGCACGCGCAGGTCGTCGAGCTGCGCGTAGGGCTCCCAGCGCGTGAGCCCCACGCTGAGCGCCAGGTGCAGCGCGTTGTCCGGCAGCGCCGCCACCACGCGCCCGCCGCAGCTCACGCCCATCGCGCGCATGCGGTACGACTCGTACCCGATCTGCGCAACACACTATAACACTCAATAATACCCTGAATCACGCATACACACAAACATACTTCGTTGTCCTCGTCGATGATGAGAAAAACCTCGTATATTGTAATTTTTATTAAAACTAGATTATATTCTACGTGGAAAAAAGCTCATATAGTCCAACTTGAACGTATATTTTACTGTTTCACAAATCACTTAAATTTAATATGATTTGAGAAACAGTACAAGTGTATTACACGTTAACAAAATTACAACTTGAACGCATCCCAATTTTATTACGCCATCTACGACTGTGAATGTAATACACCATCATACGGATAGCAACGTATTATTAACATATTTTGCATCTATAGACGCTGGTTGTCTCTTTTCATCAGTAGAGCTGTCTGATTGTTTGCTGTCTTATGATACATAAAAAACAAATTACCTGTAAATCCTTTATCTTCAAAGTAACATGGAAGCTTGTTTTCATTGGATCAGGCCGTGTAATACTAACGTCGTTTATTCGATTGATTGTAGCTAGGTTCTTCACCCACCCAGTATCTGTTTCAAATTTACCTATAAACGACATAGATCCTATCTGAAAAAGATTTATTTTATTAAACTTTAGTTACAAAAACACGTTATACTGGTTTCACTGTCCGAAAAGGGTATAATAGGTAGTATAATATATAGGTAGATAGTGAACATCATCAAAATTATAATAATGAAGTGGTACTAATTATAAAAATATTGTAGTATTTTGAATTATTTGTGTTTACCCTTCAATTTCGCTAAAATTTAGGGAATATTTTAAACCGAATACTCTATCGACTCAGCGTCCGCGAACCCGTTAATATCGATGTCGTAGACTCTGTCGACATTTCTTGTCCGGCATTTTGTGCGGCTATAGTAAAATTCGAAATATCATTGAAGATTAATTATTGTGATCGGCTAAAATGTATCTATCTATATACGCAAAATAATAGCACTTACATGCGTGACTGAAATAGGCTACCAATATATGTATACACACTGTATATTTTTTAATCGTTTAAAATTCGGTTTTGCGTGTAAACATGTCATCAGGACTTATAGCTAAACCATAAAATCATTTCATTAAATATATGGCAGTATTTGAGTATGTATTTTCATGTATCTATATCGTTGATTAACACAGTCTCAAATAAAGTATATAGCCTAGATCAACAGAGACGGTGTTACCAAACCGCATGAGACTGTAGAATTCTACCACCTTATGATAGTGACATAGAGAGAAACAATAAAAAAAGCTTTTGAATATCGTGTTTGGAGGGTAAAGTAGTGGGTAAACATTGTGAGATTGCAGCCACACGGATAGCAACGTATCATTAATAATCTTTGTTAACAATGATGACGATATTAACAATTATATTTCTTCGACTAGTATTGAGTAGTGTTCGTTTCTCTTGAAGATGCTTCAGTTGCGAAGTAAAACGTGCGTTGATTGCGTATACCGAGTGCTTTTTATTATACTGACATGGTAGAAAGTGTGGCAGACGGGGGTTGACAATTGTGCCCGTTGACAAAGACCCCAGGTCTTCTTTATTTTTCGGACTTTCGTTGATTTAACTCCATTTTTAACGTTTTTACCTTTCAGTGGCATTTTAGAGGTCGTATCTCCTCTGAACGTTGCAAAGTAAATTGATGTCAGTATTCACTTATGGATATACACAAAGTAATGCACGATTTTATAAACCATCTTAATCCAAATGCAATCACTTACATATACAGAGAAAATACAAAATTTATTTCTATTGCGCTTTAGGACAATATATTCTTGGCTGTTAGTCAACAGGGCTTAGATTTACAACTCTACAGGTTGTAAATTGGGTAAATTGGTGATACTAAAGGCTACATTTACCAAGTTTTAATGACTATGGTCTCGTATTTGCGATAACCATGATAAATAAAGTTATTTACTTTTCGGAGGTATATATTACAACCAGATTCTGGGATAAGAAAAAGCTAATAAAATAATTTAAAAAAATGCTCAACTCAGAAGTCGAAATCTGTCTTATATCTTGATAACTTATCATAAGACGGATTTCGACTTCGACGAACGACTTTCGATGAACAGCTTCTGACATGCAGTTGACATTACTCAAAACGTTTACCTTGTGCATAAAAGTAGCATGTAATGGAGGTAGTTCTAGAACTTCCCGACACGATTGCAGAATAGTTCTCCTCATGTTGATGAGAATCATATCAACGACTCTGTTTCCGTTCTGCGCTAAACTGTCCACCATAGAACTGAAAATAATTTAAGATAATTAAATATGGTATATACATAAAATATTCAAAGGTTGTAAATTGTTTGTATAATATAGATTAGCAAAACAGCACGGCGCTTTAAACAGAGCAGATGGAGTTTTTTAAAATTATTTTTTAAGACATTTATTAAACAGAAATTAACTGTGATCTCTCTAAATATTAATAATTTCATTTTATCCTTTTATTGAAAATAGACAATTTACCAAATTACCAAACACTATTTTTTAGTACTTTTAGAATTAGTATTGTCCAATTGTTTGAAGTATCAAATTTTTATTGGAACGAAGTTCCTTACGGCAGGCTTAGAGGGGATAGGGATTTTGCTGCGCGACCGAACTGAAAAAAAAATGTGATAGTAAAACCGTAAGAAAAATGCGTGGAATAAAAGCGTTAAATGAGACGTGCGCAGGCGCGACAGTTGCGTACTCGAGCGAGTAGTGTCGTTTAGCCAAAGGAAGTTCGTTCCTACCTGGTGTCCCGCGACACCACATCATTTTTTTTACTTTAATATTAAAAAACTTTTACGGATTGATAAAATGAATCATTTTAAGCCAGCTAATTTGAATGGATTCGCTACCACTGAATAACATTTCATTTTTAGAGTTTCGTAGCGGACAACAAATCCTAGCAGTTTTACCAAGTTGTCTAGGTATATGTCGCGTTGTTTATCCATTTCTGTTGCTTAGTTCATATACTTTTGGTACAAAAAAATCATTTTGTTTTTGGGATGGGTATTCAATATAAAGTCGGAAAATTAAGGTTCTTCACCTTGACTAAGTGGTGAAGTTCTGACGGCTGGGTTCGATAGATACCACCACTGTGTGACTGTGCTGGTCACTTTTGTGTTCCGGTTAAGACGGTAAATCTAAGCATGTGGAATTACATCTCGCCACACAAATGGCAACGCGCTATTATCATGTGTAGTGTGGATAAGCGATGGTTGCCTGTTTCCACCAGTAGACCTGCTTGTTTGCTATAAATTAAAATATACATTTTTTCTCATCTATCCTATGGCATCTTTGTCATTGTATAGTTCATTAAAAAATACTACATTTGTGTGTGATATCCATTTTTCGATTTCGGGATCCGTTTACGAAATATTGAGCTCCATATTGTGTTTTTAGAGTTAAGTGTCCCACAATAGTTCTGTTGTTTCTGGATATGTAGAAATATTAGAAAGTAGGATAGGTATATATACCTAACGAAGTTATAAGAATAAAACTATCACAGTTAGGTAAGCTAACAAGTTAACGAGAAACAGCCAATCATATAAAATGTATTTGGATAAGTAAAAAGGAAAAAATAATTGACTATTATTAAAGTAAAATCCTATGCAGCACGTGATTCGACACACATTTAGTAGAATTTTTATTTCAAGTGTACACGATAAAATTGCATTTATTTAAAAACAGTAAAAAAAAATTGCATTTATTTATTCGAGTCTAATGTATAAATATACGCAAAGGTCTGATTTGAAGTATTATTAGGATCTGAGTGCATTATGTTTATTCAATTAATTTTAAGGGAAAGATGGACGAATTCTGAAAACATCTAATTTTGAGTCCTGAAGGCAACAAAGTTGACGAAACGTAGGCGATAAAATAAAAAGTTTCACGTAAGTTACTTGTCCATTTTTACCTTAAAATTAATTGAGTATTATTAGGATAGGGTTAAGGGGGATTAGAGATCGGTTTTTCTGCGTTTAAATTATGGCAGATCATAAAGAACGTAGGTGTGTTTATTCCTCTGAACCCCAATGGAGCTAGGAGGACTCTATTACTTGCGTTTTGCTATTTGTCCACCCATTGGTCATATTAGACTATGAAAAGATACAGTAATAATGTTAAAACTTGAAATATTTAAATATATAATAGTTAAACTTAAAATGTAGGAAATAATAGTTAAACTTGAAATTTAGGAAGTGCGTATCGACTATAGTAAGACTGATATAACAATAAATAATACAATTATGTATAGTCTAAGATAAAATTAATGAGGTTTTCAATTATACACAGTAAGAAAGTTGTGATTTCGAAGGTTTTTGTTTTATCTTATTTTATTATTTAAACAATTTATTGCATGATGGTGGCGCGAAAGGCAAAACCTACAGCAGCTGCAGCGATACTGAGTGAAAGGCTTGGATAGTATAAAATGACAATGACAATACACGCAAATGTCCAAATGTTGTATCTACAGTGATGGTTAAGGCTTTGAAGAATAGACCATCAGCCATTCTGCCAGGCAGTCCGTAAGAGACGAACGATTGGCTATGCGAGCTCACTACCATCGTGGCTGCTAGGTGGTAGCGTTTTGCATTGTCTTGCTCGGGTCTGGTACCATCACTTTACCTATTCCCGCAATAACGTCAGCGCTTGTCAATGTCGTGTTCCGGTTTGGAAATTAATTAAGACCCTGCCACAAAGATAGCAACGCATCATTAACATCTTGGTATCTATAGGCCAGGGTTGTCTTTTTCCACTAGGTGACTCATCTGCTTGTTTATTATCTTATCATAGAAAAAAGATATGGAACTATTTATGAGGGAGTACGACTTTCACTTGTCCGATATTCATTTGGTAAATTGGAACAGCTGTCATTGAGAATAGAGCGTTAGGCTACACTTCACGATACCAATTACCAGGGCATTGATAACAATGTAACGGATCAATAGACGCGTTTGGAACCAGCGGAACGGAACACTAATATAGTGGAAAAAATGTTTTCGGTGAAATTGAAACGATCATTTTTATAACAAAACACTTGCACTTATTATTCGTACTCATGTAGCCAGTTTTTGCAATGTGCTTGAGTTAAAAGTAAGTAACACATGAACACAATTTTGAATTATGATCAGATTTAAAGAACTCATTTTTATAGTTTCTTTATTATGTTTTTCTTCTGTTTTTTTAGAATTGTCAGTTTTAAATGTTGGAATCCGTATCGATATTTTACTATATCCAAACTAACATTAAAAATATGAAACTCTGTCTGTTACCCTTTCACGACTAAACTCCTTAACTGACTTCGACAAAATTTGGCAAGAAGATAGTTTAAAATTATTCTTCTTTCATACAAAGTTTCATTTCCTATTTCAGGATGATCTCCTAAAATGATGAAAGTTTGTACGAAAGATTATATCGACGACATGTTACTCTACTCGCGGGCGAAGACGTGTTAAGCCACACACAACTCGCGACAGTATGAATTTGGTTGTGTATTGTATTTTATTAGTTTAATTTTTATTAAGTCCATACTAATATTATAAATGCGAAAGTAACTCTGTCTGTCTGTCTGTCTGTTACGCTTTCACGGCCAAACCACTGAACCGATTTGGATAAAATTTGGTACAAATATAGTTTGAGACCCGAGAAAGGACATAAGATAATTCTTATCCCGAAAATCCCACGGGAACGGGAACTATGCGGGTTTTTATTTTAGAAATTTTTCCACGCGAACGAAGTCGCGGGCACAGCTAGTTTTATATAACGTAGCGTTGGATCATAATTCGTGACTGGCTAAGATTAATTTAAAAATTCAAGAGCAGAGTAATTTCAAAGATTTGTTCACTTCTGTGTTTCCATGACTGCCTTGATGTTATTTTAAGAAAAAACGTAGGCCAACTTTTTACTAAATTTAAATAAAAAATTAGTGGTTTTTTGGAGCTAGACAAAGCAGTTAACCATGAATTGAAAACAAAGCGTCGGTTCAATAGTTACGTCTGTTGAAACCGACGACCTGAAACGGTGATAAAATGCGGCGCGTAGATGTGGAACAACTATTGAAAAACTAGTACAGTACTAAACGGTACTTCGTTTGCGATTTTTTTATATCATAGCATGCGAAAAGATGGCTTGTCTGATGGATCAGAGATAATTATCGTCTATAGACACTAAATATTTTAGTAGTGTGTTACCGTCTGTGTAACGAGTATGTAATGCCATATTCATACCTGTAGCTGTACCTTGTAGTGGTACAAGTACTAAAACTAGGCGAGAATATGCGAAATTCTACCATCTAGTAGTTACAATGATAATGTCAAGTTTGGTCATTTGTTCCTGTTTTAATCAAATCGCACAAAAAAGTGTTTATTCAAATTAACCAACCAATTAATTCCAGGCACATTCGACTAGTCATCACCTTTTTTTGAAAAAATTGAGTATATTTTCTTTTGTAAGGTTAAGAATTATGAACAAGATTAAAAATTAAGTATTATTTATACCATACTTACACATTTTTTGCATTATGTCTCATGAAATATAAATACCACATTTCTACACTTTTTTATCGTCGGCACTTGGTGAAACTCCATTTTAACACAATATTTGCTAGCATATAACACTTGTACCGTTTCACAATAAGTTAATTATATTTAATTTAACTTAAGTTAATAATTATTGTAAATACCCTGAGGATGCTTGTGTAAGCGAAACCGGTCGGAAATTAAATATAATTAACTTATTGTGAAACGGTACAAGTGTTATATGCTAGCAAATATTGTGTTAATACCACATTTCATCAATCTCCACTGTGGTGACATCTCATCGATGACCGACAATGACTGTAGTGCTCGTTCCACCGCTAAGCTCTTCGATGGTACCGACCAGCGACGCCACGTTATTATTCTATCTATATAATATTAATACGTGAAGGGATACTTTTGTACGACATTTTAAGACAATTGCGCGAACGGTGGAGTATTAAATTTGGCACAGTTAAAGTTTACATTGCGGAGGAATGCAGACACCCAATATTATTAAATAAAATGCATTAGAAATACAATAAATCAATAAAAACAAACAATACACACACTACATTCATGTGACATACATGATAATATATACACACATTTAGACAAACTATTTCTTTTACAAACAAGAGATTTTATGATTTAGTCTATGGTCCAATATTGGGCACAGGTGAGATGGCTATTTATATAAAATATTATAACTTATTACCTATAAGCTTCGAGCATGCTAGGGTTGGAGCACATAAGGTCGGAGACACTAGTTGCTTGTCGCAAGACCTGGCCCAAATGCCCTTGTAATTTTTGTCTTAACAACGCGAAAAGAGGTAGAGATATCGCTGCAGTCATTGGGAGATCATCTGCAAATAAAAACATCTTCAAAAAATGTAATGATATAAAGGAGATTGATGAGGCCCCATACAAATTTGGCCTAAAACGCAACACATGATGATGGCTGCTTACCGTATTGTAATACATTATTAATTTCTTCTGAAATGTAAATTGTATCACGGACACTTTTTATAATACTAAAATTCACGAAACTCCTTCAAAGATTAATAGATTTAGCAATTGTTACATTCCATTTTAAGCCACTCACATCGCAATATATCGTCAACACAAATATAATTCATTTTTGTATTACTTATCATGAAGATTATTTGATTTTAACCACTTAAATGTTGAAAAACGATAAAATTTTGTTTACGTAAAATGTTTATTTATTATTAGGTACAAAATGTAAATAGATGACACTTGTTGTTTTTTTTTGTTTCTTTCGGATGATACTTTTACTTATTTATACAGCTTTGTATGTTGTAGATTTCGATTATAATATTTTCATTTTTGTTGCATTTTATACAATAGTTGGTTTAACATTTTGCGTCTTATCTATCCAACATTTTTATAATTTGTTTGGTTGGTCAGAAATAAAAGAAAGTGTTAACCTTATGGCAGAATAGAAAAATCTTTGCTTGAATTAGAAATAGGAAAAAGCGTACAAGTTTGATTAGTTTCATGACTTTCCGTCTAAAATCCTTTTAAAATTAATTTGCTATTAAAAAGTGTTGAATTCTAATATTGACTTATTGTGAATAAAATTAATTTAATAATTTCGGCTGACGCTATATTCTTGTAGTCCATTTAGACCGATCTCATCACTCTCCTTTATATCTTTAAAAAATCGCTTCGCTGGACAAGTTACGTAAATTGAACTAACCCAACAATTAGCAAATTATTTGCTTGTTATATGATTATTTATTTTTATCATAAACATAAAATCCACAGCATACAATTCAACAAATTACTTGGTATAAGTAAGCAAACCAAACATTAGCCATTTACGAATTTTCATTACATTACTGATACTTTTAAAGAGTGCATTGACAGTACAAGCTAAACAAAAAAAAACAGAAAGAATTAAATCATACCAAAGTAAAGAGAAATTAATCATATAAAATTAAAAATATAATTAATTTAGTAACCAAAATAATTATTGTAATTAAAAAAGATAAAAAGAACACCAATGGACAATACATGTATGCAACACGACCTCTTAAGATGTGTGTGCGTGTGTGTGATTGTGTGTGCGTGTGTGATATCAGGTCTGTTGTTTGCAGTGGTTTTATCTGCAATTAAATCACGGTCCCAATAAAACTTACTTTGCCCATCATCAAGAACATTTTTAGTATATATTTATAGTAAGAATCCGCTTGATATACCAGTTTATATTTTAATGCTAATAATGAGTGTATTGGTTTTCCTACACTATTATGTCTTTCAGTGTACTGTTTATTTGGTAAGGGGTAACCTCCGATGATATGGTCTATTGTTCCTTGGTTATTATTATTATATACTAGCTGCCCCGGCAAACGTTGTTCTGCCATTTTAACTACTCTTATTTTTTTCTTTATTTTCTCACCTTTTAAACCATCCCTGGACTTCAACAATTAATTGAAAACTAAAATTAGCTAATCGGTTCTACCGTTCTCGAGTTTTAGCGAGACTAATGAACAGCAATTGATTTTTATATATATAAGATATTGTGTATATTATTTAAACTCGATAAAATTTTGAAAAATATATAAAATCATTCTTTTATTTTAATTTTGGCTTATGGTTGTTTCCAAATTCTATTCCATACAAATCTGGTAAGCGTGACGTGATATATACGAGGGTGGATTGAAAAGTATTTGCCCTAACCAAGAAAATAAACACATACTAAATCAGTTATATTATTATTTTTCTACATAATCACCATCAAGTTCGATGCACTTTTGCCATCTCCCATTCAAAGCGTTTAGACCGTTGAAAAAAAAAAGATTGTTACTTAGAGTCAAAATATGCGTCTACTCCTGTTTTGACTTCGTCGTTTGTCGAAAATCTTTGACCTCCCAAGTGCTTTTTAGGTTAGGGAACAGAAAGAAGTGACAGACTTCTTTCTGTTCCCTAACTAGGTCAGGTGCCAGATCGGGTGAATAAGGCGGATGCGGTAATATTTCAAAGCCACAATTGTGGATTTCAGCCATTAATTGCACAGACGTGTGAACACGGGCGTTATCTTGATGAAACAGGACTTTTCTTCTGAACATTCCTGGACGTTTTTCTTTTATTTTCTTTCGTAAACGACGTAGTAAGACACAGTAGTAATCAGAGTTTATAGTCTGACCCCTTTCAAGATAATTATAATCACATCCTTCGAGTCCCAGAATACTGACGCCATTACCTTATTTGCCGACAAAAGCGCCTTAGCCTTTCTGGGGGGTGGTGAACCAGGTCTTCTCCACTGTTCTGATTGTTGTTTTGTTTCTGGCGTACAGTAATGAACCCATGTTTCGTCCATTGTAACAAAACGATTCAAAAAATTATCTGCATCGGCTTCAAATAACTCGAGTCACGTGAAATAGTCAATCGCGTCCTTTTTTGTTCAACTGAAAGCAGTCGCGGACGCATACACTTTGTGGAAACCCAATTCGTTGACTATGATATTTTGAGGTCGTTCATAAGAGATGCCTATAATCTCGGCGATCTCTCTAATTTTTAACGTGCGGTCTCACATAATTAAATTAAGTACCTTTTTAATATTGTCGTCAGCAGTGGACGTCGAAGGCCTTCCAGATCGGGGTTCATCTTTCACACTATCTCTGCCACGCTTGAATTCTGCTATCTGTTTTTTGACGGATGAACAAGACAGAGCAGAATCCCCTAATGTACTGACCGTATCATCATGGATGGCTTTCGGTGATAGCTCCTTCTTATGGAGGTACTTAATGACGGCACGCTGCTCGATTTGCTCCATTTGCAGAAAGTATGTTCGATTGCTTTGTTGAAAAATTTATAAAATCACAACAAATTATTGCACACGTTTCGAACTTCACACAATTAACAACTCAGAACTGAATTAAATAATGTGGGTAGATGTGATTTTTAGAATTGAATGGATCTGTGTTAGGCCGAGTACTTTTCAATCCATCCTCGTATCATATCATAAATGCTATGTTATATTATTTCTAAAACAATTACAATGAATATATAAAAATGATTATGAAAATATCTCTTCAAAAATTCACAGACCTCTGTCACCTGCACAAATTGTTTTCATAATATAAATCACTCCTTCACTCCACAAAATCCATCACTTACAGAGACCTAAGATGTTAATAGTCCCTTGCTATTCATGTGGCGGGATGACAATGCCACATGCGTAAATTTACCAGCTTTCCGCCTCGTTGGTCGAGTGGTTAGCGACTCTGACTACGCAATCGACGAGGCTCGGGTTCGATCACCGACGAGGACATGCATTTGTGTGATGAGCATAAATGTTTGTATTTCCGGGTTTGGGTGTTTAAATAAATATATTCGAGTATTTATATATGTATTTTTATGTATAAGTATCGTTGACTAACACCCATAACACAAGCAAATAATTTGCTTACTTTGGAGTTAGATCAGTAAGTGTAATTTGTCCCATGAATATTTATTAATATTTATATTTATTCATACCTTCCAAACTGGAACACGACAATGACAAGCATTGATGGTATTGCGGCAATAACAGGTAAGTCGGTAGTACCAAATACCTGGGCGAGACGTTGTGGAAATCTATCACCTGTAGTCACAATTGTAGTGACACATATAGCCAATTATTCGCCTTTTACGAACTGACTGGCAGATTGCAGGTCCATCCTTCAAAGGGTCGACGGGGAAATGTGGTGGTCAGATGAAAAAACAAACACGTTTGATGGTTCAATTTTAGATATTTTATACATATATTTTAACCATAGATAAATAATTGGTCTCGCGGCGCTTGACAAGATACCACACTATCTAAAAACAACTCCGTGAATGCGGCAACTCAACATTGTAGTGTGTGTGACATGACAATCTGCAAATGGTTAACAGTGAGTAAGTAGTGTGCTCTTAGAGTTTGCATTGTGATTGGTCCGACTGAATCGGGTACGCCAGTTTCGGCGTAGTATTTGTTGCCGCATTTGACAGTACGTCGGCGGTATCTAGTCAAGCACAGCGAGACCAATTATTTATCTAAGATTTTAACCTACCTATATGTCTTGCCAATTGTTCTGTTGTTGTAAACTCATATCCACCGTCACGTTGAGGAGTTGGCCACGATAGCTAAAGAGCAAAACATCAATTAAAAAAAACATAATATAATGTTTCGGAGTTTAGGTACGATACGGTATTTATTTTAAAGAATAGTAAAAAAAGCAAATAGGAAAAGGTGAATATCTCCTATAACGCTAATGAAGATTTTTTTATATCATAAGATAGCAAACAAGCAGATGGGTCTCCTGATGGAAAGAGTCAACCATTGCCTATAGACACCAAAGGTGTTAATGGTGCGTTGCTATCTTGTGGCGAGGTCTAATGCCACATGCATAAGTTTATCGGCTACCCTCCAAACCGAAACACGACAGTGACAAGCGCTGACGCTATTGCGGCAGGAATAGGTAAGGCGCCAGACCTGGCGAGACAATGCAGAACTCTACCACCTAGTAAAATAAGATAATGGTGCGTTTATGTTCTTTTGGCAGGGATGTAAGGCACCATGTATAATTTTATTGTTTAGAAGATTAATGAATATCGGAATCCCTTTTGTACCAAGTAAAAAAATGTAAGATCTCAGAGATTTGAAGTAATTCAGTAAAAAAAGTTAAAATAAAATCGTGATTATTAACTAGGTGGTATAGTTCTGTAACATCACTATAAGGATCGGTACTAATGTTTAGCTCATTCCTACCGCTCGTCGGAGTTTGTTGTTGTCGTGTTCCGGTTTGAAGGGTAAGGTAGCCGGTAAACTTATGCATGTGGCATTTGACCTCGCCACAAGATAGCAACGCACCATTAACATATATGGTGTCTATAGGCGATGGTTGATTCTTTCCATCAGGAGACCCATCTGCTTGTTTGCTATCATATGATGTATAAAAAAAAACATGTGGCATTCCAACTATACTGGATTATTTTTAAAGGTCTGGCCAAATTTAAAATTAAATATTGAATTGAAAATGCGTTTTAATTATTATCTATTGTAAAATTATTACTAGATAACATAAAAATTCGTTTGAAAACATCACACTAAATTCATGAGTTGGATGCATCGAGTCTTGTGAATGAATTCTGTAATGCTGGTAGTGTGTCATTTTATATTTACCTATAATTACGGTAGTAACTATTATGTAATCTGTCGCTCTAAGTACATAATCCCTTTTAATTGGTTTGAAAGCACAAATTATTTCGAATTCTATGCAGGTAGTTGAAATTATATCCATGTGTTTTGTTTTTTGTGTCAGATAAAAATGAAATTTGGGGTGGGGTGATGAGGGGGGTTTATATACGATAGTATATGTACTGATGTCACAAAATAAATAGGTACAGAAGTCAAACTTATGTAGGTACTTCACTTTTCATGACTATGCTCGGCAGTCACGATAGGGTATCAAATTTGTCTTATTCATAAAAACTGGTAGTGGAAGTCGATCCAGGTGTTTGATTTATTGTTGAAAGTAAAAACAGGAAAAATGGAAATGTAAACCAATAACAAATAAAATATTTTAATGCTATTGTTATATTTATTACCTACAAAATTTTTTGCACAAAAAATTCACTAACGCGTGTTTCACGCAGTTGGCACTCGCGCTTGCACTTTTCTCAACTATACCGAGATATTAGGTCCGTGAGAGGTGTCTATGTGTGCGTTACACGAGCGCCCTTTGTTTGTAGATTGATTTCTGTAACTATTTATTTTGTGCTATTGTGGTAGGAAACGACAAGGAGGTACTAAACTTGTACGAGATATTACCGAACTGTACTACTTATTAGTCACAATGGTAGTGACACCTCTCGCTATCGGTCGTCTTTTACGAACTTTTTAGCCAGAAGGTTGATAACCTTACTTCAAAAAGGGCAGGGACCAATACTTTAAATAATAAAAAATGGTGCCATGGGTATATATTGTAAGGGATTATTGATGAACTTACACAAAAAAGATTACAACAGAGAAAGATTGGTTGAATATAATGTATTAAACGTTGCCTTCCTTTTTCTACATACTGGTAAATCTATATTAATATTACAAATGCGAAAGTTTGGATATTTAGATGGATGGATGGATGTTTGTTACTCAATCACGCCAAAACTACTGATCGGATTGAATGAAATTTGGCCGCAGGTAGACGATGACCTGGAATAGCACATAGGCTACTTTTTATCTCGGAAAATTAGGTGATCCCACGGCATTCACCAAAAACTATTATAATGCAGTGGGCTATAAGCTGCAGCTAGTATATAAATATTGACATATCATGGTCCATCCACCACCATCACAGGGTAGCCACCCTAACGACTATAGTATTATTTGCGATAACTGGCTCCAACCACATTACATGGTCTGTGAAGTAAAATCTCTGTTAACACTTTTGGCTTACCCGCGATTTAAATCCAGGAACTAATAATTTGCAGCCGAACTGTCCCTCCATAAGTTCAATAAGGTGCACATAGAATTTAAAAAAAATATAAAACTAATAATAATAATTCTTGACATATACCTTTACAAGAACCTCATCATGTGCAAAATCAATTCCAGGGTTTATGTACGAGTAGGCATCATCTTCTAACACCAATCCAACATTGACATCTGCGGTTAGGTTTGATAATGATATTCTGGAATTATATTGATTGATGAGCTATTATTATACTCGAATATATTTTTTGTACCAAGAAAAATTTCTTAAGTAATATGGTTTGAATAAATAACTTTCATTGTTAAGTGCAGATGATTATCTTAATTATGTCGACTGTAATCCTCTGTAAACTGTAGTCGAGTAAACATGTAATATTAGACATCTAACCACTGATATAAAAAACCCAAGATGCACATTCAGTGTTTCAAAAACGTCCTCTAAAAATGATAAAATTTTAAATAGGGCACTTATTTCGAATAGAATTGCGTCACTGTCAATTTATTGCATTTTGTACATTGCTTTGTAAAAACCACTATAAATCTTGTGTCTAAGTTTGGATATGCAAAAACATATTTTTTTAGCCATATCTATAACTAATTATGTGAAAGTAGTGACAGTTTTGAATGTTAGTTTTGTTCAGGACTGTGCATCTTGGGTTTTTTATATCAATGCATCTAACTTATTATATGTTTCTTTTAACACTGTGCATGTGCTAGGCAAAACTTAAAAACCTTTTAAGCTTATTACCTGTCGATCGCAATATAAAAAAGTTGCATTTTTCAGATAAAAGGGTAGTGGCCGGATTACTGAATTAACACACTATTAACATGGTAGGATTATCTAAATCTAAAGAAAGCAAGAAAATATAAAATGTTTGTGTTGCAGTGTTTGTTACCAAACTTCTCCAAAATGGGTCAACTGATTCTTATGAAATTTTGTGTGCATATCAAGTAGGTCTGAGAAGCTGTAAACATCTATTTTTCATATCCCTAAATGTTGACGGTGGTCCACTCCTACATTTTATTTTATAATTTGGGCAACATTTTTGTTTTTACGATTCAGCACTGAAAATTACATACAACTCTAAATTTTCACCCTTTTACCATGAATCCCTTTTTTAATAGCGATATTGGTAATTCAATAATTTATATGGCAAAACAATATCTGCAGGGTCAGCTAATTATCAATAGAGCAATTTTTTAAACAAATTTGACCATTAGTCTTGCCTCAATGATTTCTAATCAGACTTATAAACCTCATAATTCATACTAGTCGACAAATAGTATTTACTAAAAAATTAAACTACTAACCATTTCAACCTCTATTGCACAGACCTTTTTAAATAGGAAAAAACTAGATATAAGTTTTACATTATATTTATTCTATAAATTTTATATTGATGAAAACAATTACATAAAAACTTTGGTTTAATTGTCTTGAAAGGTTGAGATTTGTTAGAAATTAACATAAACTCAAAAGTCTATAAATATTCTGTTGTAGAATAGTAAACAAGCAGGTGATTCTCTTGATTGAAAGATATGACTGTCTTCCATTGAAATCAAAGATGTTATCAGTATGGAAGACATAACATGCCCCACTTCATTTAGGTGGTAGAGTTTTGTATTATCTCGCAAGGATTTAGTATCACCAATTAAGCTCATTCTACCGTAATAGTGTCATTACTTGTCACTGTCAAGTCTCAGTTTGTAGGTCAAAGTAGCTGGTAAACTTATGCATGTGACATTATTCATATTTGTTGGTGACTTGGTTGGTTAGTTGTTACATTATCTCATACTTGACATATCACATATATTTGTTGGTGTCTAGAGGTGTAGGTTATCTCTAACAATTAGGGATACAGCTGTGGTCCTCAGCTAGTAAAACAAATATACTTTGCCTCCAAAGAGCACAAAACAACATTTTAAGAACCATAGCACATGCATCATCATATGCTTGTAACAATCAGATTCATGAGTCCTTAAAAATGCTTACAATTGCTAAGGTAATATAGCTGTACTTCAAAAATATAAGGATTGATTGGAAAAACACCCAAATCCCTTGTCACATATTCTCCTGGTTTCACAAACAGTTAAGAGACCTAAAAGCGCCAATGTGCTTACTGACTAGAAACCTCTGTTTTTTCCAAAAAGTTAACAAACATCACACAACAAATCTATTTATAGTAAATATGACTGATTGCAGATGAAACAATAAGATAAAGAAAAAAATAAAAATAATTTTTTTTTTCATTGCTATCCTATGGAATAACATAAAAGAATACGTATATAAGTTTACCATCATCCTTAACCTCCCAAGCAGTTGACTTGGAAGGTTGAATTATATATTACATTGCACAATATTAAGCAACAATACCATGTCTGGCAGAAAGGCAATTAATCTATTTATGGAAAAGGGTGAGGATCAATACACATAAAATCTAACACTTAGTTATAACACACTAAAAATAAATTATTCAATTAAGTACATCAGTTAAATTGTCTACCTTAAAACAAGCTTTTGACAACTTTAAATTGAAATTTTAAAAATGAGTTTTAACATGAACTTCTTATAATGAAAATTTAAAATAAGGTATAAGCAAATTTAAATGTATCAGAGATGACTGATGATTTTGGGTACATTTGTATATTTCACTTTTTAAAAACAGCAAATATGTACATATCTTTATGCCAAGTCCCTTACAAGGATAGGCCAAGAGAATTGAGTGACTTGCTTCTTCCACTTTCATAACTCTATACATGGAAACATGCCAGTTATGGAGAATCTTGCCACCATCTTTGGACAGCACCCAACCAATTGGATCATGGTATGCAAGTCTTATCTCCATCAGATATACATATATTATGAGGAAGAGTTCTGAAACCTCTCTCCCAGAGATAAATATCACCACCTTATCATTAGTGTCGCAATAGCCTAAATACTTGTCATTGTCATGTTCCAGTTTAGAGGGTATTTTTTCATTTCGTTTCTGTAACAATTTTGCTGTTTGTGTAAGTCATGTAACTGACAATGGATTTCTTCTTAGAGAATTGCTACTCAGAAGAGTCCAAAATGTTCTTTGTCAGTAAGTTACAGGTATATTCTTCGTTAACTCGAGTTTACCTCATCTGCATAATGTAATCTTATGTAATAATAAAATAGTTTAGAGGGTAAGGTAGTCAGTAGATATATGCATGTAGAATTGTCATCTTGCCACATGGGTAGCAATGTACCATTAATATCTTTGGTGTCTACAGACAATGGCACTTATGATAAAAAAAT
This sequence comes from Apodemia mormo, assembly GCA_036924255.1. Classification (NCBI taxonomy): domain Eukaryota; kingdom Metazoa; phylum Arthropoda; class Insecta; order Lepidoptera; family Riodinidae; genus Apodemia; species Apodemia mormo. The sequence continues at coordinate 29,642,875 of JAUPFN010000012.1, read as the reverse complement.
TATAGTGTATAAATATTTTAAATAGACACAAGTCTAATTCAAATAAGATTTACTCACAGGACATGGCCCTCAGCCATAACAGGAATTAGGTTGTAGAGGTTCTCATTAAATGCATTATATAAGCCCTTAACACTGACTTCTCCTAATGAACATCGTAGACTGAGACGCATTGACTTCAGGTCCAGTGAAACAGTCTGCATGTGGAAGGTTGGAGATCTAACCAGTTCCAATTTTGATAAATTGCTGCATAATAAATTTTAGTTATTATGATGTGTTTATTTAAAGTAATTTAAATGCCTTAGTCAATATGTTAAAACAATATTAAATATTGCTTATCAAAAAACTGGTTTGTTTCGAAAGGTTACTTCAAAACTGCAAATCGGTGTTTTGATAAGAGAAGCTGCCAGATCTGGCCACAATTTGTTCTGACTTTATATAAACAGAAATTGCTAGGCAAATCTGTAATTTTTAGGGTTTCGGAATTCCCAGGTTTTTTATATTCCCTGGACTCGGGAAAAATATCTATGAATCCTGGGAATTCCGGGGATCGGGAAATTTCATTTATTTTTTTATACGGGAGTTCTTTTAGTAAAATACAACAAATAATTTGAAAAGTATCATTTTTATTATTCGTAAAACAGTCTTAATTTTTTAATCAAATCATAACAGTATCTTTTAAGTCAGAATACACTTTTTTCATCAAGATGACTTGAAATTCTCATTCAAATTCTAAATTTAATAATTTACTTAACTGTACATTAAAATTTATAGTTTTTAGATATTATTTTCTATCCTTTTACTATTTTTTTTTACTATAAAAAGCAGTTCGTGAAACAGTTATTTTAGGTTCTTAAATGTAATTTAAATTCAAGACATTCCTGGTATCTCAGGCCTATATTTCCTGGGATCAAGAATGAAAAATTTCCTGTGAACAGGAACCCGAGAACGAAACCCTAGTCACTTCCCAATGAGTGTCTGCGTACCCTTTGGGGTATGTGACAGGACTGTTATCTATTGCATCAGTTAAGACAGTTAATTAGAAAAATAATATTGTCACAAACAATAATTGCTGAAATATATATTGAGTTGTAGCTTACTTGGGAATGTCTTGTAAAATGTTCTAAAATACCTTTTATAAACTGCCTGACAGGATGGTTTACAAAAGGGACCTGGATTCTGGAGCAACCAACGGCATTCTTGTGTTTGTGGATTATGGGGTTATGCATGTTTGTTGGGGTTTTTAGAAAAAACTAAGTGGGAACCACTGGTCTAGACAAAGACAGATGTCTGGTCCTTAAAGAATTTAACAAGATTTTAATGGATGTATTTAACACATTTCTAATCCCAATCTAGGCATTATCAGTTTTTTTTAAGAAATTGAAGTAAAAACACTAAGGACTAAATTACTTAAATTTAAAGAAGCAAATTGGTACAAGGATGGTGAGCTTTTTGGTACCAGTCTTAATGAGGCATTGAATAACATGACATAATATATGAAAAAGAAATTTGAATACAGTTGGAGTAGTGTTATCAACCACAGGGGAAAGTGAATGAATAATTCCATGTAATTAGATTAATTTTTATCAGAAAATAAACTTACACTTGGGTATTTTTAGCAAAATAAGATGTGTCTTCCAATACATCTGGTTTGATTTGCTCTCCATTTTTTGTTTGCTGAAGTGCAACGTTGGTAAAACTCTATAACAAGGGATATAATAAATCATTTATTAATCGTATTAAACAGTAATAATACTTAATGGTTATATTTACTCTTTTGATAACGTCCTGGAGGCCAGGCTGAACTTTCGTCAAAAGTTCTTGAAGCTGCTGTTCAATGCTTACACTATCTTCTTCCGACATATTCTTGAAGCATTACTATAAATTTTGGCAAAACTGTAGCGACTATCATCTGTAATTTTCAAACATATTGTATAAAAACAAATCTGAACAAAATATGTACCTACATGCATTTAAAAAATGACAAATATAAACTGTGTTACCAACAAGAAACATCGATTTCGTTAAAAATCCATAATATCTTTCAGCACTTACAAAATAATATTACATATTCTTTATTTTTAAACTGTTTGGAAATTTATAGTAAAAGGTCATTCAAATTAAAAAAAATAAATAATGTGTTTCCGAATGCCTTTTCTTTTTTTTTGAGAATTGAAATAAGACGACAATCGCCTTGTTTCAATTCTCCCAGGGCATTAGAGTACAACTTAGTCACAACTGAGCGATTTTCTCAAAAAAAAAACTTTTGGATTTTAACAGCGCCTTTAATTCAGTAGGTAGATCTTGATGTGCTATCATGAGTACTTGACTTGATGATTAATTGATGTGCTATTATGAGTATGGGGGCGTTCCGTACCCACCATTAGATCAAATAAATTATATACATAAAGGTCACTTACACATAAATTATTGTTTATTATTCGGTCTCAATAAGTTCTCTATACAAACACATACACAGAATGGATATGAACATTCACGACAAGGCACTACGCGGGTATCGAGCGCGCTCGCGTTACGCAGGGCGGCAAGGCTCCGTCCTGCGATGCATATTTAAGGACACTAGGTGAGATGATTCTGTCGGCGCGTCAGAATAAAATTGTATTCCAGGTGTTGTGGGAGAATGGGTTTGTCAGTGGTGTAAGTAAGGTGGTGTCTTCGTAGTAGTGATAGTGTTAAATGGTGTCTGTCTGTCATTAAGTATGTAAGCGAGTTTAGGTTTGTTAATGGATACTGTGTCATGTTTTTAAATAAAAGAATATGACTTTAATTAAAAGAACATAAGTTTTGTCATGCATTTTAAGAACTTTGTATGGTCCTGCATAAGCGGTCTGAAAGGTACCACGCAGTCTCTAGCGTCTTCCCGAAGGAATACGTGGTCTGTAGTACTATGATCTTTGAAGATGAAACGTTTTTGTTTGGAATGACGAGATATGGGCATGGGCGTAAAATTTTCGGCATAAGAGCGCAGACGGTCTGTAAAGTCTGTCATGTCTGTAGTACCGCTTGTTTTCTCATCATATACGAGTTCAGCTGAGGAAGCTTGCAGATCTTCTTTATAAGAACTACGAATGCCAAGTAGGACAAGTGGTAACGATTCTACCCAGCTACTGTTTGCGTGGCATGCAATGGCTGCCTTTAATTATTGTCTGTGTAGACGTTCGACTAAACCGTTGCATGCTGGATGATAACTAGTCGTCATCTTATGATTAAAATCTACTAGTTTACCTAAGCTTCTAAATAAGTTGGGGTCGAATTGTCTGCCACGGTCTGTCATGATGTCAGTAGGAAAACCAAATCTGGAAATCCACCCAGATATCAAGGTTTTAGTGACTGTTTCAGTCGTTATGTCAACTATAGGTATTGTTTCCGGCCATCTCGTAAAACGGTCTACTGCTGTGAGACTATACTGATATCTGTGGGATGATGGTAGTGGTCCAAGGAGATCTATGTAGATTTCTGTAAACCACCTGGTCTTTCCTGATGGAAAGAGAAACCATCACCTGTATTATTTACACCAGACACCAAAGGTTAAAAATTGGAATCAACCATATTTACAAATTTATTAGTTCAATGAAAAAATTTACAACTTACAAAAATGAACATTTTTAATGTGTACCTATAGACCAAAATGGTAATTACGTGGATCACTTGGTGTAGTTTAATGTATTCAAAGCCTGGTAAAGTGTGATGAGAAATTAGAATCATTAATAGTCATTAGTAATAACTGTTACAGCTGTCAGCCGATCAGCTGATAAGGCCACGTTGGTAGCTAAATGATTTAATACAAACACTCTGATGCACATGCACTTAGTAAGAAGGTAAATAACCTATCACTCTACCGTTTAAGTGGATTATTTTATGCAACAAGGGGCAAAGCGCTATGAGACAACATTATTTTATTAGTAAAAATCAAAAAGTTTTAAGCCCTTGAATTAAATTTGTATTTAGTTAAATATATTTGGTTAGACGTACTGAATGCTGTGTTAAAATATGTTCACCTATTTTGGAAAGATCTTATATATCGATCATGTAAATTGCGGTCCAGGCAGTCTTACCTGCCGTCGTTCACGTTCCGAAAACTCGTGTCATCTCTGTCCAACCAATTTGATAATAACGTATTAGTCTTTGTCTCTTCCATTGCCTACATTTATCTGTGGTCTCATTTGTGTATTAGTATTAGATTTCATATGCTATTTATTCTGCACGTTCGATTCAACGATAATGCCTTTTTTCATTATGACATCAATAATTGTGATCCCAATGTTTCCCTCATTTACGAATTACGACTGTTATCCGCGAGTGTTACGTCTCATATTTTTCGTAACGAACTCATTTTCATCTTTCATTTATGTCTTTTTTGATAGATGCAGTCCTCCTTTTCATACAACAGTATTGCGATAAGCATAAAGTTTTGCATGAAAATATCGGCACCCTGTCGTAGAAAAATGATTTCAAGTAGTTTCCACAAACAAATGAACATACCAAGGGTCAGTATAAGAAAATCTTTTCTCCATTTTGATGTCTATGTTTGGGGGCTCACAGACTAAGTAGGGGAGGGGTCAACAAAAAAAACAAGGGGCAGGGGATCAAAAGTTTTGTGACGTCAAATGTTAAAATCTAAACTATTGAATAGCTATTTAGAAATTTAGAAATTTATATGTAAACTAAAAACTTAAAAATATTTCTAATCGTAAAGTAATGCCGTTCCGCGTGTGCCGTTTTAATCCAAATATTGCTATTCGTAAAATTGAAAAATATATGATGTCATGCTAGAGGGGAGGGGTGGCACAAGTGCGACCACCTGTCACATGGGCGGGCGGAAGGGTCAAAAAACCATAAAATTTCAATTCCGTAATTTTTGGATGGTCCCTTTTGTATTGTTCACTTATGTTAAAATGTATAAGTTAGCTCGATGCTTGTGATAAATTTAAAGGTTTATACTTTTTCTAGTAATTATTGCACATTTTTTTTTACAATGAATCTCGTCATATATGACGAAATATTTCTTGAGTGTGTAACATCATTGGTTACAACTCAATGAATGTCAGAAAGTGACGTTGACAGCTAAATTTCACGTCAGGTCTTTTGATTATGTCAAGAAAATGTCAAGCATTGCATTATGGTTTGCGCCTAGGAATTGCTAGGAATATTAGGTTGATGCATGGAAGTAGGAACACGGAGGAGCGCAATGTAAAAAGTATTATAAAGGACGTGGTAGGAGTAAGTAAGAACAAAATACGTCAATTTTATTTCTTCAGTTAAATGACATCGGTAATGGGCTAGAAAAAGACACTTATATAATAATTGACTATTGTCATTTTAGAATTTACCCCGGGTGTCACAAAATATGATAAAATCTCGCTAGTGATGTTTTACAGTCGGCAATAATTGTCGATAAATATATTTTTTAAATCCAGATACAAATCAACAAGACAGAGGTCGCTAAATGTCACAGACTGTGGTGTGGTAACAGATGTACAGAAAATTTATAAAAAATATTGTAGTCTAGTCGGGAAGTTGAGTTCCTGCGAATAATAGTTACAAGTTTCTTAAAAATATGGTTGATGGCTTAAATGATCCGAAATGACATCTAGTAAAAGAAGTAATTCGAATTTTTTTTGGAAAAAAAATTGTAATTGTTATTAACAAAAAACTGGACAAAAATAGCTGTCCAGTTTTTTTGCCAAAATCTCAAAAAGTGTAAGTGATAGCTCAAATACTATAAAAGTTTCTGAAAGAGCAGGAAATTTTAGTACAAGAGTACTTGAGTTCCGGAATTGTAGCTTCAATATTTATGATTTTAATTTAATGTTGAAAATTGGCTTTTTTCGCGGCAGTGTAGTGAGCGTAAGTTTTAAATAATTTTTTATGCCATTAAATGTTAATTCCAAAATTTGGAAAAAATTGGCGTCATCTAGACACTTCAAAGAATATGATTCCGCAATAATAAAAGTTTTATCACCATTTTTCGAAAAGTTATTCAATTTTTAATTAATAGTTTTTCCACTGGTTTGTGTTGTCATAAATGGCAGCATAAAAATTAAAAAAAATAATTAAATCAACAATAAATTCTAAGCTTCTAATTAAATAATAATAAACAAAATAAGTAAGATTGACTTTTAAAGCTTAGAATTTATTGTTGGTTTGAAATTATTAACTATTTGGTGTTTGCCGGAGAAGTCTGTCTCATGCTCGACATCTGTCGATTCTTATCTTAATAAGTATTGAAATAAAGAAAATTTATTAACTTTTAAAACGTCACCTTGTTGAGTGTGCTTGTAAAAAGGGCTCCAAGTAACATAAAACTCATACATTAATTATTATTTAAACTTTTATACTGTCATTTATGACAACACAAATTGAATAACTTTTCGAAAACTGGTGATAAACTTTTATTATCACGGAATCATATTCTTTGAAGTGGCTAGATGACGCCAGATTTTTTTCAAATTTTGGAATTAATATTTAATGTCATAAAAATTATTTAAAACCTACGCTCACTATAGTGGCGGCGCGTGCATGCCGAAACTGCCTGCGCGAAAGCCGATTTTCAACATTAAATTAAAATTATAAATATTGAAGCTACAATTCTGGGAGTCAAGAACACTTTGTTTTCCTGTTCCTGTTCTTTCAGAAACTTTTATAATATTTAAGCTATCACTTATACTTTTTGAGAATTTGGCAAAAAATTGGATGGCTATTTTTTCCAGTTTTTTGTTAATAACAATTGCATTTTTTTAAAAAGAAATTCGAAATACTTTTTTTTAGATATCACTCCGGATCATTTCAGCCATCAACCATATTTAAAAGAAACTTGTAACTATTATTCGCTGGAACTCAATCTTCTGACTAGACTATTGGGATTTTTACTAAATATAATATATTATGCCATAACATCCTGCTAAACTGACGGGTACCCACGGGGACCCACCAACCATGTCACTTTCTATCAGGGGAGTCATCTGCTTGTTTGCTATCATAAGATATGATTTATATGTTATTACAAAACAATTTTATTATTGGCTCACGAATTGCAACGTACCATATACATGGGGCACACTAAAAATTTTGCACTTCTAGCTAATCGGAACTATTTGAATTTCGAATGTTATATTTTTAAAACGTTGCAACCTTCGTTATTACATAGTATAAAACAAAGTCGCTTTCTCTGTCTGTCCCTATGTCCTTATGTCCCTATGTATGCTTAAATCTTTAAAACTACGCAACGGATTTTGATGCGGTTTTTTTTAATAGATAGATTGATTTTTGAGGAAGGTTTTAGTGTATAAACCTTTCCGATATTCCCACGAGAATAAAAGCTGCGTGGGTGAAACCGCGGGCAGGTCGCTAGTCTTAGTAATAAAAAAAAGACAATTGGCGGGAAATGATTTTTCAATTGTTTTTTTATCACACATCAAAGTTCTACGTACGCAACGAAGTCAAAAAGATTTTAGAGCGATGATTTTTTATGATTTTAAAAGTTCTCTTTCTCCGCAAGACTGTGCCGCTCATCTTCAAAATGCTCTTGGGAGAAAAGCACCTTGTTTGAGCACCGTGAGGCGATGGTTTGCTGAATTTGAAAGAGGTCGAGTTTCTTTACATGACGAATTTCGTGAAGGGCGGTCTTCAACTGCCGTCAACGAAAATAATGTGGCTACTGTTAAGCGGTTAATTGAAGAAAACCTCCGGATTACCTATGAGACAATTCGAGGACTATTGGGGATTGGTATAATAATAATGGTAGATAATAATAATACGTTTACATACGTTGTGATGGTTAAAAAGATTAACGTACTGTACGTTAGTACATAAAAGGTCATGAGATATGTACTAAAGTAGACGAGGTAGTTTTCAACATCGACAAAAATCTTTTCTCTCTTGCCTTGTAATGGCGTAATCATGTTGGCATGTATGATAATAAATTTAATTAAAAATAGAGTAATAACATTTCTGATCGAAGGTAATAACATTTAATTTGCATAAATAGAAATCATTCAGTCAGTAAATTATGTAGCCGAGTAACATAGGTCGTCTAACAATCCTGCTCTCAGGTGTGGTAACATATCAATGACATCAGAGTTATCATCAGAGAAGTTGATTATATATTCAATAATATAATTTAATGTTAAGCAAAAGTTGAGTTTGATTCCGGCAAAAAATCGTCATATTGTTATCAGCAGAGTGCATGAAAATAGGTTTGGTATGGAATAAATGCAACAAAACTGCAACAAATTACTTCCAAACTCTTTTACCTATGGAACTCTAAATCAGATCTACTTCTTTATATGGGTCCAAAAGGGAAGTATACTCTCTCAAACATAGAAAGAATTTTCTTAACCGGTTAATAAATAGTTGAGTCCTTAGATAATAAACATAAAAAATACAAATTTTGAATGTCCTTTCATGAAGTCGGTTGAAAAGCGTTTCATTTTATCGTGTCTCATTGTTTTCACTTTTGTTACTAGAGTTGTGGCGGTTAATATAGTGCATAGCGTTATATTATAGGGCGCTATGTATACTCAATGTAAAACTAGAAAAATATAGTTTATAACTTTGAACACTGAATATCGTCGGCACTTGGTAAAACTCCACGTTGGCTTGGATTTATATTATATTAAAAGCACTTGTACTATTTTACTTCACTTTTTATTTATTAAAACCAACCGGTTTCGCGTTTTAACGCATCATCAGGGCAAAAGTTAATATTGTTTAGTACAATTGACAATTTGACAATTGTCAAATTGTCAATTGTACTAAACAATACTAAACAGTAATGTAATAACCGGTTGGTTTTAATAAATAAAAAGTGAATTAAAACAGTACAAGTGCTTTTAATACAATATAAATCCATAGTTTATAACCTATAACGCGCTATCATAATAAAATACGAGTAGTTTATTTGTACAATACTACACATAGCTATTTGTTACCAACACAGCTAAACTATAAAAAAAATCCAAGCGATATTTTTATAAATAGTATCTACCACCATGCCTAGATATTTTTTATACTTTAATCTAAGCATACCGAGTGACGATGAATTTAAAAAAAAAATATGGTAAGCGATATCGAATTTAATATTACGTAGCTTTAGACTAAACATTTTTTGAAAAAGTTTGATCTTTACGGCTGTGAAACTGTTTTCTTTTGAAAGATTTTCGTACCCTGGTTTTTTTAACCGTTTCTGTGGACGATGCGTCATCATCGATTTTATAAGTATAATTAACTGGCACTTCTTTGGATTTCTTAGGATTTTTTTCATCACTATGCTCTTTGGCAGCCTTTGATTGATCCTCGTTTTCTGCGTTGCTAGGATCAGGCGTTTTTGTATTGCTTTCATCATTATTTTCATTATCTTTATTTTCTATTTCCTCCGTAGGTGCCGCACTATTGCTACCTGCATCATTTTTTTCTTCATCTGCTTTTTTATTTTCATCATCTTCATCTTTATTTTCATCATTAGTATCTTTATTTTCTTCATCTTCATCTTTATTCTCATCACCTGCATCTTTATTTTCATCATCTGTATCTTTATTTTCATTACCTACATCTTTATTTTCCTCAGCATTTTTATTTTCATCAGTATCTTTATTTTCATCATCTTTATCTTTATTTTCATCACCTGCATCTTTATTTTCATCTTCTGCGTCTTTATTTTCATCAACTACATCTTTATTTTCATCACTTGCATCTTTATTTTCATCTTCTGCGTCTTTATTTTCATCAACTACATCTTTATTTTCATCACCTGCATCTTTATTTTCATCACCTGCATCTTCATTTTCAGCATCTGCTTCTTTATTTTCATTATCTGCATCTTTATTTTCATCATCTGCTTCTTTATTTTCATCATCTGCATCATTATTTTCATTATCTGCTTCTTTATTTTCATTGTCTGCATCTTTATTTTCATTTTCATTTTTGGACTCGTTATTTTCAAAATCTTGTCCATTATCAGCGGTATTTTTTTCTTCAGATTTGTTCATTTCTTCATTAATAATAGCTTTTTCTTCACCAAAGTACATAGGATAGTCTGTCACTGAAAATTAGAATTTAATTGCCTTTTTAATAAATATTTTAAATTAGTTGAAACTAGTTTATAACGCACTTGTACTTTTATTTCACTATAAGTGCGTTACAAACTAGTTTCCACTAATAATAATAGAATTTCACCAAATGCCGATGGTTGAACGTTTTTTTATTTTATTTATATCATAAGATAGCAAAAAAGCAAATAGGTCGCCTGATGGAAAGAGTCAACCATCGCCTATAGACACCAAAGGCGTTAATGGTGCCTTATGGCTGGAACCGAACCGAACCGGACCGACCCCGGAACACGACAGTGACAAGCACAGACGTTATTGCGGCAGGAATAAAACTGCAAAACATTTTCCGTCGTTAGTGAATAAAATAAAGCAAGTGCATGAATTATTAATTTGCTATGTTAAAGCAAATATAAATCAATAAAATCACGTTGGTTCTCTTACGGGGGTATACATAGTAAACAAAATCTTACTAGACTTCCCAGTTAACCATAATTCACTAGTTGATGTGGTGTGTGGTGGTAAAATGCGGCAATGGGGATTGCCACATTTTACCGACTTGATAATGAATATCGTTTGTGAATTGTGTCTTGTTATTTTAAAATTGGTGTAATATGTTTACATATTACCCGTGTTGGTCGGGACCGATTGACTATGCACGTCACTACTATTGTAACTACTACATGATAGAGTTCGCAATGTCTCACCAGAATATTTGGTACCACCATCTTACTTATTCCTGCTGTAATAGCGTTAATGCTTGTTATTGTCGTGTTCCGGTTTGGATAATAATGTAGCTGGCAGACTTATGCATGGACTCGGGTTCGATTCTCGGCAGGGACAGGCATTTGCGTGATAAGAATAGAGGTTTATAATTTTGGGTTTGAGTGTTTATTAAATATATTTCATTTTATTTATATATGTATTTTTATTTATCAGTATTGATAACTTACATCCATATCACAAGCAAATGATTTGTTTTTGTGTTTGTGATTCACGCCTAATGCTCGCCACTCTTTCTAAATAATATCTCTATGGTTATGGCCGAGACCAGGTTTCAAGATCTGGACGCAAACGTACATATGAATGAATATTCTCAACATAGCCATCAACACTTACCACACTTTGCCAACGAGCTAAGTGACTGTATGCTAGCAACCATCGTATTGGACAATATGGCAATGACATGTTGTTCGACCAAATACTTAAAGTTGGATAATACTCTATTCGCTGGACCTTCTATAGTTAAGGATTCAGGCCTGAAAATGGAAAATTTGTAATTTATAAATATTTTTCGCGGTTTTTACATGACACGCCACGGCAGTGAAGGTTTTTTGGCTTCTACGTAATCCGTCAACTAACAAACGAACACGACTTTCGGCTGGAATTCGAATTAAAATTACGCTCTCTGCGGTTTTGCGCACAGACTCACTAGAAAGTTAAAAGACTAAAGGGAAGTTAAGAAAATTATGTGGTTTACGGAACTTTGCCAAATGAATAAACACATGCATGCCATAGGGGTCAATCTGCTATGCAGAGCGTGCCTAAATCATGATGAAATTCCTCATAACGTGCTGTTTGAGTGCGAGGAAATCAAATACCTAAGGGTCAAATTTTTTAAAGAGAACAAATTGTACAAGGAGCTGTTTGAGCATCCTACAGTATTAGACCTCTGGAATGAACTGGGTTGGCAGGAATAGCCACTAGGTATACCTTTTACGCGCAATGGCCCGTAGTATGGCTAAGTGCGGTACATCCCGTTTTGATTGATATGTAGACCATAGAATAAGCAAACCGAACAAAAAGCCGCCTCGTCCATAAAGAGATAAAGGAAAACAAAATCTACTCTGTTCTTCGAAATGCAACATACAGTTTTGAGCACTGACTGTATAGTGGTAAAAAATATGGTGTTAGTTCTGTAGGTACTTGGGTGAATCGTCGCAAAATTAAACCACCAACAATATGAGGTGGTAGAGTTCCGTAACGTCTCGCCTGGACATTTGGTACCACCTCCTTACCTATTCCTGCCGCAATAGCGTCAATGCTTGTGATTGTCGTGTTCCGGTTTGGAGAGTAGGTAGCCGGTAGACTTATGAATGTGGTATTGCTATCTCGCCACACCGATAGAAACGCATCATTAACATCTTTGGTGTCTATAGGCGACGGTTTCTCTTACCAACAGGAAAGTCATCTGTTTCTTTGCTACTGAAGATATAAAAAAATACCAATAAGGTTTTCAAAACGTTAATCTTCGCTCGCATTTTAAGAGCTACCTGACATAAAAGCAGACAAATTTGGCTTCGCAAATGTTGGTCTAATACAATCAAAAATATAACTTGTATTATATATAACCGACTTTGATCTTACTTAGTATGTTCCCAAAAATCGAAACGTATCCCCACAGTTTCTGGATCCTTCACCATAGTTAAAGCCATGAGAGCGCTAGCTTCGTCAGCGGAGAAAACTATTGAACCAGTTAATGGTGGGAAACCATTTGGCAGGCTAATTTCGTATTTATACTCTATCTGGAACAAAAACCTTAAGTTTTTCTAGTAAATTATATTATTGGTAATAATTTTTTCGAATTACTTGTATAAGAAATTATAGAATCTATATTATTAATATTATAAATGCGAAATGTGGATGTTTACATGGATGTTTGTTACTTTATCACGCAAAGCTACTAAACGGAATTGAATCAAATTTGACCTGGATAGTACATAGGCTACTTATTTTCCCGAAAAAAAAATGGGTGATCCAGCGGGATTTACCAAAAAAACTTTTATAATACAGCGGGCTGCACGCTGCAGCTAGTCCATACTAATATTCTAACTGCGAAAGTCTGTCTGTCTGTCTGACTGTCTATTATGCTTTCAAGGCTAAACCCCTGGACCGATTTTCATGAAATTTGGCATGCATATAGTTGAAGATCCGGGGTCAAACATAGGCTATTTTTTTTTCAAAAATCAATCCCTGGAGGGCTGAGATAGCGGATGAAATTTTTATTAAAAGCTATTTGGACGACTTATTAATATACTCGCGGGCGAAGCTGCGCGGGTCAGCTAGTAATTTATAAGACAATTTCAAGGACCCCCTTATTCAAAAAACATTGGCATTTATTTAGTAATTCGAATGTCCAAGGATAAGATGGCGGACCCCCATATACATACTCGCGGACCCCTAGGGGTCTGTGGACCACAGGTTTAGAAACATTGGTTTATAGGTATTAGATAGTACATAGTACAATAATCCTGACCAACCCGAAAATTCCGGCCGAAAATCCTGACCAACCCGACATTATCAAAAAATTATAAAATGAGTATATTCATAAAACTTAATCAATTTTAAATTCTTTAAAATCATTAAATATTTATTTGGAAATATTAGTATTGTGAACGCTTATGCGGTACGCCCTTCGATCAAATATTGATCGACGGATATGCCTATCTTTTTGTATACTAAAGGTTCAAAAAATTAGTATCAATCTTTTTTATGCAATTTTGTTATAAGCTATATATAATACAGCTAAAATACTATTATATAGTGCAATGATTTTAATTCTTGTTTGTTTGTTTCTATTTAATTCAGTAACTACTCGACTGATTTTAAAAATTATTTCATTTTCAGAAAGCTACGTTATCCAGGAAGGACATTGAATACATTTTTCCCGACGGTACTAAGGAAAGTAATGATTTACGCTCAAGCGAACTGAGTAGTGAGTAACGGCTAGTCTTAAATATACAGTGAATAACAAAAAATCAATCTAAACTCGAAAGGGGCGGATAGGTAGGACGTTAGCAAAAAATAAAGTTTTTTTATATGACAATATAAATATATATATTATGGTATTTAAAAATGCTCGTGTTTGACCATCAATTTCGCTACAATTTAGCAACTATTTTAAAGTGGGTAGCATTATGTCGCGTCAGCAGTGATGGCAGGTTTGGGACGGTCCTTTCACATTTTGTGTTGCCATAGACAATATTTAAAAATAGTATGTAGATAAATTTGTCGCCTCTGTGGTCTAGTGGTCTAGCGTTGGCGTTGACCACATGAGGTCCCGGGTTCGATTCCCGGGTCGGGCACAAAAAAAAGTGTTTTTTCAGTTTTCTGAGAAACACAAAGTTGTCCGGGATTGGAAAGTGCCCAGTTGGCGATAGGCTTGCCACCCATCACATTTGTGGGACTAAGTATCTTCGGCTAATTGTGGGTGCACTTGTTGTACCTCTGCCTACCACTTCGGAGATATGGGCGTGAAGATACTTTTTTTTTTAGATAAATTATTTGATCGGGCAAATATTTTATCAATCAATATCCACAATATAATCAGGTACATACAATATTTGATCATATTAAGCTACCACATAAAGCCTTTGACGATTGGGCCGGTGTTTGTTACTCAATGTACAAATTTTCAGTAATAAGTAACCAATTTCTAATAACATCCGGAAGGTTATTGTGTAATTAGTTACTTATTAGGCAGACAAAATAAGAACGCTTTCACAAAATAGGTAACTATTTCAAAGGAATTATGTGGCTCCTCATCAAGCCGGGACACGAGCACTAGTCCCTAGTGTCGCTAGGGTAGATAGGTAAGAATTATTAAATTAAATTAAATAGGTTAGGTACGTGTTGGACCGGGACTCTTTAAGAAATAGACAATCTGTCATTCTGTCAGGCAGTTTATAAACGACGATTAATATATGTAGACTATACGAATCAGTACCATCGTGACTGCAACGGTGGTAGAGTTCTGCAGCGTCTTGCCCGGGTGTAGTACACCGCCTTGCCTATTTTTGCCGCAATAGCGTCAATGCTTGTCGCTGTTGTGATCCGGTTTGAAAGACCAGCAGGCCTACTCTTGAAAACAGTATAAATCTTAACCCAATATTGATAAAAACAATAAGTTTCGAATATCGTCAAAAACGATACTCTTGAAACCAATATTGCCCACATTGATTCAGTATAGTAACGACCTAATTATTGGAAATAGATGTCATCGTTACACGTCAAGCTAGTGTTACAAGTGGAAATTTTAAGTACCGTTTTAAACAAAATAACGAATAAAAGCAATAATGAGTAGTTCCAAAAAATTTTGAAATCCGTGTGGCGCTGTCGCCGTATCCAATAATTGAATATAGTTGTCCAGAGTACGAAATACTTCAAAATTCATTTAATATTCATTTAAAATTGAAATCGGTTTTCAAGAGTAGCCCTACAGGTAGCCGGTATACTTGTATATGTGACATTTACACCCCGCCACACGGATAGTAACGCAACATTAACTCTTTGGTGTTTATATGCGATAGTCCTCTGTTTTTTTCAGGAGAGCTATCTGCTTGTTTGCTGTTTTATAATATAAAAAAATATGCATGGTTAGAGTTTAGTTTATTATTTACCTTTAACTTAGTAAATCCAATTAAAGCTTCAATATTTCGCACACTCCTCTCTTTACTTCCGGTTGCCACCGAGCGTTTGTACATACTGTCCAAGCCACGTAGTGTACCTTCTTTCATAAAAAGTTGCTGCAAATACACGAATCAATACGAGTAAATTATGTGTATTCTTATTTGAGCGAATTTTTTTTATGTTATTGAAATAGGCAAACTGGAAGACGTGCCACCTGATGGTAAGTGGTCAATGTCGCCAATGAACAAAAATGGGATACCTGGGCTGGGCTAGCCCAGGTATTCCATTGTGTGTTGCCTATCTTGAGACATAAGATGTTATGTCTCGGTACCAGTAATTACACTGCCTGTCTTGCTCTTCTCTCCGAAACACAGCAAAGCTGTTTCACGAGAGAACTAAGCAAGATGGTGGTACCTATGCATCCGGGAGCGCGGCACAGCAAATCCCTCCCACCGGTAAAAGATAAAATTAAAATGTATCTTTGAATGTATAAATAATTGTCCAATGAAAACTTTCCATGTGCATATTTTAAATGTCTTCATTACCTGATATAATAGAGTCCATGTGTATGTGTGTATAGTGGAGCTTCCATAGCGAGGCCATCGATTTTTTGGAAGATTTGCGTATTGAATAGGTATAAAAGAGTTTTCAAGCACACATCGAAAATATGGTTGGAATCAACAATTTTGTGTGCGTCTATCTTTGGCTATTGATATCAGGCATTCAATAATAGGTACATTTAGAAACAAATTCTGGACACCAAAAGGGTATATCTTTAACTTTATTCACTAAATCTGAACTATTTTAATTGTGTGTGGAAGGTTAAACTTTGTAAGATGTTTAATGATTCTATTAGTTTCAGCAGCGAACTTATATGGCATTCGTATAAGTTACGACAGGTCTAATGGGTGTTCCTATTTTATGAAGTTTATAATAGCAGTGTAAGTGCGGTATCTGCGAATCCATTACCTCGTAGTGGTCCGGCTCCCTTTGAAAAATAGAACATCTGCCATTC
Organism: Apodemia mormo; assembly: GCA_036924255.1. Taxonomy (NCBI): domain Eukaryota; kingdom Metazoa; phylum Arthropoda; class Insecta; order Lepidoptera; family Riodinidae; genus Apodemia; species Apodemia mormo. Next base: position 29,626,390 of record JAUPFN010000012.1, on the reverse strand, counting down.
TGACAGACAGTTCGTAAAGGCGAACGACTGGCAACGTCTTGTCCGGCTGTATACTATCACTACTATACATATTCCTGCTGCAATAGCGTTAATTCTTGTCAATGTCGTGTTCCGGTTTGGAGGGTATGGGAGCTGAGTGCTAAGTGTGAGTTTTTCTTTTCGCATTCGATCGTGAGCGCGTTTCGAGTTTACTAGGAATTTGTATGTGATTTGTATAGCCCCACCTAGTGGTAAACGTGAGAAACCAGTTTACCACTAGGTGGCGCTGTACAAATCACATACAAATTCCTAGTAAACTCCAAACGCGCTCACGATCGAATGCGAAAAGAAAAACTCACACTTAGCACTCTGATAGACTTATGTATGTAGCATTGCATTTCCGCCACATCGTAGCAACGCACCATTAACACACTTTGGTGTCTACAGGCGATGGTTTTTCTTTCAATATAATACAAAAAATATAGATACAAAAAAAAGTTTATACATAGCATGTCTTTTGACGTAAAATCCTATAAGCCGTCGTTAGTGTATTTTGAATTTGATCATCAAATCTGTTTGTTTTTGATTATATTAAGTATATTGGAAAATATATTTAGTCTCGGTCAAATTATATTTTCCAGAAAAAAATAAAAATAATCAAAAATAAACTGTGATTTGGTAACAATATATAGGCATAGTATAGGCCGTGAAGTATTAGGTAAAGGTGGAGCAAGCATTGACTCGCCCGGGTCTGGTACCACCGCCTTACCTATTCCTGCCGCGATAGCGTCAGTGCTTGTCGCTGTCGTGTTCCGGTTTGAAAGGTTAGTTAGCCGGTAAACGTATGCATATGTCATTAGACTTCGCCACAAGATAGCAACTCATCCATTAACATCTTTGGTGTCTATAGGCGTTGGTTGAATCTTTCCATCAGGAGACCCATCTGCTAGTTTGCTATGTATCTTATGATATAAAAAAACTCACTTTATGAGGTCTCGCCATCTCTTTTTATACAGCTGTGTCAGAAAGAGAGGATAAGACCTCAAAAGATGACAACAGTATTTAAAATTTGAATTCAAGAAGGTATTAGAAATGTTGCCTCCAGATATATATACAGCTTCATGGTATAGGCATTGTAACTATTATATAATCTGTGCCTAGGCTCTCAAGTGTGTATAACGAATGATATCTCTAGACCTTATGGTAAATGACGGTAGTTGCTTTATAAAAAAGAACCTGACGTGAGAAAGAGGGGTGTTTGTACCATGAAGCAGTATTATATCTGGAGGCAGTACTTCTAATGCCTACTTGAAACACAACTTTAAATACTGCTGTCATCTACTGAGGTCTCACCCTCTCTTTCTAACACAGCTGAATAATAAGAGATGGGGAAACCTCAGAGAGTGAGATGTAACGTAGGCATTTGTTTCAAGTGATTAATACGAGTGACAGCTCCAACTATACCTAATACTTCATGGTTTGTACAAAGAGTTGTAAATGTGCAAGCAAGCCAAGTTATACCGAATCGTCGTCGTTTAGCGTAAGATGTATGTAAATTTTGTGCAATAAATATTTTCCTTACCAATCCGTGTGTGGAGATCAAAGTAATGTCTGCTAGCTTGACGGCGATTGCGTTTATTTTGTGAAGTTGTTTAGTTAGAGTTACTAAAACCTTGTCTACGTAGTCGTTTAATAGTTCCGTTTTCTTTCCCTCATATTCCCTTTATATACAGAAAAATAGTATTTAGGTACATGATTTATGGTACATTTCGCCATTTCGCCAGTGATGATCGCCAAAGTAACAACAAAGCCAGAAAAACGTCAAATCGGTCAAAAGGCCATGAATAAAGAGCACACCCACATTTGTATATGCATTTGGTTTAGCCGATTTGATTTTTTTATTTACATAATATTATGTTATTATTGTTAACCCTAACAACCAACCAACCAACAAAGCCAACACTATATTTCAAAAACTAGGATTTAAAGTTGATTTAACCAGGGCAATCTAGTTTAAAAACAGGAAGCAGCAATACCCACAAATCCAGTTATTAAATTGTGTGAAAAGTGAAACTAATATGAGTGATATTTAAGTAATAACAAGAATCATATTATTATATTATTATATTTGAATAAAATTATCTCAGTTAAAATAAACCTATCTATATGAACTAATATTATACAATTTTAGAGTTTGTTTGTTTGGTTGTACGCGGTAATCTCAAAAACTGCTGAACCGATTTGAATTATTCTTTTTGAGTTGAATAACCTGTTTTTCGAGGAAGGTTATGTAACATCACGCTACGACCAACAGGATCGGAGTATCAACGAAAAATGTGGTCTAAACGGGGATTTTTTTTGAGAGTTTTCCTGGTGTGCGCTGCGTTAACGGTTAAAGTTACGCAAAAATTATGTAAGATCGAATTGTTAATCTTAAAAAGTTGTAAAAAAAGTAAACTTCCAAGAGATAGCGTCAACTATACATCGATTGACACCCCAGTAGTGTTTCCCAACGTTCCTGTATTACTCATGTTCCCGTGCCATTTTTTACTGTAGTTTCAGTCTTACAGATTATGATCATAGTGGGATGACTATATAATAGGCTTTGTTATACTCTTACCGTAGATATTAAAAAAACATAATCAAACTTCAAATGAACCTACAAACATAACAGGCATAGGTACAAACTCCCCTGGTTTTAATTAGCACTGTAGATATGATTGTTTGTTTCAATAGTTTTCAAGTGGTTCAATTAAAGAAAGTTATAGAATGGTACTATAGGCCCCTATGACCCACTCCCTCTTAAGTGAAGCAGACGAAGTTGCGCGAGTCAGCTAATTAAAATATAAAACACAAGAGGGTTCTTCAATTTAAAGTGTCCGGGACAGCCCAGGGACTTTGCATGTTACATATACTAGGTGTTACTCGCGACTTTGGTCTCGGTGCTCAATCGGTTTAAAAAGTAGGTAGTCTGTCCTTCTGAATGTAGCTATCATACATAAATACGAATGGTTAATTTAAAGTGCCTTTAAACAAACCAAAAATCTTTTTAGCTTTATTATTTTAGTACAGATCTAAAAGGAAAAGGCATGTACCAAAGAACGTAATTAGTTGTCCTTTAAGAAAGGATTATTAGCTTTGAAAACATGGTAGTTTACAATATCTAAGTGCGAAAGAAAGGCATAAAAAATAATTTTATATATTAGCCTTTCACATGTTCATGTTATAATATTCTCTATCGTGATAGAGAAAGTAAGCAAAATTCTATTCTTGCTGTTGTTACGTCAGCATTAGTATAATTTATGCATAATCTGTACAATTCCTTATTATTATTTAACTAAAACGTAGTGATTGTTTACTTTTTATTATTCATATCATAAGCAACACGCTGTATTTCATTAGCTTACTTTTGTACGTTTTGTAATTTTTTGCTTAAATGTAAGATTTTTTTTAGAGTTATACCTACTTATACAATAGGCGATATGTTAACATAGGGTGGCCAGAAGTCGATAAATAGAAATGAAAAATTAACTAAGAATATCTCAACATGTTTCTATTAGAGATTAGACCGCTCAATTTTTTATGATGGTGTGGCTAATGCACCGACCACACAACCCATAGACCCCTAATAACAGGCGAATGGCTTCTGTCAACACATCTGACTTATAGTTCCGATGTAAATGTCCATGCACCAATACCCAATCAGTGTCGACCAATCAGATTCTCTGTACATCACTATCTTTCACTGTGGCCTTTACTAAGCCAATCACGATGTTGCAGCTCAGCTCAGCTAGTTGCCAGAATGCATTCAATACGGAAAATCGAACATTACGCGTCTATGGGCTGTGTGGTTGATGGGCTAATGTTATCGCTATTTATGTAGCCAACCACTTCACAGAATTGTGACTCTTCGTGCTTTTGTCAGTTTGTACTGCGACTTAGTTCATTCGTTTTGCTTCAGAGCACATCGCAAGTTGAAGTAAGATAGAATGTTGTCTACGAAATATGTGACCATCAAGTTCACTGTTTTGTCGGAACACGAATTTTCGGACAATAATATGACCCCGACATTAGTAAAGGACACTGTCAGTCAGACACTGCATTTATTTGGTTTCTGCTTTATTAGTGCTTTGCAATTTTTCAAATTCTCTCTCCCCGGGTTTGGTACCACTGCCTTATCTATTAGTACCACAATAGCATCAGCATTTATTGTTCCGTGTTCCGTTGCGGTCGTGAGAAGCGGAGTTAGCCGGGTTAACTCACGCATGTGGCATGCATCTCACACATCATTATATACGATGGTTATTTCTTTCAATCAGGAATAGTTATTTCTTTCAATCTGCTTTGTTGATAGGTACAATAGTAAAAATAACTGTATAAGATGATGATGGTCTCGCAACGAGAGAAAAGACGAAGTAATATTCGACTGAAGTCTATCCAATTCGATTCGATCTCGTAGTTGGACTACAATAATATGAAATCAGAAATCAGAAATACTTTATTCAATAAAACTTTTAACAAGTTATTTTGACACGTCAACATATTTTTTTAAAAAACTACTACCGGATCGGAAACGCGGCCACACACTGAGAAGATCCGGCGGAAGAAACTCAGCGGGCTTGTCTTTTTTTAATATCATTGATTTTTTTTATATTATCACAATATTACAAAAAATATATATGAGATCGGTATGAGGAGCAATTAATCCCAGGCTTTTTTGTCTTCTAAATAATCTGAGATTTTATAATATCCTTTTTTACACAGTTTTGTTTTAACACATTTTTTAAATTTATTGACTGGTAGATCTCTTATAGTTTCGGGAAGTTTATTGTAAAAGCGTATACATGTTGAATTTTTTCCGAGAAAATTATTAGTAGCAGGTAGAAGTCTTGTAAGTTCCCTCGTGTTGTTCTCTCCCGCCTTCTCTTTGAAGGCACACCCCTTTAGAGAATAGACTATCTACCATTCTGACAGGTAGTTCGTAAAATAAATAAATAAAATATTCACGGGACAAATTACACTTATTGATCTAACCCCAAAGTAAGCAAATTATTTGCTTGTGTTATGGGTGTTAGTCAACGATACTTACACATGTAAATACATATAAATACTATATATAAATACATATACATATAAATATATACATATAAATAAATACATATACATATACATATACATATACATATACATATACATATACATATACATATACATATACATATACATATACATATACATATACATATACATATACATATACATATACAATATAAATACTATAAATACTGGAATATAAAAAGTGAACAATTGGCTATACGTGTCACTGCCAAAGTGACTAGATACTAAGTAATAGAGTTCTGCATCGTCTCGCCCGGGTTTTTAGTAACTCTGCCTTACTTGTTCTAGAGTCTAGGCATAAGTAATAGTCTAGAAAGTAAAGTACGGCCATGAAGAACACTACCTATCTCACCAATTGAGAAATCGGTCAATCACGGTGAACCGGAGTGTTTATCACCATTCGGTTCACTTTGCTTCGGCAGAGAACTAGAGTCATCAATATTTTAGATATTGTTGTTATAGCGTGATTTAAAATTTTTTGTACACTTTTTATGTGTTGTTATTAAATATCGTTTGATCAATGGAATATTTTGATATGACATACCCGCCCCGTTGATCAAGTGGCTAGCGAATCTAACTACGAATCGAGAAGGGTCGGGTTTGATTCTCGACAAGGACAAACATTTGTGATGAGCATAGATGTTTGTATTTCTGGGTTTGGGTGATTATTATTCATGTAACAGTATTTATATATGTATTTTTGTGTATTAGTATCGTTGACTAACATCGATAACAAGCAAATAATTTGCTTTTGGGGTTAGATCAAATCGTGTAATTTGTCCAGCAATATTTATTTATTTATTATTGATTTTTGGGTACTTAAAGAAAGTGTTATGTTAATTAACAAATAACTTACTGAAATCTTTTATCTTCTGTGGTAATAAAATACATCAAGTAGTCGTTCAAGTAATCTTTCATCCATCTATTCAAATCATTTTTCAATCTCGCTTTAAAAGGCCCTGTACATAGAGAAATACATTTTTAAACTTATATATGTGACAATACCATGGAACATAGAACAAGCGGAATTGGCAAGTACAAACATTTGTATCAGGATCGTGATTGCCATACTCACACATAAAATAAGCATTATTGCATATAAACTACTAATGCAAACACTGTTTCATTGGTCGTTTTCATTTTAAACAACAATAATCCGAAACACACAAACAGAACATTTAAAAATATACCAAACTGCGTTACAATAAATTTTATTTTGCTACAAAAAAAAGAGTATTTACGTTCTTTTGTAGTCTATTCAAAATAGACTCATCTATTTGTACAATAGTGAAACTTAAGGTCTTAACAGTTTCGCTATTCTACAATAGATGGCAGTATTGATTTTTCCGTAGTTTTCAGTTGATCATATTTGAGTAGAGAACTTTCTAGAACGATATACGTAATGACTGTCATTACGTATATCTTTCTAGAAAAATTAGGTCAACCTAAAATGAACTTTATATGTAAGGTGTACGGCTGATTTTAGCTTGACTTTCTATTATATCATTAGAGATTATATTAAATCAGGAATTTAATTAAAATAAAATGAAAATTGTACTTTCGAATGATATGAAATATCTCCATTTTTAATCATCTGTATTCTACTATCATTTCTGCATTCAAGGATGGCACAATACGGCATAATTCAGTGTATAATAGATTTTCGCACGACGACTATCTCCTAATGATATGGTAAGTATCACTAAGGCAATTTAGAGTAAAAGCGCATAATAGTGGCGCACGCGGCAACCCACTCTTCACTTCCCCTTGTTCTATGTTCCATGGACAATACCATCCGGCCACACGGATAGCAATGCATCATTAACATCTTCGGTGTCTATAGGCGATGATTTCTCTTTCCATCAGAGGAGCTTTTTACTGTATTATATACATATATAAAAAGACCACCTAAATCTATTGCGCCACTTTAGTTTCCCTTGTTGGTTTCCCTTTCTTGAAGAATAGACCATTTGCCAGGCAGTTCGTAAAAGTGGACTTGGTGGCACCGCAATTACTCTTTTATACCGCAATAGCGTTAGGGCTTATCCCTGTCGTGTTGTCGGCAACGAATTAAAATACAATGCCATTTTTGCACTCATCGTACGAATACTGTACGAAGCTCAAGTTTGTTTTTACAACAGCCATCTTCAAGGCGGCCTTTTAAATCAAATTAAAAAATAGTTAAGTTTACAAATAAATATAGGAGAAATTCAATTTAAAAATCGGTAAAAGTGACACGTATAACCAACTAATCTTCTTTTATGATCTGCCTGTCAGAACAAAGAACGGCAGTTGATCTGTTCTTCAAAAGGAGTCCGGACAAACAGAGGGGAAAAATGTATGCTAAAGAATGCTGGCCACGCTTCATACATCGCGTCGCTTGGACTCGTAAATCGAATATGATATCTTAGGGTGTAGACAGACGGACTGCATTTCAACTGCAATCCGACTGCTAAATGGCAGTTCAGATGCAGTTGACACGACTGCAATAGAACTGTAAACCAAATGCGCAGTCCGATTGTAGTTCAATTGCAGTTAAACTGCACAGTCGTGTGAACTGCACACCGACTGCAATCGACCTGCACGGTCGGTTTGTAGTTCACATGCAGTCGTGTCAACTGCATTTAAACTGCTTCTTCATTCAAGCTTGTTTCTGCTACTGAGTCTATGCGCAAGAAGGCGGAGCCGCTTAAAGCAGTGCGGGCAGGTGGGTATGGTGCAGTTTGAATGCAGTTAACACGACTCCGAAACCAACCGTGCAGTTCGATTGCAGTCGATGTGCAGTTCACACGACTGCACGCCGACTGCAATTGAACTGCAATCGGACTGCGCATTTGGTTTGCAGTTCTATTGCAGTCGTGTCAACTGCATTCAAACTGCATCTGAACTGCTATTTAGCAGTCGGATTGCAGTTGAAATGCAGTCCGTCTGTCTACACCCTTAGAATTAAATTCGTGCTAAAATATCTCTTTTATTATTTAAAAACAATTTTCATTTAAAAATTCTAAAGAAGTATTAATTAAATAATATTTTGACTAATATTATTTAATTAATAATTAATAATACGAATTGTGAATTTTGTCGTACTTAGATTTAACCTTAACACCGTAATACTTTATAACATTATAAGCGGTTAAATTAAAATATGATTAGGGCGAGCGAAGCGAGCCCTACACTAGGCCACTTTCTATGCACTTTTGTGGTACATTTTACTCAAAAATTATCGGACTTTTAGGTTTGTGCTTCGACGTAGTAGTTTAAATTCATGTCTAGATATGTTATCTACCATAAAAATAGAGAGAGAGGGAGAGGGAGGGGGAGGGGGGGGGAGGGGGAGGAAGAGGGAGAGGAGAAGGGGAGGGGGGATAGGAGGGGAAGAGGGAGAGGTAGGTGGAGAGGGGGAGGGAGAGGGGGAGGGGAGGGGAGTGGGAGGGGGAGAGAGGAAAGGGGGAGGGGGATGGGGAGGAGGAGGGGATGGGGAGGAGGAGGGGACGGGGAAGGGAGGGGAGGGGGAGGGGAAAGGGAGGGGTAGGGGAGAGGGAGGGGGGAGAGAGAGGGGGGACAGAGGGGGGTGGCTGGCTGGCTGGCTGGCTGGCGGGGAACAGTGTGTGAACAGAGAAAAATATGTCGCGTAACTCACGCGGACCGGGCTCGTAATGTTGAAGTGAGAGAGAAGTTATGCTTCAAAGAAAGTGTTGGTGTAAAGATGAGAAAGGGCATGCTCCGTTGGTTCGGAGATGTAGAAAGAATGGTAGGTGAAAGATTAACAAAACAGATATACAATGCGAGAGATGAAATACTTTATTATTTATACTACACCTATTCGGAAAGCACATTAGTTCTTACTTTAAAAACGAGAAGAAAGTACCTAATTCCAAGTGAACCAATATGCGGGCGGCAAAAATGTATGGGATTTCTCCCCTCCTTTAACTTTTTTAAATTCATAAGTTTGTATCTCGAAGCACATCAAAATGTTACTGGCCACTAGCATTTACTAAGGAAACTTGGCAGTATGTGCTTTATTTCATTTGCCTCCTCAATATTAAAAAAAAAACGATTGTACGCGCGAATTTTCTTTTTTATTGTATCTTCTTCTTACATTCTATTCTGATGTCTATGTCTAGTAGCGAGAATGAAGATTTATTTACGCCGCCTGCATTAAAAGAAGCTGCTCAAACACTCATTTTAAACTTTTTGCCAGAAAAGTCCAAGCATAAGTAGAACAAAACATATGAAGAATTTATGGAGTTTCAATAATTGTAATAATTTTAATTTAAATTTAAACTAAAATGTTTTTATTTTCCTCATTGGTGTAGTATAAAGCAGTATGTATCACTCGGGAGAAAATGCGATACCTAACCTCAAACTACACTCTCGTAAGGTATCGGTCATTTTCTCGGCTTGGTGAACAAACTACTATTATTTTTCTATACATTAAAAGACTTATAGGCTTTATTATTATAAATAAAGTCTATACATTAAAAGATGTAATTCTCATAAAAATACTTTTCTAACAATATTACTAGATAGTATAACTTTGCGAGCCCCTACAAAGCTCTGCTTTTTGCTAGTATATTTATAATTCAACTGCAAAAAGTAATAATCACTATGTTTTATAACGTAATATATATAGATTATCGTTTTCACACAAAAAGTTCAAGTATTAATATGTATTGTTAGTTTTTTTTTGGTTTCAATACATACCGATGATATAGCTCTCTAAATTTTTCGCCGTAGAAGTTTCATTTTGATTATGATACTGAAAAAAAGTCAGTAATTTTTTACAAGAAAATAAAAATACATTTCGACACGGTGAGAATGCTCTGAAAATACTGTATACTTCATTCTTAAGCATTGCATGGATTACACATTACTTTTTTTATATCATAAGATAACAAACAAGCAGACGGCTCTCCTGATGGAAAAAGTCAGCCATCGCCTATAGACACCAAAGATGATAATGATGCGTTGCTATCTAGTGGCGATGTCTAATGCCATGTGCATAAGTTTACCGGCTACCTTACCCTCCAAACCGGAACACGTCAGTGACAAGTACTGACGAGTGACGCTATTAAAATAAGGTTAGCTCTCACCGCTGTATTTGAGTACATTCCATTTACACATACACACCTTTCCACAACATGGTTAAATACTTTTTAAGAAGCCATGATACATTTCGAGAAACGAAGATCAAAAATGAAAGTATATAGTTATATAAATATGATAATTTCTCATATCCTTACCACCATTAGCAAATCATCAAGTTCCAATTCAGAAAGTATAACTTCTATCACAAAACGATTTTTCAAAAACCGGTATCGTCCTTCAAATTTGTATCGAACGTTCTTCAAAAGAAATCTACGAAAAATATTTAAAATTGATGATGATTGAGAATTTATAGCTTCCAATAATATATATTTAAGTATAAGTGAAATTGGAGTTTACTTATTTCCTACGCTACGATATATCATTACATATACTCTTATTTGCAAAAGTAACATAATGGGTACTATCACCATGGGCGTACCCAGGTTCTAGACCAGGGGGAGGCAACCGTAACACTTTAAGACCCAGGTTCTGGTCCAGGGAGGGGCAACCGTAACATTTTTAGACTATATTTTTATGTTGTTATATTTTTATCTATAACAGTAGATAGTTAGTAGAGAGGTAAATAAATTCCAGGGCCCCCGGCCCTCGGTACGCCCATGACTATCACATATAAAATTCCATCTACAACCGTCATTTTGGGAGTATTTTCTTCCATAAGCCCATTTTTTCTACATACTTAGTGACTTTAAAATTAAATGAAATGAACGGAATGATCAAAAAGAATAAAATGAGCGAAATGAACGAAACGAACGAAATGAACGGAAGAATACCACTCACTTCAAAGACTGGAAACGGAACTCGTTGGGAACGTTTCTTCAGTCAGTTCGTTTTGATGTTTCAGTTCAGTCCACCTGCCTTGCAACGGACGGTTCTAGATTATATTAATTTAAAGGTTCACTGATTGAAGAATCAAAAATGATACTCACTCAACTTCTCCATAAGTAGGCGAGTAGTAAATAAGAAACGGTTTTTTCAAGGTCCGAGCTCGATGATATGAACCGTAGAGATGTAAATCATTGAGAGTGAGTTTGGCTTTTAAAACCATCTTAGCAAAATCATTTCTCAATCTGTCTATCCGAAATACCGTGTTGTTACGAAGTTTCAGCCGGTGGAAGAATCTGTAAAAAACATTATTTTATTTTCTTTACATTTAGTCTAATAGTAGTCAATAATTTAAACTGACTTCAAATATCAAATATACTCATATCTCAAAAACTACTGAAGTGATTTTCACGAAACTTAGACAATTACCTAAGCTGGAATGAACCTAATTTAAATCTAAGAAAGATATCCCTTTACGGTTTTTACTTTCCGAGAAATTCGTGGACAAACATACAAACTTACAAATATACAAATGAACATACACTTACGAAATTTAGTACACGTTTTAGATGCCTAAATAGATTATCATAATCAAATATTACCCTCTTCCAACAATGGCAACAACATTACATAAATACATATTTCGTCGGTTGAAAATATAGAGCATTTTTCCGACAAGTGCGGAGCAAAATCGTTATTTTATTTTCAAAATCATAAAGGGTTAAAATGAGTTTTTAGAACATTTTTGGTTGTTGTTCAAAGTTTTATTTCCTGACTATTGATATAAAATGATAATCCCATTAAAATGTATGTGCTTGTATTATACGTGTATGTATGTATGTGCGTACTTACTTCTTCGCGCTAAAACAGCTAAACGGATATGGGTGAAATTTAGTTCCCGTGTAGTAGCTAAAAAACTCTGCCCTAGTTTTTGGTGGTAAGTTTTAGTGAATAATTAAAACTTAGTTACCTTCGAGATAACTGTTTTTGTAATCTAAATCCGTGATGCAACACATCACGTTTCAGATAGACCTTGTTTCCTCCACACTCTCGTAGAGTATAGTATAATCTTTGTTCATAACTCTCTATTTACAAGCACGCTGGTTTTGGAGACTCGACACCATCCTTGCACAAGACTCAAACAATTTGATCATAGTACATTAGTCTGGTTTTCCTCGGTTTCTATATTCATCCGCATTTGCATTTAATATCTGTTTTGTTAGTCATTCATTTCCTACTCTCAAACCCTCTTCCACTTTGGTTCTCAGTATTGAAATGCCGTCAAAGATACTACAATATCTGGTGGTGCTAATATATATGGGAGGTAGTGATAGATAATATCGCGTGAGTAGACTACTTAGTACTTATTGCTCTTTCTTCTGATAAAAAAGATTTGTTTTTATATCATAAGATAGCAAACAAGCAGATGGGTGTTCTGATGGAAAGAGTCAACCATCGCTTATAGATATTGAAGATATTAATGTTGCGCTGCTATCTTGTAGCGGATTTAATGCCACACGCATAAGTTAATCGGCTTCCTTACCATCCGAACCGGAACACGAGAGTACAGACGCTATGCGGCAGGAACAGGTAAGCGGGTGGTACCAGACCCGGTCGAGTCAATGCAGAACTCTACCACCTAGTAGCTACGATGTTAGTGACTCGTATAGCTAATCGGTTGCTTTTTACGATCTGCCTAGCAGAACGGCAGTTGGTCTGTTCTACAAAGAAGCCCGGGACCAACACGGGGAAAACACAGGTAACTAGTAATCCTTAAATTAATACGTGAAGCAAAAACTTTTTACCCCTTTTTATGACATAATATTATGCCAAATTTCATACTCTACCAGACTATCAAATTCAACACAGTTGAAGTTTAAATTGCAGAGGAATGGAATATTTTAAATAATTTATGTTAGAAATACATTAAATTAATAAAAAATAAACATTACACACAAAACATTAATGTCACATACACGCACGTATACTACTTTCTTTACGGTCAAAGTCTGTTGTGTTTAGTCCATGGTCGAATTTCAACCAGCGGGCGATCGCTGGTGTATACAATTACTAAATGTACTGCAAGCTGCGATAGGTGTAATTATGAACAATAATTTGAAGCCAAATGCAAGAAACAAACAAAAATGTAAGGACAAACAACATGATCGTACTTTACGAAAGATTTCTAACTAAGACTAACATACTCGACAAGGTATACGTCACGTCACATGTGCTCCACTGAAGTACAGTCACAGGACCAACGCGAACGTCAGACCTCGTGACATGTAAGTGTCGTGAAATTCTCGGCAGTTGAGACCTTTTGGTCGCGAATGTATGTTATACTCTATATACGCTGCAGCGCTACTTAATTTTGACTTTCGTTAGACGATTTACAGCGCTCTACCGAGTGTCAACAAAATGGAACACGACTGCTACTTAGCATAGCTTCTTTAGTACGTAGGACATTTAGAGGTGGGTTAATACCGATATTTCTCAAGATTAAGTGATACTAATATATTCACTTTGAAATATTATAATGTCTTAACTAATATGTCAGTATTAATATTTCACTGTAATTTGGACCTTAAAGTAACAGTCATAAGATATGATACTGATACGGCAGGAAAATACCTTTACTAATATTTCACTGTAATTTGGACCTTAAAGCAACAGTAATAAGATCTTATACTGATACGGCAGGAAAAAATCTTAACTAATATATTAGTATTAACTAATATTTCACTGTAATTTGGACCTTAAAACAACAGTATACTGCAGGAAATACGTCTGTCTCATTCATACGTACGACGCGGCGTATCGTGAAAATATTTTAATATTTTCACGAATCCGACGGGCGCCAATCTAGTAAATTCCGAAGACCGAAAGATATTATCCGATTCATTTTGGAAAGCCACTGCAGATATTAGGCGAATATGAAATATTAGCATATTATAGTTCGTCGGATTACTAATCCACGAATCCTTTCAATATTACTAATATCTTAGCGAATACTAATATATCAGTCACACCATCAAGTACATTAAACTCTCTGTACTTCACACAAAAGACAGCTTGTTTCCCTGTGTTGATCTAGGCCCTTGTTTAAGAATATATCAACTGCTTTACTGCTAGGCATTTTGCAAAATACGAGAGAAAGTTAATACGTATCACTTACATCGTGTGACGTGTCTACTAACTAGGTGGTAGAGTTCTGCATTCGTGCGTTAGTTTATGCTTGTCAGTGTCATGTTCCATTTGTAGAGACCGGAAACGAGCAGGGGGTAGAGTAAGTGATTACCGTCGCCCATGAACATCCGCAATACCAAGCGCTTTGCAGTTGCGTTGCTGGTCTTTTAAAAATGGGTTGGCTCTTTTCTTGAAGGTTCCCAAGTCGTATCCGTTCGGAAAAACCTCCGTAATTGATTCCACAAAGGAGTAGTGCGAGGCAGAAAGTGCCGACAAAAGCGGATAAAAATAATATTCTAACCGGTGTCTTTATATTCACTAAGTTGTTACATATACAAATATTTTAACTTACAAAATGCAGTCTGTCATTCTTATCATACTATAGCCGCCAAGGTTGATACCAGATGGTATCTGGGTTTTATAACCACCGTGTTGGTGAATGGTCCGTTCTGCAGCTGCACGATTTTCTAGCATTGCCTATATGGAAACATGGTATAATATTATTGTACATATTTAATTCAACAAATAAACAATAATGGACCGTAGATGAATTACACGAATTATAGGTAACTGGCTGACCCGCGCAGCTTCACCCGCAAGTAGATTAATATGTCGTCGAAATAGTTTTTAATACAAATTTCATCCCCTATTTCAGCCCTTCAGGGGTTGATTATTGAAAAAAATATCTTATGTTTAATCCCGGATCTTTAACTATTTTCATGCCAAATTGCATGAAAATCGTCCAGCGGTTTACCCGTGAAAGCGTAACAGACAGACAGACTTTCGCATTTATAACATTAGTATGGATTTATATGTGACTAGCTGTTAATCACGACTTCGTCCACGTAACGCAAAATCATTACTTCCTTTTTAGTCAATCGAGTAGGAAGGTAGCCCACTCTTGTATATTGTAGCTTTCCGATGATAAAGTATTTAAAGTAGGTATGGAAACTATTGTTAAATTAGATTAACTGTTATGTTGTTAAAGTAAATTAATATTTAACAGTTATTTATTTATGTTATATGATATCAGTAGCCTATAAGCTACCAATCTCTCATCCGTCCTCTAGAATAGTTTTAATAACTTTTAGCAGTTATTATTATCACGGTCTCTCGAAATATTTTTAATAACGTTATTACCATATATCAAGTTATTGGTAATTTTAGTGATGCATAAAAATTACTTTTAACAGTATTTGCTAATATAAATAACAGTTGTTAATTGTTAAAAAAATTAAGTACGAAATTTAATATGTTAACTGTTAAATGATCCATGCCTAATTTAAAGATCGGCTCAGTAGTTTTTGAGTTTATTCGTTGCAAACATACAAAAATGTAAAAATAAAAATGTTTTCTATTTATAATATCAGTATAGACATGCGTTACAATTAAATCTTCTAATATGTAATATGTAATGACCTATAAAAAGTAAATAAAATTCTGTAAACTGGATTTCTCTACTGGCCATTTCTGAAACTTCCCGCTAAACTGAAGTGTTTCAATCTCAAAGGCGTAAAAAATATACATACTTTTTGAGCTCAAAAACAGTTTGGTAAAATTACAGTATTTTAATTTTTGATAAACTGTATATTTTGAACACGACGAGGAGTCGTGGCATTGCGCTCCGCGTTCAGAGCAAGGTTTAAAAGAGGGTTTTTGTCGTCGAGACCGGGACGATTGTCGGTATTGGTGTAAGCACAGACAACATGAATACTAATAGACACACCATTCGGAAGAAATCAGAAATACTTTATTCAATAAAACTTTTTACAAGTTATTTTGACACGTCAACATATTTTTTTAAAAAACTATTACCGGATCGGAAACTGGCGGAAGAAAACTCAGGGGGCATGTCTTTTTTTCATATATACATATTTTTTTACAATATCACAATATTCCAAAAGGAGGAGTAGGAAAAAACAGGATGTATTTTCCTACTCCTCCTATATACTTCTGATTAATTTCGTTGCGGGATCCAAGACAGCTTAGCTTTTCCCCAGGGCATCCTGAGCTCGCAACTCAGAGGTTATCAGGACGGTTGCCGCTGTTGATTCTGGTTTACAGAAGTTACAGTGGTGGGAACAAGAGGTGGGCCCATTGAATATTCCAAAAAATATATATGAGATCGGTATGAGGAGCAATTAATCCTAGGATTTTTTGTCTTCTAAATAATCTGAGATTTTATAATATCCTTTTTTATACAGTTTTGTTTTAACACATTTTTTAAATTTATTGACTGGTAGATCTCTTATAGTTTCGGAAAGTTTATTGTAAATAAATTATAGGAAGTAAAAAAATATAGGAAACGTATGGCCGCGCATATGAGCAAACGCTCCAATCACTCAAAAACGGCATACATTTGTAAATATATTATATCGTGAAAAAATAGAAATAAACCATGTTGTACTGTTTTATCATATGCAATGAGACGACAAGGTTTAATTATTACCCTTAAAGTGCTACTATTTCATCGGTAAGTAGTATAACTCTTTATTTCTGTAGGTAAATATAAGCAACACTGACAAACTAAGAAATTGTCTTGAAAGGCGTATCCATTTAATCCGTGGGTGTAAGTATAATTGGCACACGTGGCAGGGCCTCCTTAACCTGGAGATGGTGGCGGCGTTCGTAGTGGACTTCTTCAGTGGATTTGAATGGTTAGTCAATCTAATAAAGCACAGAAGATCGAAGTAAGTATTGCAGGATGGTTAGGAGCTCGAGATTCCGGTGGAGGTTCATAATATTGCTCATGTACCGTGGACATGTTTTGCGCCATGCGCATGAATTGGTTTCGTGCAACCGCGGATGATGTAGTTTAAGGGATGTATATGTATATGTATATGTATATGTATATGTATATGTATATGTATATGTATATGTATATGTATATGTATATGTATATGTATATGTATATGTATATGTATATGTATATGTATATGTATATGTATATGTATATGTATATGTATATGTACATGTACATGTACATGTACATGTACATGTACATGTACATGTACATGTACATGTACATGTATATGTATATGTATATGTATATGTATATGTATATGTATATGTATATGTATATGTATATGTATATGTAAATGTTTATGTATATGTATATGTATATGTATATGTATATGTATATGTATATGTATATGTATATGTATATGTATATGTATATGTATATGTATATGTATATGTATATGTATATGTATATGTATATGTATATGTATATGTATATGTATATGTATATGTATATGTATATGTATATGTATATGTATATGTATATGTATATGTATATGTATATGTATATGTATATGTATATGTATATGTATATGTATATGTATATATATATGTATATGTATATGTACGAAGAAACGCCTAAACCGGCATCACTCTTATCATAAAAGTGACAAAAATGTTGACTAAAACTATACGGAACTACATATTAGTATGATTTTACATAAAAACAAAATGGCAGAAAAAAGGGAGTGTCTTGTCTCTTTCCGAAAGTGGTCTTTTCGCCAATCAAAGCGTTTCGTTGCACTTTGTATAAGCCGCAAAACACGTGTAAGTTCTAAAGGCCTGTACAAACGACCGGCGGCGGCTTTAAAGTTAACTTAATACTTTTTCATTTCCAGTATGATAAACAATATTTTGACAGCTTTGCTGTGTTTCGGAGAGAAGGGCAAGACAGGCACTGTAATTACTGGCACCGAGACTTAACATCTTATGTCTCAGGATCTTAACATCTTATGTCTCTAACACATGAATGGAATACCTGGGCTAGTTCCAGCCCAGGTATCCCATTTTTGTTCATTAGCGACGTCGACCACTTACCATCAGGTGGCACGTCTGCTAGTTTGCCTATCTCAATAACATAAAAAAAGGTAAGAAGAGGCGCACCTAAAACAAACTTTAGGTAGGTACTAAGTTCCATCAGCCATGTAGTGATAGTGACAAACGAGCCTATCAACTCACCGGGAACATTCCGATTCTTGACATTTTTTTAGCAGTGCTAGCCATGTCAAATTTCATATGTAACGAAAATTAATTTGCGCAATTAAAATTCCCGCGGAAAATATTCAGTAGTGTGTGTGAGCAAGGCCTTAAGTCGGGCGCTTGGTTGGCCGCGTTGAGACGCCTAGCGCGATGTCGGTAATACTTCAAATCAAAGGACTTCTAGGCTAATCAATGCGTAGGTTTATTTGTCAAAAATGCTTATAAAAGGTTGTGTGTGTCTTAATTCTTAATGATAATGCATATTTATTTTGCGAAGTGTCGTGTTATCAACGAGAAAGTTTTACTAAGTTTTTAGAATTGTGTGTAAAAAAAGTGATAATAGCTATGATTTACCTGCTCAAAAACTAATTACCTATTTAGACACCTTGTTATGTGAAGTTAGAAGCAAACAGGGTAGGTACTAGAGGTAAGTATTATGCCATTAAAACAGTTTGTAAGTTGAAACCATGCCAGATAATACATTGTAAAATGCCTATGAATCACGGAATAGATTTAGGTACCTACACTGAAAACACATGTGAATAGTTGACTTTGAAGGTGGATATTGTGTGATGAAGTAATTTATGTAATGTGTTTTCATAACAAAAAGATACCTTAATTAGTTATATTGGATTATTTGCCACGATTGTTTTAGAATGTATGTACCAAACTAATAGTTTCACTCAGAGTTAGAAATAATAATCCAGGTCACAATAAATTTTAGGTACACAGCTGATATAATTTTGTTGCCAGGCGGGAGATTTTCCTGCATGAAATGCCTAATAGCCGCAGGTTTGCCTTACGTAAACTAGGTATGAGACTACTAGGTAGGTATTTACGATTAATAAAATTTTATGAGATTTTTTTTATTGAATATGAGTATAGTAATTAATAATTATTTTAATATGATCGTAATATGCTATCGAGTGACACCAATAGTCGGACAGTGTTTTTTTTAACATAATGTAATAATTATGGCTATCAAAACCCAGTTAAGTTACCTATGAATCAAATTGTCCAGCCTGGTAATCAAACTAAGGACCCTCATGGGTTTATTCCAACATCAGTCCTGGTAGAAAAAAATATAAAAAAACTCTTTAAATAATATCTACATTATTTACTCTGTCAAGTAATTAGTACTTTGTTGTGCGTCTAGCAGTTCATTGACATCTATCATATGATTGTGACCTTTCATAGCTGCGTAAACCGTGCGCGTACGTTACTGCGTGCTATACTTCAGGGCTGCCACAGATCATTTTGAAAAAAAACTTTGACATTCATTTTCTCAGAAATTTCATAGTTTTTATTTATTAAAAATGTATAATTAAAGAGCTAACCACACATCCTGAACGCTCCTTCAGTATTAGTGCTTATTTTTGTTATACCCTGTATGTACATGTATATGTACATGTACATGTATATGTATATGTATATGTATATGTATATGTATATGTATATGTATATGTATATGTATATGTATATGTATATGTATATGTATATGTATATGTATATGTATATGTATATGTATATGTATATGTATATGTATATGTATATGTATATGTATATGTATATGTATATGTATATGTATATGTATATGTATATGTATATGTATATGTATATGTATATGTATATGTATATGTATATGTATATGTATATGTATATGTATATGTATATGTATATGTATATGTATATGTATATGTATATGTATATGTATATGTATATGTATATGTATATGTATATGTATATGTATATGTATATGTATATGTATATGTATATGTATATGTATATGTATATGTATATGTATATGTATATGTATATGTATATGTATATGTATATGTATATGTATATGTATATGTATATGTATATGTATATGTATATGTAGATACGATAAAATTAGCCTTAACGCAAGTTATTTAAGTACCAATTTATTCAATGGAATAAGATCAAACGATGCCACTGTCACCATGGGTGTTCAACAAGGATCCATTCTTGGTCCGTTTTGGTTTTTGATATATATAAATGACTTGCCCTTCTTTGTTGGCGTTAGGCATGGAATCGTACTGTTTGCGGATGACACTTCACTTTTATTTGAAGTGAAAAGACGAGTTGATAAGTATGACGAAGTGAACATTGCGATTTCGAAAGTTGTACACTGGTTCAATGTTAACAACCTCCTATTAAATGGAAATAAAACCAAGTGTATTAGATTCTCAACGCCTAATGTACCAATGTACAACTTAACGGGGACAAATTGGATCTTGTGGACTCTACTGTCTTTTTAGGAATTACGATAGATAAAAAACTACAGTGGGGACCACATATCGACAAATTAACGAATAGACTGAGTTCAGCAGCATTTGCAGTTAAAAAAATGAGACAGATTAGTGACGTAGACACTGCGAAAATTGGGTATTTTAGTTATTTTCATAGTATTATGTCTTATGGGATTCTACTATGGGGAAATTCCGGTGATATAAATACAATCTTTGTTTTACAAAAAAGAGCTGTAAGAGCTATTTACAATCTCAGTCCACGAGTTTCCCTAAAAGAAAAATTTAAAGAAATTAATATTTTAACTGTTCCATCACAGTTTATATTTGAAAACTTGATGTAAATTCGTAAAAATATTTCTTCATTTAAGAAAAATAGTGATAATGTAAACACAAGGAACAAAAACAATCTTGCTCTGCATGTATCACGTCTCCATAGAATAAGTAACTCTTTTATGGGGCAATCTATACGCTTTTACAATAAACTTCCAAATTCTATTAAAGATCTACCAATAGACAAATTTAAAAAATGTATCAAATCTAAATTTTGTAAAAAAGTTATTATAAAATATCTGAATATTTGTATGATAATAAGGCATGGGATTAATTGCTCCTCATAGCAGTCTCATAGTAATTATAATATATTATTCATAAATACATTGTAATTGTAACTGTAAATACAATGTTTAAAAAAAATGTATATGCACAAAAAAAGGCAAGCCCGCTGAGTTTCTTCCGCCAGATCTTCTCAGTGTATGGCCGCGTTTCCGATCCGGTAGTAACTCAAAAAATGTTGACTCGTGAAAAGTGCCTGTAAAGGATAATTTGAATAAAAATTTGACTTTGACTTTGGCTTTGACTTCCTTAGTGAAATGTGTTACGTTTGGGCCTTGCTTTTAACCCTAGTGATAGTCAAAGTGTTGCTTAGTGTGACTCCTAGGTGTACATCACTTTTCATTCCCATTCCGTTCATTGTAACTGAATGTTGTTGACATACCTTGGTTATTATGTTAGGTACTCATTGTCGGTACTACCTTTACCTACTTTACCTTTTTAAGGTTACTTCAATTCGTACTTTCTGAACCGGTCAAACAGAGCGGTGTGAGCCTGTTATAAATTCGCTGTGAGATTTCTATATGGGACTATTGGGACGTTTAAAAGGCAGTGATAAGTAAAGTTTGTAAATTAACACATTGTGCAAGACATTGTCCTATGCCATACTATCTCATGTATGCGGGGCAGGGGGGATGAGGCCTCCGGGACTCTTACAAACCGGACGAAATGTAACAGTTACTTCATGTCAACACTGGTGCTGTGGTTGTCCATGGGTGGCGGTAATCACTTACCATCAGGTGAGCCTCCTGCTCGTTTGCCACTTTTTTCTATAAAAAATAATCTCAAAAATAGAGCTTCTTGCCATCCCGCCACATGTATTGTACCACATCATTAGGTTGTCTAAGTTGCAATGACGCGCTCCACTACTTAATTCATTGATTAAGATGAGTTCAAATATTAATAATGACACTTAATCTGTATGGATTAAGTGTTACTTGGATGTGTATTGCGTCTCTATTTTAAATTTGGTTGTGTGTGTAAATGAAAAGGTGGGGCGCGGTATTTTAGCTTAGATGAGCTCTACTTGTCGGTATCGTGTTTCATTTTCAAGGGTAAGATTTCTGTAGACTAATGATGATTATATCTCTGTCACATATATAACAACGCATAATTATTAATTTCGCTGTTTCCAGGCGATAGTTCGATTCGATACTCTTTTCATCAGTAGACTAGCGGTATTTAATAAAAAAGTCATATATCTGATTTGTTTTATAAAGATCTTAGTTTAAACTTTACTTTTTTACTATACTTGGTGCCACGGTGTTTTTAGATTTCCTTACTTTTTGTACTTACATGTAACATTTTTTCGTCAAACTGCCGCGTGTTCATTTTTTTGTTAAAGTTCCTTTTTACTTTTGCATACTGAACTGAAATATGAATTACATTGAGAAGCGAATAATATTGCATTAAGCTGTAACCTTACAAATAAAAAAATGTTATTTATAACAATAAAACAAATGCCAAGTACAATTAGTCCCAACTCCCAACTTCCTTTGACTTCCCAAGATCAACAGCTGTAATATAATGTTAAACATATCACTACAACCGTAAGTGCTCACTAAATGTTCTGCAATGTCTTGCTCAGGGTGTGTACAACCGTCATACCTATGGGCGTACCCAGGTTCTGGGCCAGGGGGGGGCAACCTTAACATTTTAAGACTATATTTTTATCTTATTATATTTTTATCTACAACAGTAGATACTTAATAGAGAGGTGAGCAAGTTCCAGGGGGGGCAACTGCCCCTCCCTGCCCCCCCCCCTCGGTACGCCTATAGTCATACCTATTCCTGCCGTAATAGCATCAGTTATTGTCGTCGTTGTATTCGTTATATTGGTACTGTAGTTGGTAAAGTGTTGTAAGTTGCATTCAATTTCTATTTATAAAAAAAGTTATATATTACAACTGCAAGAAGTATTTACTTATTTGATATCCGAGGAAAATATAGAAAGCAAATAGTAAAAAAGTCTTTACGGTGTGTAAAGAAAACCCTGTCCGATCCGAAAGAGGCATATAGGTTGGTTAAAGGCATTACTGAAAAAAATATTACAATGACTTTATTTCAAAAAATAAAAAAGATATCGTTTTTTTAATATTCGTATTTTTACTTATATTTCCCTAGCGTTAAGCAAATATTTTAAAAATGACAACTTTCGTTTTGGCGGCTTTCACACAAACACCGCGCGAAGGCGTGGTCTTTGTTATTCGGCTTTTTATAATGGAATTTTAAACTTGCCGCACAGAAGCCGCGTGATTTTTTCCACATTGGTTCCACAGAGGAATAGTGTCGTAGAATCGCACAGTTGTGGATTTCCAGACATCGAGATGGTGAGGATGAAATTTTGAATTTAGTCGCGATGTCCGATTGTGAAATTCTGCGGCGGGAATTAATCCAAACGCTTCTTCGGAACACTCCCCATGATAGATTCGATAGAAGATGCAGAGCGAAGTCACAATTATAACATAATGAGTGATAATTATTTTAAAAGTGAAAGTATTAATAACGAACTATATTGAAAAGAAAAAGTTTTACTTTAATCGCGTTTAAAGATTACTCAAGATACACGCACACACTTTTTTATTTTCTTTTAATATTGAAGCTTATGACTTCCAAGTTAGCAGTATCAAGACGGCAGGAAATGAAATTTGGGAACAACACTTTGCTGACGTCCCCCTGACATTTATCATAAATGGTTTGATAATGATGTCGGGTGTGAAGTCAACAACTTTATAAGACAGCGTTTAGTCACAAATAATTATATTAAAAAAACTACTACTTAAACTATTACTTTATTAAAAAAATATATCATACTCGCATTTATGTTATTTTTCTATCCCCCATTACTTGTTTCTGAATAAAACTTTTTAATTTTTAACTGGTTCAGAAAATAAGGTTTTCAATCCATCGGAATCTTTTGTTTTTGTGTTTCTTGATTACCCCAACACACTTGGACCGATTTGGAAGGACCCTAACAAGCTTGAAAAGTGATTGTTTCTACGAGATAGATTAAGTAATTTACCAAATAATTATTTAACAGAAAACTTGTTATTTCAGGCGAAGTTGAGCATTATTTTTTTTTTATTGGTTATAACCACAGACCTCTCGAATATTAAAAGACACGGTGTTGGGTGGAATATGTATTGACACTCACATGAGCAAGTGCTTATTTTCAAACCCTTATAAATTTTATATAAATTTTCACAATATACCTAATATATTGTGAAAATTTATAAATATGACACATTGTGTCATTTTATCATACCAAATAATAACGAACTAAACAAAGCCAAGGCTTAGTTTATTCCATGGTAATAACCTGATGAGATGAGCAATGACAATTCATTATTATCATGTCCTGTAATATATACAGTCTGGTAAAACAGACTGTATATCTATATATCTATATCTATGCATATAATAAAATCGTAGGAAAGTCAATGTATGTCCGGGGTAAACTCAAAAAGTACTGCATGGATTTACTTCAAATTTTGAATGATTACCAATAGGTCGGGTCAAGATATAGGCTATATATTATCACGCTATCACCTACGGGGGAGGAGCTGTGCGGAGTAAACGAGGTCCGCGCAGACGAAGTCACGGGCAACAGCTAGTATAAGTTTATAGTTTTAGACTTACCATCAAGATCATCCAATTTATTAAAAATTCTTTTGGCTTGGAAGTTTGTCCAACAAGATTTCTGATTCACTTTCTCGTTGCCATCAATTACGTTTTCTCCTGACTCGGCATCTGTGTACAAGAAATTATATAATAGTATGTATATGCTTATGTAATGTATGTATGTGTGTTTATCTATTTATTCCGTTTATTCTTGTTTATAGTAGCATTTTGGTTCCTTATATATGTAATTTTATTGCAATTAATTCATTATAGGTACACCAAGTCGAAAATTATCTTTTTTTCAACATTTCCTCGTTATGGGTTGGCTGGAAGAAATCTCTATTACTTGAGATAAGCTCGCCCATTGTACTTGTTTTCTATTATGTTAGTGATTACTGTGTACAATAAAGAATTAAATAAATAAATATATAATTTATGAAAGTAACAATACTTTCCCGCCCCGTGCAAAACAACGCACCATCAACATCTTGGGTGTTCATAGGCGGTGGCTGTCTCTTTACATTAGGAAAATAATTTGTTTATTTGCTATCTTATAAAATAAAACAGTTACACTGGATCTACTGTTTACAAGGACCTTCTCTGAAGAATATATCATCTACCATTCTGCGAGCCACTTTGGTAATGGCGAACAATTGTTTACATGTACCATTGCCATTGTGACTACCAAGTGGTTCCGCAACGTCTTGGCCGTGGTCAGTACCATCGCTTTATCTATCTCTGCCGTAATATCATCAATGCTTACCATTGTTGTGTTCCGATTTGGAGGATTAAATCAGCCTTTAAGTTTATGTAATGCTCCATGCATGTAATCTCCATTATCATCTCCATTATCATCATAGCAATTCACCAATAAAACCAACCAAAAAAATCACCATTGTCGTAGGCAATGGTTATCTCTTTTCATGCAGTATTGCATGAAAAGAGTTAAAACCTTCACCTACAATGCATGCAAATGCAAGCATGTTGTGATATACAATATGTAAATAAAACCCTGCCCGATCGTCAAAGGCATTATTTGGTAGCTTAATACAAATAATACAATCATATCTGTGTCATTATTTTATGGATATTGATAGAAAATATATGCAAAATATTTGCTTGATTTAAGGGGAAATTCCTCAATTTAAAAATTGAGAAACTTTAGAGCTGTAACTCTTTTAACACAAAAATTGTCCATACCTATATTTTTATACTTTCTGTTAATAGACTTCCCAAAAAAGGGGACGTTTTCAATTCGATTGTATTTTAAATATATTTGTTACTTCATAACTCGGTCAGGTATGAACCAATTCGGAAAATTAATTTTTATTTACCATGTCGTAGCACAGAATACTTAATAGTAAATACTACCATAGAGAGGAATCACTCCCTTAAAAAAGTCAGGTTTAGGTATAAGCAAACCGCCTACAAGCAAAATTGAAACTTAAACTTAAGGCTTACGAACCGTGATTTTTTTTTGTGCGCCCTAGTTTTATGACCAAGCTACGAACGTCGGCACAGGGTTGTCACCTGAGAAGTTTTTGTACCTAGTATGTACGAGTGCGACGTGACCGCGACTGTCGTACGAGCCGAGGGATAGCCCACTGCCATATGCCGCCCGGGCGGCGCGCGCTCGAATGTACCTAAACTGGGTCCTACTTGTAGCTCACTTTTTGTACCGTAATATAAAGTCAACGATTTGATTCAGGGTTCCAGAGATACAATAAATTGGAAGTCGGTTTTTGCAATTTTACTGCATTTAAATCGAATATAGTTTAAATGTACTTAAAGTTTTGTTTAAGAACTATCTGCGCTCTATATTTTTTGTCACCAAATCTTACAGTTACCTTTTCTTAAATTAACCTTAGAATTAACAAAATGTGTAACTAAAATTAAACAAAACACTATATTAATCACAAACATCGTCACTTTTGTAAAAAAAATATTTAGCATTTTAATCTCATGTTCTTTATCTTTGTTATAAAGTTTTAAGCGTTAATCGTAAACTCAATTTTAATTAAAGTCATAGTTGTTTAAGATTTGATATAAATTGTTTATGTTTTAAATAAATTGAATTTTTTAAAACACAAAATATATATTTCCAAGAGACCTACCTACTCGTACAAAAATAAACATGCACAATTTCAATTTGATCGCATAATATTTGATCTAATTCTCTTTTTACGATCTTCTTTTACGTTAATGACCTACAATTTTCCAAAGTGCGTCTAATACTCTCGAAAATTTTCAAGTTTGGCTCAAAAAACTGAAAACCCGTTCAAAAGATTACAATAGATCTTCGCATTCGAGGTTACAGCTTTTCAAAAATTTAAATAGTGTCGTGTCTAATAAACTTTAGATTTATGATTGCTTTGAGATTGAAATGTCTTAACCTAGTGAGAAATTTCAGTAATGGCTTGTAATGGTCTACTGGTAGAACCGGTTACAGATATTTTATGAATGATATTTTAAACTTTTTATGAGATGATTGCTTTGAGTGTTTCAGTATAGTTTTTTTAAGATGAAAACATAAAAAATCACCCAAATTAAAAAAAAAAATGGATCTGATAAAGTCAGAATTCTGAAAAAAGTTGTGAAGAAATTTTATTATTGTAATTATGACATCGACATAGAATACATTGATATCGCTGAGTTAGGAGATGAGTAGAGTATGTATGTTATTTTCAGTCAGGTCAATTTGTTTATAATCTTTGAATAATTTTTTAAGAATAAAAAAAATATAATTTCTTATTCGTGTTTTTAAACTTCCCTAAGTATGAAAATGGTTTTTACTGCGATTTTCGAAAATAAAGTTATTATCAAATCTCCCCATTGTGACGTCCTAGGAAGCTTTTCTTGTATTTTCACGATAACGTTGTATGTCTGTATGTGTGTATGTAAATCTCTCATCACTTTTGAACAGCTTAGCCAATCGATACGCGGTCAACGGTATTTAATTGGGTTCCACCAAACCTATTGATTTTGAAAATACATGCTATCGCTGTGGATTCCTCGAGGCGATAGAATTCCTGCTACATTTCTCGCTCTAGCAAATGGCAGTTCTCAGCGACAGCAAAGGATAAGGCGACGGATAAAGGCGATTCTCTGCTGACAGAGCAGCCAAACCTAAAGATAGCCGGCAAACTTATGCACGTGGCATTCTATCCCCGCCACTCAGATGTGCGTGCCATTCAAGTGGTTGGGATAAGATCCTTGGTATCTATAGGCCATGGTTATCTCTATCCACGAGAGAACCTTCTGTTTTTTTTATTATCCTTTGAATTAAAAAAAATACTATCCGTTTAGTGTAGCTTATCGACAACGAGAACCTTCTGTTTTTTTTATTATGCTATGATATAAAAAATACTATCCGGTTAGTGTAGCTTATCGACTAAGAGAACCTTCTGTTCTTTTATTATCCTATGAAATAAAAAATACTACCCGGTTAGTGTAGCTTATCGACAACGAGAATCTTCTGTTTTTTTATTATCCTACTAGTTGACCCGCGCGGCTTCACCCGCGAGTATATTAACAAGTCATCGAAATAATTTTTAATACAAATTTCGTCCCCTATATCAGCACTTCAGGGGCTGATTTTGAAAAAAAATTAACCTATGTTTGACCTTGGATCTTCAACTATTTCCATGCCAAATTGCATGAAAATCAGACTAGCGGTTTAGTAACAAACAGACAGACAGACAGATAGACTTTCGTATTTATAAAATTAATAGTAAAATAATAGTAAATAATAGTATAGAATAAGCATAGAAATATAGATATATTAGTATAGATATAGATGGATATAGGTGAAATAAAAAAATACTATTCGTTTAGTGTAGCTTATCGACAACTTTATTTTCTAGTGGTTCTACCGATAGTCTTTTAATTAAATTGATTTAAGAAACATGAAATAATATTTGCATTTCCATTGTTTTCTAGTTGATAAGAAGCAAAGGGACAGAGTAATAATGATACTTGAATTTGTTTTTTATTTTATTTTTACTATGATAGTGAGCTTAAATTCTCAAAATATTGGGTCAAAACTGGACACATATTTTAGTAGTGGTATGGACACAAATTATTTAATTAGACTATAATAATAATATTAGTGGAAAAAATACATGAATTTATCTAATCCCACAGTAAGCAATTTATTAGCTTGTGATATGGCTGTAAGTCAACGAAACTTATCTTTGATAAAAAATAAACAGGTTCAATTTCATGACCTTAAAAAGGCTGTTTTTATAGAAGGGGACAAACGAACAGAAGGCGCACCTGATGGTAAGTGATCACTGCCGTCCATGGCCATCCGCAATACCAGAGGTCTTGCAGTTGCGTTGCCGGCCTTTTAAGAATGGGTAACCTCTTTTCTTGAAGGTGCCCAAGTCGTATCCGTTTAGAAACACTCCTGCTGATAATTGATTCCACAATAAAGTAGTGCGAGTTAAAAAGTCTCGAGAAAATCGCACAGTTGTAGATATTCAGACATCGAGATGGTGAGAATGAAACTTCAAATTCATAAAAATGCCTGTCCCTGTCGGATTCGATTGAATCCGAACTGATTGCGTCGGCATGGTTACTTACCACTCCAACAACAGGGTGATCGAGGGTTATTACTGAGTATGTCACTGTACCCAAAAAGTGACTTAAGGACTTTTCTTTCAGATCAAAGGATAGCAAACAAGCAAATTGTTTTCTGATAAAAAAAACAATGGCTGACATGGCAACGGAAGGCAAAATATCTCTAACATATACCAAAGTTGTTAGAGATGTGTTGCCATTCGTGTGGCAAATTTGGGCGGTGAACTTCACCAACTATCGTAAATAAATCGTTTCTTAGGAGGTAGGTATTGAAGTTATGCATGTGGCATTACCATCCCGCCACACATATAGCAACGTACCATTAACATCTATGATGTATAAAGGTGATGGTTTTCTCTTTCCATCAGAAGAGCCATCAATTTGTTGAATTATGTTATAAAAAAACTTATGTTATATGGCTCGATACTGTTGAAAAACACTACATTTGAAATAGAATTTACAATAAATGAACTACTGTCATTATTTTGACTAAATATATAAGCACTATATATGTTTATAAATAGCAATATGTAGTTAACAAAAATGACATACATACACGCATTCATACATTTAATATCAGTTATGAAATGGACCTTTTGAGGCGGAGGTGCTAAAAATTGCAATTAACAATATTTATTTAAACTTTATTGTACACTTACTTAGGTAAAATTGTACCAAAATTTCAAAGTTTTTAAAGAGCCACAAAAAATTTCTTGCTAACAATAAACGATGCGTGTCACGGGGAATGAAAAGCGAGTACAATTAGCTGAGAGCGAAGAAAGGTGCCTAATCTTCGTTAATCAGATCAATTCAGAAAGTGCTTATTGCGAAACTAGAGCCGCAGCTGCACATCCAAAGAGCCACATGTGGCTCGCAAGCTGCAGGTTGCCGACCCCTGCTGTAGTGATATCAATGACGATTTTTATATCATAAAATAGCAAACAAACGGACGGGGGTTCAGAGTCCTGAGTTTTGAACCCGAATTCTTTTTTTTTCTTTTTATATCATAAGATAGCAAACAAGCAGATGGGTCTCCTGATGGAAAGAGTTAACCATCGCCTATAGACACTAAAGATGTTAATGGTGCATAGCTATCTTGTGGTTAGGTCTAATGCCACATCAGTTTAGGGAACACTTCAATCGGCTGGTTCCTCGACTCGAAAGGGCGATGGGCGCGCTTCACCGGTTGCTCCCAAATTTAGGAGGACCTAACGAGGCTGTCCGCCGACTTTATGGGGGTGTCATACGCTCTATGGCCCTCTATGGGTCTCCAGTTTGGTCGAGCAGCCTCGAAAGGTACCGTAGAAGTAGAGCCTTGCTGAATGGACTTCAGCGCAGGGTGTCCATTCGAATCGCTCGTGGGTATCGCACGATATCCCACGAAGCAGCATTGCTGATTGCGCGTTCCCCACCACTCGATATATTGGCGGGGATGAACGCCAGTATTTACCGGAGTTTACGTGATGCTCACTCTAATGACGACCCGACCATCAGGGATGGACTGAGACGGAGAATGCTCTCTCGAGCATTGGCGCAATGGCGAACGCGTCTCGAGAACTCGAACGCTGCACGTCAACGTGCGCCAGGAGCGATTCTGCCCAACTTCATGCCTTGGATGACGAGAAGGTGGGCTGTTACATTCAGGCTAACGCAGATGCTGACAGGGCACGGCTGTTTTGGGGCCTACCTGAACAGGATCGGGCGCGAGGTAACACCGCAATGCCACCACTGCAGCAGTGATAGAGACGATGCTCAGCATACTCTGGAGGAGTGTCCAGCCTGGTGCAACGAAAGAGTTGCCTTGACTGCGAAAATTGGCACAGATTTGTCCCTCACAAATGTTGTCAACGCCATGTTGCACGACGCGGGGGCCTGGAAGGCGATGGTCTCCTTCTGCGAAAGCGTAATGCGGCAGAAGGAAAGCGCAGAACGGGATCGAGAACGCCTCGACCCCACCAGGAGAAGGAGGCGTGGACGCCGTCACTAGGGTCCGCACCTGGCCCTGTAGTTCCGGGCGACGAATAGGGCTACGGTATCCCCTGCCTGTCGTAAAAGGCGACTAAAAGGGGAAGTGGGGGTTGTGAGATGGCTGCAAGGGGAAGCCAACTCAGTGTCAACCCCGGGACGGACGGCGGCGTGGTGTAGCCCCACGCTACCGTACCCAACGGGAGGTATTGTTGTTGGAAGGGCCCGAGGGGGGCAACGTGCAGGGAGACCGCGGTGTGTTCACTGGAGAGCCCGTGGCCACCCTAATGCACGGCAGATGGCTACCGGAGGGGTTTTAGTCGGTGAGAATCCGACATAACCCCGTCGTTCTTCCATCCCCCTCTAAGAACGGCGGGGTATCCATCAGGATTTCCCCCTTCGTCAAAAAAAAAAAAAAAAAAAAAAAAAAAAAAAAAAAAAAAAAAGTCTAATGCCACATGCATAAGTTTACCGGCTACCTTACCCTCCAAACCGGAACACGACAGCGACAAGCGCTGACGCTATTGCGGCAGGAATAGGTAAGGCGGTGGTATCTGACCCTGGCGAGACAATGCAGAACTAGTAGCCACGATGGTAGTGACTCGCATAGCCAATCGGTCGCCTTTTACGACCTGCCTTTTTAGGCATTTGGCCTATACTACAAAGGAGCCGGGACCAACACGGGGAGAAAAAGAGAAAGAAAGAATTCGATTACACTGCTTCATTTTTAGGGTTCCGAAGTAAACTAGAAACCTTTATAATTTCGCTATGTCCGTCCGTCCGTCTGCACTATAGCTCAGAGATCCTTGGTAGTACTAAAAGCAAGCAAGATGTAATTTGGCATGAATATATTATGTACATATTAGTCACGGCAACAAAGCGGTAAGGTATTATAACATCTTCAAAAATATATTTTTAGGGTAACTCCTCTTCATTTAAAGTAGGAATGTTAATTTATTTTTCGTGTACCCCATAATTTTTTTTATATCATAAGATAGCAAACAAGCAGATGGGTCTCCTGATGGAAAGAGTCAACCATCGCCTATAGACACCAAAGATGTTAATGGTGCGTTGCTATCTTGTGGCGAGGTCTAATGCCACATGCATAAGTTTACCGGCTACCTTACCCTCCAAACCGGAACACGACAGCGACAAGCACTGACGCTATTGCGGCAGGAATAGGTAAGGCGGTGGTACCTGACCCGGGCGAGACAATGCAGAACTAGTAGCCACGATGGTAGTGACTCGCATAGGTAATCGGTCGCCTTTTACGACCTGCCTTTTTAGGCATTTGGCCTATACTACAAAGGAGCCCGGGACCAACACGGGGAGAAAAAGAGAAAGAAAGAATTCGATTACACTGCTTCATTTTTAGGGTTCCGAAGTAAACTAGAACCTTTATAATTTCGCTATGTCCGTCCGTCCGTCTGCACTGTAGCTAAGAGATCCTTGGTAGTACTAAAAGCAAGCAAGATGTAATTTGGCATGAATATATTATGTACATATTAGTCACGGCAACAAAGCGGTAAGGTAATATAACATCTTGAAAAATATATTTTTAGGGTAACTCCTCTTCATTTAAAGTAGGAATGTTAATTTATTTTTCGTGTACCCCATAATTTTTTTTATATCATAAGATAGCAAACAAGCAGATGGGTCTCCTGATGGAAAGAGTCAACCATCGCCTATAGACACCAAAGATGTTAATGGTGCGTTGCTATCTTGTGGCGAGCTCTAATGCCACATGCATAAATTTACCGGCTACCTTACCCTCCAAACCGGAACACGACAGCGACAAGCACTAACGCTATTGCGGCAGGAATAGGTAAGGCGGTGGTACCAGACCCGGGCGAGACAATGCAGAACTCTACCACCTAGTAGCCACGATGGTAGTGACTCAATAGCCAATCGGTCGCCTTTTACGACCTGCCTGGCAGAACGACAGTTGGCCTATTCTACAAAGGAGGCCGGGACCAACACGGCGAATAATACCAGGATTTTAAAAAATATTGTAGGTTTGTGAAAACAAGTTTTGGATTAAAGGACTCTTTTTGAAATATTAAGCTTTAAAGCGAATTTTTGTTACATACAAGTGTCCTCCCTCTCTCCCCTCTCGTCCTTCATTTCCTGATTACACTCAATTTTATAAGTTATACTGATCAATTATAAACATCCTTTATTATCACTCAGTATAATTTAAAAGGTAGGTAATCTTTATAGGAGGTTATGCTCCTAACGCTCAGCTATGTGCACTTAAAATTAGTAGTAAAAAGAATTCTTGTTTTAGATGATTATAATTCTTTTCAAAAATACTGGCAAGCACATCGAAAATCTTTTGAAAGTGCTTTAGTTTTGGTAAGTTTAGTATTTTATATTATTTGTTTTGTGCTAATATTAGTGCCAAATGTACATGAGTGCATTGGCTTCTATTGATAGGTTCCTAATTTTTGGCAATCTGTTGTCATCAAATCAAGAATCTTCGGAATCAATGTGCTTGTGGAGAAACCAAGATAAATCTGCAAATATTGTGACATGTGGCACTCAATACTCTCTGCCAACTATATAAGGGATCTGACGTGAAGTATGAACGGATGTGTATTGTGTATGTACTTTAAATAAATAGCAGGGAGCCCAAGAAGGGATTTTGGGATTGCCTCGAAATAAAATTTAGTATTCAGTGGAGAGTGGGGCATCTAAGGCAGCCCGTCAGATTGTTAAAAATATTCAATAACTTCGGTTGGTGGAAATTGGCAATTATACTTACATCATTTCCTTCAAAATGAAATTCCATTGCGATCAAAATATAAATACTACCTTTTTTGCATATTTGTGACAACTTTCTTACGTTACACTAAAATCATGAGATTTTCTCAATGTACCTAAACTGTTTACCTCGCAATTAACCCACCATACCTTAATCTGACTCGCTTCAGTATTTCCATGTCACTGTTTTTTACGTTCTTGAAAATCTGTAGATGCTTTCTCCATTGTATGAAAAACATATAGGTTGACTTGTAAAAGATTGTAGATATCGAGGGACACGATAGGCAGTTAATGGCAGTAAACAATAAAAATATAGTAAAATGATAATATTGCTTAACTACACACACAGTAGACCTCAACGAAATAGTGTAGTAATATTCATAAAGTATAGTCACCGCACGTTGTACTAACGAGTTTAGTCAGGAGTTCGGTAAGTTACTATTTGTAAACAATAAAACTATACGCCGTGTGCAGTTGTCCATACTATACAATTGTATTGGATAATTAGGTCAAAATTTTACCTATCTACTACATTTTTTTTAAAAAATCGGTATTAAAGATATATTAGATAATTAGGTTAACATTTTACCTACTTTCAACTATTTTTTTTAAATCGGTATAAGAATCGAGTTCTGAACACCGTCCTTCAGTATGTACAATTTTTGCTACAAAATCTAATATGTCCCCAAGACGCTCGAGTAAATGGCTCCATTTAGCGTTTTGGGCTCCGCTACTAAAAGCCATGAGTATTGTTATGAAAATTTGAATACTTACCATCTTTGGCACTTGGTGAAATTGCATTTTAAAATAGGCATTACAAATAAACTCCCCCGAACTTCCAATTCACTTCTATTTTATATTAATTTACACATCCAGTTGGTTTCGCTTATTACGCCATCATCAGGGATGTTTTGCACAGTTATGCAAAATATATTTCTTATTTACAGGCGTTAAAAGAAAACTATGGAAATCGAGACATGAACCTCTATGTGCGCAGAGCAGACGATAACCTAAAGTTGTCTGATGGTTTCTATGTTTCTGACAATGTTGTCGACCTGTAAGTGCTAGTATTCATTAAGTAAAGTTTACTACTACATTTCTTCTCCATGTTATAATTTTTAACTACGCGAAGTTACGTAAGCCTTGCTGGGTGCGACGAATTTTCTCGGTTAACGAGGTTAGTGGTGATTTCCATCATGTGTATTCGGTAG
Source organism: Apodemia mormo (assembly GCA_036924255.1). NCBI lineage: Eukaryota > Metazoa > Arthropoda > Insecta > Lepidoptera > Riodinidae > Apodemia > Apodemia mormo. Next base: position 29,591,154 of record JAUPFN010000012.1, on the reverse strand, counting down.
TAATTCTACAAATTATATGTTTGTGTTATGGGTGTTAATCAACGACACTAATACATATAAATACATATATAAATACGGTTACATACGTAATAAACACGCAAACTCAGAAATACAAATATCTGTGCTCATCACGTAAATGTTTGTCTCTGTCGGGAATCGAACTCCACTCGACCAACGGGGCGGTCATTTTTTATTCATGTTCATACATTTTGACGTGAGTACGTCTTTAAATTTGCCTTCGTAGGGGGGACAGTTTAAAAAACGGGCGATAACAAAAATCGGTGGATACCTACAGTTTGGTGTTATAGCTACATAACTATCACCAACATCCAAAATCTAATTTTACTACTGGATAGCTAAAGAATCAAAGAATTTGATAAACTGAGTGCTAAGTGTGAGTTTTTCTTTTCGCATTCGATCGTGAGCGCGTTTGGAGTTTACTAGGAATTTGTATGTGATTTGTACAGCGCCACCTAGTGGTAAACGTGAGAAACCAGTTTACCACTAGGTGGCGCTGTACAAATCACATACAAATTCCTAGTAAACTCGAAACGCGCTCACGATCGAATGCGAAAAGAAAAATTCACACTTAGTACTCTGACCGCGGACTACGGTGCATCGCGGGCAGTGGAGTAAGAAGTGCCGCCATTTTTAGATAACTTACTGCTGCGTTACATATTTTGCATAATATGGTATATCTTCTGAGTCAGAGTAAATATAAAGTTCGATTAAGTTTTATTAGAAAACTCTTGTAAAGATTTATTGATTGTATAATTTAAAAAATATATGTTTTAAATGCTTCGAGTAAATCTGACTGGCGCTTAAGTAGAAAGCTAGATCAAAATACAAGGAACGTATACCGTTTGAAAGGGTTTTTAAAAAGCAATCTAATGATACCCATGAAACCCTATGTAAAAGAGTAAAGTGTCGTGATTGCAAAAAGATGAAGGCGTCCAAACCGATCAACGATAGCACCCACAGACCTCATGAAAAGTATTTGTATATATGTAATAGACAAGCCATTAGGAAGAAAACGTTTCACCAGAGCAAACGCTTCTATTAGTTTCAAAAATTTCATACATTTGTAGGTTATAGTAGGTGTATCGTGAAAAAATAGAAAAAACCATGTTGTACTGTTTTATCGTACCGAATGAGATAACAAGGTTTGAAAACTACCTTTGAAATGATTTTATTTCATTGGAAAGTATTATAATTCTGTATTTCTGTATGTAATTGCAAGCTACACTGACAAACTAAGAAATTGTCTTGAAAGGCACCTGTACGACGAAAATATTTTTTTTCGGAATATCGGAATCACTGCTGGCTTTAACATCCTTCACATCTTCACCGGTTACGAGGGCGAACAGGGTTTTCAGCCTAAACTCTGGCTAAAAGATGTGGAGTTGTACGCCTTCCGCCCTAAGGGTGTCTGCTGTGAAACTAATCCTCGGCTTAGGGTGTTGTTTTTCCATCGGCTGATCTTTGCCCTGGGGCTCGGTTTGCAGATGGGCGAAACAGGGCTCCTCGTCACCGCCGGCGGCGACGGTGTCGCCGGTGTGTGCTCGGTGTGTCCCATTGGTCAGAGTTATCGGATCGTCGGGATCGGTGAGAATGTGGCGGGGCCTACGTAATTTGGAATCAGGATTAGGATCTGGGATGTCTGCCACGGCTACCATCAGTAAGTAGGTTAGGATGTGAGTTGGTACGGTTGAAATATCTTTTGAAAATACCTTTGAAACGCCTAGCTAAGCTCAGCAATTCGAGATCTTTATGAAGGTCAAGGTTCCGCATATACCATGGTGCACCCGTGACAATACCCAAGTGTTTGTTCTGTACTACTTGCTACGGATGCAAGTCCGTACGGGGAAGATGGGCAAACGCAACACAGGCTTATGATAGATAAATATGATAGATAAAATTATCTTTTATATGAAAACGGTTCTCTTAGTAAAAATTCTTAATTAAGGAAAATATTGATATTTTACTGTTGTCAACAAACAGAAAAAATCTGTGTGGAGTTATGCCTTTAAAAAACCTCGTTCAGTATATCTATAAACAATTTCGCAATATTCATGTGGGTTTCTAGTCATCAAGGAAACGAAAGCATTTGTCATGTGTGTATATGTTGGAGTATCCCGAGTATGCCAGCAACGGTTTTGGTCAATATTATTAGCATCAGGTGTACCTCACATCTTTAAGCCCCGTTTTTACTTTGATTAGTGCAAGTGCAAGTGTTTAATTCAGCTGCTAAGTATTAAGCAAAAAAAAGGAAGACAGCAGTTGATCAGTGCGAGTGATTAGTAATCAGTGTATATTCACTTTTACTACGCTGATTGTGATTTGTTGAGTGCTGAGTTGAGTTGAGATGCTGAGTGGGATTAATCTAATAAGATAATTTACCGCATTTTCTAATTACATTAGTATCATTAGATAATGCGATAAATAACGAAAACAGTTTTGCTTTTTTTTTTATTTGGATTCTTAGCTGTATTGGTTTGAAGCTGGACTGTACGACCATTTATTACTTTCAAAAATTGAATTCCACATATAAAGATAATTACGAAAACTACATAAGTAAATTCATTTTTGGAACGAAGTTCCTTACGGCAGGCTTGGAGGGGATAGAGATTTTGTTGCGCGACCGAACTGAAAAAAATGTGATAGTAAAACCGTAAGAAAAAATGCGTTGAATAAAAGCGTTAAATGAGACGTGCGCAGGCGCGACAGTCGCATACACAAGCGAGTAGTGCCGTTTAGCCGAAGGAAGTTCGTTCCTACCTGGTGTCCCGCGACACCACATCATTTTTTTTAATTATTTTTACAATCACGTGAGCGTTATGACACAGAATATGTGGTTACGATGCGTGAACTTTTGGATTTTCCAAACTATTTTAATATATGTTCGGGAATAACTCCATCATAAATAAAAGGATTCGCCAAATCATTTTTTTTTGTAAAAGTATATTCTTCCCGTTTGGTTCCATAATAATTAGGAACGTATGTTTTTTTTTTATTGAGATGTCGAGAGTGGTCGACGTCGGGATGGGACAAAAATGGGATACCTGGGCTGGAACTAGCCCTCCCACCGGTAAACTTATTGTTGTGACAGTTTTACTGTGTTTATGTTAATTTTTGGTGCTGCATAATAAAGAGTTATTGTACAATGTTGTAAGTAGGTTGAAAAATAGAATCTTTTCTTAAAGCAGTTACAGTAAGAAAGGAAATTTGAAATTTCAACTTAAAGTTGAATGATTATTCCCTTAGCAATTAGTGCTACGAAAAGGAATAAGTTTTAATTTTCAGGTTTGTTACGTATTTAATTGGAAACTCTAAGATCAAGAAATCCGAATAAGACTCTTAGTAAGAACATAACATAATTATATTTTCGTGACATTGTAATATCCAATAGTAAATTTATTAACATTTCAGTCAGATTGTGATAAATACCTTTTCCTCCATGTTGGTAAGGGTTGGAAGATCCCTTCTGAAGATTAGACTATGTTCCATTCTTCCAGACAGTTCGTAAAAGGTAAACGATTGCTTAAACGTTTCAGTATCATTGTGACTAATATGATGTGGAGTACCACAACGTCTTGTGTTTGGTACCACCACCTTACCTATTCCTACCGCAATAGCATCAATACTTGTCATTGTCATGTTACGGTTTGGAGGGTAAGTTAGCCTTAAATATATGCATGTGGCTATAAACAACCCATACGGAAAGTATCACACTATTTATACCTTTGTTGACTCTAGGCGTTAGTCGTCTTTTTCCGTCAGGAAAAGCATCAGATTCTACGATAATTTTTGCTTGAAGGTTTTTTATATGATGGAGTATCATGTAAAAAAAAACTCCATGCAAAATTATCTTGCTTTGGGAATAGAACATTTTGTCTAATTTGTCCATTGTGCGTAGTCGCTTTTCCGATAAAAAATGTTGGCGGGTCAAAATAACTTGTAATAAGTTTTATTGAATAAAGTACTTCTGATTTCTGATTTTTTATATTTAATTTATAACATTGTGTTATGTTTTAGGTTGCTATTTGGATTATACTTAAAATTTATACCTAATTTATTAAACGCTGAAGTGGTATTTGCCTTGGCGTCGAATGTACTACAAGTGGAACTAGACCTCCGCAAGATGATCATTGAGACCACTTACATTGTAATAAGGAACTCCTCGAATTTGCATCTTTCTGGTGAAGAAGATCCATATAAAACATCACCATTTAACTATCAACAAGTGCAGTTTAAAGGACATTTAGCGTAAGTCGTTTTTTATATAATACTTAATGTTTTGAAAACAATGAAGCATGGGATTAATTGCTATTGTATATTATTAATAAATTGTTGTAAACACGTTAAAAAAATGTATGTGCACAAAAAGAAAAGCCCGCTGAGTTTCTTCCGTCAAATCTTCTCAGTGTGTGGCCGCGTTTCTGATTCGGTTAATATAATTGCTCAAAAAATGTCAACTCGTCAAAAGTGTCTGTAAAGAATAATTTTAATAATAATATTTTGACTTTGACTTATAATATTGTACTCCGCCCTCAGACCCGCCACTCGAAGAGCTTTTCTCTCATCTGCCTTTCAACTACGCAGTTACTTCATAAAGTCGAATGATTTAGTAAATATCTTATGAGTACAAAAAAATAATAGGGCAGCAAATAAGCAGAGGGTTTTTCTGATGGAAAAAGGAATCGATTGACTATAGACACCAAATAATTTACCCCGTGTTAATCCCAACTTCCTTTGAATAATAGACCATCTGCCGTTCTGCTAGGCGTATCGTATGATAGCATTATTTAACTTTGTCTACTTTATACAATTTTTTGGAACGAAGTTCCTTACGGCAGGCTTGGAGGGGATAGGGATTTTGCTGCGCGACTGAACTGAAAAAAATGTGATAGTAAAACCGTAAGAAAAATGCGTGGAATAAAAGCGTTAAATGAGACGTGCGCAGGCGCGACAGTCGCGTACACAAGCGAGTAGTGCCGTTTAGCCGAAGGAAGTTCGTTCCTACCTGGTGTCCCGCGACACCACATCATTTTTTTTTAAAATAATAATAGGATTAATTTTAGGCAACGCCGTTGATCTAGCGGTTGGTGACCCCGACTACGCAAACAATGCTATTCCGACTCGATTCCCGACAGGAATAGGTATTTGTGTGATGAGCAAAGATGTCCGTACTTCTGGGTTTGGGTGTTTATTAAATACATTTGAGTATTTATATATATATATATATATATATATTATATATATATATATATATATATATATATATATATATATATATATATATATATATATATATATATATATATATATATATACGTATTTTATGAGTATCGTTGACTAACGCCCATATCACAAGCAAATAATTTGCTTACTTTAGGGTTAAATCAATCTGTGTAATTTGTTCAGCAATTTTATTATTTTCAGGATCGTTGCAGAAAGGTGTGTGTTGTCTGGCTACTCTGTTGTGAAATTGAGCGGGAATTCGGCCGATCTCGGCTATGATTCATTCAAAGTGACGGGTTGCCAGTTCCGTGTTGAGGTAATTTTTACCATATATTTTATTTAACAGATTTGGAAATGTATAACCTACTAGCAGACCCGCGTAGTTTCACCCGCGGGTATATTAATAAGTCGTCCAAATAGATTTAAATAAAATTTTTATCCCCTATTTCAGCCCTCCAGGGACTGATTTTTGAAAAAAAAAATTAGCCTATGTTTGACCCCGGATCTTCAACTATACCCATGCCAAATTTCATGAAAATCGGTCCAGCATTTAGCCGTGAAAGCGTAACAGACAGATAGACAGACAGACAACTTTCGCATTTATACTATTAGTATGGATGCGAAATGACTTAAGCCCCGTTTTCACTTTGATTAGTGCAAGAGCGAGTGATTAGTGCAGGTGCTAAGTATCAAGCAAAAAATACGCGAAGACAGTAGTTGATCACTGCGAGTAATTAGTAATCAGCGTCTATTAACTTTTACTACGCTGAATACTAATCACTGATCAACGGCTGTGTTCACGTATTTTTTCCTTAATACTAAGCACCTGCATTAAATACCCGCACTCGCACTAATCAAAGTGAAAACGGGGCTTTAGACACCAAACATGTTAATGGCGCGTTGCTATACGAGTGGCGGAATGGTAATATCATATGCATAAGTTTGCCGGCTGACAGAGCCCCCAAACTGGTGCATGATGGTTTCAGATATTAACGTACCAAACACGGACGAGGCATTGTGGTTACCACCTAGTCACGATGGTGAGGGTACACGTTTCGTTTACCTTTTACGAACTGCCTGGAAGTAAGGCAGGAGGGCTATTCTTTAAACGGGGTCAACACATGGTATTGGAATAATAATACCTTATATATTATTTTAGATTTCTTCTGAAGATGGAAAATCACCATCCGTAAATGCTCCGTACTTCGGAAAGTCACATAGTAAGTTGACATTTTCATGACATCAAATCTTATTTTATGATATCGAATCTGTGTTCAACTGACAAAAAGGAGATTATGAATTTGGCATATAAGTATGTCATACTGGTGAAACCTATATTAATTTTTTAATTGCGAAAGTTTGGATGTTTGGATGGATGGATCTTTGTTACTCAACCATGCGAAAACTACTGAACGGATTTGAATGAAATTTGGCACACAAGTAGATAAGCTACTTTTAATCCCGGAAAAATTAAATGACTCCGCGGGATTCACCAAAAACTGTTACAATGCAGCGGGCGGCACGTTGCAGTAGTTGGATAATATTTGAGTTTGATGATATATTTCAGCCAAGCACTTATACTAAATTTCGTAAGTGTACGTATGTTTGTATGTTTGTAAACGAATTTCTCGGGAACTAAAAGCCATATCGAGATCATTGTTTTTGTATTATATCACGTTTATTCTAACTTAGGGAACAGTCCAAGATTTATCAAAATTGGTCCAATAGATTTTGCGATATTCGTCGATTTAATTTCTCAAATTAAATTATTCACTAAAGCTAAACAATCTAATGCTACATTGTTTAGCTATAACGAAAGTGCCTTGATATGCAAACTCAGTTGAAAGTTTACCATGGCATTTATTAATTCCACATTAATTCAGCTGAATTTACAGTGTGTATAGAAAACCCTGTGCGATCGTCAAAGGCATTATTTGGTAGCTTAATACGTACATATTTGTGTCATTGTTTTATGGATATTTATACATACATTTTTAAAATATTTGCTTGATTAAATGGGACGTTGCGCAATTAAGTACTAAAAAGAGGCACTTTAAACTACGTTTTTTTTTATTTTAATAAAAAAATATTTTTTTATTACCTCCTAAACACCTCTTTCGGATCGGACAGGGTTTTCTGTATTAATTAATTAAGGCGAAACGAAGAGCGCTAGGACAGCTATTTGATATTAAATTAAGTAGTATTGATACTCGTAGTAAGCCTTCTTTGAGACTGAGATGTTGATGACTGATGAGTGTAGAATAGCAGGAGGCCAAGTACGGGATATAAATGCTTGTGTTTTATATCATAAGATAGCAAACAAGCAGATGGGTCTCCTGATGGAAAGAGTCAACCATGGCCTATAGACACTAAAGATGTTAATGGTGCGTTGCTATCTTGGGGCGAGGTCTAATGCCACATGCATAAGTTTACCGGCTACTTTACCCTCCAAACCGGAACACGACAGTGACTAGCACTGACGCTATTGCGGCAGGAATAGGTAAGGCGGTGGTACCAGACCCGGTCCAGCCGATGCAGAACGCTACCACCTAGTAGTCACGATGGTAGTGACACGCATAGCTACTCGGTCGCCTTTTATGACCTGCCTGGCAGAACGGCAGTTGGCCTGTTCTTCAAAGGAGCCCGGGGCCAACACGGGGAAAAACACATATATTGTTTGTTTAGTTTGTCCAATTATATATAATCATAACACTTACATATAATCATAATTATAACACTCTAATGTATTTAATAAATATATTATACAAACTGAAAGAGAGCCTTCAGTATTTGATTCTGATAGGTAGGTACTGAATATTATGTAAAAAATAGGTTTTTAGGTTTGACCTAATTATCCAACAAAAAATTAAAGTATGAAAACTCGTGCATATTGCATAGATATCGAAGTTCACTGTTTGCAAACAGCGATTTGCCGCCACGGTATGTGTAATTCAAGGCACGCGCCTGTCGCCCGCACGGTGATAATATTTTTTGAGTATTAAGGCACTAATTTCGTTTAGGTTTACTATGTAGTTAAGCAATATACTAGTTGCGTTATATTATATTATTCTTCTTATTCTTATTTGTGACACAAGATCATTAACTATCGTATGACAACTTTAATATGTACAGCCTTTTACTAGTACTAGTAATAATATTACTACTAACAGACAAATCACAAGCAAATAATTCGCTTAATTCCCTTAATTAATTCGTTTAGTTTGTGTTAGCGATATTAGTTTATTAATTATTGATTTTGTATGTTTCCGCCATTGTGAAATCTGGATATATTGGTATTTTATTAAAACCTAAATGTTTTCTTTATCATTTGTAGGTAGAACTCTTGAAAAGTTAATTTCAAGACCAGTGGTTCAAGAAATAAAATCTATTTTACAAGCTTGCATGTTCAGTTATCTGAACACGTCCATCATCTTTGGAACCTACTTAGATACCTATTAGTAAGTAATAACTTACGACCCGGCCGGTCTCAATATGCTACATAGCTATCCTGGATAACAAGTGAAGTTTAAACTATCTGTGGTTACCATTTCAATATTATTTTTTGGTCAAATTAAGATCAAAGGTAGATAGAATTCCCTATCGTTTGTCAGCGTGGACCTTCGTATTTTTTTGGTATAAATTTCACTGTTTTTTTGCAAAATAAACCATATATAACTTCGTATATATATATATATATATATATATATATATATATATATATATATATATATATATATATATATATATATATATACGAAGAAACGGCTAGTCCCATTTGGATAAAATTTGGCACACAAATAGATAATGACCTCAAATACCACAGTTATGATACTTCTTAACACGGAAAAATAAGTTGTTCCCGTGGGATACACCAAATACTTTTATAATAGATCGGGCTGCAGGGTACAAAAATCAGTCCCGGTTATCGCTAGAAATAGTCGATAATCGTCATCATCGATAAAATATCGATAGGCAATGCCGTTACAGCTGGTAAACTAAACTAAGTCCGGTAACCTGTTACAGTGTTATTGAAACACTCGACCCTTTTTTTTCTATAAAAACACTTATCTCTGGCAATCGAAGGGTCCTCTTAACTCCAGTTAAAGATTGCGGATAGATATTTCTATTTATCTGTGTTGATTAAAACGTAAAAATGCACAGATAGATACTGTTGGTTACTATTTTAAACTCTGGTAAGGGATAGATCGATTATTGAGACCGGCCGTTAATCTTTGAATATTTAGGTATAGAGATGACTAAGTGCACCATGCAACCCGCTGCATTATAAGTTTAAAAAGTTTTTGGTGAATCCCACGGTGGCTCCGTGGGATTCACCAAAAACTTTTATAATTAAACCAACTTATTTTTCCGAGATAAAAAGAGCCGTATGTGCCATACTAAATCATCATCTATATGCATGGGCGTACCTAAGTTTTTGGCCAGGGGGAGGCAACCGTAACATTTTAAGACTATATTTTTATCTTATTATATTTTTATCTACAACAGTACATAGTAGAGAGGTAAACAATTTCCAAGGGTAGGGGGAGCTGCCCCTCCGTGCCCCGCCGCGGTACGCCCATGTCTGTATGTGTGCCAGATTTCATCCAAATCGAGTTTGCCGTTTTTGCGTGAAATAGTAACAGACAACCATCCATCCATCCATCCAAATATACTTTCATACTAGCTGCAGCGTGTAGTCCGCTGTATCATAAAAGTTTTTGGCAAATCCCGCGGATCACCTAATTTGTTCGGGATAAAAAGTAGTTTATATGTTATTCCAGGTCATCGTTTACGTGTTTGTCAAATTTCATTCCAATCCGTTGAGTAGGTTTTGCTTGATTGAATAACAAACATCCAAACTTTAGCATTTATAATCATCATAATTATATTATTTCTAAAAGGTGTTTTTTCCTGGAGTGGCCCGATCTCTATAACTATTTCATCAAAAATGTAGCCACGATGTTAGTGATCGCTTAGCCAATCAGTCGCCATTTACGACCTGCATGGCAAAACGGAAGTTTGCTTTTTCTTCAAAGGAGCCCGGACTAACACAGGGGAAAACCTACAGCAGAAAATCAATTCTCCTAAATAAACCAATATTAGACGAGTGGATACTATATATTCATACGAAAAAGTATGTTATGTAGTTGTAATGGTTATTCATAAAATTGGAAAATTAAAATTCAGACCTTGTTTACAAAATAACGATTGACAGAAAATACGCAGGGATTGATAATAGAACTAGAAGGTAGCCATGGAACTCCTTAACTAAATAAAATAATCCCATCGAGGGCGATCTAATTTGTTATATTTTTGCAAACAGATACTCTAAATCAGGATTACATGGTAGATTTAAAAGGAAGCAATGGGAGCTTGCAATAGAATAACTCAAGCTCGTTTATTAAGGAATCATGGAAACCTTAACCTGATGCTGCAGGATTTCTTTCACGTTTTGCTTTTAAAGTGACGTGTAAGCGGAATGGCGATCTTAGCATAAAAGAGTGTGTCGATGGTTGTTGAAATTTTTAATTTTATCTTGTCTTGGGATGTACCTTGTACAATCTCATTGCTGATTAACGTAGATAGTGCATGCGATACGTTGTCAATAGTCTCCCGACCTTAAAGTCTAAGGCGTCCAACTCGGTCCAAGTCCATTTTAGTATGCCGAAGGTGTATCAAAGTGGACTCACGTCTCGCAAAAAATGTTACTACTCGTAACTAAATCGAGGCATTTTACTGATATAGGAATAAATACCGGGCATAAGATAACATTTTGCAAGAAGATAGGTAGTTGAAGACCTAGATCAAACATAGGCTGCATTTTATGCAAAAATTAACCACAAAGAAGCTGAAATATGGAATGAAAGTATGTATGAAATATGTATATGTATGACTAGATAGGCCTACTTTATTCACGAGGGAAGTTACGCAATTCAGTTGGTATTAACATTTTTGTAGGTGATAAATAATACTCAACGTACGTAAACTATATTTATGATCCCTCACTGTGGTGAATTGGAGCAGTTACGAAAAATATTACTTATAAAATGGTTTCGGGAATGGAATATTGCACGTACGAAACTAAAGGCTTTATTAGAATGTACATAACATTTTGCGATGGTATTGATACAAGAGGTTTAATATAAATTTAAAGTTTGGTACTATTATCCAGACATGACTTTATTGTACAGTGCAGGGTGCTCTCGATTCTAATACCGTCGAATAAGTAAAAAATAGGTACTTACGTACATTTTGATTTAACTATCCAATTAAAATGTTTATGTATGGACATAGATATCGGGGTTCAGTGGAATTTCGTCCCGTTGATTAAGTGGTTAGTGATATTGAGCAAGGGCGAATCTAGGGGGGGTCATGAGGTAAACCCCCCTTAGGCCGGAGTCTAGGTATGGATTTATTAGGATTATTATATTCCATATATATATATATATATATATATATATATATATATATATATATATATATATATATATATATATATATATATATAATAAAATTAAAAGTGCCTGTTTTTGACGAGTTTTTCATAACATAACATTTTTAAATTCCTACCGGGCATAACATCATTTTTGATTGCCTACTCCCGGATCGGAAACGCGGCGGAAGAAACCAACGGGCGAGTCTTTTTTCCTACTCTTTTCATTTATATTTTCCATACACAAATTTTATATATTCATATTACAATAACTATAAGATATTGGTACGAGAAGTAATTACTTTCATGCTTTTTTATATTTTAAAAATTCAGATGTTTTGATGCAAACAAGCCGATGACTTCCCTAATGGGAAAAAACAAAATCTATAGACACCAAAGATGTTAATGGTGCGTGACTATCCGTGTGATAGGATGGCAATGCCACATGTATAAGTTTACCGGCTACCTTATCCTCAGCACTGGAACACGACAGTGACAAGTACTGATGCTATTGCCGTACGTAAAGGTACGGCTGTGGTGCCAAAATCTGGGTGAGACGTTACAGAACTCTATCACCTAGTAGTCACGATGGAAGTGACACATATCGTTCTTTTTTGAACTGCCTGACATAATGGCAGATGGTCTATTCTTCAAAGGACTCTCAGGCCGATACGAGGAAAATATTTTTCCTATACCTTAGATTTAAAATATATTTTTCTATTCCAGTGAGAAACAAAATGAATTATTCAAACAATCAATTAAACATGTTCGCGGTTTGGTTCGATGGGCCAATAAAGAAACTGTTAAAAAAGACCTCACTGCTATACCATTGCCATCGTTTTCAGTGTCATGGAATCTTACGGTAATATGTTACTTACTACTTTAGTAAAAAAACGTTAAATATTAAAGTAGTGATGCTATTTTTGATATTTTACCCATTTTATTTTAAGGGGGCGTCTATTAATTAAGTGAGGTGATTTTGGTTTATTTGCCCCCTTCCTCCCTTGGTGAGATTTAGTGAGATTTGGTACGTCTCTCTCCAGCACTTTTTTTGAGTTTATATACTTACGTTTAACTTTGCTTGATTGAATTGGATATAATTAAAATACTCTATTTAATAATTAGATTTTATTTAGGATTAGTATTTGAACGACTTTTCAATTAAAAGTTAAGTCCTGAACCACAGTAAAATTATCGAACAATGAAAACTACTGGAATTCGTAGAAAAATAGTAGTAGCCATACTGTTTGCAAAAAAAATTGTGTGTGTCAGCTCCGACGCACAGCTGGAGTTAGTGTTTACTCCTTAAGTACCAAGTCCAAAAAAACGCACGATCTAGCTGCACTGCTCACATCAAATTAGAAAGTTGCGCACGATAGGTTGCGCACCAAAAACGTAACGAGGTCATTCGTTCAGTAGATTTTACTTCTCACATTTTTCTCATACCGGGCGCCTTATATCAAAAAACCGATTCTTAAGGAGTAAACTCCAAAAATACGTGATAATTTCTAAAATGTCTCCCCCTTCCCCCTTAGGAAATTAGGTGAGATTCAGCTCGACCGCTCTGGCCACCTAGCTTGTTATTTATGGATGACTCCTTGGTTAACAGTTTTCAATTCTCATAAAATTTTACGAGCTACAATATTCATGGTCTTATTAATTAATGAGTTTAATTGAATGCGTAAGTCTACTCATTCTGTCTCGTTCGCTATAACGTTTTGCTACGTGTACGTACGTAGTCATTTAGATAGAATAAACCGTAATCCACAAGTAGGCTCAAATATATTTTTTAACTGTCAGTATTTATTATTTGGATAAATTATGGATGTTCGAAGTTAAAGAGAAAATTTATTTTTGCGTTTTATAACCTACGAGCTGACCCGCAAAGTTTCGACTTTCGGCTTAGAGTCATCCAAAGAAATTTCATATAATCGTTCATCGCAAATTCCAACCCCTTATGGCGAAATTTTTTTTCAATAAACTATAGCCATTGATATAAAAAACCCTAGATGCACAGTCCCAAACAAAACTGACACTCAAAAGTGTCCCTAATTTCTTTTAAGTAGTTATAGATATGGCAAAAACATATGTCTTTGCATATCCAACCTTAAGTGCAAGACTTATAGTTGTTTTTACAAAGCAATGTACGAAAATAAATAAAATTGACAGTGACGCGGCCGACGCGATTCTATTTGAAATGAGTGCACAATTTTAAATTGTGCACTCATTTCAAATAGAATCGCGTTAAAATTGTGCACTCATTTTTGGAGGACGTCTTTGACACACTGATTGTATATCTTGGGTTTTTTATATCAATGACTATAGCCATAAGGCTGGCTATACTTTTAAAGTACTAGTAACTATTTTTTTCATAAAAGCCAATATATTATATATGTTTGGCCCCGGATCTTTAACAATATCCTTGTCAAATTTCATTAAAATATGTTCAGTGGTTTAGCTGTAAAAGCGTAACAGACAAACAAACTTTCGCATTTATAGTATCACCTGTGATGCAAGGTGAAAAACACATTTCGGATAGGAAGTATTTCCGCCCGAAGGGATTGGCAGAGGTACAACGAGTGCATCACGATTAGCCGAAGATACTTGGACAAATGTGATAGGTGGCAAGCCTATCGCCGACCGGGCACTTTCCGATCCCGGGCAACATTGTTTTTTGTCAGAAAATTAAAAAAAAGCATTTTATTTTAATTGCCCGTCCCGGGAATCGAACCTAGGACCTGGTGAAGTCATTGCCAACGCCTGGACCACTAGACCACCGAGGCGACTTTGGATAGGATTTCCATAAAATCCGTGCATTGTTTACATGGCGAATAATTAGTATGTTAAATTTCAAATCATTTTGGTGTTACGTCTTGAGACTCTGACTATATTCATGAGATATTGAGATTACAATATAAGATAGAGATGTCGTAGAGAGTCAGTCAGCCAGGCACGTGAAATCGCTAGATATATGTAAATTTCAATATATTTTGCAATGGAAACGTTTTTACAGTCAATATAGGTAATATGTGTCGTAGACTGACTTTTCTAAACCACGTATCAAGTATATTTAAATGAGCAATTGCAGTACATATTTAAATTTATTTTATGTATCTCGAAAACAACGATTTGGATTAAATTCTGTATTTCAATAGAACTTGACTTTCTTAGCAATTTTGCACTAAAAAAGAAAAAAATTTTTATAAGTATTAAAAATTAGTAATTTTTTTTTATATCATAAGATAGCAAACAAGCAGATGGGTCTCCTGCTGGAAAGAGTCAACCATCGCCTATAGACACCAAAAATTTTAATGGTGCGTTGCTCTCTTGTGGTGAGGTCTAATACCACATGCATAAGTTTACCGGCTAGCTTACCCTCCAAACCGGAACACGACAGCAACAAGCACTGACGCTATTACGGCAGGAATAGGTAAGGCGGTGGTACCAGACCCAGGCGAGAGAATGCAGAACTCTACCACCTAGTAAATTAGTAAGCTCTTATCTATATATAATACGTGAAGATAAAACTTTGGATCCCTTTTTAAGACAATCACGCGAACGGTGGAGTACGAAATATGGCAGAGTTAAGATTTACAATGCGGATGATTGCAAAAACCTAATATTTTTAAATAAAATGCATTAGAAACAGGTACATTAAATTAATTAAAATAAACATTACACACTACATTCATGTGGCATACATGACATACACACATGTATACTGTTTTCTTTACGGGCTAGTCAGTTGTCAAACTTAAAAGCGATTTTATTGTTTAGATTCTATGGTCTAAATTCGGTCGCAGGCGATCGCTAGTACTGATAATTAGTCAATAATATCAAGTAACGTTATATCTCGTTAATTTTGATTCTTGTATTTATTGTTGCCAAGGGATGATAAACAAAGAATATCATAACATTTTGTGAGATAGATTTTCTTATGCTACGTTTGCATGCTTGTAAGGGCTCGGCAAGCCACCACAAACTCCGAGCCTTGGCAAGTAGACTTGTGTAACTCAGGAGTGATTAACTCAAAAAGATATAATCTTTACAAAGGAGTGAATATATCAGTAACTCCGTAGTATTCAAACTAACTCTCTATATCTTTATATCACAGAGTGATTGTATTTCATCTAAGCGGAATAGAATGAAAGGAATGATATGTTTATCAGGGAGTAGAAAGAGAGGAAACCATCATTCAGAATGAGAATGTTGTAGCATCGAACTACATACTGTACACACAAAGTTATACCTTAAACTAATGGGATTAAGATATCTTTAATATTGTTCAAATGCGGATAGTAATAATAAACAGCGATGAGAATTATTTTGTTTGTACTTTGTTTTAAAAACGCACGCATAATAAAAAAATAAGCGTTTGTTTTTAAATAATTTAATAAAATAATATCGATTCTGTTCGATATACCATAAATACATCATTTATTTTAACTGTTTATCTTGTCATTATATCGCACCGGTTAAACCCTTAAGACTAGAAACTTGAAATCTTTAATATATCGGCGAATACACCTACTTCTCATTTTAAAAACATTAAAAGTCGGTTAAATGTAATTTACATAATTCTTTCACACGCAGTGGAAGACGCGGTCAATCCTTAGTATCAAATAAAACAAGCGTGATTGCTTTTTAAATAATTAAGTAAAAGAATACCAAACAGAATCCATAAATACATATCGTTTATTTCAACTCTTTTTCTTGTCTTTAAATCTGTAAATCATTTTATTTCCTTATATTCTCATTAAATCTAAATATGTCACCAATCCTAATCACTCTGATTTCTACTGAGTTATAAGGAGTTGAAGATATAAATGAGTGATATATATCCGTAACTCTGAAAGATACATATCACTCTTTTCTTTTCTCGGATATATTTTGCGCAAGTCTATTGGCAAGCCTCCTTTGTGGAGGATACCATTTACACGCTTGTGAGTGCATTAGTGTGGTCTGGACAGGCAATCACGATGGACGCTATAATTATGTCGCCTAATACGTTCGGCTTGACATAGGTATTTTTATTTGAAACAGAAACAAAAACAAAGGTAACGAAAAAGTGGAATAATGCAACCCTCTACCTCAGAACCACAACATATTATTACCGAAGAATTATTGAGTGCTTTAAAAAACTATGACGGAAAAAAGTTTTTTTTAGCCATTTTTTTAATTTTTCAATAATAACTTATGCTTCATAAAAAAATCACTCGTAAATAGTAGGGATGGGCCGAAATTCATTTTACAACTTTGGTTTAACCAAATTTCGGCAATAGCCGAACTTCGACATTCGGCCGAAATTCGGTTTAAATGTCGAACCTTCGACAATAAAAAAAGTACCTACTTGCACTATTTAACATACACATACATACATATCTTCATGCCAAATCCCTCATGTGGTAGGCAGAGAGAACCGAGTGCCATACATCACGATCCTTGCAGGCTTATCTCGCTTCCTCCACATTCATCACTCTCTTCATACACACACGCCAGTTGTGAAGACTCTTGGCACCACCTTCGGACAGTACTCGATTAATCTGGTCATGGTACGTCAGTCTTGGTCTTCCCCGGTACCTACATCCTTCCACATTCGCATTGTATAACTGTTTTGTTAATTAAGTTAACTCAAACTACTGGACCGATTTGAAAAATTCTTTCACCATTTGAAAGATATTAAATCATCCCCCAGTAACATAGGCTATATTATATTTTCAAAAAACCGGCCAAGTGCGAATCGGACTCGCGCATGAAGGGTTCCGTACCATCATAACAAAAAGAAATTCGAAAAAATCGTTTATTGTATGAGGACCCTTGTTAATATTTTAATTTTCTTAATTTTAGTATTTGTTTTTATAGCGGCAACGGAAATACATAGTTTGTGAAAGTCTCTGCTTTCTAGCTATCACGGTTTATAAGATACAGCCTGGTGATAGGCACCACGGACGGACAGCAGACAGCAGAGGCTTAATAATAGGGTTGCGTTTTACCTTTTATATACGGAACCCTAAAAAAATTGAGATATCTACCTGAATTTGTACAATGTACCCCAAAGTATCAAAACTTTGCCGATTAGTAACTAATCATTTTGCGTGCTCGGCGAAAACCATTACCGATATATAAAAATAATTTAGTTAATTTTTTTTTAATTTAATTTAAAAATTTAATTTAAAAATTTTTAGTAAATTCGTAAACAGTGATGACGTGTCGCTCTCGATAAAGCGCCAAAATTGAGCCGAAGTTTGGCCGAGATTACAGCCCCGTCGGTCGAGTGGTTAGTGACCCTTCCTACGCAATCGACGGGGCTCGGGTTCGATCCCCGACGGGGACAAGCATTTGGGTGATTTCCGGGTTTGGGTGTTTATTAAATATATTCCAGTATTTATATATGTATTTCTAAGTATTAGTATCGTTGACTAACACCCATAACACAAGCAAATAATTTGCTTACTTTGGGGTTAGCACAGTAAGTATAATTTGTCCCGTGATTATTTATTTATTTATTTTAAATTTTCATTTTGACCGAATATTTGGCCGAAGTCAGAATTCGGTTCCAACCACATTATGATGGTCTCTTGCAAAAAGTGATAAAATATGATTTTTTTATATAAAAATTTAGCAAACAAGCAGATAATTCTAGTCGGTTAAGGATAACCATTGCATACAGACATCAAAGACATTAATAGTACGTTGTTAACCGTGTGGCGGGATACCAATGCCACATGCATAATTCTACCGGCTACCGGTGCCATAACCCAGGCGAGATATTTGTCTTAGTAATCACCGTGGTGGTGGCCTTTTGTCTTTTACATAGGTAGGTATTGCCTGGCAGAATGGCAGGTGGTCAAGGTAAGTTATGATGTGCCTCGAGAAACGCCATTATTTCATAATTTGACCAACTATAATCGATACTTGGAACTTAGTATATAGCGCAGCGCAAATATGTCCGTTCGGCGCAAAATTGTGAGCGATACTAAACAGAGTGCTAAGTGTGAGTTTTTCTTTTCGCATTCGATCGTGAGCGTGTTTGGAGTTTACTAGGAATTTGTATGTGATTTGTACAGCGCCACCTAGTAGTAAATGTGAGAAACCAGTTTACCACTAGGTGGCGCTGTACAAATCACATGCAAATTCCTAGTAAACTCCAAACGCGCTCACGATCGAATGCGAAAAGAAAAACTCACACTTAGCACTCTGTAAACTCGTGCCAGCGTGTAAATTAGACATGGGTAACTCAGCGAAATTCCTTGCGTTAACTCAGTAACTCAAGCGCAGTGTACTGCGCCGGCTCATTGCGCTAACTCAAAATTGCGCCATGGCGCATTAAATCTGACGCAGCTTGCGGGTAAAGGGAAGTGAGCAGCGAGCGAAACGTGGGCCGTGCGCCACACTACAGATTCATAACACAAACAGCGCACAGCGCATGAATTGCGTTTGTTCATTGGTAACTCAACGAGTGAGTCGCGACACATAAGAGTCATGACTCATGATAATTGTGCACATGAATGAGAGTTTACTGCGTATAGTCTCTAAGTAGTATGTGATATAACTATGTTGTGCCGTGCGCTAACACATTTTGAATAAGTGAGTTGACACACCCGCTCAGTGAATTGAGTTAGCACAATTGCGCGGCGCAGCGCAGTGTTACACATGTCTAGTGTAAATGCATCGCGAGCGCTTGGCGCAAACTTCCTTTGATCTGTGTTCAAAACCGACACCCGAGTGGGTCGGCAACAAGCGTTCCCAAGCACACACAAGCCAAGCCAAACACCCTGTTTACACGCTCGTGCTTGTGGACGCTTGTGGAGGCTTGCCACGCATGTAAATGGCCTATTACATATTCATATTTAATCAGTAGGTATGGGATTTGTGTTTATATATATTTCAAAAAAACGGTATTTAACAAAAATTTGAATATCAAACAATGCTAAGTTGTTCAGGTGCTGATTTCTATATATTATATACGTGCTATATTTGTATCGCAAAAGAAGCGAGCTTACACTTAACGTAATCAATCAAAGCAAAGTTTTGCCCCATTGGAGCAGTGAAACGCGGTTCAGTACATGTTTCTGATGTTTCGGATTGGGAATAGGAAAGTTGATAGACTTACGTATTTAGCTTTACATCCATTCCACGCAAATAGTAACACATTAATGCATCTTCGGTGGCTTCACGAAATGTTCGTGT
This sequence comes from Apodemia mormo, assembly GCA_036924255.1. Classification (NCBI taxonomy): domain Eukaryota; kingdom Metazoa; phylum Arthropoda; class Insecta; order Lepidoptera; family Riodinidae; genus Apodemia; species Apodemia mormo. The sequence goes on along the minus strand of JAUPFN010000012.1, from coordinate 29,571,290 downwards.
ATCTATCTATCTATCGCAGGCAGTTTATTTGATTCGTCGGTATATAAATGGTGTTGTTATTTTATAAACGTGAATATTCAATACGAATTGCTGAAGTCAAATTATTGCTAACATAAATTGCATCAATGTCAATTATTATCTCTGATGACGCCGACGGTAGAAGGAGATATTTTCCGGAGTATGGGACCTAAGGCGATCTAACAAACCTAATTATTTTTATATAAGAAGCTGCATAGGGTTTTAGTTCTAAATAAACAATCCAATAACGTAACAAGTAATTTATTATAAACATTATGTAAGTTATGCCGAATGTAAAATGACGACATCTTACATTCGGCGTAAGGCATTTTTTAAAACTTTTATCTTTGCAATTTGACGACACCATTTGTCTTTTTTTGCCTGCGACGAATTTGCCTGCGACATATCCACCACGAGAGCTGTTTGCTTGATTGCTGGGCTATAAATATTATATTTGGGTAACATACTGAAGACTAGCTGTTGCCCGCGACTTCGTCCGCGCGGATTTTATTTACTCCGCTCCTACTGGTCATAGCAAGATGTTATACATATAGCCTATAACCTTTCTCGATAAACAGGCTATCCAACTCAAAAATAATTATTCAAATCGGTTCAGTAGTTTTCGAGATTACCGCGTACAACCTAACATACAATCAAACAAACTCTACAATTTTATAATATTAGTATAGATAGTAACTATCATTTATTAACAGCGGTCATGAAAACTCGCAACTACTAGTGCTATCCCATGTACGAGAAAGTTGCTACACTTTCATTTTGACTTTGGGTTGCTTGCCGTAGAATTTCTAAATAAAAATGATTTTTTTTAGTTCAATCGCGGAAGTACTTGGAATTACGTTTCTGCACATAACGTAACGCTGTACGGACTTGACTCATTATACTCGGCCCATGACGGTGGTCCATACAAATTGAAAGAAGTCAAAATGGCGGAAACTTTAAGATTTAATTCCTTAATCGTAAGTTTTTATTAATTATGTATGATGTATGATTATATATATCTTATAAGTGTTTTAGATCTAAACATTAGAAAAGAAATAAGACAATGCAAATAGATATGGTGATCATTTGCATACACATATAGAATTCAGCCGGAACGTCTTAATTAAGAAAGAAAAAATAATTAATCTTAAAAATTGAACTAAAAAATTAGTATAATTTACTTATTTTTAAATGATGACACATAATTTTAAATGATGTTTAACACGATTAAGGTAGTAAAATTTGTTTATATTTTTTAATTTAGTTTAACAGCTATTTTATGCTTAATATGAAATCCCAATTATTTTCCCGTTGTAGTCCAGGCTCCGTTTAAGAAAACATCTGTCTTTCTTCTAGGCAGTTCGTGAAAAGATTTTGATCGGCTGGCCGTGTTATTACACTTTAATCTGGACTTCTAAGTGGTAGAGTTCCGCAATGTTTTGCAAGGTTTGGAACCACTGCCTTACCTATTCCTGCCGTAAAAATATTAGAGCTTGTCACTGTCATATTTCAGTTATATTATGCCGGCTACTTTTCCAAACTATCCGCCTAGGTAGTTAGGGAAGGTAGCCGGCACAATATGACAGCCTGTCACGTTAGTCGAGTGATCAGCGAAACTTATCACGAATCGACGGGGCTTGGGTTCGATTGCCAACAGGGACAAACATTTGTGTGATGAGCGTAGATGTTTATGTTCTTAGTTTGGGTGTTTATTAAATATATTCGAGTAAGTGTATTTATATAAAACTGAAACAGATTTATGAAGCTAAGGAGGACTCCCAGGACACGCTTGGCGAGTTTTGTGATTTATCAAAGACATTTGAGAGCATAAGTCATAAAATTTTAATTTAGAAGTTACACCACTATGTTCATAAGATTGAGTTTTATGCTGCGTTAGCTTTCGGTGCCACATCTCCTCCATCATAAAGCTCCATTATCGTTCCAGTTTTGTTACTCTCATACACTAATGACTAACCATATTGCGTAGGGGATAAGCATGATATCGCACTTTTTGTGGAATCTATTACCCTCGGGGGTGTTTCCGAATGGATACGACTTAGGGACCTTCAAGAAACGAGCTTATTTATTCTTAAAAGGCCGGCAACGCAGCTGCAATACCCCCGGTATTGCGGATGTCCATGGGCGGCGGTGATCACTTACCATCAGGTGCACCATCTGCTCGTTTGCCCCCTCTAGTATAAAAAAAAAGTTGTACATTGACAGCACAATCTGCTATTGAAATTTAATGAAAACAAAACGTTAATGCGTTGATTTTTAACGTATAATATAAAAAAATATTTACAAATTTTTGTTTTATTTCATTTCTCGTAATGCTTTCTTATCAAATACCTAATATGTTGTATATAAAATTTCGGTTTCTAGGTGCGCGGTAATTTATACTTCGAGAATAATACAGTAAAAGCCGATAACGACTTTGTTGCGGAAATAAAAGATGTTCAAATAAATTTTGAAGCTCCAAGAACGGGCCAAGCTACGTTAGAAGTCATGACATGCAGGTACATTTGTACTTATATTTAAAATCTTATATTAATAGGTAACCATAAAGTATTTAGAAATATTTAAATTAATACCAAAATTCGTTTACGTAAAATTGAATGAATATACAACACTATAAAGTATAAAACAAGGTCGCTTTTCGCTGTCTGTCCCTATGTATGCTTAGATCTTTAAAACTACACAACGGATTTTGATGCGGTTTTTTTAACAGATAGATTCAATAGGATGGTTTGTGTGTATAATAACATTTTATGGCAAAACGACGTTTGCCAGGTTAGCTAGTATTATTATAATTGACTTCCAAATTTATATTAATTCAGGGTTCTATTCAATTTTAGTTGATTAAGATCTCAAAACTGATATAAACAATGTATATTTTTTAAAACACGTTCATTGTCAGTATGTTGTTATCAATGAAGAAATTTTCAAAATCATGAAATACTAGTAATTTCTAACAATTTACTTTCCGATCAATATTTGTCAACTACTGATAACATTTCTTGAACCTTATAATACCTTATGTTATTTATAAGTTCAGTATTTTAAAAGTATTAATTAGAAATAGTGTATAATTAATAAATTTTCAGAACATTCGAAATGTCAGTCGTTGAACTTGATTTATATGTACATGAAAGAAGAGCAGCAACTGCTTTCATTAACGGGTATTTAATAAACACAGTACCAAAGGCTCTTGAGACACACCTTTCAGAAACGTTGCTTCAAGGGCAAGGTGACGATCTATTAAATCAAGAACTAGATAATTCACAAGATAATGTCTCGGATAACAAGGAACCCCCAAATGGACAAGATGAGAATAAAGGAAAAGAAAACGTACAGGAAAGTGCCGACGACAAGGAAAAATCAGGTGCAGACGCTGATAAAGCATTGCTGTTATTGGCAGCTGCGAGTATATTAGCAAATAAGAAGAATAGAGGTATAAAGGATAATATTGCTTTGACATCTATTGAAAGCAGGGGAATAAATTATAACGCAGTGTCAAGCGATTATCAAGATGAACGCAGAAGTATAAGTAAAGTTCGTAAAGAGAAGAAGAAAACCGAGATGCAGATAACTCCTAAAAAACATAATTCAAGTAATAAAAAAACAAAACGTCTAAATAAATTTTAAACGTTTCCTATTAAATTGATAAGAAATACATAGTTATTTTCTTGACTTTTACCAGTTGACTGCTTCGTGGCCTAGGGGGATCATGAGGTCCCGGGTTTGATTTTCGGGACGGGCAAAAGTGTTGTTGAGGATTTTTCAAAGTTTTTCTCCAAAATTCAAAATCTCTGTAGCAGTTCGGAGTCTGGCGAGTGTTACCACTTCTGTTCCTCGGATGAGTCGATAATCGTTATCAGGTCGATAATATGTGGTGATGGGGGTCACCAGTCATCTCAGTCAACCGATGAATCGAGGTGAACCGGAAAGTCTACAGATGTTCGGTCTCTTTCGGGTTTGCACTGCGTATCTCGCACGGGACCGGGCTTAAAAGATTATTGCTTAAGAGTTTAGAAAGGGAAAGTTCTATACAAATAGCGTTTAGAAATTGGTTTTTATATTAATATACATTATTACCTAGAACAACAAACATTATTCGTCAATTAAGGTATATTTATACTTTGCATCATCGGCACTTGGTGAACCTGTACCATATTGGTTTTGTCAAACACTTGTACTATTTCACTAATAAATACTTCACAACTAATATTTAATTATTGTAAAGTCAACCGGTTTCGCCTATTATGGTATCATCAGGGCTTTTAGTTTATTTAAATATTATTTAAACATTACAATTACATACGCAAAGACAACAACTAAATACAAGTACACCATTATTGATCCATTAAGGCTTCTTTTCTATTAGAAAAACCAAGGCATATTATAATTGGCCTTTAAACGCTTCGACTCTATCTATCTTCCAATCTCTGGAACCCTGCATCAGAGTGCTAAGTGTGAGTTTTTCTTTTCGCATTCGATCGTGAGCGCGTTTGGAGTTTACTAGGAATTTGTATGTGATTTGTACAGCGCCACCTAGTGGTAAACGTGAGAAACCAGTTTACCACTAGGTGGCGCTGTGCAAATCACATACAAATTCCTAGTAAACTCGAAACCCGCTCACGATCAAATGCGAAAAGAAAAACTCACACTTAGCCCTCTGATCTTCACCAAATTTTTAAGCATTTTACAAATAAAATCTTTAAGTAACTATAAGTTTTTAAATATTAAGTTATTTTTTTATTTTATGAATACGCGGTATAGGCTAGCCCGTCGGTCAACGACTTTACAGGCACTTTTGACAGGTCGACATTTCTTTTTAATTAGTACCGGAAATGAACGCGGCCACTCAGGCTGAGGCTGGATCCTAGCTCAGGATTCACATAGGTCTTATCTTATTTCGGAAGCCTAAACACATTTTGGGTCGCTGAACTTATAAAGTCGGTTGATTATAAAATATGGTTCAATTTTATGCTCTGGCTGATTATTAATATATCTGCATATATAAAAAGCAAAGTGCTGACTCATTGAATACTATTTCGAAGTCCAACCTAAGCCCTCGGATCCAGAAAGTAGAAATTTTTCACGGGAATTGTTCTTTCGATGTAAACAAAGAAGAAAAACTGATTGACATATCAAAGACCAGCCTAAACCCATAGACCAAGAAGATTATTCTTACGATGTAGACGAAGAAGCTGTCTGACATATCAAAGCCCATCCTAAACCCTTGGACCCAGTTGGCTGAAAATTTTCTCATGGTAATTCTTGCGTTGTAGGCAAATAAGAAGAACTAACTGATTAACATATCAAAGCTCCACCTATACCCATATACCAAAAAGTCTAAAATTTTCCACGAGGGTTATTCTTACGATGTAGACGAAGAAGAACTGACTGACATATCAAAGCCCAACCTAAGTCCTTGGATCCAGAAAGCTGTAATACTTCACAGGGGTTTTTCTTACGACGTAGACAAAGAAGAACTGATTGAAACATCAAAGCCCAACCTAAACCCTGGACCCAAAAGGTTGAAATTTTCCACGAGGGTTAATTTTACGATGTTACCGAGGAACAAGAAAGGATTTTTTGATATTCATCTTCTAAGACGGTGAAATAGAGAATGAAATATGGTATGAAATTAAATAAACATCACATGTTAATTTACCCGCTGGCGAAGCTGATCGAGTCAGCTAGCATAGAATAAACACAGACGTAAAAATACAGGTTTATTTTAGAGAAAGCAATTAGGGTATCAAATTGATCGCAGTGTTGAGTAAATAGTGGAACGTTGGGAGTAGGCGATCGCATGTACTATATAGGTTATCACATTAAAGAGGTCGATATTTACATTTCCGTAACATTTGATTATTACCAGTATTGTTTTATATATTACTAGCTGTTGCCCACGACTTCGTCCGCGCGGACTTCGTATACTCCGCACAGCACCTCCCCCGTAGGTGATAGCGTAATAATATGTAGCCTATGACCCGACCTATTTGTAATATTCATGCAAAATTTGAAGTAAATCCATGCAGTACTTTTAGAGTTTAACCCGGACATACATACAGACAAACAGACAAACAGACGAAAATTCTAAAAACTATATTTTTGGCTTTGATATTATTATACGATTTTATTATATGTATAGATTTTAAAAAAGTATCATCACGTTACTTCCCTTAGGTGGTAAGTACAGTACAGAAGGCCTATAGTCAGGTTTCAAACAATTTACCGGTTTCTCGCTTGGTGAGATGAGTGATGATCGCATTTTACCGATTTGGTAACGATTATCGCCTATTCCTAGCGATAACTGGGACTAACTTCTTTACGTATTTACGCGATGCACGAAACTGGTGCTGCCCACCGGCCAAACTTTGAGCTACTACTGAGACGTAAGCTCTCTTCTTGATGGTTCCTAAGTCGTAGCCGTTCGGAAATACCTCTGCCGGTGATTGATTCAATATCAGAGTAATGCAAGGTAAAAAGTGTCGAGAGAAACTCACTGTTGTAGATTTCCAGATATCGAGATGGTGAGGGTGGAGTTTCAAATTTTGACGCGATGCCCGATGATGGAAGTCAGCAGTAGGAATTAATCCAAACAACTCCTCGGAAACTTCCCATGATAGGTACGATAGAAGACGCAGAGCGAACCTACATCAACTGCAATGTCAAAGAATCAAGCCGTTTTGACATAGCCTGGTCGTCAACAATTTAACCCGTTCTACGCTGAATGCGATCAACAGGAGTACTGGGGAGCTCCGGCTCAGAAATGAGAACAGTATTCTATATAAGGCCGAATTTGTGCCTCATAAAGGCGGTGGGTCGGCAGGAAGTAACGTCTCGCTCTGCTAACTTGTTGGAGACTAGCTTAGCTTTACGTAATTCGATATGTTGACTCCCAGAATTCCAACAATAGCTGAGGCTGTCAGGAGAGTATCCCCAAATCGAGGTAATACGACAAAAGGTGTATTTTTTGCGGTCAATACGCAAAGATGTTTCTTTTTCTTCTTCAAAAATGACAAAAATTTGACGACCCCATTCCGAGACATCAGTAAGTCGATTCTCGACTTCAGACACAAGCTTGTTACGGCATTTTTCGACGTATCTCAGAGAAATCCACTTCGGCCGGAGTATGTAGCATCACCAGTACTGTCATCTGCATAGCAATGTATGTTGCTGATTGATGATCAAATCATTGATATGCAGAAGGAACAGGGTTGGTGATGGCACGCTGCCTTGGGGAACACCAGCATTGACAGGTTTCGACCTTAAACCTCCGTCGACTTTGACCTTCAGCCTAATGAAAACTGATTATCCACTTGTATAATTTCTCGGGAAGTCCATAAGAAGGCAGCTTCGCAAGAAGTGCTTTGTGCCATACCCGATAAAAGCCTTCGCTATGTCCCAATTAACTGCTAATCAATCAATCAACCAACTTTATTAGCTTAAAGTAGGGTAATAATGTGTTAGATGATATTAAATTACAGATTATGAACTTAATGCCTCTCCCTTGGACTCAACTGCTTCTATCCATCAATGTGTTAGGTATACTAGAAGATCACCAGCTGAACGGCTACGACAGAAACTTAAGCAGTTTATATTTTTAAAATGTGTACAGATTTTAATAATAAAAATTTAATATCGAAATCCACACTCGTATCCCTCATCCTAGTCAGAAACATCACCCTTCCCTCCCCATCCTGTGGGAAGCCAAAATATCGATGCGCTCTAAAAAAACTCGGTGATATCTTAAGAAGTATTGACACTATGTAGCAATGAACAAGTGTTGCACTTTTGCCTGTGTTGGTCCGGGGTTCTTTGAAGAATAGACCAACTGCCGTTCTGCCAGGCATATTTAGCTATACGTGTCATGACCGTCCTGACCACTAACTAGGTGGTAGAGTTCCACTACGTCTCACCTGGTTATTTGGTACCACCACCTTACCTATTCCTACTACTATAGCATCAATGCTTGTTATTGTCGTGTTCCGGTTTGGAAGATAGCGTAGACTTATGCATGTGGAATTGCCTTCCCGCCACTCGGATAGCAACGCACCATTAACATCTTTGCTGTCTATATGCGATGGTTTCTCTTTCCATCACGAGACCCATCTGCTTGTTTGCTATCTTATGATATAAAAAAAAGCTTCAAAAAAATGTTGAAATTAACTTATAAAAAGTTTTATTGAATGAATAGGGATGTCTATTCTTCAAAGAGGCATCATTTATCTTTATTTATCTAAATTGACAATAAATAAAATGTTATCTGTTCTTTATGTAATAATAGTGTCGCATTTTCAGCCATAGTATTATATCTATTACTCAAAATTGTTTCGAATTGGGATTGAAAATTAAAAAGTTATTTCACGCCGTCAGGCTGCGCTTTATTCTCCATATGCCTCTCTGTGTCGATTTCGCAGAATAAAATCGTTTTTAAGGTTCTGAAGAAAACTAGGAACCCTCATAGTTTTTCTATGTCAGTCCGTTCAGAGATCCTTATTGCTAGGAAGCTGTAATTTGGCAAAATATACATCGCACTTCCGCTCAAATAGTGTAATAATTCAAAAAATCGTAAAAAATAACTTTTTTGTACCATTCGTATCGTATTAGCCATAGTTTTATATATAGACACCAAAGATGTTAATGGTGCGTTGCTATCTTGTGGCGAGGTCTAATGCCACATGCATAAGTTTACCGGCTACCTTACCCTCCAAACCGGAACACGACAGCAACAAGCACTGACGCTATTGCGGCAGGAATAGGTAAGGCGGTGGTACCAGACCCGGGCGAGACAATGCAGAACTCTACCACCTAGTAGCCACGATAGTAGTGACTCGATAGCCAATCGGTCGCCTTTTACGACCTGCCTGGCAAAACAGCAGTTGGCATATTCTTCAAAGGAGGCCGGAACCAACACGGCGAATGCTTCAGAAACTAGATGTAGTAAGTCATAAAGTCAGCGTATTTTTTATCTATTTGCAATATCCTCGCTGAATGGTAAACACAAAATTCAAATTCATAATTCATACGATAGCTTTATGATTTTGATAGTCTTCAGACTACTTTACTTGTTTTATTTCAGGATCAAATCCCTTTTCACGCTTTCTGCTATCAATAATTCATGATCATTCTTCTATCCGCTCAGAAACTATCGAAAATAAATTACTGTTATGACTCTTTTATCAACAATATGTGTAGAAGTTTCCACCTTTTGAAATGTATATGTACAATATCTCTATATTATTAATACGTGAAAGAGAAACTTTGCACCCCGTTTTAAGACAATTGCACGAACGGTGGAATATGAAATTCGGCGGTTAAATTTGCATTTATCATTGCGGAGGATTGCAAAAACTTAATATTTTTAAAGAATAATCATTAGAAATACAATAATAAACATTACACACACCACAACCACGTTCATATTTAAATAAATGGTAACTCGCATGGTAATATACACACATATCGTTTACGGCTGAAGTCGGTTGTCAAACATAAAAGAGATTATTTGTTTAGTCAATGGTCGAGTTTCGGCCCAAGGAAGTTACATTCTAACCGGAATGTTCACACGCGCTTCAAAATCGTTCCGAAGAGTACCACGACAAGGGTGGAGTGTGTCTCTTTCTACAAAATAAAGCGCCAATCGCCATATATAAGTGCGACCATGCATAGTTGGCAAATTACTACTAAATAATTCTACTAATTTGAGAAACAGGTTTTGCATTGCATAAGTAATTATGTAATAATTAAAATAAGCACATTTTAGAACTCATTGTGTTAATTACAATACATTTCATGCTAATTTATTTATCGACATGTATGAATAAAAGGGATTTAACAATTACCGAATATATAAAAATCTACCATCACATAGTTTTATTTACACTGACAATTGCAAGAAAGGGACAACATCCACTCTTGTCGTTGTCTGGCTCAGAACGTTTTTCCCCTCTGTTATGTAAAAAACAAATGTCAACTTTATTAGTAACGAAATAAAGTGCATTTTTATTTTTCAATTATTGCTTCGTAATAATTCAGGTTATCGTATATAAGTTCCTAGTTTCGGCCACAGACGATCGCTAGTAAAATTAAATGCTTCTATTCTCGACAGACGTAGCAGTTAGTCCAGTCAAACAAATCGTCCGACTCCACGTGACTATTGATTATCATTCATTGACGTGTATAATATTACCACTGGACAAGTTATCCCATACAAATGACAGCTAATTTTATATGTCAATTTGAAACGCTATCGGCGGGGGTACCGAGAACTAATTTTGACGTATGCTGTCTATCGTTGCCATGGTAGTCTAAATATTATGAGGCAGTTTCGCATTTTAATTAATTTGTTAATGTTTTAGTGAATTTCTAAGTTTATATTTAGTGTACTCAGCAGTTTTGCGACATTAGGAAATGCGTATATTGCAAACTATCCTACCTAAAGGAGTGTAAAACTTCGTTTTACAGGTACGTGCATGTAGTCACTGTTTTTAATCAAAAATTGAGTAACATGGTCTTTAAAACAACTTATTTTTACCAGAAACTCTTAATACAATATTACATTAATAACAGGGATATTGATTTTCGGCAGAATTAATAATATTTATTAAATTTTGGTTCGCTTAGAATTAACTAGTGATATCAACAGGTCATATCGATAATTTCAATATCGATATTCTACTATAGTAATCAAATTCAGTTTTCGTTTTCAGTTTTAGTTGCATATTTGTCACTTTACAGTCGTCATATTTATTTTGCATTTTAATTAAATATGCCTCACTTTTAGGAAAAGTTTTGTTCCTGTAGCGAACTATGATTTTAATTACATTTTATTTTTGCAGATTTTCAGTCGATTTAATGGAAAAAATGTATGACTACAACAATGAAAGCTGTTAATTGGACTCCAAAGAAAACAGATTCTCCTTGTTTACAATATTTTTGATAGTTAATGTTTTATCAAATATTGCAATCGAAACTATCATGATTGAAACTTTTAAAAGTCATTTCGATATTTTGATTAAGCAAATCATGACAAAACGTAAATATATAAGAATTATTACAAGCAACAAAAACAATTTCGCTTTCTGTAACTGGTGAAAGTACACGGCATTTCTTAACATGGCAAATAATTTGGATTCGTCTGAATTATTTTCATTAAACAGGAATTTGTAAACAACTTAATTTTTTTAAGAAACATGAAAGGAGTATTTTCGCTATCGTAGTACAATACAAGAAATAAGAAAAAATTAATGCAACCTCCGGTCAACCTTAGGCTAAAAGTGTCTATCAAAAATAAGATAAACGAGTCATTTGTTGGACTTACGGTATACTATCACAATCAAATTCTCGAAGAAATTATACATTATAAAATTAAATGTATGAAATATTCGGTGTTTTTATTATTCTCACAGTTTACTTAATATAGTCTATCTCAATGCCAAATTTCATCTAAATCTGTTAAAGCGATATTGCGTGAAGGAAAGGCAAACAAATATTGGTGTTATGATATTACTAGTGACCCTTTCCTGCACAATTTTCTCTACTTTACGAATGATTAGAATATATTTTAACAATTTTTCTTTAATATATATAATAACCAAATAAGCATATGTCTCACCTGATAGAGAAACCACAGCCTATAGACAAAAGAAATGTTAATGGCACGTTGCTATTTGTACTTATCCTTCAAACTGGAACACGATAATGACGGAATCGACGTTATTGCGGCAGGAATAGGTAAGGCAATGTTACCAAATACCTGAAGTGAGACGTTGCGGAACTATATCACCTAGTAGTAACGATGGTAGTGACATGTAATAGCCAACCGGTCACTTTTTAGGACCTGCCTTGTAGAACGGCAGTTGGTCTATTCTTCAATGGAATTCCGACTCCCAACCAACACGGAGAAATCTTCATATATGAATCACTATATTTCTTATTATTCCTGTTTATTTAGTACTAGCTGTTGCCAGCGACTTCGTCCGCGCGGCTCTTCGTTTACTCCGCACAGCACCTCCCCCGTAGGTGATAACATCAGTATTAGTAACTAGCACCCATAACACAAACAAATAATTATAACACAAACAAATAAACTAATATAATCATTTTAGTATTTTTATGACCACAGCCCACCTAGCTGTAAATATTAAACGACCGATAAACTTATCGAAGATGTCGACGTGTGGGAATCACTAATTTTAGTTCCATGGACGCACGCATCGGTCTACAGCGCCAAAATGGCGATATTCAAATAGGCACAAAAATTCTTTGACAGCAGCAAGTCCAGCGGTAATATTATACACGTCAATGTTATCATTACACTTCAACCAACTGTCATTTTTTTATTATGTACTACAAAAATAATATCACCACGGTCTTATACCCAAGCCAATGCAATGTAATAAACGTAGTGAAAAGTTTCAACCGATACTACTCACAAAAAGTTAATTGAAATTAACATGTAAAACAAAAACTTAGTTACTATTAAGAATACATATACGGGGTCAAATACTTCTTATAAATTAAACCAAGTTTATCGCATCTGAGGTTGTCACAATAACAGCGCTTACAATGTAATTGAGTAACAATATAATATATTCAACCTAAATCCCTTACGGTGTAAGCAAAAAATATTAAGTGTCATTAATCAACATCCAGACAAACTTGACTTGCTTTGTCCACATTCGTAACGCGCCTTCTAAAAAAATCTCTGCAACCGATGCCGTTATATATAAAGGCATCGGTTGCAGAGATTTTTTCGGACACCACTTTCAGCCATGAATAAATTTGATCATGGTACGTCGGCCTTGGTTTCTCTAGGTGCCGCTATGTAATGGAATTGAAACTTACCAATATTTATTAGTGACAACGTTAATTAAATAAACAATTGTTCAGGGACAAGCTCTGTAATCCCTCAACAATTGTTTAGGGACAAGCCAATTATTATGCTAAATCTGTTACTAGTAATTAAAATTTAGTTATATTAGACGACGACTAGAAGTACAGAAAGAACTTAAAAAAGTATCTCACAACTAGTTACGCCCTATATCCAGCTGTTTCTTCACAGTTCTCTAAAAATAGATGCAAATTTAATTGATTTCTTGTTTGAGTTATGGATTGCCGTAGGCATAATAATTATGTTAGGCTTAGTTTCTTTTAATATTAAACGGTAAAACGAGCGTTTTATTGATACTTATGTTCATATATATAACATATATATACATAGGTGTAATATAAATAAAAGAGACAATTTCAGTTCAGAAAGATGCTTGATTTTGGTTAAGCAAGATTATACAGCCTAAACGCTTCGTTTTTATGTAATAATCATCTTACTTCAATGCGTTTCTAATGGTGTAAAAATGGTCTCTTTTCAACAGATAAATTTACTGCTATTTAACTATTTGTTTTATAAAACAAACACTTTGTAATATTGTATCGACACAAAACTTTATTCGTATTAAAGTCAGGAGTCCTGACTCAGGACCCTATCAGTTGGAGTAGGTTTGAAACGAAGGCGTTTCTACACTGGTCTATAGGGATCGTTCTCATCTCCTTCTGTGCTAAACTCTTGGATGGCGATGTTGATTTGATTTCTGAAAAGAGCAATTTGATTTATTATGTTTTTTGTTGGTGACCCTTACTACGCAATGAATAGGACTCGATTTCAATTCCTGACATGGACAAGTGTTTGTATGGTAGATGTTTGTATTTCTGGGTTTGGATGTTTATTAGATATGTTTCAATACGTATATATGCATTTGAGTTGCAGGCTATCATCCATAACTCAAGCAAAACAATTAGTATACATTTTTGGGGTTTGCAATTAGTACACATTTTATTATTTTTAATATTTGGTTGTCTTGCTGGTTTCTTGCTACTGGTTAAAACGCGTTGGGTATATAAATTTTTATATGCAACGATTCGAATTCAGTATTTCATAATATACCACTGATAAAAGATATTTTCTTCGGTAATGGCTAATGGCTTTCGACTATCTGTCATTCTGCCATCAAGTTCGTGAAAGGCGATTATAGGTCAAATTTGACACAAACTACCAAGACTATTACGTGGTAGAAATCTGCATTGTCTTTCTCGGGTTTGGAACCACTGCTTTGCCTATTCCTAACGAAATAGTGCTTGTCACTGTCACGCATTACATCCGTCACACGGATAGTAACATCTTTGTTTTCTGTTGATTCTGGTTTACAGAAGTTACAATGGTGGGAACGAGAGGTGGGCCAATTACTAACATCTTTATTGTCTATAGGCGATGGTCGGCTTGTGTATCAGGAGAGCCATTTGCGTGTTTGCTAGATGATATAAAAATTACATCCATGCAAAAGAAAGTTAATCTATTATTTTCTATATTCTACACGTCTTCGTCGTCGGCACTTGGTGAAACTCCATTTTCATTCAATGTTTAATATTAAAACACTTGTACTGTTTCACAATAAACTTTTTTGTTTATTGTGAAACAGTACAAGGGTTTATTATTAAACATTTAATATTATTTTCTATATTGATCACATTCCGGGTCCTCTATAAAGAATAAATCAACTGCCATTCTGACAAGTAGCTCGTAAAAGGCGAACGATTGGCTATACAAGTCACTACCATCGTGACTAGCAGGTCATAGAGTTCTGTAGAGTAGTAGTCCTCTCTTTTTGAAAATTAATTTGTTTTTGAGTCCTGCTCACAACGCTTCTTTTTGTACGTTTCCTACAAACTACAAATTTTATTTTTGTGTAGAATATGGTTAACCCTCGAGTCACCTTTGAAGAAATGACCATCTGCCTGCCCTCCAGGCAGTTCATAAATGATTTACGATTGGCAGAATGTGTCTTTACCATCGTAATTAAAGTATCTTCACGCCCGTATCCCCGAAAGGGTAGTCAGAGGTACAACAAGTGCACCCACGATTAGCCGAAGATACTTGGTCCCACAAATGTGATAGGTGGCAAGCCTATCGCCAACCGGGCACTTTTCAATCCCGGGCAACTTTGTGTTTAACAGAAAAGTGAAAAAACACTTTTTTTTTATATGTGCCCGACCCGGGAATCGAACCCAGGATCTCATGTGGTCAACGCCAATGCTGGATCACTAGACCACACAGGCGTAACTACTAGGTCAAGATTATTCAGAGGTAGTGTTTTGTATCGTCTCACCCGGGTCAGTACCACTGCCTTAACTATTCCTGCCGCAAAAGCGTCAATAGTCAGTGTCGTGTTCCAGATTGGAGAGTAAGGTAGCTGATAAATTTATGCATGTGGTTTTACCACCTCGCTACACGGATGGACCGCACCATTAACATCTTTGATATCCATAGGCGATGGTTATCTCTTTCCATTAAGAGATCTATCTGCTTGTTTGCTATCTTAGGATATAAAAAATATCATTGTATTACCTTTCTGAGATTCCCTGAACGCTTAAATCTGCTTCTGTATCAAACGAAGATGTTTGCAATCCAATAACTCTATATTTGTCTGGATTGTATGTTTTGTACGTTTCATCATCGTAAGCTTCTGTCGCTTTTGGTATATTTTCCAACATTACTTCACCAATCGGTTCAATTTTTCTTATATCATTCTTCAAAATTCTTTCCATATTTCTCATTTTCTGTTCAGACATTTGTTTCACAATTTGTTCGTAATCATTCAAATCTTTGATGGACATTTTTTGCGTAATTTGGTCGTATATTCTAGTATATTTTTGCGATATATTTTCAAGAGCCATAGTTTTTCTTAAATTATTTTCAAATAATATTTGAGCTAATTTGGAGTCTCTGATGTCATCTGATATTTTTTGAACAGTTGGTTTTATTCTTCTCATATCGTTTGCTAATTCATCTTCGGTGATTGGTTCGAATTTTCGCATATATACTGATGGATTCGAATTAAGCAATTCAGACTCAGTCTGTGTTTCGGTAAACCACGTAGTTGGCCACCTACGAATGTCTGCCATCTAAAAGAAATTGAATTTAAGTTAAAGATACAATGTTGAATCCCTAATATTATGCATCGGAGTTCTTTATCGCCCGGCCAGGACTTGGCGTATGGTGGAAAAATACTGTAAGACTTTTTGCCACAAGTTTCTGGTACGACTCTTTCATTAGTGTATTTAAAAAACTTTTTTTTTATATATTCAAAAAAATTGTAACAAAAAAAATAGTCGTTATAAAAGGCCATCTGTTTGACAGAGAGGGATGAAACGGGGCTCGTAGCTCGCTCTGCGATAAAAAGTGCGCGCCTATTGCCCACGAAGTAACAGCAAATTTTGAATTTTTGAACATTACTTTCGCTGAGGTTTACTATGGAGTTTAGCAATATTCCCTTTTTATTATATTTTTATTGATTACAATAATCGAGCACATAGCAAGTAATTAAAAAATATCCGTTAACAATGTGTTTAGTATTTACCTACAGAATTACGTCTTTATTAAGGAAAATAACGTCTTTCAAATAGCAAACCAGGCGGTAATTACCGACATAAATTGTTGTAATAAAAGCGCTGAAAACTTTTATTAAGCAATCAAACGATAAAACCTAATACGAACAGGCGCGTCGTTTAGATGATTGCACCTGTAGGCGTATGTTTTAATTAGCTGTGATAGTATAATTAAACCTAAAGTAGGTAGGGCTTTAACATACACATCTTCACACCAGATACCTTACGACATAGGCAGAAAGAACCAGGTGCCATATGTCACGATCTTTGCATATTTATCTTTTTTATATCATAAGATAGCAAACAAGCAGATGGCTCTACTGATAGGAGAGAAACTATCGCCCATATACACAAAATATGTCAACGGTGCGTTGCTATCCGTGTGGCGGGATGGCAATACCACATGCATAAATCTACCGGCTACCTACCTTATCCTTCAAACCGGAATACGACATTGACAAAGCATTGACGCTGCAGGAATAGGTAAGGCGGTGGTGCTAAATACCCGAGCGTGAATTTGCGGAAATTTACCACCTAGTAGTTATGATTGAAGTGACGTATAGCCAATTAGTCGCCTTTTACGACAGGCTAGGCAGAAAGGCAGTTGGGACATTCTTCAAAGGAGCGTGGACCAACATGAGGGAAAATATCTTGCTTCCTCCACATTCGTAAGTCTCTCGGTTTATTTAATTTTGAAATATATAATATATTTTTTTAATTTGTCAAAGTATTAAACGATGTGTCTCTGTAACAATAAATCAAACAGATTCTTACAAAATTTAAGAAGTAGAAGTAAGACTACAACGAAAATAGATTGATAACTTCGGCTAAAAATCCAACAAGAATATAAACTGAACCGATATTTTTAAATCATTTTATGTACAATAATGCTGTATTAACAAGGGATAAATAAGTTAATCTTTGTATCTTCGTGAAAAATGAAAATAAAACAAGAAACCTTTATTTAATTTGTGCGTTATTATATCGTTTATAATGTTCATATATTAATCTTGAAATAGTTTAAATCAAATAATTTTCATGATGAGAAATACAAAATGTAACACTCCTTACCCGGTGTTGGTCCCAGGCTCATTTGAAGAATAGACCAACTGCCGTTCTGCCAGGCAGGTCATTAAAGGCGACCGATTGGCGATGCGAGTCACTAGCGTCGTGGCTACAATGTGGTAGAGTTCTGCATTGTCTCGCCCGAGTCTGGTACCACCGCCTTACCTCTTCCTGCCGCGATAGCGTCAGTGCTTGTCACTGTTGTTATGTACTGTCCGTTTGTTATTTCTTATAAAACAATTTTTATTTTTTATGTCATAAGATAGCAAAAAAGCATGAATCTGAATGCTTGTACACGCAAAACTTTGTAATAAATGCACCAAATTGTATAATTCTTTTTTGTTGTTTTCGTTGCCCCTGGATCTGACCACATACACAACTACTGGTACAAGAAGTTAACGACTCTACACTCACACATATATAACCACATAAATAATTTTATTTCCAATCCACAGGATATGCCCTCTTATATAACAGTCGGTACAACATATATGTTACTCAAGAACAAACAGGACACAACAAATGCTTCAAATTATAGACCTATTACCTGTCTACAAACTATTTATAAAATAATGACAGCATGTCTTGCTAATCTCATCTATGAACATCTAGACCAGAATAAACTTTTGAATGAACAACAAAAAGGTTGCAAGAAATGGAGTCGCGGGTGTAAGGAGCAAATAACAATAGATTCAATTATTCTCAAATAAGTGAAAAAAAACAAAACAGATTTATATAGTGCGTATATTGATTACAAAAAAGCTTTCGACTCAGTTCCCCATTCTTGGCTTATGGCAGTTTTAGATATTTACAAAATACATCCTCGGCTGATTTGCTTCTTGCGTCAAGCGGCCTCTAACTGGGAGACAAGATTACAATTAAATTTGCCAACATCAACCATTTTTAACGATCCAATTAAAATACAGAGGGGGATATTTCAAGGCGATGCTCTAAGTCCCCTATGGTTTTGCCTGGCCCTCAACCCACTTTCAAATCTTCTAAATTCCACAAATTCAGGATACTCATTACTATATACGAATGATGACGGACAAATGAACAATAGACGAACTGATCTTCAGGAATATAAGCTGAGCCATTTACTTTATATGGACGATATAAAACTCTATGCCAAATCGCAAGCGGAACTAGATGATTTACTAAACACTACTCAAAATTTTTCTGCAGACATAAAAATGGAGTTTGGGATAGATAAATGTAGAACTAATGTTACTAAAATGGGCCAACACTATGAATATTCTTACCAGTTAGAAACTGGTACAGTAATCCTCCCTTTAAATGAGTGTGAATCTTATAAGTATTTAGGTTTTCAACAGTCACGACAGATAAATCAAAAAGGAACCATAGAAAAATTAAAGACAGAATTCAAACATCGACTTAGCACAATCCTAAAAACCCAGCTTAATTCTGTAAACACAGTAAAAGCGATCAACACGTACGCCATCCCAGTACTAACATATTCGTTTGGCATCATAAACTGGACAAAATCAAACTTGAAAAATTTACAGCGACAAATCAACGTCTTAATGACTAAGTACAGAAAACACCACCCTAGAGCCTGCATTCAAAGACAAACTTTACCACGAAAAGAAGGTGGTAGAGGCATCATTGATATCAATAACTTACACAACAAACAAATATCAAACTTAAGGCAATATTTTCATACTAAATCTGAAGAATCAATAATACACAAGGCAGTAGTTCAAAATGATTATAAGTACACTCCACTTAATTTATCTGACAGAGCAACACAACCAAATGAAGTCCAAATATCTAATACCACGAAAATAACCGAATGGACCCGGAAATCACTGCATGGAAGGCATCGCTCCGACTTAAGCCAAACTAACGTCGACATAGACGCGTCGAACGAATGGCTCACTCGCGGCGTACTTTTTCCAGAGACGGAGGGGTTCATGGTAGCTATCCAGGACCAAATAATTGAAACTCGTAATTACCAAAAGCATATACTAAAGAAAATCAACTCAACGGACACATGTAGACGATGCAACAGTGCTCCTGAGACCATACAACACATTACAGGTGCTTGTAAAAACATAGTACAAACTGACTATAAACATCGTCATGATCAGGTAGCAAACATTGTCCATCAAGAATTAGCCCTAAAATATAATCTTATATCACTGCCTCGAATATCTTATTATAAATACTCCCCGGAAATCGTACTTGAAAATAAAACTCATAAACTATATTATGACAGAGCCATTCTAACTGACAAAACAATACACTACAATAGGCCAGACATTACACTGATTGACAAACAAAACAAAACAGCTATCATCATCGATGTAGCAATTCCAAATACCCACAACATACAAAGTACGATCGCAGAAAAAATGCATAAATATACAGACTTAAAGGATGAAATTAAACGTATATGGAACCTACGAAATGTTACAATAGTGCCCATAGTAATGTCAACAACAGGTATCGTACCTAAACAACTACATCAATCTATACACACTCTACAGATCCAAAAATACATATACATAAACATTCAAAAAGCAGTAATACTGAATACTTGTAGGATTGTCAGGAAATTTCTTCAGACAGATTTAAATGGTATTCACTTGGCTTAGGCTCGTGAATATTTTTAAACCGGTACAATAGTTGCCGAGATTTGTAAATGATACCGTATAATAATAATAATAATAAGAATAATTTATTGCCAAAAATCTTAAATCTAATTTCTTAAATATATTTATTACAGTAAAACACTAAACTAAAACTATTGCCAACCTGAATGGAAACTCGAAGTGAGCTGCGCTTGTGATTATAACTCGACCAAACGCAGTCCATTCACATCCCTTCCAGATTGGCACAATACTATACACTATGGAAACTAGCAACTAAATATACTTAATACATGAGAAACTGTACGCTTATTTTTGGCTAAAGGAACAATTCAGCTTATGCTTCTCCAGTGCGGTTGAAACAACACTGTGAAACGCTGGTTTTCAATTGTCCCTAGCTCTGAGTTGACAGTAGAGCAATAATGGTGGGTGGTTGAAAGTGACGACAGCCACAAACTCCGCATGTTTATCTCACATATATATTTGTATGGGAGAAAAAAAAGAATATAAATCCCCAACCCTTTTTAAACATAAACAAAATAAATAGATATACTTACACAACATAGACAATACATATACTATATACACATAACACAACATATACATATGTAATACATCCTAACACATACATATGAACTGCTTATAAATTACGTTTTTATTCGATTTTTCGAGGGGAAGAATTCAGCACAGGCATAGCCGCTAGCGTCAGTTACCAGTTTACTAAACCCACATTTTGGAACCAACCTGAGGTAGGCCTGAACGTTGAATTGTAGGGTAGTCTCAAATTTTCGATTTTTCGTTATGTTCCAGTAATTTTAACTTATATAATACTTTAAAAGTATGTAAACCTATTTTTTCCCGCATAGGTGAAGGCAAATCATTCCAAATTTTTGATGCTTGGTATTTGAAACCACCCCTCGCACCTACAGTCCTTATTTTCGGTATAGTGAGCAAATTGAGGTTAGCCGCTCGAGTGTTTCTTGTATGGATATCTTTAATCCAGATAAGTTTTTTAAAGAGATATTCTGGTTTCTTTCCCCATATTACCTTCTGCACGGTACACGCTAAATGTAATTCTCTTCTATTTGCCATATTGATAATGCCTTTACGATTTAAATATGGTGAAATATGCTCGCTTTTGGGTATACGAAAGCAAAATCTAGCACAGGCATTTTGAACCCTTTGAATCGCTTGTGATATTTTTGCAAGAATTCGATTTATCGATTTCTATCTATCTTCTATCGATATTCGATTTATCTTTATTTTTAGGGTTCCGTACCTAAAAGGTAAAACGGGACGCTATTACTAAGCCTCCGCTATCTGTCTGTTTTTATATCAATAGATAGCAAACAAGCTGATCACTCATCTTATGGAAAGAGAAACTATCGCCTATATACACCAAAGATATTTATGGTGCGTTGCTATCCGTGTGGCGAGATAGCAATGCCACATGCATAAGTCTTCCGTCTGACTTATCCTCCAAACCGGAATACGACAATGACAAGCATTGACGCTATTACGACAGTAATAGGTAAACCCGTGGTACCACGTTCACGGGCGAGACGTTGCAGAACTCTACCACCTAGCAGTCACGATGGTAGTGACATAGCGAATCGGCCGCCTTTTATTTATTATTTCAGGCAACATGGCCCATATTATACCTTATAGACTAGCATACATATAAATATAATATACCTAAAACCAAGGATTTAAAACGTTATGATTTCGATGTATTTGCGTCGTTGTGATTGGTTATGGTATATGATATTATGACGTTGTTTTCTAGCGCTAGTTGGCGAACCAATCACGAAACAGCATGAAACGCAAGGAACCAATCACGAAACAGCAAAAATATCGAAATTATAACGTTATAAATCCTTGCCTAAAACTATACTTTGTCACGTGTTGACGGCGACGTGATGCGCGCTTCATTCCGGAGTTTTCCCTGGAACCTTCGGTAGACCACACCCGTCCATATTTTTATCGAATGGCAGTTGATCTATTCTTCAAAGGGAGCCCGGATCAACACAAGGTAGACGATTTCTATTCTACAAGCTACTATTTTACTATTAGGTAATATGGTGTTGTTTTTTACATTCCCAAATGACACATTTGCGATCCTATCATATGAACCGAAGTCATGTGAAGTGTGAAGAGGTAGTAACTAGCAGATCTACCGCGTAATAGTCGCAGTAGCTGTGACACTTTTGGCCTTCGTACTTTTTTTACACACTTGGTTAGAAAATCATTTGTATACATACATGGAGTAATGAATAAAAGATTTAATTGTGTTTGACAGTAACGAATACAATACACACTATACTGAATATTTGTCGAATGTGAATGTGGATGATGTTGGCAACGATTACAAATATTAAGATAGACAGTTCCCTTTCTTTATTCCAATAGCAAGCTTACTTACTTGTGTATAATCGTGTGTTAATGCTGTAATTTTTGGGTAACCAGCCTTTACCCACAATTCTTCAACATTTTGGGTCTTGTACTGACTTTCAGGTGTTGTGTCGTCATCTGAAATTTGTTGAACTATACAAAGATTGAGGAAAAATTATTAATCCGTTTGTTAATTTATAATGTTTTTTTAGCTTCGATAGATTGGAAGCTATCAAATTCGCGCGTGTACTTATTTCACCAAACCATTACGTATTATGATTATACATCTATGAATTCTATTGACGACGTGAACGTTACGAAGCTTTGTAACGATACACGCAAGTGTGGCCTCAGCATTACAGTAGTCGATAATATGATGTTGGTGCACTCTGATAGACAAGAAAAAAAAACTCTACCACAGCGCACGTTCATTGGTCAATTGAAATAGTATGCGCTATCCCGACGTACTGTTACAGATATTTATCCATAAAAAGATGTGGTTTTCCCCATATTGGCTATTACAGACAACTCTTATAAGCTAGCTACCAAGAAGCTATTAGTGGTACGGGGAAGTTGCCATTTAAATAATCAATTTTAATTATCTTTCTGCAACCACGTTTTACTGCTAACTTTGTGTAGAACTAAGTGCATGTTTGTTATGAACAATAATAAAGCATCTTAAATGTATTACGTTCCTATAAAGTTAAATATTCATCATATACGAATATATTAATCATCATCAATAATATTAAAACTGCATTTGTTTTTTTGTTTCTTTATTATTTAGTTAACCTAACCAGATTCTAAGATATCATAAGCGATTGTTATTTGTGCCGATTTTATTTTATATCATTAGATAGCAAACAAGTAGATGGCTCTCCTGATGATATAAGAAACCATCGCCTATGTACACACTAGAGAAGTTATTGCTGCATTTTTATCCGTGTAGCGGGATGACAATACTACATATATAAATCTACCGGCTACTTTATACTCCGAACCGAAACACGACAGTGACAAGCACTAACGCTATTGTTCCAGAAGCAGGTAAGGATGTGGTACCAAATACTCGAGCTCTACCACCAAGTAGTCACAATGATGGTAATGATCGTTCGTATTGGCTGAAAGAACTGCAGATGCTCTTTTCTCCAAATGGGTCCTAGACTAACACAGGAAAACATAATTTAAATAGAAAAAAATATAATAATGAAAACACTTGATTTGAACTCTTAACTATATTAAAAATAATGAAAAAGCAACAAAAACGTCATTACTGGTGATAAAGGTAGTCATGAGCTATGTTCATCTTGCCAAGTGGTAGATGACTGGTGTATTATAGACAGTCGTTTACAGACATTATGGAAGCACTTATTTTTATTAAAATTATAAGAAGGCTTACATTTTTCGTTAAAACTATTATGAATTTTATCCGGTCTATTTCTCGTCAAATCTTGATCATCACTTTGGATATAAGGTTCAGTGTAAATATTAACGTTGTTTTAAAATTTACATTGTGCTATTTTAAATAATAATAGTCATGATAGTAAGTAAATTATTTGCATGTGTTATGAGTGTTAACTGTTAGTCAACGATACTAATACATAGAAATACATATATAAATACTGTTACAACATAAAATAAATACCCAGACCCAGAAATACAAATATTGTGCTCATCAGACAAATGTTTGTTTAAAAAATAAATGTACGTGAAAGCTCAACCCAACTTGTACACACACATATATAATATATATATGTGTATATAATATAAAATATAAAAATATAGGTATAGGTATATAATATATAATATAAAAATATAGGTATTATAAAAATAGCTAATATAAATAAATATATTTTTTTTTCTTCTGTATATAGATCAAATTTAGATATAATTAACAGACTGAATATAGATAAATTAAGTAAAAAAATTTACGAAATAAAATAATGTGATGTCGAAAATAAAAAAATAAAAAGTTATTTTTGACTTTTTATAATTTTCGTTTTTTAAAGCTCTGTAACTTTTTTCTTATGCATTTTAGCGAAAAAATGAAAGAGACCTTTTTTGTAGAGAATTTAATTTCCTACAAGATACTAAAATCGGAAATTCGAAAAAAAAATTTTTTCTACGATTTACAATGAAAATACAGAAAAAAGTTATTTTTCAATGTATTTTAAATGGGAAAGGGGACCCCCCCATGCGCCAGCTCAATTTTCAAGATATCAAGCTCATCTTTTAGGAGGTTTGTTTTGGTCTAACAAAGAAACTTTTTAGATGTATTTATTCAAAAAAAAAAAGTTTTTTTAATTTGAATCAGTCTAATATATATATATATATATATATATATATATATATATATATATATATATATATATATATATATATATATATATATATATGGGTGATTCCGTTCTAACTGTGATATTCAATGTCCTGTATTGTTTGTTCTCACAGGTCGTTAATTAATAATTAATTTATGAAATTTTTGTACTTATTGGAAAATAATAAACATATTTCAACATTATTTTCAAATAATATAACTTGCCACTTACAGAAAACTTACAATATATCACTTAAATGTCAATACCGTATCATGTCCATTTCTAGAATTTATTTATAAATTGTTAGTTTTTTTGTCGTAATAAATGATTTAAACTAATTACCTCATAAATTCTAATGTTTACGACAAAAAAAACTAACAATTTATAAATAAATTCTAAAAATAGACATGACACGGTACTGACATTATATCACAGTTAGAACGGAATCACCCATATATGTGTGTGTGTGTATATATTTATTAATAAACGAACGTATTTGTATATTTATAGTGTCATCCATTAACAAAGAAAGCATAATTTAAAGGCAGTTAAACTGTAACAAGTGGCCTCCAAACTCTTGAATCTCTGGAACCCTACATAAAATTTTTATATGGGATCGAATGCGAAGTATGACCTCCCAAACAAATCAAGTATTTTTCGAATTGTTTTAAAAAAATACCGATTTTTGAGATATGAAACATAAAAAAATAGCCAAATTGAGAACCTGTTCTTTTTAACTTTCCGCGACGTATGTAGACAAGGAAGTTCATGAATATGCCCCGATTTTTGAAAATTGAGTTTTCATCAGATCTCCACGTTTTGAGGTCCTAGGAACCTTTTCAGACTATTTTCACTAATTTCAGTATGTATGTACGTACGTACGTATGTGTGAATGTGTTTGTGTGTATGTAAACATCTCATAGTTTTTGAACGGCTTAACTGATCGAAACGCGGTTGATGGTATCGATGGATTTCACTCAATTTAGGCTTCCAAAAAATTTATACCAATTTGAGTCAGCTGAATTTGAGAAATTTTGAAAAATTTAGAGATTTTTATTTTAGATTTTAAAAACTTTAGCGAAACAGTATTTTTTAATATAACTTCCAAATGAATGTACCAATTGAGTAAGAAATTAGCTCAAAAAACTGCACCCAGTGCATAAATTGCATCAAAAATCTGTTTATCCGTTCGAGGGTCATTTTTGTTGAAAAATTTTGAAAAAAAATATTTTTTCGACCTAACTTCGAAGTGTTTCAACCAATCATTTTTAAATATTCTACAGTATTTTAGCACTTAAAAAACTAAGTCGAATGCCTTTTCAAAAATTAAAATCGAATTAAATTTTCAAAAGTTACAGCTTTTCAAATATAAAAATTACGTTGTTTACAAACTTTCTTCATATAAGTATATGTATTTAAAATAACCTTCAGGCTAATACACTGATTAATTTAAAAATTAAATAACTTTCAGGTTAAAATACTGTTTTATTTACAAGTCAGCTTTTCTACTTAAAAAATTGCGTTAAATACCGTAAATCGGATTAAAATCGGTTGATTCGTTCGGGATTTATCAATGACGCACATTTTAAATAAAGTTTTTTAACATTTCTTTGGTATTTTTTTACCTATTGATGTTGTAGCATGTGATAAATTAAGGAATTTCCCAGTAAAATTACAGTTTAATAAACATATTGACTAATCGATGTGTGATTGATATTTAATCAACGTAATACCAGGCAAGTTGTAAAAGGCGATTGATTGGTTATACGTGTAATTACCACAGTGACTACTTGGTGGTAGAGTTCCGCATGGTCTCACCCGGGTATATGTTACCACTGCTTTACCTATTCCTGCCGCAATAGCGTCAATGCTTGTCATTATTGTGTCGTGTCCTTACCGTTTTGGGGGTTAAAGTTGGGCGGTAGCCTTATGTATGTAGCATTGCTATCCTGCTGCACAGATAGCAACGCATTATTAACATCTTTGGTGTCTATTCTATAGGCGATAGAAGGATAGAAAGGATAAGAGTTACGCGATAGAAAGATGCAACTTCTAGGTAAATATAACCGTAGGTAATCAAGCGCCGCGCGACCTCAATTCAGCTTAATTGTATCATATCGAGTACCTATTTCTTTAAACGACTTTCCGGAGTGTCTCTTCTGTACTTGTACTATTATGTATTCTGTGCTAGTAGTCACGACGATAATGACACGTATTGCCAATCGTTTACTTTTTGCGAACTGCCTGGTAGAATGACAGATGGTCTATTCTTCAAAGGGGAGCCGGTTCAGCACGGGGAAACAGTCGAAAAATAATTTCAGCTCTGCCAAACTAAACGAATTTTTGGGAAGCGAATCTGCCAAAGAAATTTTACTGAACTAGGATGACTTAAATTTGATTAGTACCTAACGAAGTCTGCCGCGCTAACAATAAGAGCAGCAAGTCGATTTTTTCAAAAATGAATTAGGTACCTATCCTGGATCGCCACGTAATGCTTTATAAACTAGTCTTACCCCCGTTTTTCTATAGTCACTGGAACCTAAAAATATCATTAAGCAATTATGCTTAATGATATTTTTAGGTCAAGTCAATGAAGTGATTTATTGTTCTTAGCTTATAAGCAGGAAATATACTTACTTCTTGGTATAATTAGTGTACCTTGGAGGTAATTAGTGTACCTCCAATACCTTTATTATATTTAGCTAACAAGCTTTGGCTAAAAGTAAGTGAACATACTGTTGAGTAAATGAGCTTAATCAAAAACTTATAACTGTTGGATGCTTAGAATGTCGGCGGTAATCACGTTTACTGCATTTATGTCAAGCATAGTTTGCAAGCTGATTAATTAACCTTATCTCTCAGTATATAAGCAGTAGCCCCACGCACTGCTGTTGCGATAGACATTTTTTTTACTCCTTTTTCACTATCTTACTAATAATATCAGCAGCAAGTACAGAAACTACGCTTATAATAAATTACTAGCGAAGTTACTTAAGGGCGTGTATTCGATTCGTAACGAAAATTTCATGTTTTTAAGTTATATCGTAACAATGTGAGCAGATTATTCGAAAGATATTACAGTTTTTGCAAGATTAAGCCTTGATTATTTAATTTACCGCAGGTTCAAAATTTGATCGGCAAAAAACTTATAAAGTACTGTAAAATACTTATTTTATTAAAACATAATTTATTAAAACATAAAGTACCGTAAAATACTTATTTTATTAAAACATAATTTTATGTGTATTACTGAGATCAGAAAAGAATGCTTACTTTTTTTGAGAAAGTTGTCGGCATCATATGGCTCGTCGGGAAGTTCTCTCATTATTTTATAATAACCTTTAATATCGGCTGTAATTTTAATTATTAATTATAATTTCGTAACAAGAATTACTATAAAGGAGATGAAATCTCTTAAGGGTACAAAATAATAAACGAGTATCTTTTTAACAAATCAGAAATATTCCAAAAATAATATGCCTGCGGTCCAAGTGTTAGATATCCGTATTTTATAAATTTAAATCCAGTAAAACTGCAACTCGAATGTTCCGGCTTGTGTCTCTGGATCCAATGAAGTAACTATCATAGGAGCAGGTGGTGTAATTCAAAAGGCCTCGAAGCTTAGAGACGCCCTACGTTTTGAAAACAAAAAAGCTCTCGAAAGTTGTGCACAAACCTTGTGCTTCTTTACAAAAATGTATCTAGGTGTCGCTGTCTGCAACCAAAGTTATTCATTGTGTTGCTCCGGACTCCATTAAAGAATTGACCAAATGCTGTCCTGCCAGGCAGCATGTAAAATGCGACCGATTGGCTCTATGTATCACTAACATCGTGACTACTGTTGGTAGAGTTCCGCAATTTTTCGCCCGGGTATTTGGTATCACCGCCTTACCTATTCCTACCGCAATAGAGTCAATGCTTGTCATTGTGTTGTTCCGGTTGGAGTAATAAAGTAACTGATATACTTATGCATGTGGCACTAAGAACCCGCCACAAGGATAGCAACGCACCATTACATCTTTGGTGTCTATAGGAGACAGTTGTCTCTTTCCATCAGGAGAGCCTTGCTTATCTTATGACATAAAAAGTAGTAAGAGGGCCATAATGCATTATTCGTTTTGTTTGACAATGGCGGAATTGTCGACTAAAAGTGTTAAATGACAATATCGCTGGAAGATAAAATTGATACACCACTATTTTTAAATTACCAGAAAAAATATAGCTGTATCAGTTGCCCCCTTATTGACTACATTTTAAAAATAAAATAAAAAACAAAAATAAAATTAAAAAATATCCCACATCAAACCCAATTATTGGAATAAAATTGCAATAAAAATATTTGGTACGAAAAGATGAAAGCGCTTGCTTTTTATTATAAATGACACGTAATATTTTTGTTGTACAATAAATATTGTGTCCATGATTTTACAGAGGATTTATGAAAACTTTAACTTATACTTTGTCATTGTTAAGTAAAAAAATATTTACGATCTCATAGCATTCTCTAATACCCTTTTTTCTGGTAATTAAAAAACAGTGGTATGGATTGAAACAGCGGTACTTTTCAGAAATCTATGACTCAAAGATGGCATCAACTGATATCAATTTTGAATATCGCCCTAGCCTGATCAGAAGCTAGAGACCCCTCTATCACTCATTGGTCTAATAATTGGTCTCGACATCTCGCCCGAGTACCTGGTACCATTGCTATACGATTCGAGTTCCGGCTTGGACAGTGAGGTAGCAAGAAGACTTAGACATGTGGCTTTGCCATCCCGTCACACAGATGGCAACGCACCATTAATATCTTTTATTGTCTATAGGCGATGGTTTAGGAGAGTTTAGGTAGGTTTAGGTAGGTCCGTTTTAGGAGAGCCATTTGCTAGTTTGATATCTAATTATATAACAAAGTGACATCTTATGAGCTGTCAGTCCATGAAGTCAGCAGTATTACATCTATGGGACCTAATGAGTAATTGTTTATAAAGGTCTGATTTAAATTTTATGACTTACCGTTCATATTAAGAAATTCTGATATGGAGTAATGATAACCAAAGGCCACACCCGCTGATGCTGCAATAAAAAGACCACAGCAAACAACCATCATCAGCCAGCAAAACAGAGCTGTTGTTAATATCCTAAAATTATATAAAAAATGATATGAAAAATTAAGTGCGTGCTACCATCACACGCGGTTGAAGTAAAATTTCTATGGAATTCTGGCAGATGACGATTAAGTTAAAAATAAATGAGCAATAATAAGAAAAAATTTCAATTCGAATTAAAAAGTTATTGGTAATATAACACTAGTAATATATTATTAACTTATTTGCATGGAGAGTTAGTTATACATAATACATAATCTATACATATAATAAAATCGTAGGAAAGTCAAAACTGTACATTGAATATTTTTTTTAAAGAATACTTGGGGCATGATCTACAATCGATATCGAAGCCAAAGATATAGTTTTTAGAATTTTTGTCTGTTTGTCTGTTTGCCTGTTTGTCTGTTTGTATGTATGTCCGGGGTAAACTCAAAAAGTACTGCATGGATTTACTTCAAATTTTGTATGAATATTACTAATAGGTCGGGTCAACATATAGGCTACATATTATCACGCTATCACCTACGGGGGAGGGGCAGTGCGGAGTAAACGAACTCCGCGCGGACCAAGTCGCTGGCAACAGCTAGTAATATAATAAAATCGTAGCAAAGTCAATGTATGTCCGGGGTAAACTCAAAAAGTACTGCATGGATTTACTTCAAATTTTGCATGAATATTACTACCAGGTCGGGTCAACATATAAGCTACATATTATCACGCTGTCACCTACGGGGGAGTAGCTGTGCGGAGTAAACGAAGTCTGCGCGAATGAAGTCGCGGGCAACAGTTACTACATAATAACTTTTTATTAACAATTCTTGATTTGCAAACTATTCGCAATATATTTATAGACATATTTAATTGGATATAAAATACATCCATTAACCAGCTCGATGAAGGTCATTCTATAACGGGATCTTAGACTATTCTAATTAATCGAAATCGCTAATCTACACGCTATTTCGACAAAGGTGTATTAATACTAACTCATTATAGCAACGGGAACTTTATCTATTTGCATCAGGGCAGCCATCTGCTAGTTTGCTATTCTATGATATAAAAAAGGTTGGATATGAAAACTGTCTGGAAACACCCTTGCCAGCAGGTGAAGCGGAAAAATAGTATGAGGCATAAAGCGCCTCGGGAATTGCACTCTTGTTGAATTCCAGATACCGAATTATAAATGTGATTATTAATAGTAGGTTGTTAGTATCTTTCCTGAAAAGATTTTCCTTCCTTTTCTTATATCATAAATAAAAAAAAAACAATCTGATGGCTCTCGTAATGAAAATAGGCTACCATCACATATCGACACTAAATATGTTAGTGGTGTATTGCGTTAATAGTGCTTTGTCTTTTACGAACTGCCTAGCAGAAGGGTAGATGGCCTATTATTCAAAAGGGCCTGGACCAACACGGCGGATCCCGTGTTTTTTTTTACTTTCAAGTAGGTATTTATGAATCATAAAATTCGTGTTAATATTGTTGCGAATATTCTAGAAAAATGAAGAGTGAGAATATTTAAAAAACCTAGAAATAAATTTAAGACACAGCTGCTATCGATAACAATAGCTGCCGTTAACCAAACAGCTATGCCGTAATGGACCTTCTCGCATAAAGCATAAAGTGAAAATAGCATGTACTATGACGTATACATCTAAGTTATTTACGAGTCATTTGCGGAACTTTCGAGAATCTTGTAGAACTTTACCTTGGGTATAAATAAGGACACGTCGGCGAGAAGCAATTCAGTTTTGAAAAGCGATTCGGAAGCGATAAATCGGACGATCAGTGTGAAGCGATATAGTAAAGTGAAAAGCGATACGGAAAGTGTGTTTAGTGATTCGGTTTAGTCAGTTAGTTCCAGTTTGAATATAGTGACGGTGCTATTAGTGTTACGCATTGTAATTACATATTGTATTGTGGTGTATCAAACATTAGTGTAGTAAATACACGGTTTTAATACAAGTCGTATTTTATTGCACAATACGATCTCTATGATCGTAACAATATCATACCTTTGAATTGCATCTAAAATCCAAGAAAAGCAGGAGCACAGACAACCAAAACACATAACCCGAGTTTTATAAACACATGCCTCTTAATATTTGTTAGGACTTAATTGCAAGAAACTTGGTGAAAGGGTCTCTGAAATCAAACACTATGAATTACGGGTTAACCCCCGCAGCTTCGTCTGCGAGTGTTTGAAAAACAATATAGACATGTTGTCGGTATAGTTTTTCATACAAACTTTCATCCTCTATTTCAGCCTCTTAAGGGCTTTACTTATTTATTTATTTAAACTCTTTAATGCTCAGGATGTACAACTGTCAATATATATAATATTCTTCCAATTAACACTATATTTATGGAAAACTTGCAACGGGTAATGCATGAGAAAAGGTACTAAGGAACAAATGTACATAATTTTATATTAAACGAAGAAAATAAACACTCTTGTCTGAACTTACGAGCAGAAATATAATAAATAACACTACATACAATAGAATAATATATGATGTTATGGTAAAAATAATAATAGTAATAATGATAAATATAGATATTATGATTTATAGTTACTTAGAGCAATTATGAATGTCTTAAAATAGTTATATAGCGTAGATTTAAAAATATTGAGTGAATAATTTCTTAAATATGATTTGGGAGACAATTCCAGGGACGTAATTCTGTATATAAGTGTAAAAGAATCCAAACAACTTGCTGTATTATGGGCTGGGACCAGAAGGGTATGAGAGTATAAAGCACGCTGAGGATGACCTTGGGTATTCAGATATTGGAAACGCTCACGTAAATATGATGTAGAGAAAGGATTATGGAGAATATTAAAAAGAATAATACGAACAAAACGTCGATTTGTTTTAATTAGGTAATGTTTGACCTCACATCTTCAACTATCTCCATGCCATATTCTTATTGAAGTCTGTTTAGCAGCGAAGTGTAACAGACACAGACATAGGTATAGACAGTATTTCGCATTTGTAATATCAAGTATGGATTAATTCTGTGTAGGTAAAACGAAGCACTTTTAACAATAAAGACATGTAAATATGATCATGCCGACTCCATTGTTTTTGTAGGCAAAGTTACCCAAACGTTTTTCTTTAATATGGTGGGATAGCGAACAACTAACACCTGAGCTATTCCTGCCGCAATAGCGCCAGTTCTTGTCATTACCGATTCCCGGGTTTGAAGTTAAACTTAAGCATTTGGCATTCTATCCCTGCTACACGCTAAAGCATGAATAGCTAAGGTGGTAGTGCTAAAGTCATGCAAGACGTTGCAGACTTCTCTAAAAATCAGTTAATTGTTTTAGCAAATTGCTCGCCGCTTACGACTCCTTGGCAGGAAGACAGAAAATCAATTGTAGGTGGCACTTGGAGTGTATAGATATACATTATATCACTACCATTCAGCAATATTAACAATGCATTATAGACATTAGACACAAAGATAATAATGTGCCATTAACATCTTTGTTGTCTATAAGCGATGGTTGCCTCTTTCCATCAGGAGGGCTATCTGCTTATTTGCTATTAATCGGCGCCGGTAAACTCGGCTTTGCAGAGATCTTTGAAGCTGGCGGAGAATTTTTTTAGTTTTGTTCTAGATAATTCGGTTGCTCGCCATTTGTTTGTGATTGCTCAATCAAATTTATTGTTTGTTCGTTGTTATATTATAAAAACTAATTTTAAGAAAAATACAATTGAACAATTTTTTTAAAATGAACAATCAATAATTGATTCCTATTGAACTCTAAGCCTATTGATTTATAAAATACTAAAGCACAAAATATATCAGAGTTAGTAATAATCTCTTAGCGAGGGGGAGAAAAATATTCTGACAGCAAGTTTAATATCATATATCAAATATTACGAGAAATGGCAAATTGAAAGAAATCCAAATTGAAGTTATTTCATATTCTATTTTAGTATAAGATCTGGCATTAGAAACGTACTTTTATTTATTTATTGACTAAAAATCTATACATATAATAAAATCGTAGGAAAGTCAAAACTGTACATTGAAATATTTTTTGAAAAGAATACTTGGGGCGTGATCGTGATCACTCGATATCGAAGCCAAAAATATAGTTTTTAGAATTTTTGTCTGTTTGTCTGTTTGTCTGTATGTATGTCCGAGGTAAACTCAAAGAGTACTGCATGGATTTTCTTCAAATTTTGTATGAATATTACTAATAGGTCGGGTCAACATATAGGCTACATACTATCACGCTATCACCTACGGGGGAGGGGCTGTGCGGAGTAAATGAACTCCACGCGGACGAAGTCGCTGGCAACAGCTAGTAATGATATAAATGCTGATTACAATCGCCGTTAGTAAACATTGAACTTTGATATCTATGCGCGGGTGTCCCGTACTACATATTTTTTTTTGGTTAATTAGGTCAAAATATAAGTAAATATATTTTTACATATTTGGATCAGAGTCGAATACTGTCAAGCTTTATAGTATCTCTATAGTCAGAGTATAGTTTCATATCTGCTGAAGTGGGGTGAGTCACAACATTATCTATATGTGTACCAAATTTCATGCAAATTCGTTCAGCCATTGCAATACTACAGTGTAACAAGCATCCAGGGGCCTAATTCACGTAACCAAACGGCAATCGAGTCGAACCGTTTAAGACTCTTACACATTTTTTTACACATTATGCCACGTCGTATCACGTCTTGACGTTCTATCGTGTTTATGTGTGTGAGAGCCCTAAGCGCATTGACTCAATTACGTGAATTGGGGGGCTGAATATACTAACAGAACTTACACTTTGTTTATGCAAACACAAAATTCATAAAATTCCTTCATGAACCATAGTCTATGTTTTTTGAAATGACAAAGCTACATAAAATTTATAGAAATCTGTTTAGTAGTTTTTCCTTGTTTGCTCTATTTTTTTAATTTTATATGATAGCAAACAAGCAGATGATGCTCGTCATGGAAAGAGATAACCATTGCCTATAGAGATCAAATATATTATTGGCAACGACCTCTATGTACTAAGAGACAAGACGCGCCAAACGTCATTCGTGTTCCACTAAAGTTTGTTCCATGGATAGCACCTACTTCATTTCGTTGTGGACCGCAGTGAGACGTATTACGCGTTGCAAATACTCAAACATTTTAAGAGACTTGAATTGTTTTATAGAATAATTTTACATTCATAATATAATAAAATATAATATAATATATATTTGATGTTTTAAAGGTTAGTAACTAAGTTTTCTACCAATATATACAAATTTTAGTTTACAGAAATTGATTACTGACACGCCATTTTAACCGGAGTATTTAGTATAGAAAATGTGGTTGTCAATATGAAGTATTAGGTATAGGTGGAGCTGGCACTCGTAGTATTAATTGAAACAAACATTTATGTTATATCTCTATCTATGAGGTCGCGCCATCTCTTCTTATACAGCTGTGTTAGAAAGAGAGGGTAAGACGTCAGAAGATGACAGCAGTATTTAAAATTTGGTTTCAAGTAGGTATTAGAAATCTTTCCTTCAGATTATAAATACAGCTTCACGGTTGTCAGTATAACTTGTTGAAAGAAACATGTAAGCGTCATGAAGTTCACGGAGGTTATGACCATTTTAGTCGTGAGAAAATTACTCCTTCGTTATTTTACGCTACCGGCACTGATTAATTATGACTTTAGTTGGACGATTCATTATTATTTCAACGCTGCAGCGACAATTGGTTTACACTGTCGGCGAAATAAAACACGACTTACATTGGCATAGCTTCTATATACATTAATCTCTTTGATTATTATTGATGCGTTGCTATGGTTATGTGGCGGGTTTGGAATACCATATTCATATGTTTACGGCCTACCTTATCCCCATACCGGGGCACGACAGCGACAAGTACCAACAATATTACGACAAGAATAAGTTAATGAAATCAATTTATTAATATCAAATTTGAAAAAGGAATTTATTCGGATGGACTGTTCTAAAATAGGACTAGTCGTTAAATGGAATTGGGTAATGCATTTTGAATGAAATCGACATTGAAACCGCCGTATGTTTCGCGCTTAAGATCTTCCGAATGTTTGCTTTATTCCCAATTCTCCAGTTGAATGCGAAAGTAAAGAACTCATAACAGCTGGTCAGTGAATTTTTAACAAGGGTACGGATGCGAGGGACGAAAAAGACAACTTTTTTAGATATTTATAGAAAAATTGCAAAAGATCGTCAGTATAAGTGTTATACCTAATAGGAGTGTTCATTCAACTGATTTGATTAAATAATTGCAACTAGATTATATTTTTCACAAAATTACAGTTTCATTATCGAAATGCAGCGTGTTATTTTATTGTAGAAATGAAGTGTTTTTTTATGTTTTGCACCCTATGGCAGGCAAAGCCTTTGAAGAGCGTCAATTTTAATATTTAAATGTCTATCATGGCTCAGCCGCACTTCACTATCACAAATCTTCGTGCAATGACATGATAAATGTAGATGTTACCTCTGCATTTATCGTGTTACTGCACGAAGCCTTGTGACGATAGACGCAAGTCAGACACAAGCCCCAGCATCACAGTATTAGTCTAAGATCCGACCGCGTGATTTATACGTTCACATGTTTGATTAATAAAATATAATTTTTATCGATATTTATAACTAAACCAATGCAGATCCGCAAAGGTGGCCATCCAAATTTGGCCGCAATTAATTTTAATTAAAATGTAATTAATTATTTATTTTTGAACAATTACGTTCACTTGTAATTGTTAAAAAATATATTTCATTAGAAAGAAATATACCTGAGATACCGAGAAAGTTCAAGGTGTCATCCCTCACTTGGCCGCAACCTAATGTCAGCCAGGTGTAAACAGGTATAATTTCGTTAAATATATACGTTCATAATGTATTATCATGTTACACATACCAAATTGAAGATTAATTCTTTCCCTACATGATGAGATATAGGTGCCTATGCAAAAATGCCCGCAAATAGTGACTGCCAACGATTAAAGATAAATAAAAGCGAGAGAAACTTAAGATAAACACCGCATGTCGAATAAAGATAGAGCATGCCAGCTGCTTGTCGTTTTCATGCTACTGCGCATGCGTCCATAGATAAGGTGCTCAACTAAATACCGTACTGAATATTGCAATCATATGTTTTTGACAGTCTTATGCGCCACGTTGTTTTTTTTCAAGTCCAAAATTATAAAACTTTGTTAATATTAATATTGATATATTTCATTCTTAACGTTATTAAATATTATTTATTATTTATCATTTTTTATAATAAAAAAAAGTTGCATTTTAAATCAAAAATAAATAATTCACTTTTTGTTGTCACTATCCCTATCAAATGAAAAAAAGGTTTGTGCATTTTTCTTTTAAAATATATAATTAACAAATAATTTTTTTAAACAAATAATAATTGTTAAATAAATGATTCCAACATTTTTTGTTTTCAAAAAATAAAACTGAAAAATTTATATTAATCAGATCCCTGATTAAAGAACCGAATTAAAAGCAATGGAAACAGAATTCAACAGAATTAAAAAATCAGTTCTGTTTAATTCTGTTACCATTGTTTTTAATTCAGTTCTTTAATCAAGGATTCAAGGAAAATAAACGAAACTTTATATTGATGAAAATAAAAATAAAAAAAACATTTGTGTATAAAGATAAATTTTAATATAGATTCAAATTAACGTCTTACAGTTCAAAGTTATTGTTTGAGTTGGATATAATTAAAAAAAAATTAAAAACACTGGTTTGGATAGTAATTTTTATGACATTTTTTATGAAGACCGAAAATAAACGAAACTTAATATTGTTAAAAATTGTAATAAAACAAAATTTATTTAAAAGATAAATTTTATATTTAAAATGACGTTTCACAGTTAAAAAATATTGTTTTAGTTGAATATAATTAAAAAAATATTGAAAACACTAGTTTGGTAGATTAATTATTATGACATATTATTTTTACTGCTCAATTTTTGGAGTATTTTAAACTCCAAGCAAATACGCGAGCTACTAGTTGAGCACCCTATCTATGGACGCATGCGCAGTAGCATGAAAACGACAAGCAGCTGGCATGCTCTATCTTTATTCGACATGCGGTGTTTATCTTAAGTTTCTCTCGCTTTTATTTATCTTTAATCGTTGGCAGTCACTATTTGCAGGCATTTTTGCATAGGCACCTATATCTCATCATGTAGGGAAAGAATTAATCTTCAATTTGGTATGTGTAACATGATAATACATTATGAACGTATATATTTAACGAAATTATACCTGTTTACACCTGGCTGACATTAGGTTGCGGCCAAGTGAGGGATGGCACCTTGAACTTTCTCGGTATCTCAGGTATATTTCTTTCTAATGAAATATATTTTTTAACAATTACAAGTGAACGTAATTGTTCAAAAATAAATAATTAATTACATTTTAATTAAAATTAATTGCGGCCAAATTTGGATGGCCACCTTTGCGGATCTGCATTGGTTTAGTTATAAATATCGATAAAAATTATATTTTATTAATCAAACATGTAAACGTATAAATCACGCGGTCGGATCTCGTACTATATGTATGAGTATAGTGCGCGCGGAACTAGTTGGCCGCGCCATACGTAATACGTAATACGTATGGCGCGGCCAACTAGTTCCGCGCGCACTATAGTGAAACCGTTTACAAAATAATAATAATTATCATAGGTATTATCATAATAATTAAAGAACACAGGCGATTTTGGTTTTGTACATCCCTTGCGTGTCTTTCGGAATGACGAATATTAGATAAACTAGAATAATTTTCTTCGATTTTTAAATTAATTAAATAAAATATATCGCTAGGAACAATTATATAAAAAATATTGAGACTTTAATTTGATTGGCTTCTGTCATCATATTTAAGTGTTACTACTGTATAAAACTTTAATTACATTTGCATTGAAACAGCAAAAAATTTATATATCATAATTTTCATTATAAGTATCAAATAAAAGTTCTCCCTGTTTTTGTATAAAGAAGAGTTTAATGCTAATTTATTTTTCGTTCTCTTAAGTATATTCTATAAAGTGTCTTTACAAACTCATAGCTCAGAATTCTGTCAACCTTAGATTTCCGAGATTAGGAGCTGTTGTTCTAAAGACACCAATGACAAGAAAAATTCCTAACCACAGACTACTAAGGAGAAAACTGATTGTTTACGTCAACCTTACCTAAATACTAGCTTTATTTAGCTACTATTTCCCAAGTTTAAAAAAATATTTACTAAATGCGGATAAGTTAAGGAGTTGATATAGAATCTTACGGAATATATTAAACTTTAAGGTAATAACTAAAAAAAACGATGCATAAAGTCTTGCCCGTGTTCTTTGAAAAATTAAACTGATGAATATTTTAAAAACTACTGAAACGATTTTGATGAAACTTGGCCTACTCCCTACGTACAAATTGGATTTAATACAAAAAGAAGGTTCCAGAAATGGCTTTTAGTTCTCGATAATCATGGACAAACATACATACACTTACAACATTTAGTATACGTGCTTGGGCGCCGATATAGATCATCATACATGTCAAATTGATAACCTCCTCTTTTTCTTTTCATCTGTTGATAATAAATAGTACTCAAGTGTAAGATGACGGAAATAATAAATGTATATTATTATTTTGAAGACATATGTTCTCACTATTCATTCTATTAAAAAGACATCACAATTACAATTATTTTTTTAAACTGAATTTTTTTTTATACAAGAGGCAAATGAGAAGGAGGTGCACCTACGTGATCATGGTAAGTGATCACCGCCGCCCATAAACGTCAAGTCGTATCCGTTTGAAAATATCCCTGCTGAAAAGTGTCGATGAAAACACACAGTTGTGGATTTCCAGACATCGAGATGGTGAGGGTGGAACTTCGAATTTTGACGTGATATCCGATGATGGAATTCGGCGGCAGGAATTAATCTAAATAACTCGTCAGAACACTCCCTATGATAAATACGATAGAAGACGTAGAGTGTACCAACATCTCTACGCAATGCCAAAAAGTCAAGCCGTTTCGAAATAGCCTGGTCGTCAACGATTCGAACCGCTCTACGCTGAATGCGATCAAGAGGAAGAAACTGGTACTGAGAAGCTCCAGCCCAGAGATGAGAACAGAATTCCATATGCAGCCAATTTGTGCCTTACAAAGTTGAAGGCGATGGGCCTGCAAGAAGTTCTGTCTCGCTCTGTTGAGCTAATACCTGAGCTTTTTGGAGGTTAGTTTAAATGTTTAAAACAATCCAAATATTTAAATAATCAAAGAAGAAATTGAGGTATTTAATTTGCAAAATTTCCGCGAAACCTTATATGAAACTGCTGTGATTCAACTGAAACGAAAGGTAGTGTAAGGAATGGGGCAAACTTATCCGAGGCGTGAAAATCAGAGAACACAGCGGCATAATAGTCTACCCAATTCCGGCACACTTTTTTCCACATCAGTAGCAAAGGCAGTAACACACAATTTATATACCTACTCAACGTGTTTCATTTCTTAATCGTAAGTGTAGTAGTAGTGGGTGGACTATTGTATCGCTGTGATCTCCTCTAATTTTCAGGTCTTGGACAACTTTGCCCCATTTCTTTACTACCTTTCGTTTTAGTGGTGTCACAGCAATTCCATATAAGGTTCGCGGAAATTTTGCAAATGAATACCTCAATTTTTAATTTAAGGGCGGCAACGCAACTGCAAGGCCTCTGGTATCGCAAATGTCCATGGGCGGCGGTGATCACTCAACATCAGGTGCACCTCCTGCTCGTTTTCCCCCTCTTCCATAAAAAAATATCTTCTTTGAATAATGGGTTTTCGCAAAGTAACGCCTGAATCTGAAAAATCAAATTGAGTTAGTTGTAAAGGGCTTAACATTTACATATAGAAATCGTTTAAATATAACTCAGTTAAGAGCAAATAAACAGCACCTGTACGCTGACTTGTAGATTTAATATGAGAATATTTATAGTGATTAATAATAATCATAGTTACAAATTAGAAATCATTAAATATAATTTTTGAGAATGTCAGAAACAAGCAAGAGACGTTATCAGGTTGGTGAATTTTGGTGGGATCACACATATCTCGCTTACCGCCAATCCAAAAAATCGTCCTTTTGAGTTCTTTGAAGGTCAGTTCTCTCTGCCTACTTCGTGTGGTAAATAACACGATGATATTTATTTGACAGTTTTAGGAGATTATAACTTACATAAACATTCGTAACATTAATGTTGATCTATTTTTTGAAGTCACGCTTAATCTAAGTAACGATGGTTGATTGAATACAGAGTTACCTTAAAAATCGTTTTGCTGGTATCGGTTCGCCTCAAGGCGTCTTTTTTTCTTTTATTCCACAAAATGTCAAAGTAGCATGAAATTAATATCAATGTAATGAAAAGATAAAAGAAAACTTTGCAAAGAAATACATTTTAGATTAAATAAAGTTATTTTCTGAAATTTTCTGAAATTATTCAGAGGGGTTAGTCTGTTTTTGATTAAGGTCGCGTTGACATTTCGCATTTCATTCAGTATTGCGGTATCTATTTTTGGTCATTACCATAATATTTTACAATAACGCTTTTGCACTACCCGGGGATCAAATGTAAAGTTTCACGAACTGAACTGAAAAGGATAGTCATTAGGCCACAAGAAAGTTAAATTAAGTTTCCACTTATCCTTAGCAGTTTCTTTCGCGAAGCTCGTAAAAGGATTTCACTAGTTAAAGATTCCAGAAAACTAGTAAAATGGATTTCGTCAATTTCTCGAAACAACTTACTTTCGCCAATTTCTCGAAACACTCGAAATAATATATAACACTATATTAATCAAATACTTCTAAGTATTAAAGTTTAACTTCTATGTACCAAACAACACATCATTAACATCTTTAGTGCTTATAGGCGATGTTTATCTCTTTCCATCAGAAAGTCCATTTGCTTCTTTGATATCTGGTGAAATAAAAAAATATCTTTTTTAACACACTAATAGTATATCTTTGTTCAGGTAAAAAACAACAAGGTCATGGTAATATTTGTCCCATTAGAAGGTTAACGTCCATAATATGTGCGAAGCTTGAAGTCATAAAAACTGATGTGACATAGACTTTTATGTCCAAAGCCGCATAAGTAATCACGTTTGCATGATAAGCTAAATGTCCGTGTGTATATTATAGTCATTGGGGATTACATGAATATCTTAAATCTATAGAGAATAAACATATAATTACAATATTACTGATTCATATTACATATTATAGTATAGGATCCTACTATAACTATTTTTGAAGGGAGAAAAATGACTTATCACGATTTTCGAAAAAAAATTTATGGTAAAGTTGACTTCAATAAGAAGATCCACACAATTTTTTTATTTGCACTTTTTTCTCATAATCTCAAAATTATGTGAAGAATTTGAAAAACCGACTTTTTCGTTTTTTCTCTCTCCTATCTCTATTCTATCTCCTATAAAAATTGTTTTTTTTTTCATGAAACTTGGTAAAAAGTTGATTTTTTATGTCCCAAATACACTGTAATTTTTGTATTTAAAATATTAATTTTATTCTTTATTTTATTTTAATATTAAAAAACATAAATTTTCAATCGAAAATTCTCCCGTCAAAATATCTGATGTTTTCAAAACTCGGTACAAGTTTTTTTCTTTTGAATCTCTACTTTATGATGGTATCAAAAACAATACAATACTGTGGTTTTTTTGCAGAAAATGGAAAGAAGTAAAACTTGGATTTGAAAACTATTTTTATCATAATGTAAAATTTTAAGCCTTTTATTAAAATTTAAACTTTAGTAAAATTGTAAGTTCCCATGTTACATTGAAAATAAAAAAAAATAACATGAAACATAGAAATTGCAAAATACATGCGAAAAAAGTTAAAATAATTAATACATACATACATACATATCTTCACGCCAGATCCCTTACGGGGTAGGCAGAGAGAACCGAGTGCCATACATCACGATCCTTGCAGGCTTGTCTCGCTTCCTCCACATTCATCACTCTCTTCATACATACACGCCGGTTGCGAAGACTCTTGACACCACCTTCAGACAGTACTCGATCGATCTGATCGTGGTATGTCAGTCTTGGTCTTCCCCGATACCTACATCCTTCCACATTCGCATTGTATATCTGTTTTGTTAACCTTTCATCTGCCATTCTTTCTACATGTCCGAACCAACGGAGCATGCCCTTTCTCATCTTTACACCGACACTTTCTTTCAAACCTAACCTCTCTCTTCGACATTACGAACCCGGTCCGCGAGTGTCACACCACATATTTTTCTTAGCGACCTCATCTCAACCGCGTTGATTCTACTTTCATGCCCTTTCTGACATACCCAACTCTCACTTCCATACAATAGCGTTGGGATAAGCACATGATTATGCAGGGCTAGACGGGCACCCTGACTTAAAATTGTGCTATTAAGTAATCTCCCTAACGCTCCATTCACTCTGTTCCCTGCACACACTCTTCTTTCAACATCAGCGGTGTACCTTCCATCCCTGCTAAAAGCACATCCAAGATATACAAACTCATCCACTTGTTCCAGCACTACATCATCTACCACAACTCTTACGTCCGTTCTGGTTGCTTCTCTTTCAAATACTAAAACTTTAGTTTTCTTCGCATTCAGATGTAAGCCCATAATCTTACAATCCTCATTCATAACTGTGACCAGTGTTTGCAGCTCAGATGGAGTTGAGCCTAGAAGTACAGCGTCATCTGCATAAAGCAGGCAGTTCACCACTAGATCACTCATGCGCATTCCCACATTCAATGACCTCAATCTTTGAAGACATTTATCCAGATATATAATAAACAGACGAGCTGACAACACACAACTCTGCTTGACGCCGACATTGACATCGAACCAGGGCGATATGTTGCCGTCCACCCGCACACATGCTTTGCAATCCCAGTACATGGATTTCAAAGCACGCAGCAGACGCCCATCTATCCCATAACTGGGTAAAATGTCCCAAAGTTTCTTTCGCACGACTCTATCAAACGCTTTCTCCAAATCCACAAAACCGCAGAAAACCTTCTGGCCGACAGCCAAATGCTTCTCTACGATGTTGCGGAGTGAGAAAACTTGATCCATACATCCTCTTCCAGATCTGAAACCCCCTTGTGCCTCCCACAACATTCCCTCGGACTTCCCTTGCATTCTTCTTTCAATGATCTTACCATACACCTTCGATGCTAAGCTGATCAAACTGATGGCCCTATAGCTATTGCAGTCTATACGTGAGCCCTTGCCTTTATACAAGGGCACGATGACTGCGCGCCGCCAGTCTTCGGGTACTCTACTGGTCCTCCAACATGTATTGCAGAGGACCCAAAAAGAGTCCCGGACGGCAGGACCACCGTATTTTATCATCTCAGCAGTCACCTTATCTATTCCCGCAGCCTTTCCATTTTTCATACTTCTTATCGCCCATACGATCTCTTGCATAGTAATGTCCTGGCATGCTTCCACCGTCTCTGAATCACTAACTGAGTCAGAGACGGAGGCAGCGTCCTGAACAGCATCATACATATCTCCAAAATATTCACTCCATCGTTTTAACACGCTTTCTGTGCTTGTAAGAATGTCACCATCCTTAGATTTAATCCTATTCATTCTGGAGGCTGCCGAACAACTCCTAGACTTCTTCACCTCCCTCCAAAAAAGTTTGGTGTTTGCCTCGAAGTTGCTCGCCAGTCTCTCTTCCGCTTTCAAACATTCTCTTTCACGCTTTTCTTTCACTAAGGTTTTGGTGGCATTCTTACAACAACGATACAATTTTTTCTTCTTGTCTTTCATACCATCATTCGCTTGCAAACATGATACATAGTCTAGCCATGCTTTCTTCTTTCTCTCAATTGCAGCTTTCACTTCATCATCCC
Organism: Apodemia mormo; assembly: GCA_036924255.1. Taxonomy (NCBI): domain Eukaryota; kingdom Metazoa; phylum Arthropoda; class Insecta; order Lepidoptera; family Riodinidae; genus Apodemia; species Apodemia mormo. The sequence goes on along the minus strand of JAUPFN010000012.1, from coordinate 29,526,362 downwards.
ACCATGCATCACCTTCCATTGACTTGCACAGTTTTGCACTACCACATACTTCTTTCGCGGCTACTATCATACTATCTTTCAAAGCTTTCCAACATTCGTCTACATCCAAGTCCGGTAGGTTCACTTTCGCCAACCTATCTCGAACCTGAATCTCATACATACTCCTTATACTCGGATCTTGCAAATTTTCGCTCTTTATTCTTTCAAGCTCTCCGAATGGAACACGCTGTCGCCAATGTCTCCACTTCTTAAACAGACCCCTATATCGGCTTACTACCAAATAGTGGTCTGTTTCCAGATTGGGGCCTCTGTAGGCGCGCGCATATCCATTATACAATTGCGGAGTCTACTATCAATTAAAATAATTAATAATTAATTGTTAATTTTTTTTAAATAAAACATAAGATTTTAAGGCGATTTTATTAAAATACCTTCTAGAAAAGAGCCTACTTATTCTTAAGAGGCCGACAATCCAACTGCAAGACCCCTGGTAGTGGTCTATGGGAGGCGGTATTCACTTACCATCAGATGATCCTCTTATCCGTTTGGGGTAAACTTTCTTCTGTACAAACAAACTATAATATTAAATTGAGTTTAATTTGAAGAGTTGTACGAAAATGTATGTTTTTGGTACACAATAAAGTTAAAATAAATAAATTAATCAATTAAGATTTCAAAAATATAAGTCATTCAGAAATAAATCATGTTTCTTATTGGCAAATCTTCCACCTACAGTAAGCGCAGCAGAAAAACAATGTTGTAGGGCTTATTATCAGCTTAAAACTTGACTGAGTTATAAGCTGATAGTAATTGATTGGGACTGGAAACAACATCAATAAATGAGGTTGGCCAGCATAGAATGCCCTTAGGCGTTAGGTTAAACTTATGTACTTTTTGTCTATGCATGAATATAAATAAATAAATAAACATGGCATTATGGCCATATTGATAGAAAATAGTTAATTCCGGAAACATTGCTGAAAACTATTTAATGTAGCTTTAAAACTGGATGTAACAGTCTAATATGTAATTGCCGTAATCATGGTTTAAAATGACCAAATCTATGTTCAAATTTTCGTTATTCTGAAAAAAGGGCCAACGTGGAAGAAAAGACAAATGACGAAGTTAATGATTCAGATTAAATTGCGGATGGAGAACCAATGCAGACTGGAAAAAATATTGGAGACGAAGACGATAGTCTTGAAGATTTCGAAGTTCTACTACAATCAAAAACAATAGTTGAATCTCAAGATGATGAAATGCCATCAAAGAGGCAAAACTATTGGGTAAGTAATGCATATGATTATATAATTGACGATTAAATATTGATAAACAAAAAGGTTAAAGTTTTTTATTAAAATTATTAAAGTATATTTTAAATAAAGTAAATTTTCTATGACATGTAACTTTGTAAATTAGAATTAAATGTGTTTTTTCAGTTTTCTGACACAAAAATAAACGTTGTTATTTTTTTTAATTTATCAATGTAACATGGGAACTTACAATTTTCGAGTAATTAAAGTGTAAATTTTAATAAGTAGCTTAAAATTTTATATCGTGATGAGAAAATAATTTTCAAATCCGAATTTTTCATTATTTTCCATTTTCTGCTAAAATTTTCCACTGTACTGTATACATTTTGTTGATACCACCAGAAAGTAGAGGTTCCAAACAAAGGCTTGTATGTGTCTTATCTTATAAAAAATAAATTATGTGAATAGAACTGTTACATTATAGTATGTCTAGTTATCTTAAATTGTCGAGGAAAAACTCCTTAAAATAGTACTCGTTTATATAGACTATTTTATCACACAGATTGAATACTTAATCAAAGAACCTCGCTCAAGATATCTCAGAAGTTACGTATTTACATTGTGCCTACTTAAATAAGAAAGAAAAACAAAGAATTTTTAGGATGAAAGACAATTATGAAATTTTTGTTAAAAATCTTTTCCCCGTCTTGGTCCGTGCTTACTTCGAAGAATATACCGTCTGCTATCGTTTTTTTAAAATTATCATAAGATAGCAATCAAGCAGATGGCTCTTCTGATGGAAAGAGAAACCATCAAACCAAACTAAACCAACCATCAACCACAACGTAGGCGGCGGTCACTTACCATCGGTGCACCTCTTGCTAGTTTACTCCTTCTTCTATAAAAAAAAATTTTTTTTTTATATCATAAGATAGCAAACAAGCAGATGGGTGTCCTGATGGAAAGAGTCAACCATCGTCTATAGACACCAAAGATGTTAATGGTGCGTTGCTATCTTGTGGCGAGGTCTAATGCCACATGCATAAGTTTACCGGCTACCTTACCCTCCAAACCGGAACACGACAGTGAACAGTTCGTGCTGTTCACTGTCGTGTTCCGGACAGTGACAAGCACTGACGCTATTGCGGCAGGAATAGGTAAGGCGGTGGTACCAGACCCGGTCGAGCCGCTGCAGAACTCTACCACCTAGTAGTAAAAGAAAGAAGTTGGTTATATTTTTATAGTTCTCCTGGTGTCTCCCTCGATGGAAAGGTACAACCATGGCCTATTGACACCAAAGATATTAAAGATGCTTGGCTATCCATGTGGCGGGATTGTAATGACACATGCATAGCGTTTTTTTACCGGAACATGAGAGTGATTAACAATGACTGCGATTGTGGCAGGAATGAGTAAATACCTGATATTTTGATTGGGTTTGTAGGTCAAGCTAATAGAGAAATTTAAAAACGCTTATAAAGAACGTTTTAGTTGAGATTTATGGGGGTGTCAGTAAAATAACTTTCAAGGGTCGTAACCATTCGTTGCACGTTGGACGCCGATAATTAGATTAAAAGTTCTAATTACTTCGCTCTCCCTGACCTTATTTGGTCACGGAGCGATTTCAAATCTCTGAATTAAAATAAGAGATTAAAGTATTTTAGGGAGGATAGTAAGATTTTGTTACGTTTCGTTTTGGAAGTCACTACGTTATTTTTAGGGTTCCGTACCCAAAAGGTACAAATAGAACCCTATTACTTATTAAGTCTCCACTGTCCATCTGTTTGTCACCAGGACGTATATTATGAACCGTGATAGCTACTCAGTTGAATTTTTTACAGCTAATGTATGCATGTTATCGCTATAATAACAAATACTATAATCAAAATAAAATAAATATTTAAGTGTGGCTCCTATGCAACAAACGTGTTTTGGCGTTTTTTATAGACAACGGTGAGGAACCACGGATTAAATGGATACGCCGTTCAAGGCAAATTCTCAGTTTGTCAGCGTAGCTTGCATTCACACACAGAAATACAGAGTTATATTACTTACGGATGAAATAAAATCATTCTAAGGGTAATTTATAAACCTTGTCATCTCATTCGGTACGATAAAATAGTAAAACATGGTATGTTTAATTTTTTTCCCAATAAATTTACACATTTATGACAATTTTGACAGTAATAGGAGCGTTTGCTCATGTGCGCGACGTGACGTTTCTTTCCCAATGCTGTATCTATTAGTATTCATATGGTCTGTGTGCGGGGAACCTTTCGTACGCGAGTCTTGGTCGGTATTTTTTATCATACAACAAGTGGATGGTTCTCTTAACGGAAAGAGATAAGAAGCATCGCTTAAAGACACAATAAATGTTAATAGTGCGAAGCTATCTGTCTGGCAGGATAGTTATTGCATAAGTTTCCTGACTACTTTACTCTTAAAACCGTAAAATGACAGTGCAAGTATTGACGCTATCGCGGCAGGAACAGCTAAAGCGTTGCTACCAAACACGAACGAGATGTTATTTTTTTATATCATAAGATAGCAAACAAGCACATGGGTCTCCTGATTGAAAAAGTCAACCATCGACTATAGACACCAAAGATATAAATGGTGCGTTGCTATCTTGTGGCGGAGTCTAATGCCACATGCATAAGTTTACCGGCTACCTTTCCCTCCAAACCAAAACAGGACAGTGACAAGCACTGACGCCATTGCGGCAGTAATAGGTAAGGCAGTGGTACCAGACGGGTAGAGTTCTGCATTGTCTCAATGCAGAACTCTACTACAGGAAAAAGTCCTGCCCGGGATTGGTGTACAGTCTTCCATTTTCCTGTAGCAACAGCGTCAGTACTTCCGGTTCCGAAGTCCTGGTTAGTTATCCTCCAAACAAACGATTGTAGTGACACATATTGGCAATCAGTCATCTTGTACGACCTGCCTGGCAGAACGGCAGTTGGTCTATTCTTTAAAGGAGCCCGGACCAACACGGGGATAATATTCCACAATTTACAGCACCATTTGCCGTTAGTGGAATTACTTTTTTGTATCACACGCTGCCTCGTCAGTTGAGTGGCTAGCATTTACGTCTAACTGAAAGATTCCTTAAGCTCCTGGTTTAACCACGCCGATCGAAACAAGATTTTCTGTTTTATCTTGTGAATAAAATGTAAAATTATCGGTGTAAACTGTAAAGGCATGCTTCGTTCGTTCTGATATGTAGAAAGAATGGTAGACGAAAGGTTAACAAAACAGATATACAATGCGAATGTAAAAGGATGTAAGTACCGGGGAAGACCAAGAATGACGTACTTCGATCACATTGATCGAGTACCTACTTCGAGTACCTACTGTTCAAAGGCCAAAGGTGGTGTCAGAAGTCTTCGCAACCGGGGCATTTGCGTGGAGAGAGTAATTAATAAATGCAAGGGAAGTAAAACATTCGCAAGGATCGTGTTGTATTATTGGCACTCGTTTCAGCCTACCCCGTAAGGGAACTGGCGTGAAGATACGTAACATGTAAAATAACTTATTGTATTTACTAAGGCTGCACTTACCACTAATGATCATTCAGAATTTATTTCACTAAATAAAAAGTTATAAAAGTCTGATCCTAACGATAGCATGATATTATATTTACACTGACGTGACATAAGCAAGGATCAATTATGCTTTTTATTTTTTTTATTCTTCTTGAATAGATACTTTTCAGTTAACTCTATGGTTTTTTAGTAGTTTCGACTTTCGATTATAATCGGTAGGGTAAATAATAACTTTGAGTATATACCTCTATATCTATGAATAATAATTATTATTTACCTTTAATAAATATAGGAAATAATCTCTTGACATACTGAAGGTGTTAAAAAATGGTACCACTACGTTTAGTATTTTGAGCGTAATTGTATCTTATCCACATGTACACAGACATATCCGGACATCCACGATTTTTTAACTTTCCGCTACGTATGTAGATAAGGAAGTTACTGCTTTTCGAGCTTTCGTCAGATCTCCACGTTTTGAGCTCCTAGGAACCTTTTTCTGCCATTCGCGAATATATTTCAGTATTTATATGTTTCTATGTATTATTACCGTTGACTAACCTTACAAGCAAATAGTCTGCTTTCTTTGTGATTAGATTAGTTTGTGTAACTCTTCTAGTGATATTAATCTATATTAATGTTATAAGTGCGCTTTGGATGTATGGATGTTTGTTATTCAATCATGCAAAAACAGCTGAACCGATTGGGATAAAATTTGGCACAGATAGATCGTTGGAATAATAGTATTTAGGTATAAAAGTATTTTATCCCGGAAAAATAAGTTGATCTTGAATGTATGCTAATACATTCACTATAAATATTTATAATGCAGCGGGCTGTATGGTGCAGCTAATTTATGATAATACTAGTTGCACCCTGTACCCCCCTGCATTATAAAACGTTTCAGTAAATCTCGCGTCGAGTTACATATTTTTCCGGTATTAAAAGTATCCTATGTGCTATTTTAGGTCATCAATTACGTGTGTGCCAAATTTAAGAAAAGAGATTTTCTTATCTAGTCTATGGGTCATTTCGACCCCAGGGCAATCGTTAGTATCAAATAATTGTTAATATTAAATATAGGGACCTTTGGAATTTGCTTTCTTTAGACAAATTAACAAAATACGTATTAAAGGATTTTTAATGTATATTTTAATGTATGAATACCTATCGCCTCTGTGGTCTAGTGGTCCAGCGTTGGCGTTGACGACATGAGGTCCCGGGTTCGATTCCCGGGTCGGGCACATAAAAAAGTGTTTTCTCAGTTTTCTTAAAAACACAAAGTTGCCCGGGATTGGAAAGTGCCCGGTTGGCGATAGGCTTGCCACCTATCACATTTGTGGGACCAAGTATCTTCGGCTAATCGTGTGTGTACTTGTTGTACCTCTGCCTACCCCTTCGGGGATATGGGCGTGAAGATACTTTTAGTACCTATATTTTAATGTTATAATATAAAAATTCTATACTTAAAATACTACTACCTTACCTTACTAAAATATTAACGTTTCCCACGAGACGAGCGAGAGAGAGTTTTGGGATAAAGATAGTCTTTAAAAACGCTTGGATTTTTGAAGTGGACTTTAAGCTAAAACAGAAGCTTTTCACGATATACTTCCGTAAATTGTTTTTTGGGTAGAAATGTTTGTAATATGTAAATATATTTTAAATAACTAGCTGTTGCCATTTATTTCGTTCGCGTGATCAAATACATTCCTTCTTTTCGCTTAGTGGTGTAAAATATAGAATAAATTGTTGTAAGACTATCTTCGCATAATAGCCTTTCAAATTAAACTGGTTTGGGGCACATTGGTTAGATGGTTTCAGAGTCTCTTACTTATATAGGTAGAAACAATTTTTGTATTCTATACATAACCAGCAGTTACTCGCAATTTTGTTCGGCTGATCAAAAATATTTTTGACCTTGCCTCAGGCCAGCACATTTTAAGAACCCAACCGTGTCAACAAAATTGTTTCTTAATGCCGATTTTACATTTAAATATATGAAGCTGGAAGTCGGGTTTACAACACCTGACTTTTTTACTGCGTTTAAATGATCACTTTGTTCTTTAATATCCTATGATGTAAAATATTTCCAGTCTATCAAAACAGTCGAAATTCCACGTAGCAGAAGCAAACATCTTTTTTTATCAATTTTCAGATATTTGTAGAGGGCTTCCTAACATAAAGTAAACTTTATGGTATGAAAATTGGATTAATATTATAAGGTGCACAGGTCCGTGTAATATTAAAAGAAAATCTTGTAAAATTAATTGTATTATCGAACTAACTGATGATCATGACTTTACCCGCGTGAAAGGGATTAATATTTTAAAATTATGGTATTTAGTTGCGGTAGGTGAACAATGCATTAATATTATGTATATACACTATATACATATTTGCTTACACTAAAATAATTATAAAGAGGAAAAGTTGGATGTTTTTTTATATCATAAGATAGCAAACAAACACATAGGTCTCCTGATGGAAAGAGTCAACCATCGCCAATAAACACCAAAGATGTTAATGCAGAACGGCAGTTGGCCTATTTTTCAAAGGAGCCCGGGAACAACACGGGGTGTAGTACTTTGTTCACTCGTTTAATTAACTGTGAAAATATTTAGTGATGCGTGTTAAGTATTGCTCCTCAGATCGGAAGTTCTTACGTATTCAGAATCGCAAATCCTTGGGACGTTAAATCAAATTAAATCAAAGAACATTTATTCGACATAGATATTTATTTTGTTTTTTTATATCTTAGATACTATAAAACAAGCAGATGGCTTTTCTGATAGAAAGAGACTACCACCGCCTACAGACGACACCAAAGATGTTAATGGTGCGTTGATGTTCTTGTGGCGGGGTCGTAATGCCACAGGCTTAATTTATCGGCTACCTTACCCTCCAAACCGGAACACGTCAATGACAAACATTTGACAATGACAACCACCATTTTACTTATTCCTGCCGCAATAGCGTTATTATTGCGCAGGAATAGGTAAAGCGGTGATATCAAATAACCGGACGAAACGTTGTGACCACCTAGTACCCATGATGGTAGTGACTTGCATAACCAATCGTCCGTCTTTTCCGAACTACAGAATGTTTCTGATGGTTAATTCTTTAAAGTGGGGCCCAAACGCATCAGGTATAGAGACGCATGTTGAGATTTACGGATTTTGGAAAGGATTTAGTGCATACTTTTTCATATAAGTATTTCTGCGTCTACTTTCCGACATAATTTCATGAATTCAGACCGGATGTACTGCTTAAATGTTAGTTACTTTTATCGAAGACACGAAAATAAATTATAAGGATATATCAATTTCTTAAAAATCGTTTGCTGCAAGTTTTTGAAGATACTGAGACAAGAAAGTTCTATAAATTATTGGAAAAATGAAATTCAACCAAAAACATTTACAGCTTAAATAATAAAGAGGAATTTAGTATGTGGCGAGATACCAGACAAACCTTCCAGACAATATAGAATACCTGACGTTTGGTAGTCATAAAATAGTATTGTTAGTTTTAGAAGTAGTTGCTTTGGACATGTAAAAAGAATGGTAGTTGAAAAGGTTAACAAAACAGATATACAATGCGAATTTGGAAGGATGTTGGTACCAGGTAGTACCAAGATTGACATACCATAATCAGATTGATCGAGTACTGTTCGAAGGTGGTCTCAAGAGTCATCGCAATCGGCGTGTGTGTATGAAGAGAGTGGTGAATATGGAGGAAGCGAGACAAGTCTGCAAGGATCGTGATTCGTGATATATGACACTCCGTTCTCCCTGCCTAATGACCGTAAGGGAGGTATATATATATATATATATATATATATATATATATATATATATATATATATATATATATATATATATATATATATATATATATTCGGTGGGGGTGTTTCCGGACGGATACGACTTAGGCACCTTCAAGAAAAGAGCATACTCCTTAAAAAGCCGGCAACGCAGCTGTAAGACCTCTGGTGATGTGGCTGTCCATGGGCGGCGGTAATCACTTACCATCAGGTGAGCCTCCTGCTCGTTTGCCCCTTTTTTCTATAAAAAAAAATATATGTATGTACAAGTAGTTTTTGCAGTAATTGAAACCAGAGCTGAAAGTTGGTTATTATAGAAGATAAATATGGGAAGGTTCCTAGAACGGCCATAACGTCTATAATATGGAGTAATAAATATCTCCAAAGATGACACTACTAACAAGGATTTGGTTGCGGTGGTGTAGCAACTGAGCGTCAAAGTAGTAAATTTATGACGTTCTCAATAACCCTAGCACTAATAGATGAAATGTGAATATAGCCCAAGGATGTGAATATAGCCCAGTCGGAATAAACATAATCTAGTTTGACTTTTGTTAAGATACAAGCTCATAGCCAATATTTTGTATGTGGTATGGAACAGGCCAAGCAGTTCGTAAAAGGTGAACTATTGACTATATGTGTAACTACCACTGTGATAACTAGGTGGTAGAGTTCAGCAACATATCGGCCAGGTTCGTTACCACTGCCTTTCCTCTTCTTGTTGCAATAGCAGCGGTGAGTACCACTGTCCTATTCTAGTGTACAGGATAAGAAGCCGGTAAAATTAAGCAAGTGGCACTTCCATCGACGGGATGGGACATAGATAACAAAGCACCATTATTATTTTTGACGTCTATATGTGACGGTTATCACTTTCCATCAGGATAATATCTGTTTGTTCGTTATCTTATGATAAAAAAAGATACTACCCCATTACTAACACCCTCGTTAATGTTATATTCATGTTTTTTTATATCAAAAGATAGCAATAAAAGGAGATGGGTCTCCTGATGGAAAGAGTCAAGCATCGCCTATAGACACCAACGATGTTAATGGTGCGTTGCTGTCTTGAGGCAAGGTTTAATGCCACATGCATAAGTTTACCATTACCTTACCCTCCAAACTAAGCACTGGCGCTATTGCGGCAGATATAAGTAAGGCGGTGGTACCAGACCCGGGCGAGACAATGCAGAACTCTACCACCTAGTAGCCACGATGGTAGCGATTCGCGTAGCCAATCGGTCGCCTTTTACGATCTGCCTGGCAGAACGGCAGTTAACCTATTTTTCAAAGTAGCCTTCAAAAAAAGGCCTTCAAAGTCTTCTTCAAAAATCTGTGAATTGTGAATGTAAATCTTAATAAATGTAGTATCAAATTCATTTTCTTTTAACCTGTTTCGTAGTCCCAAAGACTTGCTTACTCACATAAACGGTTATAAACGAGTAATATTTTCAGCGTTATTACAATACTTTTTCTAAAATATTGGCGAATATTTTGTAGGCGATATCAGTAAATTGATTTGATCATGAATTATAGGATTATATACACATGTATCAGATCTTTAAAACTTTATAGCGATTGATTCTGAGCAAGCATCGTTTGTTTAGGATTATCTTGTTATTTATATAGTAAGCGCTTTATTGTTAACAAAAGGATAACAACCAACACAAACAATAGCATTGAGTATTAACGCCTACTTAACATTGAAAGTTAGTAATTCTATTGAAAGCTCAATGTACAAACCTAAATTTCGAGTTTACTCTAGAGCCCTAAGCAATAATTAATGAACTGTTTTGTAGTAGTCAACAAATGTCAAATATACTGTATATTGTATATATTTATCACATAACATGCATGATAAATACATTAAATCAAATTTGTAATTAAAAAATATATATTGCACAAACTAAATAGCATTTGGCACACACATGTACATACAAGTATACACGTATACTGTTTTTTATAGAAAGTATGTTGCCAAACTTATTGTTTAGAATAAGGTCTCACAATTTCATAGTTTTTATTAATATACTTTGTCCAGTGGATACTAACGTTATATTTAAGAGTTAATATCGTTCGTCTTTCTAAGATTTTTAAATTGTATTTTTTTGTATTATGTTATTTACCAGTAGGTATTCGATTTGTTCACTTTAAGTCTATTTGAATGTGTTGTTTTTTCCCTCTGGGTCTTACACGCAAATCACTGTATTTTCTAGTACTCCCCGGAAGTGAATTGTTACCCACAACTCAGGATAACCTAGTGTGATATATTTATGTTGTAAACTACTTTTGGTCAATAAACTATTATTATTATTATTTATTTAACGGTATATCTTCATGAGTTGTAAGTAGTTTTTTAGTAAGTTATTTTGGGATTGCGTTTCGTAACGTCAGCTCTGTATATCTTTAGGACATTAAAGGTCTTCAGGATTTAGGGGATACCAATGAAATCAGTTGTTATATTTTTGTAGCGTTAAAAGTATTCATATTTGTTTTAATTCCTTGTTGATTTGGGCCTGTTGTTGAAAAATAGATTATTTTTGTCCTACCCACCATGTTATTTAGTATTAAGCAAAAAATACGTGAAGACAACCGTTGATCAGTGCAAGTGATTAATAATCAACGTCTATTCACTTTCACTAAGCTGATTACTAATCTCTCACACTGATCAACGGTTGTCGTCACGTATTTTTTGCTTAATACTAAGCACCTCCATTAAGCATTCGCACACGCACTAAGCAAAGTGTAAACGGGGCTTTAGTGGCATTTATTAGCCTTTTCCCGCCTATTACGAGATTCCTAGCAGTAACGTAGTTGATATTCTTTAAACGGAGCCCGGACCAATACATTTTTTTTTTTTATATCATAAGATAGCAAACAAGCAGATGTGTCTCCTGATGGAAAGTGTCAACCATCGCCTATAGACGCCAAAGATGTTAATGGTGCGTTGCTATCTTGTGGCGAGGTCTAATGCCACATGCATAGGTTTACCGGCTACCTTACCCTCCAAACCGGAACACGACAGCGATAAGCGCTGACGCTATTGCGGCAGGAATAGGTAAGGCGGTGGTACCAGACCCGGGCGAGACAATGCAGAACTCTACCACCTAGTAGCCACGATGGTAGTGACTCGATAGCCAATCGGTCGCCTTTTACGACCTGCCTGGCAGAACGGCAGTTGGCCTATTCTACAAAGGAGGCCGGCACCAACACGGCGAACATTGATAGAAAAAATAGTCAGTCTCAATATAGAACATAATTAAATATTTTATGTAGTTCAAAAATATCATACACATGAGATTAAGCAGCTGCTTTCAATGCCAAGAATACAAAACCAATTTGTCTTCTGCTTAACTATTGATAAAATTGTCGAATAGGTGAAAATTCTGGGTGGAAACGTATTGAAATTCTAAATATTGTTTCAGTAGTCGCGTGCCGTTGGGAGAGGACGCCCGCCCTACAACCGCCCGCCTTGAACGTAATACGTAAAATTTAAACTTTATACGCGATTGTGAGGTTTTTAACGTGTTTTGTGACTATTTACAATAAAGAAACACTTGAAAGGTAATTAAATACTATTAAGTATAAAAAATATATATCTAAATGTATTTATAGCTTTGTGATAATTTAAAAAGCTAGTTATTCATAGGTAAAAATGATGATTATGCTGATGTGAAATGAAAATTCTTTGATAAAAATGTTAATACATTTAATACATATTTTTAGATTGACTTCATGAAATCGTAAGCCAATGCCTGCGGCATCGCTTGCAAAATGAAATAATCTCTTTTACCTATTGTCAAATTTTTGATTCTTGTATTATATTACGTTGTTTCCTGCGGCTTTGTTCGCGTGACGAAAAATATTACTTCTCGAAAAACTTTAAAAACAACAAAGAAAAATATCGACACGCGGGATTGGAGCATGCGACTGTCTCCTTAAAGCCGGGACACTCTACCGCTGAGCTAGTGTCGACAAGCCTTAAATCCCGATATTTTTTCTTTGTTGTTTTTAAAGTTTTTCAAGTTTTCTCATTCACGGGGTGAGTGCTATGACACAACAATAATGTTACTTCTGTTTGCTAATTCCAGTAAAACACTAGCCTGTATTCCTAATAACTGTAGCTAAGATGCACAAAATAAATTTTTCAAATTTCATATCGCCTCTGTGGTCTTGTGGTCCTGTGTCGGTGTTGACCACATCAGGTCCCGAATTCGATTCCCAGGTCGGACGTTTCAATATGTGTTTTTTCAGTTTTATAATATAAACAACGTTGCCCGGGATTGAATAAGTGCCCTGTTGGCGATAGACTTATCAACTATCATATTGTGGGACTTCTTACGCTAATAGTGGGTGCAATTGTTGTACCTCTGCCTACTTCTTTGGGGATACGGGCGTGAAAATACTTTTTTAAGTGGTTCATCAAACAGATTAGATTGTTTAAACAAATCAACAAAAACCTCTTCACCTTTATTATGCAGATTAAAAAATTTGTTGATGTATTTTTATATTTTTTATTTTAAATCGTAACATACAACAATAACTACGGTGACAAGTGTTTATGTGATGAGCATAAATGTTTGTACTTCTTTGGGTTTTGGTGTTTATTAAATACTAGCGACTTGCCCGCGGTTTCACCCGCGTAGCTTTTGTTCCCGTGGGAATATCGGAAAGGTTCATATACTAAAACCTTCATCAAGAATCATTCCACATATTAAAAAAAACCGCATCTAAATCTGTTGCGTCGCGTGGTTTTAGAGATTTAAGCATACATTGGGACACAGGGACATAGGGACAGGCAGAGAAAGCAACTTTGTTTTGTAATATGTAGTGATGTTGATTCAGTATTTATATATGTATTTGTGTGTACTACATGTATGATCATTGAGTAACATTCGTATCACAAGCAAATCATTTACTTACTTCCGGGTTAGATTAACTCGTGTAATTTGTCCAGTAATTTATTTATTATTTACTAGCTGACCCAGCAAACGTTGTTCTGCCTTTTTAACTACTCTTATTTTTTCTATATTTTCTCACATTTTAAACCTTCCCTGGGCTTTAACAATTACTTCAAAACCAAAATTAGCCAAATCGGTTCAGCCGTTCTCGAGTTTTAGCGAGACTAACGAACAGCAATTGATTTCCATATATATATAGATAGACTAGCTGACCCGGCAAACGTTGTTCTGCTTTTTTAACTACTATTATTTTTTTCTATGTTTTCTCACCTTTTAAACCTTCCCTGGACTTCAACAATTAATTCAAAACCAAAATTAGCCAAATTGGTTCAGCCGTTCTCGAGTTTTAGCGAAACTAACGAACAACAATTGATTTTTATATATATATAGATTAATTTTGTATTTAATTATGTTTTTATATTATGTAAAACGATGATATTTATTTTTTTGACGTTTTTGCATTTGATTTAAATAGAAACTCTTATAATGTTTCCTTGTAAGCTACAAATAAACTATAATCTTTGTCAAAAATCTCAGTATCTGGTTGGAGTCTGAAAGCTGTTAGTTTTGAGAATCGCATAAGTTCTCATCTTGCCAATAGACAGGCCGGGGAATAGTCTGACGCACTCTTCCTATCCCGTCAGGGGACTGGCAGATAAAAACTTGAGGGAGATGGTCGCGTGTTCGAATCTCGCATGTCGACATTTTTCTTTGTTGTTTTTAAAGTTTTTTAAGTTTTCCAAGCACGGGTTGAGTGCTATAAAAACAAAAATAATTAATATATATTTATTTAATTTATAATTGGTAGAGTTCTTCAAAGTCTGATAATACTATTATTATTAGAATTAGATCTCTTATCTGGGAAACATTCAATTTTAATAAAGCTATATTTTTTTTGTAAACAGTGAACACTGATGACTTTCATAGCTAAACCAAACAAAAAAAAACACTTTTTAAAGAGTTTGTAAGTTAAATATCAAAAGAAAACGAAACACAAATATAAACGATGAAAATACAATCAGTGGACCAAGTTTAACAATATAACTTCTGACCACCCCTATCATTTAGTTAATGACCTCAAGGTTCGTTTACAGATACCTTTATCTAGAAAGGATCTTATACACTGGTTTTGAGTAGGGTAAAGGAGAACTGTGTATATCTGCACGCGCTGTACTATAGACGGCGATTCACAATCTTTTTTAAACAATAAACGATAATTATACAGTCAGTGGATTAAATTTTTCGCCCGTGTTGGTCGGGGCTCCTTTGAAGAATAGGCCAACTGCCAGGTAGAAAGCGACTGATTAGCTAAACGTGTCGCTACCATCCTGACTGCTAAATGATAGAGGTCCCCAACGTCTTGCGTGTGTATTTGGTACCACCGCCTTACCCATTCCTGTCGCAATAGCGTCAATGTTTCTCAGGTGCTTCTCATTTCAGTTTGGAGCGTAAGGTTTGGAGCGACTTATGCATGTGGCATTGACATCCCATCGCAACGATGGTTTCTTTTTCCATCGAGAGAGCTATCTGCTTATTTGCTATCTAATGATATAAAAAAGTTAATCATAAGTTTTGACCACTCCTATTGTCCATTGGTTAACGACTTATTTATGCCCAGTTCTCGTATCAATAAAACGTCTTGTTTTAGTTACAAGTGGTAACATTTTTTACGAGTCGTAAGCTGAAACTCTTTCTATAAATTTTAAATTACTAAATAGTCCTTAAAACTTGTAGAACGCCTACCGTTACAGCTACAAATATCTGATCATTCATTATTGGAACCCAGCATAAGAGGTTTGTTTTTGTTTAGAAAGTATCTCTTGCATTGTTTTTGAGTAGAGTTTAGGGGAATCTGTGTATGTCTTCCCGCGCTATACAATAGAAAGCGAAACACAATCTAAATTTAAATAATAAACAATGAATATACAGTCAGTGGATTAACTTTAACATCATAAATTCTGGCCACCCCTATTATCAATTAGTTAACGGCCTTAAGGTTCGTTCACAAGGACCTGTTTCTAGATAGGATCTTTTACACTGTTTTAGAGTAGGGTTAAAGGGAACTGCGTATATTTCTCTCCGCTGTACTAGGTATCTATATTTTATTACAATCATAATCTAATTTACAAACCTATTTTTACCTGTACAACTATTTAGTTTTAGCTTGTTTTAATATTAATCCAACAATCTATGCATCATAAAAAATCTATGCACATACGAGTACTAATATGCTTATTATCTGATTAAGTTCGGTTGACTGGTAGAGAATGCCATTTAGCGTTAATTCTACTTTTTTACTTTGTTGTGCATAAATATAAATATAAAAAAACGGGTTATGGGTGTGTCATGGACACAGCCGTGCATCTTTTACATGAATACGTCTACGTCACAGGTAATATCTTACGATGGTAATAATTTTTCATTCGTCGTTCCAATCACAAAGTTCCCAAACCAGACACGGACCTAGACCACGTCCATCTTGTGGATAGCGATTAGAGCGTAGGGTAGCGCTACCACCAGGGGGTGACCCGCTATTACCCATCGATAGCGAAGAAGTAGGTGAAATAATCAAAAACCTATAAAATAAAAAGGCCACGACGCTGGATAAAATCACAAATAATGTCGTTAAATACTACCCTCCCTTATATTCCTTCTAGTGTGCATCTTCAATGCACTCCTAGCCGGTTTCATGTTTCCGGACGAGTGGAAGGAAGGCACCGTCATAAGAATACACAAACCGGAAAAACCCCGTATTACTTACCGTCAGTAGTTACCGCCCCATTAGCCTACGCAATACGTTATGCAAAATCTACGAGAATATATAAGTTATACTAAATGGGAGTGCCCGACAGACTCATACTAACTTACGAGAGTACCTAACCAACCGCCGATTTTAATACCGCACAAAGAATTCCTTCTCCACCCATAGGCCGTTCACAGTAGGTGTCCCGCAGGGTCACTTTCACATCTATTATTCTCCCTTTACTCGTGTGACATAGCACTCAAGCCGCATGTTGAGCTTGCATTGTTTGCCGACGACATCGCCTTCTATACGTCCAATTTTTCTGAAATCACAATCACCAAACGATTGCAGGCAGCGGCCAGCACTCTTGACGATTGGTTCAGAAATGGCGTATCGAAATCAACCTAGATAAAAGTGCAGCCGTGTACTTTCACCGCAGTCAACAACCGCGACAGCAAAGGCACAGTCTGCGAAAGTTAGGCGACATTACTCTTTTCAGAAGCATCATCCCGTGGGAAAGGAATGTCAAGTAACTCGGGGTGACGCTGGACAGTAAAATGTCAATTAAACCGCACATACAAAGAGTGAAAGCTAAGGTCTAAAGATTAAATTCGTTGTAAGTCGGTTATACAACCTCATTAATAAACGCAGTATGTCACTTAGACAAAAGATGACATTTTACAAGATGTGTCTTATACCGTGGTAATACCTATTCTATCATATACCTGTTAGCCTTTGCCCATCTCTCCCGTACGGACTTACATCCGATGCAAGTAGTACAGAACAAATAGTTGCGTATTGTCACGGGTGCACCGAGGTATATGCGCAACGTTGACTTTCATAAAGATCTTGAATTGCCGAGCATAGCTGACATTTCAGAGATATTTCCAAAAGATATTTCGATCGTACCAACTCATACTCTAACCCACTGGCGGTAGCCGTGACAGACTATATCCCAGATCCTAATTCCGATCCCAAATTACGTAGGCGCTGCTACATTCTCACAGATCTTGACGACCCGATAACACTGGCCAACGGAACACACCAAAACACTATAATATACCTACACACGCGACACCGTCGCTTCCGGCGGTGTTTTGCCCATCTGCGAACCGAGCCCAAGGGCATGGATTAGCCGATGAACAAAACAGTGCCGCACCCTAAGCCGAAGATTGGTCTTATATAGGAGACACTCGTAAGGCGGAGGGCGTACAGCCCCGCATCTTTAAACTCTGGCTGAGCACTCTGCTCGCCCTCGTGACCAGTGAAGAAGGCCTTTAAGGCCAGCAGTAATTCAGATATTCCGAAAAAAAAATTCGGCGTACAGGTGCCATCTTTGATCGGTTCGGATGTCTTCATCTTTTTGGGATCTCCATACTTCTTAACTCTTTAACATGGGGTTCATGGGTATCATTAGATTGCTATTTAAAATCTCTTTCAAACGGTATACGTTTCTTGTATTTTGACCCGGCTTTTAAAGATTTTTTTTGACCGTTTACAATTTTTCTCTGAATTTTTCACTTAAGCGCCATATATATTTATTATAAGTATTTAAAATTATTTTTTAAATTATACAATCAATAAATATTTACAAGAGCTTTCGATTAAAACTTAATCGAACTTTATAGTTGCTCTGAGTCAGAAGATATGTACCATATGCAAAATATGTAACGCAGTGAAATTACCTAAAAACAGCGACACTTCCTACTCCACTCCGTAATCCGTGCTTAGCTTTTCAAATTCTTTGATTCTTTAGCTATCCAGTGGTACAAATAGATTTTGGATGTTGGTGATAGTTATGTAGCTATAACATCAAACTGTATCCCCCAATTTTGTTAACATCCGTTTTTTGAACTGTCCCCCTTATAAAGGCAAATTTAAAGACGTTTTCACGTCAAAAAAAAAAAAACGAAACACAGTCTTAATTTAAATAATAAACGATGAGTATACTGTCAGTGGACTAAGTCTAGCATAATAAGTCCAGACCACCCCTATTGTCGATTAGTTAACGATCATAAGGCTCGTCTAGATAGGATCTTTTACACTGTTTTTTAAATAGGGTAAAGGGGAACTGTGTATGTCTTCCCGCGCTGTGAGAAAGCCAAATACAAACTTAATTCAAATAATGATAAACAGTCAGTGGACTAAGTGTATCTGATTTTGACCTCCGTTATTGTAGAGTGGTTAACAACCTTGAGCTTCGTCTTCAGCGACCTCAATCTAGAGCGTTAGGTGAATGAATTTTTTAATAGATTTATACTTGTCGGGCTTTTTGACAACCAAAAATATTTATTAATTTAATTATCAAAGACTAGTAAACATTTTTATACTAAAGAAGCGATCTGCTATAAAACTGTTTTTGTGAATCCCGGAAATAATGCATTTTTTCGGAATAAAGTATAGGATACGTGTGGCAAATTTAATCAAAAATCATGCAAAAGTTTTAATGTGAGGAAAGTTCCCTGTGTTGGTCCTGGCACCCTTTGAAGAATAAACCATCGGCCATTCTGCCAGGCAGTTCGTAAGAGGGGAACAATTGGATATACGTGTCACTATTATTGTGACTACTAGGTTGTAGAGTTCCGCAAAGTCTCGTCTGGGTATTTGGCACCACCGCCTTACTAATTCCTGCAGCAATACTATCAATGCTTGTCATACAGATTCAGTTTAAAGGGTAAGGTAGTCGGTAAACTTATACAAGTGGCAATAACACATCGCCACTCGGATAACAATGCACGGTTAACATCTTTGGTGTTTATAGGCGACGGTTGTGTCTTTCCATCAGGAGAGCCATCTGTGTTTTGCTACTTGATAATATAAAAAAGTTACAAACACACACACATACAGAAATCAGAAATCAGAAATACTTTATTCAATAAAACTTTTTACAAGTTATTTTGCACGTCAACATATTTTTTTTAAAAACTACTACCGGATCAGAAACGCGGCCACACACATTCACAAACATGCGCACTTTCGATATTATAATCTACGACCTGTCACGGAATTATATGTAAGAGTGAAAAACATTTGGTTGGGAAACAGCTACTGAATTCATTGCAACTATTTTTAACCTATGTTATATTTTTTATGAATGTTTAATTTAATAGAAAAATAATAGACGCCTTTCGTGAAGAGTTGACATAAAGTTAAAATAAATTTAAGTCAAGGTAATAGGGCCTAAAATCATTCGTAAATATTTAAATATACCAATATTTAATCATAAATATATCTAAGAAAAATGTACTTTTGCCCACACTTGGGATAAATGAATTCATAAAAAACAATGTTTAAAATCATAAAAAATATTTTCAATGCCGAATTTATGGTTTTATTTAAAAATACTAAATTACGTTTTCCATAGTGTGCGCTCTTTCTGTGACACGTTGTAGGACGTTACAGTAGCAGAATTTGGTAAATACTTATATTCTGATTTCCAAAGATAAATTCTTAAAAACAAACTATTTTTGATAATATAAGTGTATTTTCAGTCTGAGGTAATATTCTATATCTTGCTGAAACGCTGACACTAAACATATAACTTTAGATTTAAACCAATTCACCGCGAGTGGTTTCGCAATAAAAGAGACAGTTGAGTGCTAAATTATTTATATTTAAGCTACTAAAGCCACTGTGCCTTTATTTACGATGTTTTTGTGCATTTGAACTTTTACTATTTTTCTTAAAAATAAACAGAAGCATGTATTTCAAAAATATACAGTTTTGCATATTAAATTTTATCAATAAATTAGACAAGTTCTGGCCGAGAGAGATGTGAATTGCGAGAAAGCGAGTTAGCCCGATTCTTTCTTTAAACTTTTGTACGAGATTTGGTAGATGATAATTTATATAACAAAACACCAATCTAATCGAATCGTTTAGGGCTCTTATACATTTTATTACGTTTTATGCCGTCGCGTCGCGTCGTGGCACGACGTTAAACATCGCATTTATATGTGTGAGATTCCTAAGGCTACGTCCGCACAGACAAGCGGCTTGCTTAGCGCCTAGAGCCTAGCGAACGACCCCGCTAATAGCTTAGTAAAATGAGCGTTCTAGAATGTTTGCCACCATCCGCACTGTTTACTTAGATAGGTGGCTAAGCAATTAGCTAGACGTCAACCGCGTAGTGCGGCCGGTCGCGAACATTCTAGAACGTTCGTTTTACTAAGCTACCCGCTAGGCTCTGGGCGATAAGGAAACCGCCTGTTAGTGCGGACGTACCCTAAGCGTTTTGACTTGTTTTGCGTTTTTTGATGCATAGCTTAACTTATAAAGTTAAGCTATGCATCTAAATGCAGCACGAAACGAGCGAACGAACAATTTAGCATTACCAAAGCTCAGAACAAATTACGCCACACGAAAGTTGATGGAGTTAAAATGTATCCCATTTAATTATTTATATGAATAGATTTTTATATTTAGTGTAGTAATACTTAGATATACCTAAAATATTATGTTTTGAAAAAATGTGATGTTACAAAACAAAGGACCCTTCCCTACCCCTTGTCACACAATGTCACACTTCGGCGACCTTCTCCTTCCCCCTTAAAGTGTGGCGTAATTTATGGATGGCCCAATATCCGATCTCATGCAGAGCCAAACTTCTAACTCTACACGCTCATCATCTCATAAACATTTCATAACTTTTGAACAGCTTGACCAAACAGAACGCAGCTGATGGCAATCAATTGCATTCCGATTGACTTAGACTTCCTAAAAATTGGAACCAATTTGGACTAGAATATTTTAAGAAAATTTGAAAAATCCTTTTCAAAAAATTTTGGTGAGACAGTATTTTTTTATTATAATTTCCAGACTAATGTACAAAGTCCTCATAAATTGCATCTAAATCAGTTCATCCGTTCGGGAGTTACCGTTGACGAAAACTTTTGAGAAAAGTGTTTTTTCGTCATAACTTCGAGATTTTTCAACCAATCATTTTTCGACCTTCTACAATATTTTAGTGCTTAAAAAAAACTAGGTCAAATGGAGTTTCAAAACTAAAAATCGAATCAAGTTTTCTATATATTAATATTTTGTTGTTTACAGAAAAATTAATATTTTTAAAACAACTTTCAGGCTTATATATACCGATTGTTTTAAAAATCTAATCAGCTTTTTTCTCTAAAAAATTGCGTTACACGTACGTAAATTAGATTGAAATCGGTCGATTAGTCAATGCAAAAATAAAAATAAAATGCTTTTTGACATTATTTCGATATTTTCTAACCATCATCACACATCATGTAGCTAAGCAAATATTTAAATATTTTAGAGCTCAACATTTGCGTTGGATGCCATTCAAAACATCAAAATCGATTAACGTTTCCAAAATATTCCTTTTCAAACATGAAATTAAAGTAATTTATAAAAAGATTTAGATTTTTGTACTCTGAAAAAATCTATACTGTAGTGTTCCTTTGAGATGAAAATACCTAAATTTAGCGGGAAGTTATAGGGATGGCCTGCAGGGTCAACCGGTTTACAGATTTTTCGTACACGTCGTATTGTTTTGTCTGAAAAAATCTATACTGTAGTGTTCCTTTGAGATGAAAATACTTAAATTTAGCGGGAAGTCATAGGGATGGCCTGCAGGGTCAACCGATTTACAGATTTTTCGTCGTCGTATTGTTTTGTTTTTAGTAAGAAGTGAGTACTTCTATAATTTTCAGATCTTTAGCATTTTAACAATTTAAAGGGGGTGGGTGGGGGGGGGGGGGTGGGGGGGTAATATTCTATATTATTTATAGCAATATCCCTATATCAATTTTCAGACCTCTAGGATCAAAATTTGCGTCTCATACAAAATTCCATCGCCTAGTTTAAAGAACTGTTTCGTGGTCTAGCGTGAACTGGCGGAGTGGTGTATTACCACTCCCGTGTCTCGACTGAGCACGTAAAGCTATCGTTCCTAGCTTTAGTTATAGCTAGAAATAAACGATAATCGGTAACATGTCGGTAAATGCAGCGATGAGGATCACCACTTATCCAAAGCCAAACGAAATACCGGTGAATTGCGGTGAACCGGAATGTCTATAGATGTTCGGTTTTTACCGCATACCCCGCAAGGGAACCGGTCGTGATAATACTTTTTTTAGTTGGGGGTTAAAAGTTCCAAGTTTTATGATATTTTTGTTGTTCGTGTATTTATAGGTATTAGCTTACAAACAAAATTTTAGCTTTTTAGGACTTCACGATGCACCCTATTTATTTAAAAAATATCTTCACGCCCGTATCCCCGAAGGGGTAGATAGAGGTACGACAAGTGCACCCACGATTACCCGAAGATACTTGGTCCCACAAATGTGATAGGTGGCAAGCCTATCGCCAACCGGGCACTTTCCAATCCCGGAAAACTTTGTGTTTCTTCTTCTTCTTCAGAAACTTCCCGGGAAACCGAAAACTGAAAAAACACTTTTTTTAAGTGTCCGACCCGGGAATCGAACCCGGGACTTCTAGTGGTCAACGCCAACGCTGGATCACTAGACTACAGAGGCGACATTTTATTTATTTAATTAATATTTTATGTACATCCTATTAAATGTACATCCTAATAATTTTGATGATCATAATTGAGACGGGGTGACGAAATCTGTTTTTTTAATATCAATATAATTTAAAGAATAAGATCTATACAATTAAAACTTAAATATGTTTAATAAGTCTACTGTTGACATCATATCTCTAGAATTTCGCGTGTCTAGTATAGTCAAAAGCTAAGTTATGAGGGTTCATAAAAACGACGAAGCGCTTTGAGAAAAGGTAGTAGTGCCCTGGCCCATCGCTTGACTTGTATTAACGGGAACACTGCCGTGCCCCAAAATAGATTTACGTCGAGCTCATTATGTAAGTTTTTTAATATATAATTTTTTTTACCTGTTCACTCAAATACCGCCGCCTCTCAAATACACGCCACCGCCGTTCTCTGGGCGACTAAGACCCCTATTGCGCCTTGCGCCTAGCGCGTAGCGTAGGTAATGCTACTACTCCTCCTCTCCAATAATTAGTCAAAACAACGCACTAAGCCGAGATCCGGTCTCGCAGGAGACAACACTTAGCGCGGATGTTAATTGCCCAAATTTAAATTTAAACTCTGGCTGAGCACTGTGCTTGCCCCAAAAATCTGTTGTCGCTGTTACGCTGTTACGTTTTCATTTAAAAAAAAATCTGAGGATAGTCGAGGGCGATTGTTATCAAGCGGACGAAGTCGTGGCTAATAATTATGTTCATCATTCATGTATTTTTTCTATTCCTTTACCAGTTAGATGGAAGATAGTTAGGGCGCGGCTAGACAAGAGCCAGACGGGCATAATGTTATTAGTCATGGCTTAAGTCACGCTATCTTTGTTTTATTTAAATTTTGTTGATCGTTGACGGATGTTTCAGAGAATATCTAACTTGTGTAGATTAATTAATTTAAGTCGTGAAACTGCTTTAGAGTAAAATATATCTAATATCAACAAGTGATCACCCTAACTAATAAATTACTACTAATAAATTATACTGAAAATAATTAAAGTTTTTTTTTACTATAAGCGAAGTGGTTACAGTCGAAAAACCGAAGTTCAAGCCGTGTTGGTCCTGGCTCCTTTGAAGAATAGACCAACTGCCGTTCTGTCAGGCAGGTCGCAAGCGGCGGTCGATTATTTATGCGAGTCACCACCATCATGGTTACTAGATGCTACTTTTCTTCTCAGTGTGTGGCCGCGTTTCCGATCCGGTAGTATTTAAAAAAAAATATGTTGACGTGTCAAAATAACTTGTAATAAGTTTTATTGAATAAAGTATTTCTGATTTCTGATTTCTACAATTCTGCATTGTCTCGCTTGGGTCTGGGACAACGCCTTACCTATTCCTGCCACAAAAGCAAATGGAATGGAAATCACCAGTTCTATTTTTCTTGATTGTACGTAAGAATCCTACGTAAGAATCGGTGTCTAGGGAATTACCATTGTTGCTACGTCGGCTAGAAACGATAACGAATGAATTTAAGTACATTTTTTACAGTTCACAATCAACTTTTATCGATCGATATCGAATTTTATACGGGTGAAAACTCGTAGTAAGTTAATTTTTAATTATTTCGTTGTTTTATTCAAACGCTGAGCGTAAACGCAAATGACACAGCCTCTTCATCCGACAGCCGAAGCACAACTAAAGCGGACAGGAAGGAGGCGTGAAGGTTCTGGCCAGGATGGACGATACAAGTGTGGTTTTTAATATTTCCTTTTTCTCATTTCAATATGTAGGCTAGGGTAGACAATTTTTGAAACAAAAGAAAATTATTACAGTAGTACCCATTGCAAATGGAAGAAAATAAAGCCAAAATAAGAGGAAAAATAAATTACGGGCGATTGGAGTTCGAGGAGTGTGAGAGGGTGGGATTTTAAGGGGGAAAAACGGTTTATCACGATTTTCAGCAAAACTACGAGTCCTATCGAAAAAAGTTGAATGGCAAAGTTATCGGCAATAAGAAGATCTACAACTTTTGTATTTGCACTTTTTTCATATAATATCAAAATTATGCGAAGAATTTGAAAAACTGACTTTTTGGTTTTTTATTTTTGTCTCCTACAAAAATAGATTTATTTTTCATGAAACTTGGTAAAAAGTTGCTATTTTATATCTCAAATACACTGTATTTTTTTTTAATTTAAAATATTATTTTTTTCCCCTTATTTTGACTTAACGCACATCATAATCACAAACACACATCACAATTTTCAATCGAAAATTCACGCGTCAAAATATCTGATATTTTAAAAAAATCGCTATTAGTTTCTGATGGTATCAAAAAACTATACAAACCCTGTGGAAAATGTTCGCAGAAAATGGAAAATAATGAAAGAACTCGGATTTTAAAATTATTTATTCATCTTAATGGAAAATTTTTAGCTATTTATTAAAATTTACATTTTGATTAGGTACTCAAAAATTGTAAGTTCCCTGTTACATTGATGAATTTAAATTAACATTCAATTTCAGTTTCACTTTCAGTTTCAGTTTCAGTTTCAATTTCAGTTTCAATTTCAGTTTCAATTTCAGTTTCAATTTCAGTTTCAATTTCAGTTTCAATTTCAGTTTCAATTTCAGTTTCAATTTCAGTTTCAATTTCAGTTTCAATTTCAGTTTCAATTTCAGTTTCAATTTCAGTTTCAATTTCCCTTTCCCTTTCCCTTTCCCTTTCCCTTTCCCTTTCCCTTTCCCTTTCCCTTTCCCTTTCCCTTTCCCTTTCCCTTTCCCTTTCCCTTTCCCTTTCCCTTTCCCTTTCCCTTTCCCTTTCCCTTTCCCTTTCCCTTTCCCTTTCCCTTTCCCTTTCCCTTTCCCTTTCCCTTTCCCTTTCCCTTTCCCTTTCCCTTTCCCTTTCCCTTTCCCTTTCCCTTTCCCTTTCCCTTTCCCTTTCCCTTTCCCTTTCCCTTTCCCTTTCCCTTTCCCTTTCCCTTTCCCTTTCCCTTTCCCGTTCCCGTTCCCGTTCCCGTTCCCGTTCCCGTTCCCGTTCCCGTTCCCGTTCCCGTTCCCTTTCCCTTTCCCTTTCCCTTTCCCTTTCCCTTTCCCTTTCCCTTTCCCTTTCCCTTTCCCTTTCCCTTTCCCTTTCCCTTTCCCTTTCCCTTTCCCTTTCCCTTTCCCTTTCCCTTTCCCTTTCCCTTTCCCTTTCCCTTTCCCTTTCCCTTTCCCTTTCCCTTTCCCTTTCCCTTTCCCTTTCCCTTTCCCTTTCCCTTTCCCTTTCCCTTTCCCTTTCCCTTTCCCTTTCCCTTTCCCTTTCCCCTTCCCTTTCACTTTCCCTTTCCCTTTCCCTTTCCCTTTCCCTTTCCCTTTCCCTTTCCCTTTCCCTTTCACTTTCACTTTCACTTTCACTTTCACTTTCACTTTCACTTTCACTTTCACTTTCACTTTCACTTTCACTTTCACTTTCACTTTCACTTTCACTTTCACTTTCACTTTCACTTTCACTTTCACTTTCACTTTCACTTTCACTTTCACTTTCACTTTCACTTTCACTTTCACTTTCACTTTCACTTTCCCTTTCACTTTCCCTTTCACTTTCGCTTTCGCTTTCGCTTTCGCTTTCACTTGCACTTGCACTTGCACTAGCACTTGCACTTGCACTTGCACTTGCAGCCACATTATTTTCGTTGACGGCAGTTGAAGGCCGCCCTTTACGAAATTCGTCATGTTAACAAACTCGACCTCTCTCATATACTCCGCCATGTTCCCCATGTACATGGGGCATACTAAAAGTTTTGCACTTCTAGCTAATCGGAACTATTTGAATTTCGAATGTTATATTTTTAAAACTTTGCAACCTTCTCAGTAATAAAAAAACAATTGCCAGGAAATGATTTGTCAATTGTTTTTTATCATGAAACAAAAAAAAAAAACAAGTGGAAGTGAAGAGTGGGCGTGCCGCGTGCATCACTATTATGCGTTGTTACTCTAAATTGCCTTAGTGATACTTACCATATCTTTAGGAGATAGGCGTCGTGCGAAAATCTATTACACACTGAATTATGCCGTATTGTGCCATCCTTGAATGCAGAAATGATAGTAGAATACAGATGATTAAAAATGGAGATATTTCATATCATCTGAAAGTACAATTTTCATTTTATTTTAATAAAATTCCTGATTTAATATAATCTCTAATGATATAATAGAAAGTCAAGCTAAAATCAGCCGTACATCTTACATATAAAGTTCATTTTAGGTTGACCTAATTTTTCTAGAAAGATATAGGTAATGACAGTCATTACGTATATCGTTCTAGAAAGTTCTCTACTCAAATATGACCAACTGAAAACTACGGAAAAATCAATACTGCCATCTATTGTAGAATAGCGAAACTATTAAGATTATAGTTTCACTATTGTACAAATAGATGAGTCTATTTTGAATAGACTGCAAAAGGACGTAAATACTCTTTTTTTGTAGCAAAATAAAATTTATTGTAACGCAGTTTGGTATATTTTTAAATGTTCTGTTTGTGTGTTTCGGATTATTGTTGTTTAAAATGAAAACGACCAATGAAACAATGTTTGCATTAGTAGTTTATATGCAATAATGCTTATTTTATGTGTGAGTATGGCGATCGCAGTCCTGACACAAATGTTTGTACTTGCCAATTCCGCTTGTTTTCTGTTCCATGTTTTTTTATCACACATCAAAGTTCTACGTACACAATGAAAATGGAATTAAGTCGAAAAGATTTTAAGGCGATGATTTTTTATGATTTTAAAAGTTCTCTTTCTCCGCAAGACTGTACTGCTCGTCTTCAAAATGCTTTTGGGAGAGAAGCACCTCGTTTGAGCACCGTGAGGCGATGGTTTGCTGAATTTGAGAGAGGTCGAGTTTCTTTACATGACGAATTTCGTGAAGGGCGGCCTTCAACTGCCTTCAACGATAATAATGTGGTTACTGTTAAGCGATTAATTGAAGAAAACCCCCGGATTACCTATGAGACAATTCGAGAACTATTGGGAATTGGTATGAGCCAAATTCAGAAAATTTTACACAAAGAATTGAAAGTTCGGAAAGTTTGTTGTCGTTGGATCCCTCGTGAACTGACAGCGGAGCAGAAGCGGGCTCGTGTGGAATGGTGCTCACAGATGCTACTAAAGTACGACCACAGACGTTTTAATGGCGTTTATGACATTGTCACAGGAGACGAAACGTGGATTTATTGTCCCAGAAGCCGCATTCTCCTACACCATGATAACGCTTCTTCACGCACGGCCAACAAAAGAAAGTTATTTTTAGCTTCGGAAAAAGTACATCTCTTCACTCATCCTGCGCATAACTCCGACCTAGCAGCACCCTGTGATTTCTGCATTTTCCCCAAAATCAAAGATTTGATGAGAGGTTTTACTTTTCCCAACTCCGAAGAGGCAGTGATAGCGTTCAATCAGCACGTAGAAAACATGCCTTCAGATCTGTGGTCCTCCTGTTTTAAAAAAAGGTTCGATCGCTTAAAAAAATGTTTAAAATGTAAAGGAGATTATTTTGAAAAGCAATAAATATAATATTTTGGTTATAACATGTTGTTTTTTTAAGTTACGCAAAACTTATAGTGTGACCTACGTATTCTGACTTGCTAAAGTTTGATCCTATCTTGACTTCAGACTGTCCTTCGGTATCTGTATGAATACAGAATCTCTGAAGAGTCTGAAGTACTTTGAGATTTCAATAGAGTTTCAGACCAGACAAAAATATGATAGTAATAGACGAACAAAATCGAACTGAACCTTGTTAGGTTGGAAAACATCAGGAAGTCACATGCAAAAAAAACCTATTTTTAAGAGATTAATAGGTCAGCAAACCAAAACAAAAAGAAAGTGTGTATATTATGTGTTTGTGTGGATGTATACATTTTACTTGCATACTTTACATAAAATATATGCGTGTGTTTAAAGTGTTTGTATCTGTGTGTGTTTGCATGTAACCCCTCTTAACTTTTGGACTGTTTGACCGATCGAGACGTGGCTGACGCCATTTGAGCAATTTCAGCAAACTTAAACTTGCTTAACATTTGAACTAATTCGGCTTTTGACTGACTCGACGAAACCTTATGAAAACTGGATTGTCGAAAATCGAGGTGAAATCAATAGCTTGCATAGTTAACGTAACGAAAAAATGCTTTTGACCATATAATTTTTGTATTTTTTTTCTCAAAATTAAGATCTTTGAATTTCTGACTATACAACGTGTCACAGAAAGAGTGCACACTATAAAACACGTAAATTAGTATATTTAAGAACCGTAAATTCGGCACTGAAAATTTTTTTCGTGATTTTGAACACAACATAATAATAACAAAAATATTGTACGTACTGAAGGAGGGTGTTCAGTACTCGAGTTTGATACCAAATAACGTATGTAAAAAATAAGTTCCTATTTATACCCGATTTCTCAATAAAATGTTAAGTACGGACACCCATTTATGGCTGCTACGCGCTTACCTTACATTACAAAAACACTTAAAAAAGACGTCACAACGCCATCCATTTTGAAAAAATGATGAGACACCCAAACCCTCTAGTGAGAACCGCGGCTAATTATGTCCCAGACACAACCAGGGATAACAAACTGAGAAGCCACGTCACGTGCTATCCGATCCTGATAATCCCATCACAGTTTACACGCACATGCCAAAGTCGCCGCCGGCGGCGACTAGACTCACTGTTTCGGCCCGCTAACACTCGAGATGTCGGCCAAGAGTCACCAACGAGCCAAAATTCTGATGCTAATTACGCTCCCACCCATCGTCAAGATACTGCCCTAAGCTGAGGTTCGGCCTCACAGGAATTTAATTTAAAATTTGGCTGAGCACTCTGCTCGCCTGAAACGTCCGATTTCGCAGTAACGGTCATTTGGAGCAACTGCTTAAGTTCATTTCGAAAAATTTTAAGTGCACCCGTGCACGGTACATAGTACCGTGCACGGGTGCACTTAAAATTTTTCATAAACAGCCATCAACCGAACTCACGATTGACTCCTTAGTACCTACATCGTGCGGTGACCATAATTCTTACACTATTTTTTAATTTTTTAAGTGGTTAAAGTTGGCTGTTATGTTGTTATCTATATATAATAGTTAATATTCTCTTTTTATAATATCTTTATTGTTTATTTATGACCGTTAACTATCGTGTCCTTCAACATGTACAATTTTTATCAGTCAACATGCGAGAACAATTGACCTCGAAATTTAGCTATTTTGGTTTCCTTTTCTTTTGTTCTCATTTTGGAACGAAGTTCCTTACGGCAGGCTTGGAGGGGATAGGGACTTTGCTGCGCGACCGAACTGAGAAAAATGTGATAGTAAAACCGTAAGAAAAAATCCGTGGAAAAAAGTGCGTGGAATAAAACCGTTAAATGAGACGGGCGCAGGCGCGACAGTCGCATACACAAGCGGAAACGTTACATTTGTACAGATCATTTTTTTTTGCAATTTGTGTCGATTCTACATTAGCCGAAGGAACTTCGTTCCTACCTGGTGTCCCACGACATCACATCATTTTTTTTCCTTCCTTTTCTTTCTTCAAATGCTAGTTTTCTTCCCATGTTCATCCGGATCAATGGTTTACATTACAACTCACCATTTATATCTTTGATGTCTATAATAGATGGTTGGCTCATTGCGTCAGAAGACTTATCTGCTTGTTTGCTATCTTACGACAAAAAACGTTTAAAAAATTGATAACAGAAGTAAACCTGTTTCTCTGTTCCTATAGGTTGATTAGTACTTAAATACATCCCGTGAAAAGGAAAACAAAATGTCCCAGATTCATAAGTACATATTATGTAACGTATCTTGCAAAGGGAATTATTCCTTTTGTAGAAACCTTCTATTAAAATTGCACCATTTGTGTGGTAGTACATTGGATAGTAATTTTCGTCTTTGCTAATGTTTCAAAAGGAAGTAGGTATTAATATTATAATAGAGATCGCTATAGTGGTCGAAATTTGACCGTATGTTTTACATAAATAGTAGAATAATTAAACTATGACTCAGCGTGACCACAGACGGAACAAAAAAATATCTTCTAAGTTTGACAACAGACTAACTATAAATAAAATAGTAAACGAAAATCTTTAACATAAACACATAATACAAAACTACACTACATAGTATTAAAACAAGTCGCTTTCTCTGTCTGTCCCTATGTCCCTATGTACGCTTAAAACTTTAAAACTACGCAACGGATTTTGATGCAGTTTTTAATAGATGGATTGATTCTTGGGAAAGGTTTTAGAATATAAACCTTTCCGATATTCCCACGGGAACAAAAGCTACGCGGATGAAACCGCGGGCAGGTCGCTAGTATAATATTATATAATATATGGGTATTGTCGGTACTGCTTTTTAATAAATTGATTTATTCCCAATGCATATCTGATAATAAAATCATAGGAAAGTTAAAACTGTACATTGAATATTTCTTTAAAAGAATACTTGGGCGTGATCTATAATCGATATCGAAGCTAAAAATATAGTTTTTAGAATTTTTGTCTGTTTGTCTGTATGTCTGTTTGTCTGTTTGTCTGTTAGTCCGTTTGTCCGTTTGTCCGTTTGTCCGTTTGTCCGTTTGTCCGTTTGTATGTTTGTCTGTTTGTCTGTTTGTCTGTTTGTCTGTTTGTCCGTTTGTCCGTTTGTATGTTTGTCTGTTTGTCTGTTTGTCTGTTTGTCTGTCTGTTTGTCTGTTTCGTAGTAATCGAAGTACGCGCGGACAAAGTCGCTGGCAACAGCTAGTTAAAAATGAATATGAGGTTTATGTAACAATAATATTTGTCAATTATAATATATATACATCTATACAAATAAATAAAATTGGAGTGTCTGTTTGTAATAATAAAATAACTGATTCTTACTGAATGCATATGGAAGTATACACGGTACACATACCAAAACATTTTTTACCATTTTTGTCTGTCTGTTTGTTAAGGGTAATCTCTGAAATGGCTGGACCGTTATTGACGGGACTTTCACTGGCAGATAGCTGATGTAATAAAGAGTAACTTATGCTACTATTATTTTTAAAAATTCCACTGCGGACGAAGTCGCGGGCACAGCTAGTATATTATAAATGCGTTAGTCTGTCATATTTACGTTAGTAGTTATACGAAAGAAGTACCTACTTTTTCAGCGACTACAATATTTGTCCCTATTGATCTTAAATAAATAATTATAAAAAAGTATCTTTTTCGCCCGGGCCTGTATCCTCCAAGAGGTAGGCGGAGCTACAACCAATGCACCCACCATTACCGCTGACAGCAGGGGGCCAAGGTGGCGCGCTTCCCCCTGTCAATAAATAAAACAATATAAAATTACTGTATGAATAAAAATTGAAGTCAGTTGCTGTCTAAATTTATTCATAACCTTATCAAAAATAATTTGACATTACATGTATGTACATGAAAGTATATGTAATATTTTTATATTTTACTAGCTGACCCGGCAATCGTTGTTCTGCCATTTTAACTACTCTATTTTTTCTATATTTTCTCACCTTTTAAACCTTCCCTGGACTTCACCAATTAAGTCATAACCAAAATTAGCCAAATCGGTTCAGCCGTTCTCGAGTTTTAGCGAGACTAACGAACAGCAATTGATTTTATACTTATATGAGAAGACTAGCTGGCCCGGCAAACGTTGTTCTGCCTTTTTAACTACTTACTCTTATTTTTTTTCTATATTTTCTCACCTTCAAACCTTCCCTGGGCTTCAATAATTAATTAAAAACTAAAATTAACCAAATCGGTTCAGCCGTTCTCGAGTTTTAGCGATATTAACGAACAGCATTTGATTTTTATATATATAGAAGATAGATGTAAGTTAATGGCATGATTTGAATATATATACACCTCATACGCACGTCCGATTAGTCGAAGATATTTAGTTCACATTATTGAGGGAAGCCTATCGCCCACCGGGCAACGTTATTTGAATCAGAAAACTGAAAAACAAATTTTTGTATTGCCCTACTCGAGAATCGAACAGGGATCTCAAGTGGTCAACACCGACTCAGAACAACTAGACCTCAGAGGCGACTAATAATTAATTTATTAATTATAAATTATCATTATTTGTTCGTTTCATTAGGAAAATTGATGAAAAAAGGTCAACTGAAGCCAGATTTTCTCTAATCTGATCTCGTGACATGAGTTTAATTGATTGTGGTGACTGATTGGTCTGAGCCCCTTTCTGAAGAAAAGTTCAACTGCCTTACTGCGAAGCATCTCATAGGCGTAAAAAGGCCAGAATGAGCCAAACGTGCCAGTATCGGGACTGCTAGTAAGTCTAATAGTAGTAAAGTGGTACTAATAAGTAAGTTGCAGATCTCTACCACCTTACTAGGTGCTTCTGCAACTTCTTAAATAGGTCTGTTATCACCACCTTGCCAATTCCTGCCACAATAGCGTCGTTGCTAATTATTGTTGTGTTTCTGTTTGGAGTTTACCGGCTACCGGTAAACTTACGCATGTGGCATCCCAACTGTGACACACAAATAGCAACATATTATTACCATTTTTGGTGTCTATAGGCGTCTCTTATCTATCTTATAAAATAAATTCATTAGATACACAATTCGAAGAATCTGAGAGTCGGTTGTTACAGTTTTATCTTGTTTAAATTATATGTTATTCATATTTTTTACGAGAATTAAGTTTTACTCTTCAGGGGTTGAATTTTCAAAAATTCTTATCAACAATTTTATAGTAAATCCTAAAAGTAAAATCAGTCTGATAGATATAATTGTATGCATTTGATAAGTCAGTAAATTTTTCCTTGTTTATTAACTGATATTCCATGAATTTTAACTTGATCTTTTTTGCAAACATCCAATTACATAGATTTATAGCTCAGGAAACGAAGCTTAAGGAGATCCAAACGGTTACATATTTGTATAAATTGTGAGGTTTGCGGGATAAGGACATATCAATTAAAAAGGGATATAACTCTTTGTTCTTTATTCTTAATAAATAATAGGGTAAAATATTATCCAAAAATCGATAACTTAAACCGTAATCCTTTTTTAGAGTTACGTACACAAAGGGTGATAAATGGAACCCTATTAATATGACTCAGCCATCTGTCCGTATATCACAGTGCTTTATCTCTTGAACGGAAATAATAATAATAATATAATAATAAATATCACTGGACAAATTACATGAATTAATCTGACCCCAAAGTAAGCAAATTATTTGCTTGTAGTATGGGTGTCAGTCTACGTTACTAATACATAGAAATACATATATATATATATATATATATATATATATATATATATATATATACTCTAATATATTTAATAAACACCCAAACCCAGAAATACAAACATCTGTGCTCATCACACAAATGGACAGTCACAGACGTTTGTATTTTTGGGTTTGGGTGTTGCCAGGATTGTATTGCCGAGAATCAAACTCGGACCCCATTGATTGCGTAGTCAGGGTCGCTAACCAAACGGGGCGGTTTAGATAGACTTCTAACATTTTTAGAAAATGCACGTTAGTGCATGGAGACTCTTAAATATAACATTAAAGAAATGGAGATTTTCTTGTATTTCTTTCAACGCTCTCAGAAACTTGAATTCTATATATAAAAAAAACGATTATTTATCTATATTCAGATATGTATCTTTATCATGGAAATATTCATAGATATATAAAAGGTTTATATACGCCACTTAATATTATTTATCATCGACGTCGATGATCGAGATCATTAACGTTTAATATTAACCACTGGACATTCTTTCCCATACAAATGACAGCAAAATTTTTGTGTCCATTTGAAACGCTACCCACGAGTGTCTCTAGAACTAATTTTGACGTATGCTGCATATGGCTGCCATGTTAATTTGAATATTACTTAATTGGAGGGTGATTTACTGAATTTTTAAGGTTACATTTTGTGTATACTGGAGTTTGAGACATAAGGAATATGCGTACATTGCAAACTTCGCAATATAAAGTGGAGTAAAACGTCGAGGAGGTCGTAAGATGTACGTGCATGTAGTCACTGTTTTTAAGGTGAGGCATCGGGACAAATGGGTAAAATTTCGAAAACAGGCTAAAAAAAATCTCTAAAACAAGTAATTTGTTAATAATATTTCCATCTTCCACATGATTTTTATATGGTGATATTTAGTTTTACAAAAAAGAATGTACTAAATTATGGTTTTCAGCTGAAGTCCTATATTTATTTATCCGAAAATTAACACGTTTCCCAGCGGTTTCAGAACATACCGCACCGCCCATTTCCTATAGAATTGATGCGCGTCAAAATACCTTGCCTTAATCAAAATTGAGTGGGATTGTAATTAAAGCATCTTTATATTATCAAAAACTTAATATAATAAATATTGTATTAGCAACAGCGGCATAGATTATCTGCAGAAACGATAATATTTATTTAATTTTTTTTGCTTAGAATTAGGTTGTTGAAATTATCAACAGGTCATATCGACAATTTCAATATCAATTTTCTACTTTAGTAGTCCAACGCAGTTTTCTTATTCCATACTTCTACTCTTTCATGTAAAGAACTATGATTTTAATTACATATTATTTTTGTAGATTTCTAGTCGAATTAACGAAGAGAAATATATTTATGGCTACAAATTATGAAAGATTTTAACTGGACTCCAAAAGAAACAGATTCTCACTGTTCAAAATATTTTTATGCTAAATATTTAATCAAACATTGCAATCGAAACGATAATTATTATTGAAACTTTTAATAGTCATTTTGATATTTTGATTAAACAAATTATAACAAAACCCATAGATATAAGAATTATCGCAGCAACAAAAAAATTTTCACTTTCAGTAACAGGTCAAAGTATACGGCATTTATTAACATGGCAAATCATTTGGACTCGTAAGTATTTTTTTTTTCAATTAATGGGAATTTGTAAATAACTTCGGTTTTTTAAAGGAACATGGGAGATATACTTTCTCTATCGTAGTATAACGAAAGAAATAAGAACAAATTAATGCAACCTCTTGTCAGCCTTAGGCTAAGATTGTGTAAGAAAAATAAGATATACGAGTCATTTGTTAGTCTTTGATATACTATTACAACAAAATTTCAATTTTATAATACTGTAAAAAAGAAATTTTACCGTATTATAAAATTAAATGTATAAAATGTTCGATGTTTTCCTTATTTTTATAATTTACCCATAGTCTGCCAAATGCCAAATTTCATCTAAATCTGTTGAGCCGATATTGCGTGACAGCGAAACAAAGAACGATTTCATAATATTACTTTTTATTAGTGACCCTTTCCTGCTTCGCACGAGTAAATTTTCTCTTATATATAAAATATTAGAATTTTAGAATTTCTCTTATATATAAAATATTATAGATTTTTTAATATAATATATCATTAGATAGTAAACAAACAGATGTCTAACATGATAGAAAGAGAAATCATCGCTTATAAACAGATGTTAATGGTGTGTTGTTATTTGTGTGGCGGGATGGCAATGCCACATGCAAAAGTCTACCGGCTACCTTACTCTTCAAACCGGAACACGCCAATGGAAAGCATTGACGTTATTGCGGTAGGAATAACGTCAAAAAGGTGGTGCCAAATATCCGGGTGAGACGTAGGTAAACTCTTTCACACAGTAGTCACGATGGTAGTGAAACGTAATAGCCAATCAGTCACATTTACGACCTGCCTGGCGCTAGGCAGAACGGCAGTTGGTCTTTTGTTCAAAAGAGCCCAGATAGACACGGGGAAATCTTCCTATTTCTTATTAATACTATTTATTTTGAATATATGCACAAATAAATACAATTATTTTAGTATTCCCATGACCCACAGCCCACCTAGCTGTAATATTGAACCATCGATAAAAATATCAAAGATGTCGATGAGTGGGCATCATTAATTTTAGTTCCATGGACACTGGCATCTGTCTACAGCGCCAAAATGGCGATATTCAAATAGGCACAAAAATTATTTAACAGCAGACAGTCCAGTGGTTAATATTAGACGTCAGTGTCCGAGATCTTTATACACCGAAAATGTCAATGACATAGCAATAAACAATTTCATTAACTTCTTCGTTGTTTATTTTTATTTATTTAATACTTTATTGTACACAGAACAATTAGGATACAAAAATATAAACATAAAATAAGTACAATGGGCGAGGTTATCTCTTAGGGGCTATAGGATTGAAAAGAATCTTGTATAGCAAGCACAGAATATGAGTCTGAGTAGATTAACTTTTTTTTAGCAGGAGAGTCAACTTCTTCTGTAAAAAAAACAAAATTATTTTTAAAGTATCTATGGGGAAAACATGAGTTATGACACAGCGTCGAAAATTAATTTTTGTATGCTAATATCAGTCATTTTCGGATTTAGCTGAACCGACTTAAAAACATTCTTTTCCCCATTGTGATATTAATATCATAAAATATTACGGTATGCTGGATTTATATCAACATGCAAAGGCAAACCTTTTAACTAAACGACGTTCGTTCATGACTTGGAATATATTTTCTACAAAAGACGAATTTTGCAAAATTCTAATTCTTAAAAATGCAAGGCTAGAAAAATGGGCTCATGTTACTCAATATATAAATTTTTCTAATGAAAAATGCTAATTTCCGTGTTGATAAACCATTTGAAATTCTGCCAGACAATTCTTTAAAAGTGAACGATTAGCTGTACAGTATACGTTTCACTACCTTCGTAACTACTAGGTGGTAGAGTTTCGCAACGTATAGGGTATATGGTTGGTGGAACCATATACCAGATTTTTACAATCTGCTGAAGCCCGGTATCTATGGGTACGCAGATGATAGCACCGTTGTGGAGAGTTACGTATCCAGTGCGCGGGCCAGTACGGCACAGATCCGGTCTCTTAGAGAGGCAGTGGTCGATCGTATGAAACTGTCCTTACAGGCAGTCTCCGATTGAGGCGATGCCAATCTAGTCAAGTTTAATGCAACTAAGACCCAAGCGTGTCTATTCTCCGCTAAACGGAGTCTGTTCCTTCTATCCCCGTCGACACGGACACACACAGGGTGTGTGTGTCCGTGTCGATAACAGACCACCTCGGTATCACCTTAACGACTACTCTCAACTTTGGTTCATACATCGAATCTAAAGCCCAAGTTGCCTCAAAAAAGCTTGGTATTATGGCGAAGGTGAGACAGTATTTCAGGCCGGGACAGTTGCTCAACCTTTATCAAGCATAAGTCCGTTCGTACATGGAATACTGCTCTCACCTCTGGGATGGATCCGCCAAATACCAGCTGTTTCCAGCTTGAGTCGATAGGGAGGCGTGCCAAGAGGCTCATAAACGACGATGATCTGGTAGGCAAAGAACTCCAGAGCCTAGTTCATTGACGCAGATTGGCTAGTTTATCGGTTTTTTATCGGATACATTGTGGAGAGTGTCCTGCGGAATTGTACGACTTAATTCCGCCATCCCCGTTTTTTACCGATCGTTGAGGTGCACAGATTCTAGGCATCGCCATATTATGGTGGACGTTCCACGTACCCGGACAAAGCGGTTCGACTCAACATTCTTCATTCAAACCGCAAAGGACTGGAACATGCTTCCTGAGTCTGTGTTCCCCGACGAGTACAATCTGGGGATCTTCAAAAGAAGAGTGAACAGGTACCTTCTAGGGAAGCGCATTCCATCTTAGGCCGCATCTTAGCTTACCATCAGGCAAGATTGAGGTCAAGCGCTTCCCTATCGAAAATAAAAAAATAAATAAAAAAACCTATTCCTGCCGAAATAGCGTCAATGCTTGTCACCGTTGTGATCTGCTTTGAAGGGTAAGGTTTAGGTAGACTTTTGCTGAGTGTATGTGGCATTACTATCCCGCAACCAGAATTATCGTCTTTGGTGTATTTAGGCGATGATTGTCGCTTTCCATCAGAAGACCTGCATTTGCTATCTTACAATTTATACAACTAAATAAACTGTTTAATAAGTGGAGGAACTAAACGCCAACCAAAACTCTAATAGTAATTCGCGAGTTTTGTGACGACATTTGATGTTTCTGCTGTAATTTTGTCATGTCACTTATTGAAGTGCCTCCAAATTATCGATAATAATCTTACGAATTTCGTTTGTCATCATTAAGTTATATAACAACGATCTCGAGCGGAATTCGGTATTATGTAACTCACTGCGAACGTTTGACATGAACTTTGAATATGAAATTGGGAGACTGCACAAAATTGGTTTTATCGATAGTAACTACGTTTCCGCACGCGATATATGTAGGTAATATAAGCAGTTACTCGTGACTTCGTTCGCGTGACCAAAAATTATTACTTCCCTAAACTCAGCCGGGTAAAAAAGTAGTGGTAAAAAATTAGTCTATTTCTACCAGCGAACTTAAAGCATGAGTTCGCTGATGTCTACGCTTGTCTGTCGAACGCGCTAATTTTATGTGCCCTTCATGTACTTTGATTTACTAGTCAGATTTGAAAAAAAAAATTGTGTATGTTAGCAACATTTATGGGAAGGCCAGTAGGCTACTATTTCACTCGATTGAGGTTAAAGAATTCATTTTTTTGAGTCACAGTGATAATGGACATTTGATGCGAGGCGAAAAGTTTCTCTTTAAATGAAAATAATAGGCTCTTTTAATGAAAATAGTATTTTTTCTTCCACTTCTCGAAAAAAGCATCTTATTATTTTTTGTTTTTTTTTAGTAAACAACCAGATGGATCTTCTGATAGAGTCAACCATCGCCTATAGACACCAAAGTTGTTAATGGTGCGTTGCTATCTTGTGGCGAGGTCTTAGGCCACATGCGTAAGTTTACCGGCTACCTTACCCTCAAAACCGGAACACGACAGTGACAAGCACTGACGCTATTGGGGCGAGAATAGGTAAGGTACCAGATCCGGGCGAGACAATGCAGAACTCTACCACCAGTAGCCACGATGTTAGTGACTCGTATAGCCAATCGGTTGCCTTTTACGACCTGCCTGGTAGAACGGCAGTTGGCCTATTCTTCAAAGGAGCCCGAGACCAACACGGGGATAAATATTAGATGCTTTTTTCGAGAAGTGGAAGAAAAAAATAGCACAGTTAAAGTTTATACAGGGAAATGAAAAAAGCTTATAATTTTTAAATAATAATACATTACAAACATATTAAATTAATTTGGATAATGAGCTTTCTAAAGATGAAAGAATTTTTAAAATCAATCGAGTAGTTTTCGAGTTTAATCATAACAAACAAATTAACAAAAAATTTAAGTCGTAGCCATCTCCGTATCGAGCTGGCTACGACATCAAAGGCGTGCAGCCGTTGATGGGACTAGGTGTTGTACAGTTTATGATACTCGCTAAATTGTAGCGAAATAAAATGGATACATAAGAACATTTTAAAAAACCATAAAAATATTCTCTTTAATAGAATCATTTCATTATTTATTTGTACAAGGCGATCAATATTAATACATATGTTACTGATACATAATATATACTACGCCTGTGGCCAAAATTCGACAATAGATTAAACAATAAAATCTCTTATAACTTTAGTTGTAAATAAAGTACACACACATGTTATCATGTATGTCAAACGAATGTAGTATGTACATAATGTTTATTTTTATTAATTTAATGCTACTAATATATATTATTTAAAAATATTAGATTTATTTCTGGTATATTATTAAAAAATATTAGGGTTCCGTAATATAAACTTTAATTGTGCCAAATTCCATAGTCCACCGTTCGCGTAATTATCTTAAAAAGGGGTCCAAAGTTTTCCCTTCACGTGTTTAAAAAAAAATATATATATATATATATATATATATATATATATATATATATATATATATATATATATATATATATATATATATATATATATA
Source organism: Apodemia mormo (assembly GCA_036924255.1). Classification (NCBI taxonomy): domain Eukaryota; kingdom Metazoa; phylum Arthropoda; class Insecta; order Lepidoptera; family Riodinidae; genus Apodemia; species Apodemia mormo. The sequence continues at coordinate 29,485,659 of JAUPFN010000012.1, read as the reverse complement.
TATATTTTGTAGCGGTTTAAGCAATCTACGAATGTTAGAAAAAATAACAAAAAAATTATGAAATTCAAAATACAATCCTAAATCGCGATATCACAATTATTTATTTTGTGAACACTAAATACAAATTTGTAACGTTTTTTAGATGGACTTAGCCCCCTGTACCTTAGCAGTATCTCTTGCCTGGCTTGGAAGATCTTCCGTTTCCACACCACATCCTTGTATAACGTCATCAACCGCAACAGTTATGACGTCACCTTATAGGAGGTGGCCCGCTGGTTCCACCGCTACGCTTCTTCAGCGGTACCGATCAGCCTTCGCCACATATTTTTCTTTAGGGCCGAACTGGATTTTTGTTGGCATGTATTGGAAAGTTATAATTTTGTTAAGATTTTTTTTAACATGGCTTTATAATGAAGATATTTTTTCTCATGGAAATAAAAAATCAGTTATAGGTAAAAAGGTGTGTTAGAGCGGCTTCAATTAGCTTGCGAACAGCAAGGCAATAGCGTTACACTGCTAAGTAGCGAACAACAATAATAGGAACAACAATAATGTTCCCTCATTGGAACACATTTCGGAATGAAATGCACTACCTTAATTAAGCACGTTGTGCGGCTATAGTTGTAATAAAAAGCCCTTATATGTTATTACTCTTTAGCGGCAGCAAAAGATTCGGCAGTATTGTTAAATCTGGGTAAGGAATTGGTAAATTCTATCATCTAGTGGTATGAAAGCAGGTACACATTTTTATTTCACCTGTTACGAACCACTCAAAAGGAAAATCAGATATGGTTAGCATAGAAAATGTTTAAAAAGTTTATTGTACAACTAAGTACTTTTGACAAATAAACGAATAAATTAATAATTATTTGGTACTTAAGTAATCTTTCTCGTAGAAACTTTCCAATCCAAATCGGTCCAGGCGTGTTTCCGACAAATTGAAAACCTTATTTTCTTGAAGCCAGTTAAAAATTAAAAAAGTTTTATTCAGAAACAAATAATGGGGGATAGAAGAACAACTTAAATACGAGTATAATATATATTTTTTAATAAAGTATAATATAATTATTTGTGACAAGACGTTGTCTCATAATGTTGTTGACTTCACACCCGACATCATTATCAGACCATTTATGATAAATGTCAGGGGGATGTCAGCAAAGTGCTCTTCCCAAATTTCATTTCCTGCCGTCTTGATACTGCTAACTTAGGAGTCATAAGCTCCAATATTAAAAGAAAATAAAAAAGTGTGTGCGTGTATCTTGAGTAATCTTTAAACGCGATTAAAGTAAAACTTTTTCTTTTCAATATAGTTAACGAACTAATAACGATTAATACTTTCACTTTTAAAATAATTATCACACATTATTTTATAATTGTAAATCATTTTATCAATTCCAAATAGGTCGAAGGAAACAATTTTTCGATTTATCCACAGACATTCCAAAATAAGGTTATCAATTCGGCTGTATGTTTTTATGTTTTTTATATCAGAACTCGGTCATTTGAGAATCAATTTTGAAAATTCTTTTTTTGTGTGGTAGGGTATAGTTTTCTAATAACTATTCATGATAGTTACCTTTCGGCTTGAAATATATTTTACGACGTCTTCTCATACCTACCAAATGTGCAAAATAAACCATAAAATCGGTCATCGGATCCGTTTCATAGGAATGGAACTACTACTACACACGCTTTGACGCGATTGTTTTATAAATTAGAGTTTAGAAGTCTTGACTGATTTTTTAAAAATCTTACTCGTTTTTGTAAGTTACCGCTATGTAGATAAGAAAGTTACTGATTTAGCCCCGATTTTCGAAAATCGAGTTTTAACCAGTTTTCCACATTTTGAGGTCCTAAGAACCTTTGCCGACTATTTTCACGCTGACGTCAGTATATTTGTATGTATGTGTGTTAGTGTGTTTCTCTCTCTCTCTCTCTCTGTGTGTGTGTGTGTATGTAAACGTCTCATAACTCTTAAATCTAAACCGATTCGGCACAGGAGATTTCTAGAAATTTTGAATAATTCTTAGCAAAAATTTAGCCGAAATAATATTTTTTAAAAATTTCGAAGTTATGCCGAAAAGCATTTTTTCGAAATTTTCGTCGACGGTAAGTCCTGAACGGATAAACCGATTTTCATGTAATTTACGGCATTGGACGTTTTTCAAGGAATAGAGCTGATTAGTTATACTCAATTGGTATATTAATCTGAAAGTAAATAACTTTCATTACATTAATTTTAGAATAAATTTCAGGCTAATATACTGATTTATTTAATAAAATTATTAGCTTTTTTTACTTAAAAACTGCGTCAAATACCGTATTAACATAGGTTGAGTCGTTCAGGATTTATCAATGACGAAAATTTTTCAAAAAACATTTTTTGTTTAAATATCTTTGACATTATTTTAAACTATCGATTTTGGGGCTAATAAAATAACTTAGAGCTTAAAAATATGCTGAATGCCATTCGAAAGGTCAAAATCGATCATCATTTTGAAAACATACATCTTTTCGAATGCTAAAATTCTGTCATTTTTCCGAACTTTAGGTGCCTGAAATCAAAAATCTACGTTTAGATATAATTTTTGCTCCTTTGAACTTAAAATACCTCAATTTAGCGAGAAGTTTTAGAGATTGTCTGCAGGGTAAACCGGTTTACAGATTTTTAACTTCCCGTTACGTCATCGACTACGTATAAGGAAGTTACTGATATTGCCACAATTTTCGAAAATCGAGTTTTCACCAGATCTCCGCGTTTTGAGATCCTAGGATCGTTTCCGACTATTTTTACGATGACGTCAGCATGTCTGTATGTATGTATGTGTGTGTAGGTGTGTATGTAGAGATATCATAACTTTTGAACGACTTGACCGATTGAAACGCAGTTAATGACATTCGATTGGATTCCGCTCAACTTAAACTTCCTGAAAATTTAAATCAGGAGATTTTGAGAAATTTTGAAAAAACCCAAAAACAGGTGAAACAGTACTTTTTTAATATAACTTCCAAATTAATGTACTGATTAAGTACAAAATCTAATCAGCTCTTTTTCTCAACAAACCGCGTCCAATGCATAATTTGTATCAAAATCGGTTCATCTGTTCGGGAGTTACCTATCGTTGTATGTCGTTGACGAAAATTTTGAAAAAAGTGTTTTTTGACATAACTTCGAAATGTTTTAACCAATCATTTTTCGAAGTGTTGGTCCCGGGCTCCTTTGAAGAATAAGCCAACTGCCGTTCTGCAAGGCAGGTCGTAAAAGGTAACCGATTGGCTATACGAGTCACTACCATCGTGGCTACTAGGTGGTAGAGTTCTGCATTGTCTCGCCCAGGTCTGGTACCACCGCCTTACCTATTCCTGCCGCAATAGCGTCAGTGCTTGTCACTGTCGTGTTCCGGTTTGGAGGGTACGGTAGCCAGTAAACTTATACATGTGGCATTAGACCTCGCCACAAGATAGCAACGCACCATCTACACCTTTGGTGTCTAAAGGCGATGGTTGACTCTTTCCATCAGGAGACCCATCTGCTTGTTTGCTATCTTATGATATAAAAAAAAACATACACACACACATATTGTGTACTACAGCCGGGGGAGCCAGCGGACTGTACATCTTTTCTTCTTCTTCGATGCCCCACTAGAATAAATCGAGACCACAACTTCATACTTACATCACAAAAGATTCATACTTACATCAGACATATTATTTATAACCGATAAACATTCATTTTCACATGAATTTTGCACTTTTCGGGGTTTTTCGTAAGTCTGGGTTCCCGCATATAAATATAATCTCGCAAGAGTCGACTCGTAATTTAGTCGACTGCGTGGAACCATTTTCGTTCGTAATATGCCTGTAGGCAATCATCTTAACTACGTAAAGCTTTGTTATTTCTATACAACAAAGCTGTATGTAATTCTTAGGGCGAATAAAAGACCAAAACAAACATTATTTATTATAAAAACTTACGAAATATACAATTAATCCTGCCTTACTTAAACTATTTACGTTTAATATTTACATGAATATGTCTGTGCTGCACACATATACCTATACATACATACAGACATACTGACGTCATCGTGAAAATAGTCGGAAAAGGTTTGTAGTACTTCAAAAGGTGGAGATCTCGTGAAACTCGGTTTTAGAAAATCGAGCCAAAAGCAGCAACTTTCATATACCACAGAGTACATAATAGTGCAAGATACTACTAACGTAGCGGGAAGCTAATAATCAAGCGTAGCTCACAGGCGGTAGAACTTAAATTTAAGTTGCCAGAAAAATTTGCTTGTACCACAGGGCACAAAATCGCAGTCGTGTCACGTGTGCGGTGTGGCAGGTGCAATGATGTGATTCCTTCCTCTGTGGCTTTAACTGTGGCTGTTTGTATCTGGCTGGTATTGGAACTATTAAATAAATGATATTAATACGTTACTTGTATTTCATTACTAGTTACTAGTAATTCATACCTACTTATATAAATTAAAAATGTGACTAGTAAGCAACAGATTTTTGTGCAGGCGTCTCTCTAGGTTTGGTACTGTAACACCTTTATGGTGTTACATACGAACTGGCCATTTTGTCGACTTTCAAATGTAGAACTGTTTAGTATGTAGAGAAAGAATAAATTGTTTTTAGAATAGGAGTATCTTTTAAGATTTGACGTAAGATAGACGTCTCTGAAAATAAACGAAGATATATACGAAAAGTCTAATTTCTTAAAGAATCCCAAAAGGTCCTGCTACTAATTAGTACCTCAAGCAGCCAAGCGAGTACCAAGAAGGTTCCCTGAATAAAAAAGGGATATCGTCGGCAAAGTAACACGTCCGGCACGTAGTACGCTGGGCGGCGTTACAAATTGGCGGAGGCGCCGTGCAGTCGCGGTGTGCAGTTGCTGTGGGAAGTTGCTGTGTGAAGTCGCTGCGGGAAGTCGCTGCGGGAAGTCGCTGTGTGAAGTGGCTACGGAAGTCCCCACGTTCAGGCGCTAAGCGCAATCACCACGCTAGAAAAACCAGGAGAGCTAAGTATTGGTGTCAGAGGGTAAGAGTTGAGATGGAAGCCATCAAGCGCTTCAACGGAACGCAAAACTTGGCGTTCGCTGAGTTTATTAAAGATTTCAAAACGGTCGCGGCGATAAATAAATGGGACATGGAGAGCCTACCGTTACTTCTGGGACTATATCTCGACGGTCCGGCATTAGCATTTTATAAAATGATATATACCGACACGGCCAATTTCGATGAATTATGTAGAAAAATTGAAAACGAATTCCCCGTTTCAATAAATTATGTGGAACGATTTTATGTATCTAAGCAAGGCCGTGATGAGGAACTATTAACCTATTTTTACAGACTCAGCGACACCGCAGCCAAAGCTGAAATTTCAGACGTAATTTTTGTAAAACAATTCATCAAAACGATGTTACCCTCGCTAAAAGAAAAACTGGGGATGAGAGTGTATTCGTCACGAGAAGAATTACGAAACACAATCATTCAATACAACGAGGTCTTTGGGGGTCAATTGAGAGCGAGTAACCTTCCTTTACAACCGCCAATGGGGGTACAACAGAAGGTGAAATTCAGGGAGGAACCAGACATCCTGCCCAGTACGCCCATACGCTCGCAGGCAGAACATCCACAGCCATCGGAAGTTTTTCACACGCCCCGGTATAATTTAAGGCCGAGACATTATGAAAGAACGGCCTCAAACACACGTAATGATTTCAGACGCAGTCCGATGACACCACAACACCCAAACGTACAAGGGTGCCGCCAAAGAAATGAAACGCGGGAGATGAGAGCTGCGTCCCAAACAGATGAAGATCTCCCGACGGAAAGCAAAGGTTTGTCCAGTCCATTTATACAGGTCATAATTAAGGGTCATTCGTGTTCGGCGTTAATCGATACGGGAGCAGATATATCGTGCATGTCAAATGATCTCGCGGAACATCTAAAAATAACATTCAAAGATGATGCACCCAATAGGCATTTTGTAAAATCGCTAGGAGGATCGTTACTAAATGTGATAGGAAAGACGTGTGTAAATTTAATGATAGATAACAGTATTTTTGCGAATGAAATGTTAATAATAGAGAATATTAAAACTAAACTTATATTAGGTCGAGACTTTCTGAAAAAATATGATGCTGTAATAGACTTTTCAAAGAATTTCATATGTCTTAAACAGCGTTGCTATGTAGATTTCATTAATACCTCATTGCTACGAAACAATGATGATCGTTCCAGTATGGACGGCTACCATAGAAACGTTATAAATAGTAATGTCACTGATGTAAATAAATCATATAATTTGTTAAAAACAGATTACATGTATTATGTGAATTATGTAGAGAAAAATGAGGATAAATTATATCCGCACGTAAATTCTAACAATGAATGCGAAATGGATGAAATTAACATTAATCCGGAATTAAGTAAAAAGCAAAAGAATATGTTACGAAATCTGTTTAGTAAGTATAGGAAATGTTTCGCATTTAGGCCCACAGAATTAGGTAGGTGTAAACTAACAGAAGTAGAAATAAAAACGGTAGACCAGGTAGCAGTACACCACCCGCCATACCGTGTTTCACCTAAGCAACTGGAAATAATCAATATGCAAGTGAGAGAAATGTTAGACAACGGTGTCATTCGCGAATCTAAAAGCTCTTATGCTTCCCCAGTAGTGTTGGTGCGGAAGAATGATAACACATGGAGATTCTGTGTGGACTATCGTAAGTTGAATAAAAAGGTGGTGACAGATAGCTATCCATTGCCTATTATAGAGGACATTTTAATATATCTGTCAGGTGCCCACTATTTCGCTGATTTAGATTTAAATTCTGGCTATTGGCAACTTATGATCTCGGAGAGTGATAGGCATAAAACGGCATTTATCACACCGTCAGGATTGTATGAGTTTAACGTGTTACCTTTTGGCTTAAAGACAAGTCAAGCAGTATTTCAGCGTACAATGGATAAGGTGTTAGGGGATATCAAATACAAGAATGCCATCTGTTATGTTGATAATATATTAATATGGGGGAAAACTTTCACAGAATTTAAGGAAGCATTAGAAAAGGTGTTAATGCGCCTTAAGGAAGCGAACCTTACGCTTAAACCAAATAAATGTAGTTTTGGGTATGGAAAGATAAGTGTGCTAGGGCATGAAATATCGGGGGTTGGTATTAGACCAGATAGCAGGAAATTAAAGGCGATAAAAGAAATGCCTGCACCTACAAATGCAAAACAGGTAAAATCGGTACTGGGAGTATTCTCCTATTACCGTAAATTCATTAATAATTTTGCCAAAATTGCTCTACCCTTAACAAAATTACTAAAGAAGGGGTCGAAGTTTTGTTGGTCCTCGGAACATCAAAACGCGTTTTCCATTATCATAGATCGAATGTGTAACCCGCCTATTTTAAGTCATTATTCTAGTGATAACTAGGTTTGTTTTAACTAGGTTGTATATAGATGCTAGTGGAGAAGCTCTGGGATGTTGTTTAATGCAGGGAAAAATAGAGATGCATCCGATATCGTATGCGTCGAGGAAGTTGAGTGAAGCAGAAAAGAAATATTCCACTACTGAGAAAGAATGTTTAGGTCTAGTGTGGGCGTTAAATTATTTTAGGCACTTTTTATGGGGATTGAAGTTCCAAGTCGTAACCGATCACAAGGCGTTATGTTGGCTTAGAGACAAGAAAGATATGAATGGAAGGTTGGCGAGATGGTCACTGAGCATACAAGCATATGATTTCGATATCGTGCATTGTGCAGGCAGAGAGAATGTAGTTGCCGATTTTTTAAGTAGAAACCCGTTGAATGTGGAGAGTACAGTCGAGAACGCTCAGAAAGAACAAGAGGATGGTTTGGAAGTATATAAATTAGAGGTAGTTAAGGTCCAAGAAGAGCAAGGGATGGATGAGTCATGTACGCGTTGGTTATCCCGAGTAAGGATGAGCGATACCGGAATATATAAGGGGTATATTTTGAAAGAAGGGATATTGTGTAAGAGAGTAAAGCGTGGACATGTTATGAAAGATCTTGTAGTTATACCAAAGGGTTTGTTATGTGAGACCTTACAGGAACTGCATGACGACCCATGGTCAGGGGGTCACTTGGGTTTGGCAAAAACGTTGTGTAAATTCCGAAACAATTATTATTGCGAGAATGCTGAGAGGGAGATTGAGAAGTATGTAAAAACGTGTAGGTTGTGTCAAGAAAGAAAAAAGGTCAAACAAGTGGCTGAACTACAACCTATAACTGTGACCCATATGATGCAAAAGGTAGGAATCGATATTTTAGGGCCTTTTAGAAAATCGTTAAATGGAAATAAATATATTATAGTATGTGTTGAATATGTGTCGAAGTATGCGATATGTAAAGCGGTACAAAGAGTTACGGCAGAGAAAGTGAGTGAATTTCTGATTGAGGAGGTGTTTTGTAGATACGGAGGTGTTAAGGAAGTAATTTCTGATAGGGGAGCAGTATTCATGTCACACCTAATGAAAGAAACTGTAAATCGATTTGGGGCAAAGTCGCGATTTAGTACGGCGTTTAGGCCAGAAACGAACGGGTTAGTAGAGCGGTTCAATAAAACGCTGGTCCAAATGTTATCGATGTATGTTGCCAGGGACCAACGAGACTGGTGTAGATTTGTGCCATTAGTATGTCATGCATATAACACTAGCAAACAATCAACCACTAAAGTTTCACCATATATGATTATGTACGCTAGGGAACCGATATTCCAAAGCGACATGGGGGTAAATAGGGATAGTCAAAGCCGAGAAATAAATTATGCCGAGAGACATAATTTACAAGGTGCGTTAGCCCGGAAGGCAATACAAAATATTAGGAGGGCACAGGTTAGGCAAAAGAGATATTTTGACAAAAGGGCTAAAGTAAAGGACTTTTCACCGGGACAATTAGTATTAGTTTATACACCAAGACGGGTGGACCATAGAAGTTTGAAATTATGTAGGTTATATAAAGGGCCGTTCAGAATAGTGGAAAGAATATCTAATGTAAATTATGTAATTACGAAATTAAGCAATAGGAGATATAGAGATATTGTACATATAAATAGGTTGAAAGCATTTCATGTACGTATGTAAAAAAAATATAGTGTACTTATAGTCATTCATCGTAATGAAAATTGTTACATGTTAGACCATTACTTTTGTTTGGGCTTATGTATGAGAATACTAATACTTGTATTTGTTTCATGTAATATGACGGGGCTCAACCAATGCTGTGATGATGGACCGAAGCTAAAAGAAAAAAGATGACCAAAAGAATATTAAATGAAGAAATATCATATTTCATGTATTCCTCTCAAGTTCTTCTATTTAATAATAAACTTATGAATACAATGTATACTAGGGGCAGAGCCGCCTTAGTATGAAGTCGTAAGAGTCAGTATAGGTTAAGGGTTGAAAGTCTTTTGAAGGAGAGTTCAACTTTGTAGTACGACATAGTCGACACAAAGGATATCTGTATAGGATATACATGAACTCGGATAGTTATGGGAGAAATTATAATGATGGTATTAATATGATTCATAGTAAGGAATATTTATGATCGTGGTATGTATATATTGGGGCGAGCTCGATGTTGAGAGGAAGTAATACTTCAATCTTTTTTCTTTTGGTCCACCAAGGAAAAGAAGTTTGAATTGTTATGCCTTTCCATCTCTTATTATCTCTTATACAGCTAGAGCCCTTCAGGCTAAATTGTAATAAAATGAAAATTGTTTGCGGTAGGATAGGTTAGGTGAGGGGACTGTGGTCTGTCTTTTAGAGGGGTTTTGGGAGACCAAAGTTTGTGCCATGGTGTGGTGGTAAATGAACAGAACCACACATGGGGCAAACTATCTTTTAGGAAAAGACAGTCCCACCAAAATGTACCTTCCCCTCGTAGGTAGGGCAATCAGGATAGGGATAGGTAGGCCATATGAAGGGAGACAAATGCCCCTCCAGTTTCAGCTGCTCCCACCTTGGGGGGTAGCTGATGTAACACCTTTATGGTGTTACATACGAACTGGCCATTTTGTCGACTTTCAAATGTAGAACTGTTTAGTATGTAGAGAAAGAATAAATTGTTTTTAGAATAGGAGTATCTTTTAGGATTTGACGTAAGATAGACGTCTCTGAAAATAAACGAAGATATATACGAAAAGTCTAATTTCTTAAAGAATCCCAAAAGGTCCTGCTACTAATTAGTACCTCAAGCAGCCAAGCGAGTACCAAGAAGGTTCCCTGAATAAAAAAGGGATATCGTCGGCAAAGTAACACGTCCGGCACGTAGTACGCTGGGCGGCGTTACAGTACTATCGTCATGCCTGTTCAAGCTAAAATAAGCATCAAGGTCACTGTTGTGTTGCGGAGGGTAAGGTCACTGGTAAACTTTTGTATATCTAATTTAAACCCGACACAATATGTCTGGCAACGCATCATTCGCATCTTTAGTGTAGATAGTCTTGTCTCTTTCTGTCAGGAGTGACATCTGCTTGTTTACTAAATTATGACTTCACTACATAGTATAATACAAAGTCGTTTTCACTGTCTATTTCTACGTCCCTATATATGCTTAAATCTTTAAAACTACGCAATGGATTTAAAGGCGGGTATTTTTAATAGACTGATTCTTGAGGAAGGTTTTAGTATACAAACCTTTCCGATATTCCCACGAGAACAAAAGCTACGCAGGTGAAACCGCGGGCAGATCGCTAGTATATTATAAAAAAAACTTTGTTATAAAATACATATATATTTTATTCTTCTCAAATGCCAATTCTCTAAGGAGAAACAACTTCATATTGGGGTTAAATATACAATGAAAACTTAAAACTCAGTTATAAGTTATTTCCCTCTGCAGACGGTTCAATAGTTGACATTATACTCCTTAATTAAGTTAATACAACGGACGTGCTTCGGATCGTAGCAATTGATGTACATATTGTACATGCGATCGACAAAACTGATTTTGAGAATGAGAAAACTTTGGTTAGTTACAAAATGTTTTAATGTGATTTTCATATAAATATCAGGTTTTTAAATAGAACAGGATAAGTATGGTTTATTTCTTTAAACAAATGATTAAAAAGAGCGCGCAATAGTACTTTCTAACTATCTTTCCATACTGTATATTTCATATTAAGGTAAAATTTTCGCTGAAAATTTGAAATTAAGTTATAAGTTATGTATCTCTGTAGAATAACCACCTATTTTCCATATTAAATAGTTTACATAAAACTATGGAGTTTACGTTATATCCTTTGATTAAGTTATGCAACGGATATGCTACGTATCGTAGCAAATTATGTATAGTTAGCTGTATCGGTTGTGGTCGGAACTTTCCGACCTTTATCCGACCGAATTTAGAAAATTAGAAAACGATTACATCATTCAGTATATGGAAATTAATTAGCGTATGAATAAATTACAAATAAAATCATAACGATATTCACTTATTATATACATAAGATATAATGAGTTTATATACTACATAGGATATATTATATCCATAGTAGTCCATACCTACTAATGTTAAGTACGAAAGTGTCTGTCTGTTACGCTTTCATGGCTAAACCGCTGAGCCAATTTTGACTAAATTCAGCAAAGAGATAGTCGAATACCTGGGGTATACAAAAATCAACCCCTAAGTGGATAGGGGATATGGAATGAAAGTTTGTATAAAAGAATATATATAATAGACAAACCGGCACGCTACGATGGCCGTTATGGCGTTTGCCTACTAATGAAGTTTCGTATAAATTAATGAATAGGTAGTTACGTTTGAAGTAGGAAACTGATGTTCTTTAATAGTGACATGCAGCTAGTCATAAAATTTATCAATTATGAGACAATTAATTAACTATATGGGTAATTAACCTGCGAACAATACGTTTCACATTTTTACTGGACTAAGTTAATTATATAAATTAACTATCATTTTATTATCACAAATATATTACTGTGTAAACGATTTTGTACTAGGTGACCCGGCAAACGTTGTTTTGCCATACAATTTACTTGTATTGACTATTTTGAGGGCGTACTTGAAAGGGGGGGGGGGAGGGGTGTAGTTGGGCTAAAACTATCCTATATTAAGATTGCACTGAAGACCAAGTTCTTATCTTAACATACATTGCATACATTTAAAATTATTTTTATAAAAAGATGACATTAAATGACCACCATTGAAAACCTTCACTAGACTATTATATAGTGATGTTTGATTTTAAATTAATACTGTCAATAATTGGAGATGCGAGGAAAAGGAACACGGTGTCCTAATTGGTTAATTTAAAATCGGTATTTTGTCGTGCGTGTTTACATCTCACTGGATTGCTCGGTACTAAATCTTTCGGATTATTATTAGATCTATTAGTCTAATGTATTGGTAGAACAATTGGTCTGTCATTAGGTCACTAGTCTGTTTACTCAAGGATGGCCACAAATGGTACAGTGGCCAAAACCAGTACTTTTACTCTATTTAATACTCACCACACAATTCAGTATTTATGTTTTTCCGAAACGGAAACTGACAAAAATGAAATACACATATCAGCACACGCATAGGATCGCTGGCTAGCAGAATAAACCACCGATTAACTCGCACCGCACCGATTAACACTGGTGTTCAACGTAAAACGGTTTTGACGTCTCGTTCGGGTATTTGGTACTACTACCTTACCCTATTCCTGCTGCAATATCATCAATGCTTATTAATATCGAATTCTGGTTTGGAGATAAGATAACCGGTAGACTTATGCATGTAACATGCTGTTACGCCACATGGTAATCAACACACCATTTTACATTTTTGGCATCTATAGGCGATAGTTTCTCTTTCGATCAGGAGAGCCATTTATTTGTCTGTCATCTTATGAAATAAAAAGTTGTTTAAATTAAGGTTTTAATTTTTGAAACGAAATTTTTGAAGTTATTGTAGAAGATTAAAAAATTCGAAGTTATGTCAAAAAAAAAGTTTTTCTCAAAATTTAAAGATGAAGATAACTCCCGATTACGGCATTGGACGCAATTTTTCAAGGGATAGAGCTTACTAGATTTTGTACTTAATTGGTACAATAAACTGAAAACAATTTAAAAAATATCATTTCGCCGAATTTTTTTGAAGTTTTTGAAATTTTTCAAATTTTCCAAGGCAGTTCAGATTTTCAGGAAGTCTAAATTAAGCAGAACTCAATTGAATGCCATGAACTGCATTTTGATCAGTTAAGCCGATAAAAAGCTATGAGATGTTTACAAACATACACATACACACATACATACAAACAGTCATACTGACGCCATCGTGAAAATTGTCGGAAAAGGTTCCTAGGACCTCAAAATGTGGAAATCTGTGAAAACTCGATTTCCAAAAATCTGGGCAAAATTAGTTAATTCATTACCTAGATACGTAGCGGCAAGCTAAAAAAATATGATAAATCAGCAACTGTTCCATAATTATTTTAAAAGTAGGTAATCAATGTTAATGTGCGTTCTACAAAAGTTTTATTTTTTTTTTGCATTTCTGCTGTTCCAAATGCTGCTGTGCAAAATATCCGTCGGTGCAATTTTCTATAAAAATTACATCTTACAGAGTATATTTTGCTAAAATAAATCTAGTTCTTAACTGTATTTATATAGACGTTGTTGTATTTTGGGATCAAATCCATCAAAACGCTATTCACTGATCTTCACGATTATGAAAGACGCATTGAAAATTTATTACGTCCAAACTAATTTCCTGGATACCGTCATTTTATTAACAATTAATCAGATCCATCAATAACATACTATTTTAGTTCAACCTTGGGTCGGTCATAATTATGTCGTCAATGATATATCGCGTGATTCATCGCTGTGTGTTCGCGCTTACAAAAACTACCTGTAAACTGAATTATTTACCTTTCACACAAATATACAAGTTGACTGGTACAATGGTGTTTAGATTCTAATACTTACCGAAAAATACAAAAAAATAGTTAAGTACTTAAATTTTGACTTAATTGTCCGATTTTTTTTTGTATAGTCAAGGTTGTTATCTCAAAAATTTGTTGACTAGGACAAGAAACGTGAAAAACCTGGATTTCGAAACGTACAACCTGGACATTTGAACGTATTACTTTTTATGTTACTCGGTAGAATAAATTATAGTTTTAATGCTTTTTTTAACTTCCCGCTACGTATGTAGAGAAAGGTTACTGATTTTGCCCCGATTTTCGAAAATCGAGTTTCACCAGATCTCCACGTTTTGAGGTCTTAGGAACCTTTTCCGACTATTTTCACGATGAAGTCAGTATGTATGTGTGTGTGTGTATGTGTGTATGTAAACATCTCATAACTTTTGAATGGCTTGACCGATCAAAACGCGGTTGATGGTATTTAACAATTCCACTCAAAAGATGAAAATACAAAAAAGCAAATTGATATGTTTTAACGATAACGGTTTAAGTAAGGTCCGAAAGTTGCGTTTTTCGTTAGGGGGCCAACATTTAGGTACTTTAACCCTACGACAGCTACGATTTGGCAGCTTCTGTCGAACTTCGAGATTCGTCCTAAATTCGGTTTAAATGCCTAATATTCAGCATTAGAAAAAACGACATAATTGCACTATTTTGACTAAAATCTACACAAATATTTTATATAGGAAAGATTTTTTTTTTTTTTTTTTTGTAATTTCAATATGTATCGAATAAACTCAGAAAGTACTAGACTGATTTGAAAAAATCTGATTTTCACCGAATGTTCGGCAGAAGTTTGAATTCGGTTCAAACTACACTCGGCCCATCTCTACTTATAATAGAAAAAATATATTTAATATTATATTCAAAGAAAGTTTTATTATAACGCATTATCTAGTTAAATATTTTTTAAGTATCATAAAAGAACTAGTTCTCACATAAAAGTTCTCTTACGTTGTGTACAATAAAGTAGTAAATAAATAAATAAATTAACTAGGTATTTGTACAAAATTGAAATATCTAGCTAAAAACTTCAAAAAATAAAGTGTTGACTAGCTAATTTCATGATGTCGGGTTTTCGTGAATGTGGCGCGCATCTTAAAAATTTACTCTCATAATTTTTCCCTAATGTGACAAAAGAAGTAACTTCAAAAATATAATTCTACAATTTACACTGTTGCATACATAACACCAACGAACTCGGAAAAGTTTTCCCTCGCCGCATAACCAACGAACTCGGTTTTTTCATCGCCGCATATGTCTTCATGAAATTAAGAGACCAAGTAAAGACGCTAACAGATAATAAGGAAGATCATAAGACAACAAACAAGTAGATCTCCTGATGGTAAAAGTCAACCGTCGCTTATAGACACCAAAGGTGTTAATGTTGCGTTGCTATCTTCTGGCGAGGTCTAATGCCACATGCATAAGTTTGCCGACTACCTTACCCTCCAAACCGGAACACAACAATGATAAGCACTGATGCTATTGCGGCAGGAATAGATAAGACGGTGGTACCAGACCCACTCTACCACCTAGTAAAAAAAAGCTATTATTAATATCAAAGATTTTGATATTTAGATATTTACAAAGGAAAAAAATATACACATGTTTTAGAATACACATAAGAGTCTTGAATGTAAGTCTAATAGAAACGGAACATATTATTTGATACGCAATGTTTGATAAATTCTAAGCACAGTTAGGACTCAGCATAGCATTAGCCGTCAGAACCTGACCAAAGATTGAGTATGGGTGGGGTCCATAAATAATGAAAGCTTATTCTTTACGTTGTATTTTATAGTCCGTAATCCGTATGTTTGTATTAACAAAATCCATACTAATATTATAAATGGGAAAGTGTGTGTGTTTGTTTGTACGTCTTTCACGGCAAAACGGAGCGGCAAATTGACGTGATTTTTTAAGTAGATATAGTTGAAGGGATGGGAAGTAATATAGGCTACTTTTTATCTCTTTCTAACCCCTACTTGCCCAAAATGAATTTAACGCAAGCGAAGCCGCGGGCAAAGCTAGTATTAAATGAATTAGATGAGATCGAATTACAATTGACTGAATTTATTTTATTCTATGAAATTGAACGGCCTTATACAGTACCATTACATAATATATGTGTCTTAGCATTAATTCCAAACTAAAGATCAGTGCTAAAGTACATATTATTAACTGGTTATAAACGCTGGAGTATTTATCAGTGTTATAAATGTGAATTTCATCTGCAACAAAGAACATTTAACTATACTTTTTTAGTGTTTTTTATAGTGTATACAATATACATATGTATATATAGCGATCAATACAATGAATGCAAACGAGAATTACACCACATTGTTGTATACATACGTATGATATAGTTCAGTGGTAAGTGTTGCACGGCTTTAAAGCAAGATGGATTCTTGCTCCATTTTTTTTTTTTAAAAAGTCATACAGTAGGCTATTAGCTACAGGCTATTCATAGACACATTTTCAAACTTTATTACCTATTGACAGCCTTTTACTAGTATGAGATTTTTGGTGACGCTTTCTAAAGCCGAGGATTAATGGCTGTATCCTATAAAACGTGGAAACAAATATTAAGCTAACTATCACAAACCCATGATTTTTACTACACTGAAAGATGCTTTACTTTAATGAGTGTTTCATTAAGGTAGAGCAGTTTAAAGATTTTGTATAGCTTTTCATTTCAAATCCTTTATTTCCTTATGGTCTATTCACACAGTCAATCACTTTTATTTTTATTTTTAAACTAAACACGTAGCAATTTTTAATTGTCTGCTACGTATGTAAATAAGGAAGATTTTGTCATAGTTTTCGAAAATCGTGTTTTCACAAGGTCTCCACGTTTTGAGATCCTAGGAACCTTTTCCGACTATTTTTACGATTATGTCAGCATGCATTATGTGTGTGTGTGTTTTTTGGTGAAACAGTACTTTTTAATATAATTTCCATTTTAATTATCTATTTTATTTTTTGACCCTATAATACGTCAAAAGTACGTCAAAATCGTCAGTTTCAAAATTCAAATACGAATGAAGTTTTTAAAAGTTAAAGCTTTTTAAATATTAATATTATGTTGTTTACAGAAAACTTACTTAATATTTTTAAAATAATTTTCAGGCTTATACACCGATTGGCTTCAAAATCAAATCAGCTTTTCCCTCTAAAAAAGTTGCTTCACACACCGTAAATTTACCCTCCAAATCGGACACGACAAGCATTGACACTATTGCGGCAGTAACAGGTAAGGCTGTGGTACCAAACCTAAGTAAACGTTTTGGAACTCTATCCCCTGGTGATTACGATAGTAATAACATGTTTAGCAAATGATTTGCATTTTATGAACTGCCTGGCCGATTGGCAGATAGTCTATTTTTCATAGCTCAAACGAACATGAAAAATTAAAAAAAAAAACTGTAACTGGTTGAACGGTTGACAATACTGAAACTTCTTGCTAATTGAGGAGATATTTTAAGCTCATAAAGGCCTAAGCACAGATTTTGAGCTCAAAGGATTTTTAAAAATGACAGTATTTTAATGTTGAAAAGCTGCATTTTTAAAATTATGTAGCATTTTGATCTTTCGAATGGCATTCAATGCAATTTTAACTCGAAAATATTGAGGAAATGCCAAAAAAATTACAAAAATTTCCGCCATTGCTAAATCTCGAACGAATTAACCGATTATTATCCAATTTACAGAGATCAATTTCATTTTTAATTTAAAGAGATCAATAGGTACGTTAGCCTAAAAGTTATTAAAAGGCATTCCTTGTGTGGCCTCAGCTGCCATTCGGTGAAAGAACAAGAGAGGAAGACCGCCACCGAATTCCGATCCCGCATAGCTAACAGTTATGTGGTGGTTTTCGCGTGGTAAAAGGGGAACCGCTTGCCTTTATACAACGGTGGTGAGGTGCTGGAGAAACAGTAACCCGCTAGCCGAACGTCCGCGCCTCCGAGCCGCTCTATCATGGCTATATACACGTTACATGACCTTAAAACAACATTCGACGTAGTTTTTTAAGTAATAAAATATTGTAGAAGGTTCAAAAATGATTGGTTGAAGAATATTGAAGTTTTGTTTCACTAAAATGTTTTTTGAGTTTACACAAATTAGCTAATTGTGAATCTCAGCGAATATGGATGCTCTTTTCAATCTACCTACCCTCGGCCACAGGCGATCGCTAGTCATAATAATATTATATTATACGTGCGTATAATTGTTAAGAAGATTGGATGTTTCTAAGATCCGATGATCACATGCTATGATCCAAACAGACTACCCATCACAACGAGGTTATCAAAAATGAACGAATTTTTATCTGTTAATTAAATTTTATAAAAACATTGTTCTACAAATTACTTAATTTTTGCATCAATTATTCTACAAATTACTTCATTTTTGCATCAATTATTTTTGAAGTGAAAACTTCTTTAGGCGCGTTGAGCGTTTTGGTAGAGGGTAAAATCCTCGGTTCGCGTCACCGACATGCTAATGATAATAGTATATCTATAGCTATGTTTTGCATATAGTTTTAATTACTCTCAACTTAATAGTTCCGTTTTCACTTCTATCGGCAGTCCCACGACTGCTACTGTTTTTTTTGTATAATTCCTTTTGTAGGCGACTGTAGCAATGTTACGTGAGATATTAGCCGATATTAATGACCGCCATATTGCGGGTATGGATGAAGGGTAGTATTTTATATGAGCTTTCACTTTTACTACGTGAGTGTACTTTTGTTTGTGTTACAGTTGCCTCTGCTTAAGTGGCAATATTATTAGTGTGTGTTATTTATCATCCTTGTGGAATATCTATTAAATAAATATCAATGATTAGATTTTTCCCAATTGTTTGTTTGAGACACTTAAAAAAACTATCTAAGAGCTTATAAAAGGTGAGTAAAGCTTAACTGTATCATTATCATCATGACTCTAGGTCTGTAAAAACAACAAAGAAAAATATCGACACGCAGGAATTGAACCTGCGACCCTCTCTCTAAAGCCGGGTAGGAAAGGAAGAGGGTCGCAAGTTCAATTCCTGCGTGTCGATATTTTTCTTTGTTGTTTTTAAAATTTTTCAAGTTTTTCCAAGCATGGGGTGAGTATTATAACACAAAAATAATGATTTAAGGTGAATAGAGCTGTACGTTAGCTTGCCCCAATTTGGATAAGCCG
Source organism: Apodemia mormo (assembly GCA_036924255.1). NCBI lineage: Eukaryota > Metazoa > Arthropoda > Insecta > Lepidoptera > Riodinidae > Apodemia > Apodemia mormo. The sequence continues at coordinate 29,466,487 of JAUPFN010000012.1, read as the reverse complement.
TCTAAGATATAAATACTGTTATATACATAATAAATATCTAAACCCGGTAATATAAATATTTATGTTCATCTCGCTAATGTTTGTCCTTTCGGACATGTTTGTCGGTAATCGAATCAGAGCTCCATTGATTCGTAGTTAGGTTATTCATGTGGGATTTATGGCTATCATTAGATTGCCTTTTAAAACCCTTTCTAGTCTTATACATTCCTTCTAATTTGATTTGATGTTTAAGGGTATATAGCTTTTAGGGATTACACATTTTTTTACAATGAAAAAGATATGCTACAAACAAAATCTGTAACGCAGCAAAATGACCTCAAAATGGCGAACTTCCTTCTCTACCCCCCGCGGCGCATCGCAGTATACTTTCAACTTAAGTTCTCTGATTCTTCGGTTATTCAGTGGCGTAATTAGATTTTGAATATTGATGGTGGATATGTAGCTATCACATCAAACTCTATTCCCGATTTCGTTATCATCAATTTTTTTTAACTGTCCCCCACTACAAAAGCAAATTTAAAGAAGTATTCAGTCTGAGCCACGAATTAAACCTGAGAGCTTACAATTGAAATTAAATAGACAACCATTATGCAACTGCATAATAAATGAGGAAAATGCTTAAATTAGTATTTGGCAATGTTTGTTGACATCAATGTCAGTTATTCTTCGTTATAAATGCAGTGTTGCTGCTGATAATAGAGGCTGAATTGTAAAGCCTACCGTGGTAGGTTTATTGGATACATTCCTGATTCCATTACTGAGTGAAACATGACGTGATTGGCGTTATGGCAATGGCGTAATTATGACATGCTTAGCGCTATGGTTGATATTCTTATTGTATGTTGCGTCGGATACATTAACAGATAGGTATGAATAAATCACTAATACCTGCCATCCAGAGGTAGAGTACATAATATGACTAAGCAGCAGTTGATGTTAATTTGCGATTTATTTTTGATTTGTTTATTAAAGCAACGCCACTAGAGAAGGACTTATCTTCAGTATCACAATGTTGTCTGAATTTTAATACAACTCATATTAATGCTAATGTGAAAGTGGCCTTATGTTAGACTAAGACATAATGTTCAGAATTTCATAGGGAAAATAAAAACTTTACGTACTAAATAAGTTTCGCGCTAAGATGTAAAGTTTTTATGACTGAAGGATAGCAGAAGTGAGCATTGCAGGGACTATAAGTTTTTTAATTAATCTTAAATAGAGTAATATAATATGGTATTGTGGATGTCCATGGGCGGCGGTGATCACTTACCATCAGGTGCACCTCCTGCTCGTTTGCCCCCTCTTCTATAAAAAAAACATACAGAAATTATGTGTGTAAACAACCTATAAAATGCACTCGGAGTAATTTTTATAGGCGATGAACCTGTGCTACGGATATACATATTATATCCGTCGTTGTGTGTGTTTACGCATGAGTTAACAGTTTTTGTTAAGTACACCTGAAAGTAAATATGTCTAGCATGCACATTATTATCTCTGATTTAAAACCTGTTTAAAATATTAAACAATACATTTTAATTAATATAAAATGTATTTATTAATAAAATATAAAATGTTTTTTTCTTGTACTAAAATGAAATAAAATGAACGCAGTAAGCAAACGATTAACTGTTAGAGCAGCAACAACATCTTAAAATTCTTAACGAAAAAAAACAAAGATTCGTCACTTGGACGTGATTCATAATATTTGGAATCATGTTTGGGTAAAATAAAAACCTCACGTATTACATTACGTGCGTATCATGACATCAACTAGGAATCAACGAAAAAGTTCGCCAAAAGAAAAAATGTTTTTGCTTGAAAAATCTTTACATTTAAGTATGCCTTTTTAGGGTTCCGAAGGTTAGTAAGTTTACAGTTTCGTCACCCATCCGTCCGTCCGTCTGCAGCTTAGATCGGTGATTTTTACATAGCTATAAATAGGTTACTTGCCTAAATTTAAAAAACTATAATAATTTATCTTCCATATATATATATATATATATATATATATATATATATATATATATATATATATGTATATATTTAAATCACGCCGTGGTAATATCTCCATTACATACTCTGTGGTTTCTATGAAAATAACATCAAGATGACGTTTTACCACGGCGTGACGTAACGCTTCCAAATTTCCGTTTCCTGTCACGTGATCTAATGTTTATTTTTGCCGAATTTATATCCTTAAAAATATTATTAATACTTACCTTTTATATCAAATATTTTAATTTTCTGTTATCTCCATATCATAATCAATCAATAAAAGCTACAATAATGATTCATTCTTAGTGAACACAAGCCTATTTATTGGCAGGAATAAACATATTAGTTACGTTGATAAAATAGTAAAATAAAATCCTGAAAAACATATAGTCGCCTCTGTGGTCTAGTGGTCCGGTGTCGGATTTGACCACATAAGGTCACGGGTTCGATTCCCGGGACGGGCAATTACAAAATGTATTTTTTCTGTTTTTTGACATAAACAATGTTACCTGGGGTTAAACTTATGCATGTGGCATTAGATCTCGCCACAAGATAGCAACGCACCATTAACATCTTTGGTGTCTATAGGCGATGGTTGACTCTTTCCATCAGGAGACCCATCTGCTTGTTTGCTATCTTATGAAATAAAAAAAAAATAAAAAACTAGGATTGGAAGAAGTGCCGGTTGGCGATAGGCTGGCCACCTATCAAATTTGGGACTAAGTATCTTCGGGTAATTGTGGGTGCACTCGTTGTACCTCTGCCTACATATTTTAAAATGTTATAGGGTACCTCTTTTACATGTAAAGGGGATGTTGTGGAGTGATAAAAAATGTTGTTTGTTTGTGAAAACAATTCTTCGATTAAGGAATGAGTTTGTGAAATTTTAAGCTTTAAAGTGTTAATTTTTGTTAGAGTCAAGTACCCCTCTCCTTGCTAGCTAAATAATTATTTTTGAGTATGTGAAAAAACTCACGGTATTAGTATATATAATGAAGTTAAAAGGAAAGCTATCACAGCTAAGTAGGCTTTAACAGTTTACAAGAAGTAGTTGACCAATCTGTAAAATGTACTTGGAAAAGTTTTTGGGAGGTCATTGGCCAGCAGCGTGCTCGTCGCGACCTCTGCCAGTCCACTGGACTGTAATTCTGGCCGGAATAAGCACCGAAGTTAGGATTAGGGTATCCCCACGAAGCGACGCGTACTGTTCCGCCTCCATCAGTACGAAAAGCGGCAGATGCGGCGATAGGGGCCGCCACCTATCATGCTAGACCTGAATAAGCCAGTCGAGGGGAGCAGAGTGCCAAATAGGTACGTGGAGTGTAAGAGGTGGATTGGAAGATAAGATGCACGACAGAACTAAGCGTAAAGGTAGTGAAACAACTGATCTTTCCGGTGCGGTGGCATGATGGCCCTGTGGTCTGGTGTGCCCCAGAGTGATCATGCTGGCGCCGGAGTAGGTATTCTTCTATCGTTACGCTTAGTCTCTGGTGTGAAAGATTTTGGGGTGGCTGGCCCGAGACTTCTCTGGGTCCGAATCAAACTGGGAATCTTGAGTCTTTTTGGTCGCATTATATGCACTGGTAAGCTCATATAATGCGACCAAAGTGATCTGGAAAAGTGTTGGAATTCTGTAAGGGATGTTCTGGATATGGTTGATGATAATGAAAGAGTCATTTTGCGCGGTGATTTGAATGGATGGTTTGGGACTAAGCGACCTGCTTTCGATGCCGTACTTGGTCCGTATGGTGACAGTAGAGTGAACGACGCCGGTAAGCACATCGTGGAGTTATGCGTGGAAAGGAATCTTCTTGAGGCTAACACAATATTACCTCATGATGACTTGTAATGATTTTTTTGTGAAACAAATATATTCTTATAAAAATAATATACTAGCGACGCAACTCGCCTTCACACGGGTATTTAAAGATATGCTGTAAGAATCTTTGAAATAACGATATATTGCTGGACAGATTACACGAATTGATCTAACCCCAAGCAAATTATTTGCTTGTGTTATGAGTGTTAGTCAACGATACTAATAGATAGAAATACACAGATAAATATTGTTACATACATAATAAACACCCAAACCAGCCAATCGATTAGTAATTAGGTTCGCAAACCACTCGACCAATGGGACGGTCGCGGAAATCCTCGGCTTTTGTTTACTGTTTTATGCGTGTATATTCCCCGTGTTGGTTCCGGGCTTCTTTGAAGAATAGACCAACTGCCCTTTTTCCAGGCAAGTCGTAAAAGGCAACCGATGGGCTATGCGAGTCACTACCATCATGACTAGTAGGTGGTAGAGTTCTGCATTGTCTCGTCCGTATCTGGTACCACCGCCTTACCTATTCCTGTCGCAACAGCGTTAGTGCTTGTCGCTGTCGTGTTCCGGTTTGAAGGGTAAGGTAGCCGGTAAACTTATGCATGACATCTCCACAAGATAGCAACGCACCTTTGCTGTCTATAGGCGATGGTTGACTTTTTCCATCAGGAGACCCATCTGCTGGTTTGCTAACTTATGATGTAAAAAAATATGTAAATTTCTTTTTTTTCCTTCCTTTTGATTCACCTGAATTGTATCTTCTGTGGTCTAGTGGTCCAGTGTCGGTGTTGGCCGCATAAGGTCCCGTGTTTGGTTCCCGGGTCAGGCAATTCGAAAACTTGTTTTCACAGTTTCTGATAAAAACAACGTTGCCCGGGATTGGATAAGTACCCGGTTGGCGATAAGCTTGCCACCTATCACATCTTCGGCTTATCGGGGGTGCACTTGTACCTCTATTCAATTCAAATAATATTTTATTTATTCGACGTAGGTACACATAGGAATACTTACCGGCGTTATTTATAAGCAAAATTATACATGACTAGCGGCTTGTTACGTGCTTCGCTACGTATCGCCATTTATTGAATTCATTTTTTACAAAAAATATGATAAATGAACAACCGCTTTACTGATTTTGTGCAAACTTTACATAAACCATCTTCTAAATAGTCCAAACAAAGCCTAAACATTTAGTTTGGATAGGTGAGCCCGTACTTGAGTTATAAAATTACAACGAAAAGTGGCATTGATTTTTATATATATATAGATAGGCAAGTTATACAGTAGTTATAAAATACACTAAGTTAAAATACAGAAAAGTAAAGTCAACTAATGAGAATTCTTTGTCTACAGAAATGGCTTATACTTAAATATTTAAAAATAAAAATAATCTGTGGTCTAGTGGTCCAGCGTTGGCGTCGACCACATGAGGTCCCGGGTTCGGTTCCCGGGTCGGGCACTTAAAAAAGAAATGTTTTTTCAGTTTTCTGATAAACACAAAGTTGCCCGGGATTGGAAAAGTGCCCGGTTGGCGATAGGTTTGCCACCTATCACATTTGTGGGACCAAGTATCTTCGGCTAATCGTGGGTGCACTTGTTGTACCTCTGCCTACCCCTTCGGGGATACGGGCGTGAAGATACTTTTTTTTTTAAATAAAAATTAAGTAAATATAGAAGCTAGAATATAGAACCTCTACCTACCTCTTCAGGAATATGGGCGTGAAGATACTTGAATCACTGTCTATTGATGAAAACCGTATGAAAATCCGTTGCGTAGTTGAAAAGATCTAAACGAACATACAGCGGAAGCGACTTTGTTTATACTATGTAAGTATCAGTAAAATAATATAAAACATTGTCATACTGTATGATGTTACTAGATGTTATATACAGTTATATGTATATAAAATTGTTAGTGCTCCAGAAGGGCTCAAGTGACCCTAATGGGCGCCTCCCACAATGCCGTCAACTTTCATATGGAGTCAACAATGTCTTACAGTCGTGAGCGAATACGATTTTAAATAATATACATATGTATACTATAAGTTGTCCCCCCCGTTATTTCAGTGGATAGCTATTCTGACTACGCAATCGATGGTGTTCGGATTCAATTCCCAACAGGATAAAACATTTATGTGATGAGCCTAATAGATGTTTGTATGTCTGGGTTTGGGTGTTTATTAAGTATATTTCAGAATTTATATGTGGTTTTTAATATTTAGGGTGGTCTAGTATCGCCTCTGTGGTCTAGTGGTCCAGCGTTGGCGTTGACCACATGAGGTCCCGGGTTCAATACCCGGGTCGGGCACATAAAAAAGTGTCAGTTTTCTGAACACAAAGTTGCCTGGGATTGGAAAGAGTCCGGTTGGCGATAGGCTTGCCATCTATCACATTTGTGGGACCAAGTATCTTCGGCTAATCGTGGGTGCACTTGTTGTACCTCTGCCTACCTCTTCGGGGATACGGGCGTGAAGATACATAGTAATGTTAACTAAAACCCATATAACAATTACATAATTTGCTTACTTTTAGGTTAGATCATATTGTGTCATTTGACTAGTTTTAAAATATTTCCACAACATATAATGGTAGAATATGTTGGTAACTTAATTAATTTTTAACATCTTGTAACACCCATATTCTTTCTTTCTAGTGATATACTTAAAATTATGACTTATATACGTTTACATTCACATTATATGAGATTGAAATACCAAATTAATGTTAATTTTGTTTTGATTCTCAAAACCATTTATTTTCCAGTTGAGAGCTGCTATGTAAGTAAATGTAAAGATTAGTTACGTAGCTTTTATATTATTCGGTTACAAAATGAAATATGCATTTAGTGCGTGAATTGTGTACTTTTGAGTCACTGAAATAATGGCATAGTATAAGTACATGTGAAGGTAGAATTAAGGCAGATTATAATTAGAATTATAATCTCTAAATATGTTTTCTTGTTTGCAGTATGTTTAGCATGTCTTCGCACTTATATTAAGAATCACTACATAGTATAAAACAATGTCGCTTTCTTGGTCTGTTCCTATGTATGCTTAAATCTATAAAATTACGCAACGGATATTGATGCAGTTTTTTAATAGATAGATTGATTATTGAGGAAGGTTTTAGTATACAAACCTTTCCGATATTCCCACGGGAACAAAAGCTACGCGGGTGAAACCGCGGGCAGTTCGCTAGTATTTTATAAGGGTTTAATGATACCTATTTTTGTTCCAGATTTAAGTTTCCTACCATTTACTTTTAACTTACTTACCATTAACTTTGGTCTTGTGGTTAACCTATTCAGTTTAGATCATGAGGTGCTGGGTTCAACCCCTGGGTCGGGTGAAATTAACACAATGAGGTTTTACGAGGTTTCCCTCGAAAATCTAAAGTCTCAGTAACAGTTCGAAGTATGGCCATGGTGTTTTGCTAATCCCGTGACTCTGATGAACGCATAAAGCTGTGGATCCCGATTATCGCTAAAAATAAGCAATAATATTTATCAAGTTGATAAAATGTGGCGATGGGAATCACCACTCATCTCACCAACCGAAAAACCGGTTAGTCTTGTTAAACCGGAGAGTCTATATACGGTCGGTTCGGTACTCTGCCTTCCTCACTTACTAACTTTAAAAATATGCAAAGTTATTTAACTTTCGTTAACATAGCTTATGCTAGTTAAGTAAATTACGGTTTCAATTTCGTAAAGTTAAATCTTCATGAAGAAACATAGCTAAAGTGTTTGCGATTGCAATTTAAGACAGTGTAAATTACACGATTTTTGTATGGTATAAGTGAGATTATTTTGTGGGTGACCTCAAAAAAGTAGCTTTAAGTCTCGTGGTTATGACTGTACATCCCCATGCCTTAGGGAATCACGTAACTGTCGGTCACGGTTATCGCAAGAAAAAAATGATATGAAGGTAAACTTCAATGATAGATATTGCACATCTTGTCAGACCAGTGAATCGTGGTGAACTTGAACGTCTATTGTCTTTTAATTTGCTCTTTTTACCTATTTTATTTATTTACTTACAAGTTACAAAACGTTCTCGGGCGCTCTTGGTGCGTCCTAGTCGCAGTATGTACTGCGAAATGCTCGCAGTACTTGTTCATCTGTACATGCAGTACATACTACTTTTTTAAGAATACAGCTCTACTCTTTTAAGAATAGGGAATATGTAACTTTTTTTTTCATTTGTTTAATCATAAAAAAAAAGAAAAAAAAGTATTTTCACGCCCATATCCCCGAAGGGGTAGGCAGAGGTACAACAAATGCACCCACGATTAGCCGAAGATACTTGGTCCCACAATTGTGATAGGTGGCAAGCCTATCGCCAACCGGGCACTTTCCAATCCCGGGCAACCTTGTGTTACTCAGAAAACTGAAAAAACACTTTTTTTTAATGTGCCCGACCCGGGAATCGAACCCGGGACCTCATGCGGTCAACGCCAACGCTGGACTACTAGACCACAGAGGCGACTGTTCATTTCGTTTTTTCATCATTCATAATTTATCATTTCGTTTTATCATATTAAAAGTATAAATACTGTTGAAATTTTTTAAATTTATTTTTAAAATAATAAATAAATTATTATCGATTAAAAATGACACGTTTGAACGCCCCCATTTTCGGCGCGCATTATATGATGTCACAGAGCCTCAAACACCATAAAGAATTTAGTAAATCGTAATATGTCAATGTCACTGTGAATCATTAACCAATTATATCAGTTACATAATTTTATACATTGCACACTATTTTTTAAACATGAGTATATACAATGCATTTTTAGCCCCAGACGTTGGCTTTAGAAAGGAAATATATTATAATATACCTATTTGCGTGACCAAGGGAGCTTAATAATATATTTACGAGCTCGACCTTATGTCATACTCGTCAGTTGAATGGAAGGCTATGCCTAATTCAAAACAAGCCATCACGCTACCCTTTCCCTTAATCTGAATAATTAAATTTGTTCCTGGTTTTCGTTGAAGAATAGAACATCTGCTTTTTGCCACTTCGTAAAAGACGAAAGCCAATTCAAACGTGGCACTATTATCGAGAGTACTAAGAGATAGAGTTCTGTATCGTCACGGCTGTGTTTGGTACCACCGTCTTACCTATTTTTGCCACATTAGTGTCAATGCTTGTTACTGACGTGTTTTTCATCACGTCGTCTATGGCTATGCTCATCATTTGCGTGTATTCTTTTTTATATATTATAAGATAACAAACAAGTAGACAGCTCTTCTGATGGAAAAAGGCCAACACGGTTTATAGAAACCAAAGATGTTAATGGTACGTTGCTATCCATATGGCGGGTTGGTAATGGCTCATGCATAAGTTTAACGGCTACATTAACGGTTAACCTCCAAACCGGAACACGACAATGACAAGCACTGACGCTGTTGCGGCAGGAGTAAGGCGGTGGTACCAGACCCGGGCGAGACTTCATTATTTATTTTTGCACGCACATAGATTGATTATTTCAGGATAGGTTGAACGATCATCGAATTCGCGTAAATATAACTAACTAACATTTCCGTATGGACGGCCAATGTATAAAAGCCTATTCAGCTATTGTTTCCCTTAGTTGACCTTGATTGGAAATTCAATTGGCTGTGAATAAATTGAAATGGTTTCATAATAAGAGGAAAACGATTAATTGCTACAATTAATTCAATTGTGTAGTACTATTATATCATGGGATTAATCGGTTTCCTTTTGTTATTAATGTTTTCAATTTAATAAATAATTTCAATTTATTCAGAAAATTTATTCTTTTATAGATAATGATTTTTAATATAGAGTATATGCATACATATCTTCACTTTAGATCCCTTGCACGGTAGGCAGAGAGAATCGAGTGCCATGTCACGATCCTTGCAGATTTGTATTGTAGCTTTCCCCTTATTCGTGACAAGCGGTTGCGAAGACTTTTGAACTTTTATTTTTAGGCTTGAGTTAAATGTTCTAAGTTATTGTTTCTTTTATATCTGGTATTAAAAAAGAAACTTTTGTTATCTAAGGAAAATAACTAATTGTAAGAAAAAACCTTAAAAATTGAATTAAAACCTTGTTCTTTGATATTTTTCACACAAATTATTTAGAAGAAAATGTTGCGCTGTCTTCATTTGAAAAAATATTTTGATCGATATTTTTGGTTTGAAAGCAATTGTGCTAGTAGATTTTTGATAATTTAACCTTACCATTTTTTTATCTTGACGAATCATGTCGAGTCAAAGTACCGATTTCAAGTTAACCTTTTTGGACACAAAGATTTTTTATCACTCGTTGTCGTTTGCGATCTGAGGCTATAACGAAAAATGTGTTTTTTCTTTTATTGACACAATATGTATATACGTGTCAAAAACCGATAAAAACCGACATGTTGCAGTGATTTTTAAGGCACTTTCCGATCACATAGGAAAATAATAGTTTTTCAATCGCTTCAACTTACCGTCAATTTTGAGCATATTCAAAGATCAGTACTAATATTATATATATATATATATATATATATATATATATATATATATATATATATATATATATATTTATATATATATATATATATATATATATATATATATATATATATATATATATTTATATATATATATATATATATATATATATATATATATATATATATATATATATATATATATATATATATATTCTAACCCCCCACTTCCCTAGCATTAATTTAACGCGAGCGAAGCCGCGGGAAAAAGTTAGTATGTTATAATTTTAACGTTAAAATACCCTTCCTAATAATATAAATAATCATAAAAATTATTACTACACAACAGTGAATAAGGGTCTCGCTCCCTGGACTCTTATCGACGTCTTCATACAAATTACTCGTTCGTCCAGATAAACTTGTCTGAGACTCTGACTGATTTGAAGGGGGTATCCCTTCAACTCAGTCAGAGTCTCAGACGTCGCGAAAGGTATTCGGTTCCAATGGGGTATCCATAAGACACCACTAATTTTTAAATTACGAGGTAGTAGTCCAGGGGATAGCTTATTCGGCTATCCCCTAGTCGCCAGACGCTATTAGATCAAGTGGTCCAGGGTTTGATCCCCGGGTCAGGACAAAGTGTTGTTGAGGATTTGTGAGGATTTTCTCGAAAATCCAAAATCTTAATAGCAGCACGGAGTCTGGCGGTCGAAATTCCAAAATCTTAACCAGTCCCGTGCCTCGGATGAGCACGTAATCGTATAACCGTTATTAGGCCGGTAAAATCCGGCGATAGGGATCACCTCATCTCGCCAACCAACAAACAGTTGTTTTGTGGTAAAATGGAAAGTTTATAGACGTTCGGTTTCCTCTGCTTACCCCGCAAGGAAACCGGGTGGTAATGATACTTACTTAGGAGATACTATGTAAGATGTTGTAGGAATTGTAATGTGTTACATTGTAGATGTACATAATATAGTGTCCATTGTTCCAAAGTAAACTGATTTATCCGTGACGTAATCGACTGTTAGATCGTAGAATTGCCAGTGTGTTGTCGACATTTCAATTTATTTTGTGCGTAAGCTCCAAATAAGCCAGTTCACCTTAACTGTATCCGTTTCGAAGTCAAAAATCGAAAATGAAAAATATTTGTTCTATTTGTTTTCAGGCGCTATTCGTCAGTTTCTGCCTAAAACAAACATAATCCGTCTTATTCCGAAACGAAGTCTAAATATAGTACCGAACTTAATACCAAGTTTAGGTCTAGTACTAAATAAAACGTTATTATAAAACCGAGCTAAGCGCTAGTTCGAGAAAATAAGAATGAATTTTAGCACTGGAACTAACTTTAATACTCTAACAAACGTAGACTTCTTAGTCTTGGTTTAAATCCGGTACTAAGTACGTTTTTGTAATAAGGCGGTTTGTATTCAGAGTGCTAAGTGTGAGTTTTTCTTTTCGCACTCGATCGTGAGCGCGTTTCGAGTTTACTAGGAATTTGTATGTGATTTGTACAGCGCCACCTAGTGGTAAACTGGTTTCTCACGTTCACCACTAGGTGGCGCTGTACAAACGACATACAAATTCCTCGTAAACTCCAAACGGGCTCACGATCGAATGCGAAAAGAAAAACTCACACTTAGCACTCAGTTCGTTTTGAGAGCGTTCGTTTTGGTATTGCAACTTCTCGAGGCAGGTTTTTGCATCAGATTGCTTAATTTTGTGCATACACATTTACATATCATCACAGCAGATTTCTTACAGAGTATGGAGAACCGACTGCCGTCAATCACGATCCCTCCCTTTTGTTTTAAATGTTCTGTTTTGTTAATACTCGAACAACTGGTAGGTTTTAGTAAATATATGTAGAATGTTGCCTCTGTGGTGTAGTATGTATGTACAGTTTTGACTTTCCTACGATTTTATTATATGTATAGATAAGTATATATAAAAATACCACGTATTTCTGAAACAAGTCGGGTGGGATCAACTCAACGGAGCCCGATGGGGTTCCTATTTCTGGGTGAGGGATCTTAACAGAGCCTTACTAATCTACTTCATCTGTGGTGTTAATTTATATTTGTTTGTAGCGGAAGCTACGCTCCCTGAGTCCCCCTGGATCTAGGGGGCTCCGTTCCCTCGTGAGTGATCCTTTATATGTTTCTATATATATATATTTTTATTTTAACCTAACCTAACCGATACAGGTGTTACTTTTGGTATGATCAAGTATAACTTGTTTATATTAAACTATATATTCCAGGAGGAATCGGCGCATGAGTACCGAAAACTATTCCACCTCATTTTTTTATGCGATCCCCTTCAAATTGCCCTACTGATGATATAAATGCATGTTGCCATGGGGCAACCCGGTTATTAACTACTGTATAGAGAAGTAAAAAAATATTACTTAAACATTATGTTTTTTTTAAATATATTTTTCATGGGTCGAAAGTACCCTAATTTGAGATTTTTCGAACCCTTAAAAATTCATATCTTTAAAAATATTTACTTTATCGTGAAAAGTCATAGGATCTTTTCTATTGGTATTTCAATAAAAAATATAAAAAAATTGACCCGTTGAAAAATAACAATTCCTTGCAATTGCTTAAAAAATTTCGGTTTAAACAATATGGCACCGGGTTGCCCCATGGTATTATATCATCAGTAGGACAATTTGAAGAGGATCGCATAAAAAAATTGAGGTGGTTTTCGGTACTCATGCGCCGATTCCTCCTGGACTAATAGAAAACTTGCTGGTAGAGGCCATACGACAATCACGGCGAGTTTTAAATTGTACAAACTTTGTTATTACTTTGTTATATTTACTGCAAGTATTATTTTTATCGTATCATTATTATTGCTAGCAAAATGGCAGATAGATAAACAATGCAACCATTTTAAAGAATATGTAAATACACAATGTTTAATTATCTTCCTTTAGCTTAAATTAGTCCATTGGCACCGTTTCCTGGCAGAAATACAATAGTAGCGACATATTAATTAAACGATATCATAGTCTAACAGCCTGCTTTCCCGTATATAGGTCGGGGAACAAGAATGTCTTTGTTATCCAGTGGTTAAGCTTTAGAAAGATGCTTACGTTTATTTGTCCTTTATAAAACGTATTTTTTAATTTTAGTAGTTTTAGGTTTCCGCAGTCAACAAAGACTACTTATAATTTACGTCCTGTGTGTCCAGCTGTCCGTAGATAAGCTTAGAGATTATACTAAAGAACTATAAATTGGCGTGGATATACATATTAGCTATATCGACAAAGTGGTAAAATAAAATATTGAAAACAGTTTTATGCTACATCTACACGTAATGTAGGGATGTTTTTTCTCACGTACCCCATGATGTAGACTCTACGTTGTAGAGTGTCGTCGGAAAATTGGTTTTGGAGCAGCGTTATTTTATAAAAACCTATTATTTAAAAAATAATGCTGCTTCAAAAACAATTTTTTGATATTAAGCTTTAGGTGCTATTTTTTGTCCTGTGGTCTAGTGGTCCAGCGTTGGCGTTTACCACATGAGGTCCCGGGTTCGATTCCCGGGTCGGGCACATAATAAGTGATTTTTCAGTTTTTCTGAGAAATACAAAAGTTGCTCGGGATTGGAAAGTGCCCGGTTGGCGATAGGCATGCCACCTATCACATTTGTGGGACCAAGTATCTTCGGCTAATCGTGGGTGCACTCGTTGCACCTCTGCCTACTCCTTCGGGGATACGGGCATGAAGATACTTTTTTTTTTGTTAGAGTCAAATGTTCCCCTCGATACAGATAACTAGGAATACAGAAAAACTGTCACAGCTAAGCAGATTTTACAAGTTCACGAGTACAAAAAGTATAAAATAAGTATAAAATGTACTTACTAGAAGAAGTAAAAGCGGATTATGTATCCAGTTTTACTTCTTCAAGCGGCGGATATATAAAATGTTCCTATAAATGTTAAAGTCCCGACAGGGATAAACATTTGTGTGATGAGCATAGATGTTTGTATTCTGGGTATGGGTGTTTATTATGTATGTAACAGTATTTATATATGTATTTATATCCTTCTATTAGTAAAAGGTGTCTCAGTAAGAGTGCACTTTTACATTTTAAAATAAAAACAAGTATTTTATGTCAGAGTTGTGATATTTTTATTGTATTGTTAAGAAGACATGTTCCGATTAATTATGGAATAAAATATCCGGCAAATGTCCCCCACGGCTTCGATGACAGGCCATTATTCTTTCCATGAAATTTTCCATGACTTTGTCAGAGATGTAGCTGTATCTCGCCGATGACGCGTTGGATTTCCGATTTGAGCTTAGGAAATTTTTCGGGTTTATTCGAATATACCCGAGATTTCACAAAACCCCAAAGAAAAAAATCGTATGGCGTTAAATCGCACGAGCTTGTTGACCAGTTCTCATCAGAATTTAGTGAGATAATGTGTTCTGGAAATCGTTGCTGTAATAAGTTGATTGTTTCATGTGCGGTGTGGCAGGTTTCGCCGTCCTGCTGAAACCACATGAAGTTCAGATTCATGCCGTCCAGTTTAACACAGGAAGACACAGGAAGTCCATTATCATATTCCTGTAACGAATGCCGTTCACAGTCACTGTAATTTCGGCCTCATTTTTAAAAAAGTAAGGTCCAATCACGCAGCCTAACCAAAATCCGCACTAGACAGTTACTTGTTGTGGGTGCATTTGTTTCTTATGGATTGCATGAGGATTTTCTGAGTCCCGAATTCGATAATTTTGTATATTCAGTCATTCATATGGAAATGCGCTTCATCGGAGAAAACGACTTTCGAAAAAATGCCATCGACTTCACTTTGCTCCATTACCCATTGAAAAAATTGCTGAAAATTTTTTCAATGGGTAATGGAAAAAATTGAAAAAATTGTTTGAGCTCCTGAGTTAGTTGAATCTTGTACGCATGAAGGTTTTTAGTCAAAATTCGCTGCGTAGTGCTTCGTGAAATTTGAAGTTGTTGAGAACGATGCCGAATTGATGTTTTCAGGTTTTCGGCGACACTCTCGTTTACAGCAGCAATGACCGGTACGTTGACGCAAAGGATTATTAACAGCCATAATCGACCCAGTTTCTTCAAATTTTTTGACAACTCTTCGAATGGTTGACACATTAGGTGTACTTTCTCGGCTGAAAATTTGAAGAAGTTTACGAGCGGTTTCAGCGGAACTTTCCCTATTATTGTAATTAGTTTTCACAATTATAACGTGTTCTTTCGAAAAGCGCTCCATTTTTAATAATCGGAATAAACGGAAGTGACAGCTGTCAAATTTTAGAGTTGTCATTTGCATGAAAAAAAATCCAATTTTAAAAAGTGCACTGTTACTGAGACACCCTTTATCATTGACTAGCACTCATAACACAAGCAAATAAATTGTTTACTTTGGGGTTAGATCAATTCGTGTAATTTGTCCAGCGATATTTATATTTATTTTAATTACCAAATGTCCGAACAATTCGTGGAACGCCTCGTTATTATTTAATTGGTTGCTAATGGTAACTGCTATGAATGACTGATCGTTAACTTTAAGAAACTAGCATTTATATTCAGATATTCATCGTATAAAAGTGACAAAGCCCTCTTCTTGCTCTATAAATAACGAGTACACACTATAATAGTGGTGGTTTAATAGTGGTTGCAAACTACCAGGTTTTGATCCTTTCTTCCTAATGTACGAGTAATGTTAAATTCAAATGAATACGACAAAACAAATGAGCAGTAATCTACAAAATCAAAAGATTTACTTATCCAGGTCCCTTATGAATAGATCAACAGCCTTGCAGCTAGGTACCTCGTACAAGACAAGAAAAGGCTAAAACGTCCCACAAACATCGTGACTGCTAACAAGATGAAGATTTCTGCGAAGTCTCTCCCGCGTTTTGTTATCATCACCTCACCTGTTCCTGCCGCAATAGCATCGATGCTTGTCATTATCTTGTTCTGGTTTCGAGACTAAGGTAGCCGGTAAATGTATGCATTTGGCATTCTACTCCCGCCACACGTATAGCAAGACCAGCAATTTCTCTTCCCTTACGTTTTATCATATAATTAGGAATAAAAAATAATTAGAATATAATTAGGCGTGGGTACATGATATTGTATAAACAACTATGAATAATTCGAGTACCAGCCTTTAACTTTGTCTCGAAAAATAAAAGCCCTTGCCTTGGCTTAATAGCGTATTCTAGTTTATTCGATATTTTAGTGGAGGACAAATTTAACTTCTGATTCAAGGTGAATCGATTTCTTGTTTTTGTATTAGTAATGGATGGATATCGATTTTTCGTCTCTGGAGACAAAATATTTATGAAGCATTTATTTTTACTCTTGCTTTATGATGATAATGGAATACTTAAGTTTACTGTACATTGTCCCTATTCGCGTAACAAAACTTATCTTCTATTCTACTAGCATTTATGCTATTTCTTTATCACATTTATTACGCTTGTTTGTAATGATTAGTTATTTGTTTTACGTCCATAGGATTCCAGAGCTTATTTAGGAATATTTGAAAGCTCTGCTGAGAGTTTGATCGACCCTTGGTGCTTAATCTGGTGACCGATCGGCATTTAACGAGATGTCTTTATTGGAGATCTTTCTGTACCGTGTACTCAGTCTACATTCTAAATCACTAAAGTGGACGCCATCCTCAATTAGACATGAAATATATGCGGGTGCATTTTTACAGTCATTTACAGTTACATCGTTCAGAATTCTAGTGAAAACAAAAATCGAGCGAGCTATACAATACAAGTACTTACGTAAACCTTTTATAGATACTGCTCAACATCATGTCGTGAGCATAGCTGATACTATTTATAAGTTGTCCAATATGACATATCAATATTTTTTAGAATCTAATGTACATAATAAATAATATTTATGTAACGGTAATCCTGAAACAAGAAATTACAATACTCCAGATTTGTCATGCTTTTTATAATGAGTTCCCGGTCTAAAATTCTATATCAATCAAGTGGGAGTTAGCTGGACATGAAACACATGCGGTTACATTTTCACGGTCAAAGTGTCGCGCTTCAATATTTTAGAAAAAAATATATGTTATTTCGTAGCCGCTTAACGTCTTTACGCGACTGCTGACTCAACATGGTGTAGTCCAGCAATGAGTCCAGCTTAAAATATTCGATAAATTATAACAAAATTAGAAGGTAAATACAAGCATTTTAAAATTGTATATTTTTATTTTTATAGACAGAAATACTTAATCACAATTTTGGGTTCTGTACCTTATCAGGAAAAAACTTAAACTTTATAGGATCACTTTGTCGTCCGTCTGTCCGTCTGTCAAGACCTTTTTTCTCAGTTAATCAACTAATCATCAATATCAATTTATATCAAACTAGCTGGTACCCGCGGCTTCGCTCGCGCATATTTACTTTAGAACTTATTTAACCTTTATGAGCTTATTTTACCTTCCCTTATTTTACCCCCTTAGAGAGAGAATTTTGAAAAACGCTGAAACATGTAATTCATTATTTTTTTTTGTACTCAATTCATACGAAATTTCATGCAAATATGTCCAGGGAATAAAAAGTTTCATACAAACTTTTATCCCCTATTTTACCCCCTTCGAAGTTAAATTTTGAAAAATTCTTCCTTAGTGGATGCCTACATCATAAGAGAAACCTGTGCAAAATTTAAAATTTCTAGGCCTAAGGGTTTGGCCTGTGCGTTAATACATCAGTCAGTCACTTTTGCCTTTTATATATTACTAGCTGACTCGGCAAACGTTGTTCTGCCTTTTTGACTACTTTTTTTTCTATATTTTCTCACCTTATAACCCTTCCCTTGAAGTCCATTCAACAATTCATTCAAAACCAAAATTAGCCAAATCGGTTCAGCCGTTCTCGAGTTTTAGGGAGACTAACGAACAGCAATTGGTTTTTATATATATATAGATATAGATAATACGGTCCCTCTCAGCTGTGAAAAAATCAAACTTATAAGTCAACGCGGTCAAAAGATATGAACTTTTATGTCACATATTTTGCGATATCACAAGAAAATAGCCTACAGGTACTTTCCGTTGACCTAGAATCATGAAATATAAGAGGTTACCTACTTTGTATGGAATCCTTAATATGCGAGTCCCACTCGCACTTAACCGAATTTTTAGTACTAAAGTACACCTACATTTATTTAAGGGTGTCTAACCCTGAAACTATAGCTCACAATACAATCTTGACAAGACACTCTTTTCTATAGGTAGTACGAGTAGGTAAAATTCAATATCACTAAGGTGGGCGTCATCTGGATATGAAACACAGGCGAGTATATTTTCAAGGTCAAATCGTGGTCGTCCGTGATAGACCGAACAAAAATAAAGCCATTTTATGTCATCCGCCGATATTACGGAAGCCATACGAAGTAATTTATGACAGTCAACATAAAATAGTTTTAAAGATGCCGTACATTATGAAATTAATTTTTCAGTTTCGTCATAGATACAATTGGTAAAGAATTTCTTGACATTACATGCGGCGATTTGTTATTAGGTACATGTAGTGACAATTTTTCTATTATTCACTACAAATATTTGTTCTTATTATATACTAGCTGTGCTCGCGACTTCGTTCAAGTGAAAAAAATTCTAAAATAAAAACCCGCATAGTTCCCGTTCCCGTGGGATTTCCGGGATAAAAATATGTCTTTTCTTGGGTCTCAAACTATATTTGTACCCAATTTTTATAATCGGTTCAGCGGTTTAGCCGTGAAAGCGTAACAGACAGACAGACAGAGTTACTTTCGCATTTATAATATTGGTATGGATAGTATGGATTACTAGCGGCCTGTTACGTGCTTCGCTACGTATCGCCATTTATTGAATTCATTTGTTACAAAAAATGTGATGAATGAAGAACCGCTCTACCGATTTTGTGCAAACTTCACATAAACCATCTACTAAATAGTCCGAACAAAGCCTAAACATTTGGTTTGGATAGATGAGCCCGTTCTTGAGTTATAAAATTACAACGAAAAGTGGCATTGATTTTTATATTTATAGTCTAGCGAATTTTTAATATTGTGGTCGAATATCGACCATAGACTAAACAATAAAATCTCTTATAAGTTTGACAACAAACTTTAACCGTAGAGAATTCTGTCAATCTACCTTAGATTTCTGAGATTAGCAGTTGTACTGAAGACATCCTAAGCACAAACTACTTAGGAAAGAATTAAATGCTTTCCAACTTTATTTCGCTATTATTCCCCAAGCTTAAGTTTTTTTAAAGGCGAATATGTTAAGAAGTTGATATCGAATCATAAGGAATATACTCGGGGTTTTGTCCATGTTTTTTGATATTCCTCCGTTCGCGTAATTGTCCTAAAAACGGGTGCAATGTTTTTCTTTCTCTTATTAATATAATTGCATTAGTCAGCGTATCTATTTTATATGAGAACATATTTTTTTATTAATTCTGTAACAATTTGTTATTAACAATTGTTTTAAATTGTAAAGTGTTATTGTACCTCATCTATTTATACCAGGGCAAGTAACGCTAGACTAGCTGACTTTTTGATATCACACTATTCTTCGTCTAAACAAGCAGGTGGCTCTCCTGAAGAGACGACCACTGCCTATAGAAAGAAAGAAAGAAAAAATTTCTTTCTTTCTTTCTTATAGACAGTAAAGGCATTTTGCGTGGTGCGATTCGATCCGTGTAGCGGATGTAATGCTACTTACGTAAATTTACCAGCTACCTTACCCACCAAACAAGAATAAAAGCAGTGGTATTAGCCCCGTGAAAGACATTGCAGAACTCTATTTCTTACTAGTCATAACGGTAATTACACTTTAGCGAATCGTCTGCATCCAATCTATATTATAAATGCGAAAGTTTGGATGTTTAGATTTAAATAATACGAGTGGACTCGTGACCACGTTCAATGTAACTTGGCCGAAACGTCGAGCTTTACAATTAAGTTTTTTTACAAGTTTTTGATCCGTTTATATATTTTTAAAAATGGATGTTTAGATGTTTGGATGGATGAATGAATGTTTGTTACTCAATCACGCAAAAACTTCTGAACGGATTTGAATGAAATTTGGCACACCTTTAGGATGACCTCAAATAGCCATATAAGCTACTATTTATCCCGAAAAAATTAGGTGATCCCGCGGGATTTACCAAAAACTTTTATAATGCAGCTGGCTGCACGCTGCAGCTAGTATCTTATAAAAATTGATTTAGGTATAAGGGGATCTCGTGTATTTAAACATTACTGTTACGATACATGCAATACAATACATTTACTGCAAAAAATATGAATTCCACGGTAATTCTAAATATCCGCCAAAACAAGTCCGGCATGCACGAGAATTAAATACAGTTCAAACTCTTTCCAAATTAGTTCTGGTCTGATAGATCTTAATTTAATTTAAAAATAAATTAAGATCACAAATAAGCTTTTAAGTAAAATTGCGGCTGCAGCTTATCTTTGAAATTTAATAATGTTTACAAAGTTTGGTCGAAGCCTTTATCAAAAGTGATGAACGCTTTTTGCTCTATATTTTGTTATTAGATTTTTTATCAATGTCAACTCGACAAGCATTTTGACGACAGCCATGTAAATGGAATAAGGTGATTCATTATTATTGTAATAAATCCTCATATTTGTATAATATATATGAAAATAATGGTTAAAGAAAAAAATAAGCTGAGCCTTGAGCCTGAGCTTGAATAAAATTCCTATAGATTATATAATAGATAGTGCATTATTTTAAGAGCGTGTATTCGATTCGCAACGAAAATTTCATGTTTTCAAGTTATTTCCAGAACAATATCGCAATAATGTGAGCAGTTTATCCAAAGGATATTACAGCTTTTGCAAGATTAAGTGTTGATTTTTTGATTTACCGCAGGTTCAAAATACTGTCGTTTAATTTTTTTGTCATTATATAAGTGTACAATAAAGTATTAAATAATTAGATATTATATGAGCTAGGTATCGTTGTTACGGACATGTAGATATAATGGAAGATTTTTTTTTTTATATCATAAGATAGCAAACAAGGAGATGGGTCTCCTGATGGAAAGAGTCAACTATCGCCTATAGACACCAAAGATGTTAATGGTGCGTTGCTATCTTGTGGCGAGGTCTAATGCCACATGCATAAGTTTATGCATGTGGCATTCAAACCGGAACACGACAGCGACAAGCACTGAATTCAAGACAAAAAACCTATTGCGGCAGGAATAGGTAAGGCGGTGGTACCAGACGCGGTCGAGACAATGCAGGACTCTACCACCTAGTGGCCACGATGGTAGTGAGTCGATAGCCAAACGGTCGCCTTTTACGACCTGCCTGGCAGAACGGCAGTTGGCCTATTCTTCAAAGGAGGCCGAGACCAGCACGGCGTGAAATGATGAAAGGTGAAAGGTTACCTAAACAGATAGGTATCACTTAGTAGTCACGGTGGTGGTGACACGTGTAGCCAATCGGTCGCCTTTTACGACCTGCTTGGCAGAACGGCAGTTTGTCTATTCTTTAAACGAGCCCAAACCAACATGGTATTACGTACCAGACCTAGGCGAGACAATGCAGAACTCTCCCATCTAGTAGCCACAATGATAGTGACTCGCATAGCCAATCGTTTACTTCTTACATCCTGCCTAGCAGAACAGCAGTTGCTTTATTTGTTCAAAAGAGTTAGTACCAATACGGAGGAAAAGATTGTAAAAATCGTACGATTATGTCAACAAACATCGAGAATCGAGATGGTAAGGCTAAAATCAAAAATTTTGACACAATGTGAGATTTGTCCCTAGAATAATACATTATGATAGGTGCGTAGAGATTTCAAATCTCTTCGCAAAACAAAGATTCTAGTATCATCACGCCGGTTCCCTTGCGGGACATGCTGAGTTAGCAGAACGTCTAAACACTTTCTGGTTAACCACAATTCACCGGTTCATCAGTTAGCGAGATGGATGGTGATTACGACGACCTGATAATGCTTACCGTTTATTTTTAGCGATAACTGGGACCGTCAACATTAAGTGCCTTCCGAGACTGGGTGTTAACGTACTACAGTACCAAATTCCGAACTGAACAACTGAGATTTTGATTATGGAAAAAACCTTGAAAGTTTCCTAATAATACTTTTCGATCCGGAGATCGAATCCGGGACCTCATGATCAGAGTCAATAAGTTAACCCCTAGGCAACGAGGCAGTCTAAAAGTAATAAAGTTAAAAAAAAGCCTGGTTGTCGACGTTTCGGGTCGCTTTACGTTGAATATAATCAAAAAGCTGGTTTTGATTATGAAGATTATGAATAAGCGACTTATATCATTTTTAGAGAAAAATTGTTTACTGACTGACAACCAATATGGATTTAGACCTAATGGGTCCACAGAAGATGCGGTATTGAACTTGACTGATCTGACAACTTCTTACTTAGACAAAGGAAATAAGTGTTTAGGAGTTTTCCTTGATTTACAGAAGGCATTCGATACTGTTCAATACCAATATTATTTGCCCGATTACATAACCTAGGTATACGTGGGATTCCTCACGAATGGTTTAAAAACTACCTTACTAGACGCACTCAACAAGTACGGATAGGTAAACTGTATAGTGATAACTCAGTGTGCTCATTTGGTGTCCCTCAAGGAAGTACGCTAGAACCTACGCTCTTCCTGATATTATATCTTAATGACCTTTGCAAAATAAAAATAAACAAAGCTCACCTGCTTATGTTTGCTGATGATACAGTTGCACTTTTTATGGGTCTTCTTGGAGCGAAGTTTTTAAATCGGCTGAAGCAGGTTTGATTAGCATAGCTACATGGCTTGAGGATAATCTTTTATCTTTAAATATTAGTAAAACCAAATATATGCGTTTTGAAAAACATGAACCAAATAAAAATTATGCATTACGAATGCACACATATCCCTGCAAGGGCAGCAACTCGAACACTGTAAGCCATTGTAGTTGTGAACATCTAACTCAAGTAGACAAACTAAGATATTTGGGGGTTAAAATAGATAACAGGTTGACTTGGACGTATCATATTTCAGATATTGCTACGCATACAAGAAAATTATACCTTTACCTTTATTTAAACACCTACAAAATTTTGGAAATCATCAACTGTTATTAACTATTTATAAAGCATTAGCTCAAAGTTTGATATATTATCGTATTACAGCCTGGGGTGGCGCATCAAAAACGCATATATTAGAGCTAGAAAGAACGCAGAGAGCACTTTTAAAAACAATTATGTTTTTGCCAATTCGTACACCTACATCAAAAGTTTACGAAATGACAAATGTATTAAGTGTTAGGAAGCTTTTTGTATACAAATGTGTTCTCCACTACTTGATGGAAAAGGACAAATTCCTTTCATTGGATCAAAAAAGAACAATTAGATATCCCATACCAACTTTTGAAAAGACATTTTTCAAGAAACACTACCAATTTCTAGCACCGTATCTATCAAATTTATTAAGACGTTCTATGCCTTTATACAAAATAAATATTAACAAACTTAAGACACAAATTTTAAAATGGCTTCAGCTAATTGATAATTATATTTTGGAAAACATTATTTATGCACATGTGTAGCTTTTGGGGGCATTATTCTCATGCAACACACACAGATGCATAAACACATACACATACACACACACACACTCTCTCGCGCACAAACACACACACACACACACTCATACAAAAAAAACACACATACTACACAAGGATAGCAACAATGTACTATAATGTTACACTTTTTTGTATTTAAGTAACTGCATGTGGAATAAATGTATGTGAGAATACTAATGTACTTAGAAATTAGTTATTAAAACTGTTGAACCTTAGGGAAGGATCTAACCTCTATAACACGGGTTATCCTAGTATAGAGGTTAGAGCTCCACAATGATTTTTTTCATGTACTGTGTAATAAATAAATAAATAAATAAACTAGCAAAAAGCAGAGCTTTGTAAGGGCTCGCAAAGTTATATACTATCTAATTGTTAGAAAAATATTTTTATGAGAATTACATCTTTTAATGTATAGACTTTATTTATAATAATAAAGTCTATAAAATCTTTTAATGTATAGAAAAATAAATAATAAAGTATTGCATCTCTCGCATTGTATATCTGTTTTGTTAATCTTTCATCTACCATTCTTTCTACATGTCCGAACCAACGGAGCATGCCCTTTCTCATCTTTACACCAACATTTTTTTTCAAGCATAACTTCTCTCTCACTTGAACATTACGAACCCGGTCTGCGAGAGTTACGCGACATATTTTTCATAGCTATTTGTTTCATCGACTGCGTTGTTTATGCTTTCATGCCCTTCTAACATACTCAACTCTCACTTTCATACAATATCGTTGGGATAGGCACATGATTATGCAGGGCAAGACGGGCGAGGACCCGGACTTAAAACTGGGCTTTTAAGTAATCTCTCTAACGCTCTATTTACTCTGTTCCCCGCACACATTCCTGCTCTAGACCTAAAACCCCCTTGTGCCTAACACAACATTCCTTCGGACTTCCCTTACATTCTCCTTTCCATATTTTACTATACACCTTCGACGCTAAGCTGATCAAACTGATGGCCCTATAGCTATTTCAGTCTATACGTGAACCTTTGCCTTTATACAAGGGCCCGATGACCGCGTGTCACCAGTCAAATATAAAGAAAAGTATTTTGTGAAGTAGTCTCTTAATAAGTTCAAAAATCATTAATAAAAAATCTTTAAACCGGATGATCCTGCAAGCCATCCCTGAAATCGTGTTTAAAAGGATACTGTTTTAATTTTTAAAACTTTCGAATTTGATAATTGATTTTGATCTTTCACCGCAAACCGTTTTTCGATCAGCCAGGCCGTTTAAAATCTGTGAGAGATTTAATCACGTGCGCACATACATACAGATATATACTGACGTCATTGAAAAAATATAATCACGTTTCAAGAATCTCAAACCATGGAGAATGGAGATCTGATGAAACCTCGATTTTTGAAAATCGCGGTTAATAATTATAATTTCCTGCGTAAAGTTTTAAAATATTTTAAAAATATTTTTAAACATGTTATTTAAAATTGCTCTAATAATACTATACAAATATGAGACAATTTAAACGCAGAAATCTTGCAAACAGTTGATTTCACACTTCCAGTATCTCCCGTACTCTGCATCAGATCTTCGTCAAACTAAAATTAAATATCCTGAGAAGTATCTAGGTACTCACTGAAACAAAAAAAAAAAACTTATCGGTTCAGGCGTCTTCGAATAATCAGTGAACATACTTAAAAAAAGATTCCGACCAAATAGGAACCTCCTCCTTTTTGGGTAGTCGGCTGAAAATAGTGAGTAGCAAAAAATGCTTAGGTACCTAATTGCTGGAAAAGTTGAAACCGAGTTTTTGTTATTTTTTTTTCACGGGACAAATTACCCTTACTGATCTTACCCCAAAGTGAGCAAATTATTTGCTTGTGCTATGGGTGTTAGTCAACTATACTAATACATAGAAGTACAAATATAAATACAAGAATATCGAACCCGAGCCCCGTCGATTGTGTAATCAGGGTTGCTGACCACTCGACCAACCGGGCGGACAAGAGTGGAGTTGGTGCTACAGAAGAGCAGCGCAAGGTAAAAATTGTCTCCAGAATTGCATAATTATGAATCACAACTCACAAAGCATCAAGATGGCAAGATTTAAATTTTAACATAATCTGTATTGTTAGTTATAATTTGCTTATTTAGGTTTTGTATCGCTAATCTGGAAAAAGTGATGACTCAAAATTTGGAGGCGCCTACCCTCAATCGATTTTAACTCGTTAGTTTTATAATAGATGGCGTTACTAGAAATAAGATTCTAATACAAAACGTATCTTCTATCGATTTTAACTCGTTAGTTTTATAATAGATATCGTTATTAGTAATAAGATTTTAATACAAATTGTAACTTCTATTTTTTTTTGGTCTGTAAAATGGTATTTTTATGGTAGATAACATATCTAGCCATGAATTTAAACTACTACGTCGAAGCACAAACCTAAAAGTCCGATAATTTTTCAGTAAAATGTACCACAAAAGTGTATAGAAAGTGGCCTAGTGTAGGGCTCGCTTCGCTCGCCCTAATAAATTGAGGAGCTCCCGTTCTGAGATAAGAAAAAATCTTTGAGTGAAATATAATTAGTATCTAATAAAATTACAGTAATAGTGATTTTTTTTCATGATAACATTATAAACTTACTTTGTTTTTATAAATACCACTAGGTGGTAGAGTTCTGCATTGTCTCACCCTTGTCTGGTACCACCGCCTTACCTATTCCTGCCGCAATAGCGTCAGTGCTTGTCACTGTCGTGTTCCGGTTTGGAGGGTAAGGTAGCCGGTAAACTTATGTATGTGGCATTAGACCTCGCCACAAGATACGCCATAAGATAGATAGCAACGCACCATTAACATCTTTGGTGTCTATAGGCGATGGTTGACTCTTACCATCAGGAGACCCATCTGCTTGTTTGCTATCTTATGAGATAAAAAAAAAATAAACTATAAACAAGATAGCTGCGGCTTGTACATAAAACGTCAAAACTCGCCTGGGTCTGGTATCACCTTACTTTATTCTTGCCCGAATAGAGTCAGTGCTTATCGCCGTCGTGGTCTGGTTTGGAAGGTAAGGTAACCGGTAAATTATTGCAAGTGGTATTAACACTTTGCTACACGGATATCAATGCAACGTTAACATCTTTGTTGTTAATTATGTTATAATGAAAAAAAATTAGATAGCGGTTTGTATAGAACCCAAAGAAATCTTAATGAGAATAAAGTCGTGGATAGCAACTAGTTGGAAATAAACAAGCTGCCAAGAGCAAATTAGATTAAGGAAATCTCATTAAAGTGATTTTTCTACTTCCTCTTCAACCAACTTCCTAATGTATACTTTAATGTTATTCTTATTAATGTTAAATTCGATACTTGGATTATTTAAAGGTAGCTGTGCCCGCAACTTCGCCCGCGTGAGAAAATTTTTAAAATAAATGTCCTGGGATTTTACCCGCATAGTTCCCGTTGCTGTGGGATTTCCGGGATAAAAACTATATTATGTCCTTTCTTAGGTCTTAAACTATCTTTTTACTAAATTTCATCAAAATCGGTTCTGTGATTTGAGTGTGAAGAAGAGACAGATAGACAGAGCTACTTTCGCATTAATAATATTAGTAAGTAAAGTAATAAGTAAATACTAGTATGGATATTTGCAGTATCTGCACTTAATATAGGTGATGAGCGTAAGGGACGGTCTTTCGAAAAGTTAAGAAAATATTCCATTTCTGCGTTCTAGTTATAATGGCAATTCCATTTTTTGTGGGAAATGCAAGGGTTGCAATGTAAAATTTAATAAGAATTGTAACTATTATGTGGCGCGAGCGACGATGTGATTACTTGCTCTGTGCTTGCCACCATCTTATTGTGGGACTAATTATCTTCGGCTAATCGTAGGTGCACTGGTTGTACTTGTACCTGTGCCCGCCTCTTTGGGGATACGGGCATCAAGATATGTTTTTCTATACAAAAAAATAATTTTGCAAATCTACTCAATAATGTTTGTTACTCAATCTCAAAATTATTAAACGGATTTGGATGAAATTCGGCACAGATGATGACCTAGAATGACATAGGCGACTTTTTTGCCCTGGAAATGTGATACGTTCCCGCGGGATTCACAAGAAAACTTTGAAACATAAAAAAATTCCAAATTGAGAACCTCCACTTTTTTGGGAATTGGTTTAAAATAAATATATTTATTCAATCTGACGGTACTCAAAATATACTGAACCATCTGCTAAGCAGTAACAGCAGTAACAGTTTTATGGACAATAAAAAGTTAGAATTACAGACGGAACGCAAGTGGGAAAGTAAATATACTGACGGGAAAAGCGATAACCCGTGAAGCTATAAATACTTGTAATTACTGCAATTACTCAAGACATTCATCTCGCAGATATCTAACGATATGCGAATGAAGACGTAGGTAGCAACCAGTTGGAAATAAGCAAAGTGCCAAGAGCAAATTAGATTAAGGACATGTCATTAGAGTTATTTTTCTACTTCCTCTTAAAATTATCTCCTAATGTATACTTTAATGTTATTCTTATTAATGTGAAATTCGATATTGGATTATTTAAAATGTTGGCAGTATCTGCGCTTAATCCATACTAATATTATAAATGCGAAAGTAACTCTGTCTGTCTGTCTGTCTGTCTGTCTGTCTGTCTGTCTGTCTGTTACGCTTTCACGGCCAAACCACTGAACCGATTTGGATAAAATTTGGTACAAATATAGTTTGAGACCCAAGAAAGGACATAGGATAGTTCTTATCCCGGAAATCCCACGGGAACGGGAACTATGCGGGTTTTTATTTTAGAATTTTTTGCACGCGAACGAAGTCGCGGGCACAGCTAGTATCTATATATTAATACGGGAAGGAAAAACTGGACTTTGTAAGACAATTGCGAGCACGATGGAGTATAAAATTTGGCACTATTAAAGTTTATATTAGTTTACATTTACATTAGTAGGCTAACAAGTAATAACGCACTCACTCACTGATTGGCCCATTGGTCTCGTGCAGGGGTCGGCAACCATTTCAGTCGGAAGATTCAAAAATTATAATTTACAAGATTTCATAGTTTTAAAGAGATACCAAAATTTTGCTTGCCTACAATAAATAATACTTGCATGAATAAAGTTTTGTGATAAAAAATAAACTAATCTAATTATTTATAAGATTTTTTTATATGTATATAAGTTGTGTTTTTTCACAATACGTTAAATAATATGCATATGGTATTAAAAATAAACTAATCTATTTATTTATAAGAAAAAATATTTATTCGTATATATACGGAGTATTTTTATATAAGGAGTATTTTTCGCAATAACTTGGTAGTATTATTAGATAATCACTTAATATTTAAGTAAAAATGAAAACAATTAATCATTTACGTACAACACTAACCTGTACTTAAATAACAAACAATTGAGCAAACAAATTCATTAGGAGCGATGACTTTGCATGGTTATTCAAGTAGAACATTTTTAAATGCTTTTTTTTTACAAAATAAATAATATTTGCATATAAAACTAAAGACCCACAGCTTCACATCCAAAGAGCCTAGCCGTATGTGGATCACGACAGATTACCGACCCCTGGTCTAGTGGTTAGCCACGCTGTCTATGTAATATTTAATTCCATTTCCAACCCTGTCCTTTTTAGAGTTTGTGCTTTTAGGGTTCTAAAGTCAACGAAGAACGAACCCTTATAGTTGCGCCGTGTTCTTTCGTCCGTCTGTCCTTCCGCAATCTAGCTAAGATATTATCCGAACGAGAAAGCTGTAATTTGGTAAAAATATACATATTAGTCACTTCAATAAAGTGGTAAAAAAAATAAAAAGTAAGGTACCTCCTACATACATAAAGTGGTATTGGTGGTGATATTTATTTTTTCTTGCGTACCACAAAGTGCGGGAATCGATTAAAGGATGCGTTTATGAAATATTAAGATTTAAAATGCTATTTTTTCTTAGAGTCCAGTGTCTTCCTCATCTGTCGCCTTAAGTTAGTTTTAGACATGTGAAAAAATTCACGGTAGTAAGTAGTATATTATAAACAAACAGAAATTTGTTCACTCTACTCTAAGGTTACAGAACAATATTTGTCGGAAATATAGGCTCAAGCAATTCATTCCAAACCTAAAGGTGCTATCTTTGATGGTTCATCCATACTATTCATACAAATCCATATTAATATTATAAATGCGAAAGTAACTCTGTCTATCTGTGTCTTCTTCACGCCTAAACCACTTAACCGATTTAAATGAAATTTGGTACAAAGATAGTTTAAGGCCCGAGAAAGAACATAGGATAGTCTTTATCCCGGAAATCACACAGAAATGGGAACTATGCGGGTAAACCCCGAGACTGTCTATCTTTTAAACCATAATATAAAAAAAAACAACGTAATAAGGAGTAAATTAGGCTACTTTCATATTAGAATTTTTTCCACGCGGACGAAGTCGCGGGCACAGCTAGTATATAATAAAAGAAAATTGTTCAAGCGCTACGCAATCGAACAGCTCAGCGTTTTTATATTTCACTAGCTGTTGACTGCGACTTCGTCCGCGCAGACTTCGTTTACTCCGCACAGTCCCTTCCCCGTAAGTGATAGCGTGATAATATCTAACCTATATGTTGACCCGACCTGTTAGTAATATTCACGCAAAATTTGAAGTAAAGCCATGCAGTACTTTTGAGTTTACCCCAGACATACATACAGACAAACAGACAAACAGACAAAAATTCTAAAAAGCATATTTTTGACTTCGATATCGATTGTAGATCACACATCAAGTATTCTTTTAAAAAAAATATTCTATGTACAGTTTTGACTTTCCCACGATTGTATTATATGTATAGATTATATTTTATGTTCAATTCAATAAGTTGGGGAGTCCGTCGCTAGAGACCATTGTGACACCGTTTACGAGTATTTTACCATTTTTACCATTATCAAATTTACCATTGTTTAACTGATTGTTGTAAAGTTAATGTAAACCAGAGTAAATACATAATAATAGCCACAATTTCCGGTCTCCTTATTTAGTCTCCGTAACCATCTAACCAACATCACCAAAAAGGGGGTAACCACAACCCAAAACTATAACCCCAACTTTTTACAACAATCTTTTCTTTTTTTTTGATCTCGTTAAAATGTTTTCATTAAAATGAATGAAACAAAAAATCTCTCATTCTGTTTTGTAACTAAAAGAAGGATTATAATTAATATTGAAAACAAACAATAAACACAAGAAAAGCTCTCTAAAGATGCTTACAGTCGTAGAAAATCTGTAATCAAAACAAAGAAGCCCAAATTACTTACCGAAGGGTGTATTTGTGAAAATGGTGTAACCCACGTACTACCGTTATTATAAACTTTGTTTTGTTTAAAACTTTTGCGTCGGCTTTAATTGTAGCAACATTTCGAAATGTTGGACATCGAATCCTGTGTTTTTAATCCTATGCGGTTTTCAGTTGAGACCAACTTCCCGAGTGTCAATTTGGCTGCAGTTATGTTTTTATGTTTGTTACCTCAGAAATCGGTCATTTGTAAATCGATTTTGAAAATTCTTTTTTTGTTAGCGAAAGTACACTTCCCGTGGGATCACCTCATTTTTTAGGGATTAAAAGTAGTATATGTGCTATT
Source organism: Apodemia mormo (assembly GCA_036924255.1). Lineage (NCBI taxonomy): Eukaryota > Metazoa > Arthropoda > Insecta > Lepidoptera > Riodinidae > Apodemia > Apodemia mormo. The sequence continues at coordinate 29,434,908 of JAUPFN010000012.1, read as the reverse complement.
AGAGGTCATCATCTCCTGTGTGCCAAATTTCATCTAAATCCGTTCAATAGTTTTTGCGTGATTGAGTAACAAACATCCATCCATTCATCCAAACATCCAAACTTTCGCATTTATAATAAAAGTATAGATTATTAATAATAATAGTATTGACTAGCATTGAGTCACGACTTCGATCGTGTGACGAAAAATCATTACTTTCCTTTGCTCAGTCGAATAAGAAGTAGCCTAATGTAATGTAGCTTTCTAAAGATGAAAAATAGTTTAAAACCGGTCGAGTAGTTTTTGTGTCATATCGTAACAAACTAGCAAACAAAAAAATCAAATCATCCTTCTTTACAATATTAGTTAGTGCAGATAAAGAATTTTCTATAAGATAAAGAGGTTTCTCTTTGATAAAATGTAAATAAATACACATATTATGTGAAAAAATCCGCATTATATGTTTCGGGAGTTTTTATTGGAATTTATGTGGTTATAAAAGTCAAGTATATTGTTCGATTACAGTGGATCACTGCGAGATATTGGTTTCTTTTATTTTATTACGTCCTCTCGGGAAACCGAGTTATTTAATTATACGCGTTCACGGGAGTCCTAAATGAACATGGCCGTTTGTATTGTTTCCGCGACAGTTTTCTTTTCAACCAACTTGCTAAAAGCAGGAGGTTCTCAAATCGGCTGCATGTTTTTTTTAAATTTTCTTTTTATGTTTGTTATTTAAGATCTCGGTCATTTATGAATGAACTGACTAGCTGTGGAAGCGACTTCATCTGCGTGGAAAATTTTCAAAAATAAAAGTAACCGTAGTTGCTTTTTATTACCGTAGTTTAAAAGATAGATAGTTCCGGAGTTTTACCTGCGTAGTTCCCGTTCCCGTAGGATTTCTGGGATATAAACTATCCTATATCATTTCTCGGGTCACAAACTATATTTGTATCAAATTTCATTTAAATCGGTTCAGTGGTTTAGGCGGGAAGAAGAGAAAGAAAAACAGGTAGAGTTACTTTCATATTTAGGTATAATATTAGTATGTATTTTAATTTTTTTGAAAGGGATTTTTGTGTGGTGCAATTTTAATTTGGTGAAGATCTGATGCAGAGTTACGGAGACACAGAGAATGGGATGTTGGTTGCTGCATTGTTACTCCAAATGAACTGAATGGCATTCTTGCCAGGCAGTTCGTAAAAGTTGAATGATTGCCTGTACTTGTCAGTGGCCATCATGACTACTCAGGCCTCTAATTGAATGTCGGTGATCTACGGCGTAGCGGCGAGAGCGGTGCGATTTAGCGCTCTGACTCAGTTTCCCGCGCCACTTCAATAAGAATTTGTGTTACGGCCAGCGCACACCAAAAGCAGAGCCGAGCAGAGCATTTTTTGATAGTACTGAAAAATTAACCTTATGACAAATTCCCTACATTGCAAAATTAAATGCACTTCCAAACTTGATGCTCGACCATGCTCGAGCTTGTCTTATAAGATGCGTGCTCGAGCGTGCCCGAGCGCGCTCGAGCATCTGCCGCACGCCGCCCGCGTGTTTGGGGGTTGCCCACAGCAAGATTTGAATTAAACATTAAGAGGTGTTCATTTTTATGACTATTGTGATAATAATATAATAATAGTTATAAGTTAAATTACGAAAAATTTGATATTTTAGAGAATTTGCTAAGCCCACGCAATCTAAAAACACAATACGAATTATTGACTTACTTGAGTAACAACTTACTATATGTTTTAGGTTAATAGAAATATACCTACAATATATTTTTAAAAAGTCTCAATTAACGTAGTTATATTTTTACTAACCTTAAACGTTATGGCAAGTTGTTCATCAACAGAAATACTAGGTTTCTAATTCGTTTGTCTTTTTGGATTTGCAGGCGTAGGAAAGTAGTTGAAATTTCAAATTTTTTGTAGTTTAGACATAAAACTGGTCATGCAGGCTCGTTCGGCAACCCAGAGTAATTTCAACGCAGCTTGCTCGCGGTGAAGTGAGCGTGCCGCCTGCATGGTCGAGTAGTCAAAATTTTGCTCGAGCATACGCGAGAATTTTGCAGTTCGGTGTGCCCTGGCCTTTAGATCACGCCAGTCTAGCCGCCGCGCCGCAGATCACTGACATCCATTTTGAGACCTAAGTGGTAATTACGCAACGTCTCAACCGGGCTTATGGTACTACCAGCTTATTTATTCCTGCCGCAGTAGCGTCAATGATTTTCACCATCGTATTCCTGTTTGGAGGATAAGGTAGTCGGTAGACTTGTGCATGGCATTACCATCCTGCCACGCGGACACATCATAGGCGATGGTTTCTTTTTCCATCAGGAAACTCATTTGCTTGTTTGCTATCTAATGATTTTAAAAAAGATAACCATTGCCTATAGGCACCAAATAGTGCGATTTTATTAATTAGGTGAGATGATAGAGACACAATACGCATAAGTTTACGCATTTTTGTTCATGCGTCAAAAACACTTGCGAAAATTTTAATTATATAATAATATTCCGAATTTTGATTTCAGGTAATTGTGCGGAAAGCTTTACACCAGGTATATATTTCAGGAGGCAGTACACTATATCCCCCTGTATGGTTAATTTTACCCGATTTCGTTAAAAGGTTATGTTTTAGTGTGTGATGTTTTTTGGCATGCTTTGTAGCCTAAACGACTTGATAGATTTTAGTTTAAGAGGTGTCGTTAGATTTGCCTTAATTGTGCGAGTGAGGTTGTCTATACAATTTTGTTGGATTGGATTACAGTTTGGTTTTTTGCTTTTAAAATATATTTTTTATTTCTATAGGTCTAAAGGAGCCCGTTTTATATATTATAGAATATCAAATCTGCTCTATTGCAGAGACAACCATCGCCCATAGGCACCAAAGATGTTAATGGCGCGTTGCTATATATGTGGCAGTATGACAGTGCCACGTGCATAAGCTTACGGGCTGCCTTACCCTGGACACCAGGTTATAGGTTTCGTATAATATCTTGAAGGGATTTCGGAAAACCGATTTGCTAAAAAATGTAATATGTTCAATTTCCAGAGGCTAAAAGAAACCCTTATAGTTTCGTTATGTCCGTCCGTGTGTCTGCAGTTTAGCTCAAAAGCTATTAGTACAAGAAAACTGTAGCAAGTAAAAAAGTTACTTAATACAGTTTTCTTATACTGTAACTGTACTTTAGCATGAAACTGTAGTTTGGCATGAATAGAGATGGCTGTTTTTAATAAAACGTTGCTCACCAACGATATTAGTCTATGTTGGTGGCATTCGATGCCAAAATGTTCATTCAACAATGGATGGGAATAACACCCAAATTCAACGCGATGCTAGATATTGAATAATGCCGAGAGTAACCGACAACAATCGATGTCAATCATAATACAACGATGCCCGATGGCCGATACGAGCGAATGAATCCAACTGTGAATAAACAAGGGATGCGCGCAACGATACCAATGTGCTTGAACAGACAATCATCTTTTTAAATGCAAATGAAAATTTTTACCTAACAAAATAAAAAATATATGCTTTTATATTTTGACTATTTATTTACAATAACTCTTATTTATTCTTATAAATGTTTTTACCTTGAAGTACGATGGTATCACAACGTCTATGAAAAAGCCAAACTATCATTATGTTTGATATTCCCCAGCCAGTACACTAGTTTGACGTCTATCACCGTTACTGGAAAAAAACGATGTCGGTAACAGGTGACGCTAACGAAACAACGATGTGCATCAATGATGAAATATAACAAAAACACCCATGTCTAGGCATGAATATACTCATACTTAGTATTATCCTACCAAGCCAACAAGACATTCGAGTGGAATGCGGCTTCCCCATCCCCACAGAGCTTCAGTTACTGCCAGGATTTGTAACCGGTTTAAAAAATACCGGTTAATTTAAAAAAACCGGAGCGTATCTGATATAAGAGCGCTTCTTAAACCTATAGAAACATGTTCCACGCTATACGTTACGCGCAGTGTGGACAAAAATTAGAAGCGGTGAACGTCAAAGAAATATTTATTTTCTTAAAAACCTCTATAAATTGATTTATTGATTCAAACCTCTTATAATTTTGCTCCGTAGGGAAACCGGCATTTTTGAGGTTAAGGTTAGGTTAGCTAAAACGTTCCTTATGTAATTGCGCTGATTTAGGTTTGAAAATTAATCGGTTTAAAAGCCCTGTTTACCGCATTCGTCTTAAATCTTAATACAGTTTGATATTTAGATATTTCTTTCGGATCGGACAGGGTTTTCTTGACACCCTGTATATTCATATCACAAAAACCAGTAAACTTATTTTTATGAAACTTAGACTGGTCCTTAACTTGGAACACACCTGAAAAATCAAAAAGAATTTTCTCGATATTTTTTAAGTTCCTTAAAAATATAAACCTACAAACATATAGACGCTTACAAAATTTAGTACACGTACTTTGACATCTAGAAAGACCATCATACTCAAATATTAACTAATTCCAACAATATTACATGTATATATGTCAAACTGACAATCTCCGTTTTTCATCAGTTGATAAATCTCCAATTTCTGACCCAAACATAATATCTTTGGGTAAGCATTTTAATGAAGGGTCATTATAATTTCAAAGGAATGTAGTAAATAACTTTCGTTGTTATTAAAGCTGTAACTATATAATTTTCTTCACATTAATTAACGAACGTATTTAATTCTGGTTGTTATTTTAGCTCGACCTAATAATAATTATAGTCTTTACATCTGAAATCATTTAGGCCTGCTTTAAATTATTTAAAACGTGTATTCATTCATGTACACTTTTAATAAATTGGTAAAGTGCGTATCGAGCCACGCGCAATGTAGGGTTCCGAAGTTGCCCATCACAAAAATCGAACTACGAGGACTTTTATTGTTTCATACTATGAACATTTTAACCTATTTACTTTATAAGTAAAGTACTTTACCAGTAAACTAAACTATTAAGCTCCACCAGGTTCAGAACGGGAGAAGCTGGCAATCTGTAATACTAATCTCATAGTATAAACACCGTTTTCCCCCGTATTGGTTCAAGCTCCTTTGAATAATAGACCAACTGCCGTTCTGCCAGGCAGTCCGTAATAGGCGACTGATTAGCTACGCTAGTCACTACCATCGTGGCTACTAGGTGGTAAAGTTCTGCATTGCTTCGGCCGGGTCTTGTACCACCGCCTTAACTATTTCTGCCACAATAGCGTCAGTGCTTGTCACTGTCGTGTTCCGGTTTAGAGGATAAGGCGGCTAGTAAACCAATGTAGGGCATTAGACCTCGCCACAACATAGCAACGCACCATAACATCTTTGGTGTCTATAGACGATGTTTGACTCATTCCATCAGGAGACCCATCTGCTTGTTTACTATATTATGATATAAAAAATAAATACCAGTCTCTCACGTAGACTTAATTAATGTTAACCTAGTGTAGATATAGCTTTAAAGTTTTTGTAATTACCTGTGTGAGAACAATCAATAAAGTATTTTGTATTGTATTTTTATCCAATTCCAACAATATTACATACACATATGTCAAACTGATATCCACCGTTTTTTCGTCGGTTGAAAATAAATTATTAACCGTGATTAGTATGGAAAGAACAATTTACATTTTTATTAACAAAAAAGTTATTTACTACATTTCTTTAAAATTATAATGACCCTTCATTAAAACACTTTCCCATAGCTATTGTGTTGAAAATTTTGCAAACATTTTCCTGGTTGAATATAACACCTGTTTTTATATAGACGAACGAAGCCTAGGTGACATTAAAACGTATAATTCTATTGATAAGAAATATTTTATATTATGTTTAACGCACTCAATCGTCGGCGCGTGCGGAAATTTTATCATTATTAGGTAAATGATAAAATATTAATATTGAAATAATACTAAAATTTAATATTGAAATTCCATTATTACTAGATATTTTCTTATACATATAATATATTTAGTTTTGTGTATATAATATAGGATAGCAAAAAAAACTTGTTAGCAAACTTGATAGCAAATAAATTTCAAGTTCTGTCAACAAATCTGAATAATAGATCTTATAAGTAATTCCAACCGAAACGCAAGAATAACTACCAATCAATCCAGTGAGCAGTAAGTACGCGAGACAAAATACAGATTTTGCAATAGCCAATCGGAATACCGTATTCATTTTAACAGAATTTAACATTATTTGTCTAGTGTGGGTAGTAATTGTCAGTGGATTTTAATGCCTTATTCAGAAGTTTAGTATTATTTATTACAATAAATATCACTGGACAAATTGCACTAATCGATCTAACCTCAAAGTAAGCAAATTATTTAATTTTGATATGGATGTTAGTCAACGATACTAACATACATAATAAGCACCTAAACCTAGAAATACGTAGGTCACACTATAAGATAAGTTTTGCGTAACTTAATAATAATAATAATAATAATAATAATTCTTTATTCATTAATTATTGATACAATTTTCATTTACGTGGCCGGAATTGCCTTTTAAGTGTTTAACACCTGTTGTAGGCAAATCCGCTCTTCCATATCACACAAAATGTTTTTTTAAAACAACAATAAATTATTTTATACGATTATTAAGGTACATAATAATCCAAACTACCATATTATAACACAATATGTAATGGATTGTGTCTGCCTGAGTATACCTATATATACCTATTTGTGTATGTATATATATATATATATATATATATATATATATATATATATATATATATATATATATATATATATATATATATATATATATATATATATATATATATATATATATATATATATATATATGCATGTACATATGTGTGTGTGTACATATGTATGTAGTCCTGCTCTTTTAATAATGGGATATGTTTAACACATTATGAAATTTAATAAGGATGTGCGAGAATATTTTAAATAATCGTAAGTAAAAGGGCCTCTGTTTCGTTGTAACTTAATTGCTTCAACCACGAAGTTAGCTTGATTTTGCAATCGCGTTTACACAATGGATAGATATCTATTATTTTGTTTATTTTATTATATAAGTGAGCTGATAGTTTAAAATACTGTCGAGAAGCAAAATATGTTTTAACTTTATGGGTGACTACTACATTAGCTCTCTTTCTTTTATTTTGTGTACTGTTATCAAAGACCAAGAATTTATGTCTTTTCAATATAGCAAGTAAAATGTACAATTTTCTAACTGTCAAAGTGCTACATTCAATGTATAAATCCTGAGTGGGGTACTTATAAGGTTTGAAAAACATTACTTTTAATAATGCTCGTTGAGCTCTCTCTACCTCTAGAAATTTACTTTTTGTGGCCCCACCCCATACTGGGATACAGTAGCTCAATACAGATTGCGCTAAAGTTACGTAAATTGTAGTTATTAATGGTTTAGAAGTCACGTGTCTTAATATACCAAAGATCCATATTAGTTTTCGTATTCTAGTAGAGATAAGATCAATATGATCATGCCACGACAGCCGCTGATCGACCATAATTCCTAAATATTTTGTTTTAGTTACTTTGTTAATTGAAGGACAGTTACAATCATAATCTTGGCACTCAGTAAAGCTATGTATCTTGATATCAAAATTTGGTGGAGGTTGAGTTCGGATATTTTTTGAAAAATATATAAAGTTAGTCTTTTCAGTATTGAGTGTAAGAAGATTTGTTCTTAGCCAATACGCGATCTTATCTAAACCCTCTTCAGTAGCTTTGCGGACAGAATCCCAAGATGATCCATTAAATACCAAGACGGTGTCGTCAGCGTATGAAAAAATTTTGGCATCCTTTAGACGTAGGTTACATAATTGATTGATATAGACTAAAAATAATGTCGGACCCAATACGCTTCCCTGTGGTACACCATAAGAGATACTTGAGACATCACTAATACAATTACCAATTCTTACTTTCTGTTTACGTTCACTTAAGTATTCTTTAAATAATTGTAGGGGAGATCCTCTTATGCCAATTTTTTCTAATTTTTGCTCAAGAATGGGAACAGAGACAGTATCAAAAGCCTTTTTTAAATCAAGGAAAACAGCAAGGCTTTTGTTTCCCATATCCAAGTTTTCTGTTATAAATGAAGTCAATGCTATAACAGCATCCTCTGTCGATTTACCTTGTCTAAAACCATATTGAAAATCAGATAAAATGTTATATTTATCCAGGTAATTTATTAATCGTTTATTCATTATATTTTCTATAATTTTAGATATCGATGGTAGGACAGAAATTGGTCGATAATTATTGATATCGTCTCTATTACCACTCTTGTGCACAGGTGTGATAATAGCTTGCTTCAACAGTGCCGGAAATATGCCCTTGTTGAAACATAAGTTGATCAAGTGGCTAATGATTGGGCTTAATTCATCTACAGCGAGCTTTAAGAAACTAGACGGTATGTTGTCCCAGCCAGGAGCACTATGAGACTTAAGCGACATAATGGTATTATGTACTTCCGTAGTATCAGTGTCTAGAAGCACGAAAGATGTTAATTGATTGTAATATTTTGATCCCTGATCACTTTTTGTCATCGTGGTTTTTACGGTAATATTCTCTGCTAATATTTTACCAATATTTGAAAAATGTGTATTTACATAGTTTACTGATTCTATGGTATTTGATTTCAAATGCAATAAATTAGTATTATCTTTATTATTTTGATTTAAATGGGTAATATTTTTAATGCCCTTCCAAAGTTTTTTTGAATTTTTAGTTGATGATTGCAATTGCTGCCTATCATAGTCGCGTTTCAACTTTTTTATTAAGTTATTACAGTAATTACGGTATCTTTTGTAGCTTATTTTTAAAATTTCATTAAAAGGATCATTTTTTAATTTTTTTTGCATATTATTTCTATTTCTAATGCAACGCAAAATACCAGGAGTAATCCATGGTTTAAATATACGTTTATTATTGGGAATTTGTGTAATGACAGTGTTCTCTTGAAGTGATATTCTTATTCTATCAATTAAGTTTTCTGCTATAGCATTTGGATTATCCCATGAAAGCAATTCAGAAAGATTTTTTTCTGATAAACTAACAAAAGCTTTATTAAAATCTGTGGAAATATTAGTTTTTTTATATGTACGTGAATGTAAGCTAGATCTTGCCAAACACAGCAATACCATACAGTGATCGGTAATTGTCGTATTCAGGACAGCTATTTGAGCATTCATTTTACATTTTTCTGTTTTAATCATGACATGATCAAGGCAACTGCTCAGTCTAGTCTGAAGATAGTGACCGGGTAATAAACCATGCATGGATAGCATATTTAAATAGTTAGTTCTGTTATTACGGTCATGGTTAGCCTCAGACTGCTTTGCTATTAAGTTAATATTTAAATCTCCTGTCAATATAACATTTTTATGTATCTTAATTGTTTGTAGGTGCTTGTTAAGAGAATTGATAAAAATATCCGCGTTTGTATGCGAAGGAGAGCGATATATACCCAAGATAATAGTGCTGTTGAAATTTATTTGTATACAAGATGCTAGTTGCAACTTAATTTCTTTAATATCTGCCACAATGGTATTTTTTACATAAACAACTACACCGTCACATTGATTTAGATGGTGGGAAGTAGCAAAAGAGTTATAATTATTTAAGTTGGGCAGAGGCTTATTATATCTTACCCTGGCCTCCGTTAAAACCAACACGTCTGGACTTATTTCTAAACTTGATAATGTTATACAGAAATCGTCAAAATTTTTATATATACTCCTGATATTTTGCGTTATTATTATGATATCTTGTTGTTTAAAGTGTATTTTATTTTTTAAATCGTCAATGTCACAGTGAATTACTCGCGCCGTCATTGTGCCATCTATATCATTCATAGTATGTAATGTACTATCCATAATAATAGTATTTAAAATAAAAAAGTACAAAAATAGGACAGTTAAACGTAAGTAAAAGCTGAGTAAAATATATAATTGCAGCTACTAATATCCATTCCAATATGCAATGACTAGACCGAAGTTTAGAGGCTTGTTTGTAAATGATAACGTCTGTTTCTTGGTTTAAACAAGGGAAGTAAAGTGGGATGAAGACTAATTGATGTGTTAAACATTTTTCGATAAAATGCTTACTGAGTGTATGTGTGTATATGTGTCTAAGTAAGTTGTAAGATAACATTAGTTTTATTTCATATTGATTAGTTTGTGTAATTATGTAATATGCGTATTTCTGAAAAAAATTAATTTGTATGTGTTTGTGAATATAATCTATGTAAATGGTGTCTAGGGATGTTGCTATTTGGTTATAAATGACAGTGTTTTTTATAATATCATCTGAAATTAAATAATACAAAAATGCAAAATTAAGTATGAAAAGTTCGCAAATTAGGTAAATTAAACGGATTGGAATACACCATTTATGTATAATAATAACCACCAGATAACATAGTCATGCTGCCAGTAAAAGCTGATGAATTTGTGCCTCGCTTCTAATTGTGATTATTGGTGAGCTGTCATCTTTTCTAAGGTAAACTTTTCCATACGCGGTCCAGCAATATTTGTAGTTTTTTGTTTTACATACATCACGAGCTAGAAAATGGAGTCGAGAACCCCGGGCTGTTAAATGTTCGGAGACATATATAGGTGTATCTTCTTCTTTACGAAAACCAAGATGTTTAGCACATAACTTAGATTTATGCTTAATGTTAAACATTTTACACATCTTTAATACATTATTTTTTACAATTGTAGAGTTTGTCTCTACTATTATAGCAGAATTACGGGTCATTTCTTTCTTTCCACGCACCCTATATATATCCTTGATATGTGTTTTATCAATATCATATCCAATATTTTTTGACAAGCACAGGGTCATAGTGATTAGATCTTCCTTCGTCTCATTTTCTTTTTTTGGAACATTTTTTATTTCGAAATTGGTTTTACGATTTGATATTTGCATGTCCTCTAACTTGTCTTCTAAAATAGTAATATATTTTCTGTCTTCTCTGATTTGATTCTCTAACTGATCTATTTTCTTTCTAAATTCTTCGTTTTGAGAAGTAACCAAGGTTATAGCATTTTGTATACTTAAATTGGTATCCTGTATTTCTTTCAATGTGGGCGAAATATTTTCCAAGTCTTGTGTGTGAGATTTGAACAAAGAAGATATAAAAGTCTTAATTTCGTCTTTGAAATCAGACAATTCAGATGTAAAACTGTCACCTCTACGTTTATAACGCGAACCAGTTGCTTTAGGTGAAGTTTTGCCCATAGTCTTTGTTGATTCTGTTTCAGAGCGCGATCGGTCCGTTGAGCTGTCCATTGTACTAGGGTAACAGGAATACAAGCTTATATGCGAACACGTGAAGCAGTTGTCGGACCCGAGTTGCTATTATGTTATGCGACCAATAGTAGTAAAGAGGCGGGGACAAGTATGACGTTGCACGCGCGCTTGGAAATGCAAAAAATAGTCACTCACTGAAATTCCTCAAAGCGTTACAGCCGTCGGCACTTATGCACTCCTAATATTCTACAACGGATTAATTATTGTAATATACTATATTTTATTAAATTATTTTTAATCAAACTGGCACACATTACAAATACGTTCACACATTGTGGCAGTCCGCGGGGAAGAGGACTTAAAAACTTAAAAAAACATGTTATAACCAAAATATTATGTTTATTGCTTTTCAAAATAATCTCCTTTACATTTTAAACATTTTTTCATGCGATTGAACCATTTTTTAAAACAGGAGGACCACAGATCTGAAGGCATGTTTTCTACGTGCTGATTGAACGCTATCACTGCCTCTTCGGAGTTGGTAAAAGTAAAACCTCTCATCAAATCTTTGATTTTGGGTAAAATACAGAAATCACAGGGTGCTAGGTCGGGGCTATGCGCAGGATGAGTGACGAGATGTACTTTTCCAAAAGCTAAAAATGACTTTGTTTTGTTGGCCGTGTGTGAAGAAGCGTTATCATGGTGTAGGAGAATGCGGCTTTTGGGTCGTCTTTCGCGAACTTTTTCTAACACCCCGGATAAACAAATGGTAGAATACCACTCGGCATTAACACTCTTTTGATCTTCTAGTGGAATTGTACAGATGGAACCCGTAGCTGAGAAAAAAAACGCTATCATTTTTTTACCAACGTTTCTCGCCTGTCTCACTTTTGTTGGCCTGTTCTCATTTTCAAACACCCATTCACACGACTGCTGTTTTTTTCGGGTTCAAAACAATAAATCCACGTTTCGTCTCATGTGACAATCTCATAAACAACATTAGAATGACCGTGGTCGTACTTCAGTAGCATCTGTGAGCACCATTTCACGCGAGCCCTTTTTTTTGAAGCATTTTGAAGACGAGCGGTACAGTCTTGCTGAGAAAGAGAACTTTTAATATCATAAAAAATCATCGCTCTAAAATCTTTTCGACTTAATTCTATTTTCGTTGCGTACGTAGAACTTTGATGTGTGATAAAAAACAATTGAAAAATCATTTCCCGCCAATTTTTTTTTATTACTAAGAAGGTTGCAACGTTTTAAAAATATAACATTCGAAATTCAAATAGTTCCGATTAGCTAGAAGTGCAATACTTTTAGTGTGCCACATGTGCAAAAACATCTTTGCTCATTACATTATTAACGACCCGAGCCTTAATTGAATTTGCATTTTCTTAGTTTACTAATGCAATATGGAATCATATTTTTAAAGTAATATATTCCAATCGTATTTTATTTTCTATTATAACTTTAAATCTCTCTTCCGTAAACTTTGCTCGCTCAGGATTTGAGAATTGCCTTTCAAGCGTCGATATACATACGTAGATATACGTATATATAAATATATGTATATATAAATATATATAAATAAATGTTTGTCTGTATGTCTTTTATAGGATCGTAAACTATGCATTTAGTTATGTGATGATCTTTAGCAAAGTTGTTTTGCATTAGCCCACGAAGGCTTTTAAGTTGGTACGACCAATTTTCAACTACGACAAATTTTTCAAAGGCGCGCATTTTTTTAAATCATTACAATTTAATGGTTGTTAATATAACGCATAGCGTTAAATTATAGTGCGCTATGATATTTAGATATGAATATGAATGCTATTTAGATTCGTATTTAGCGTTATAACATAGCGCCACGCTATATACCTAGCGGCTAGCGTAGGCCGTAGTTATAACATTGTAAGTTATAACCTACGAAGTTACGAACTACGCAATCTAACGAGTGACGTGCTAGACCGTAGACGCTAGACGTTATAACATAATTTATAGAGTTATAGCGCTCAGTCATTGCTCGCTGTCTGAGTATTAAACCAAAATACTCAAAGCTCGCTGTATGACGCTTAGTCTGCTCGACAAGTTGAAAGTGGTCTAAAATAGAGATACTGCTCTTAAAATAATGTGCGATAGCTCATTGGATCCGGAATGATGCCTAGAAAAATGTGCTAAAAGCGTGTATTAGCACATAAACAATCGCAAAAGTTATAAACAATTAAAGATGAAAAAAAAATGGCATTTCGTTTTTTGCCAATATTTCATAAACTATTCATATTTAAGAAATTGCAAAAAAAAAAAACATTCAGAAATAGGAGGAAATTTCCAAGAAAAATCTTAAATTTCCGAACTCTATCTCCATCTTTTATTATTTTAATTGAACGCTGAAAATGGGTCTCCGCACGACATATTTAATGTGTGCGCACGGCCTCAAAAGCGAGTGCGACACATAAATTAATTTATTTGAGATATTGAATATTCTTTATTGAATTTTAAAAAAATATGATGTATTTTAAACATTATAAATAATTTATTTTCGTCGAAAATTTTACTTAAAATTAATTTTTCAACAAGTAAAACGATTGTTAACTAACAAAATTTTCTCGTACTTCCGTCTTAATTGTAAATGAAAAAAAAATGTTTAAATAATTATCGTAAAAATTTTTCGCTTCGTGGAGCCTTTCTTATATACATACTTAACAATATCACGTCATAAAAGTTAAAAAAATATTTATACTCTGCTTATAATAATTATTGTACTTGAACAAAAACTGAGAAATCCAAGAAACGTTGTTAAAGTACAATAATTGTTATAAGCAAACTATGAATATTTTTTTAAGTTTTATGGCGTGATATTGCTAAATATGTATATTGTTTTTTGTTATCTTATACTATAAAAAAAAAACGAAATTGGACTCATTTGTTCTGTTTGGACAAACACTCTAGTGCTAGAAGATTTACAGAGTCTCATGATAGGGCTGGAAGTATTTTATGGGAACCTAGAAAAAAATAGAGCAACACCATCGACTTTGCGGTGATTTGTATCGTTATTTCAAGGACTTTGGAGTGAAATAGCTTCCATTGCCTGATGATAGTGCTGGAGGATGTAACCGAGAACTCCTTTTTTATTTTTTTTTTGTTCTCGCAGGAGAAATGCACTTACGCACAACCGGGCCACTCGACGCGGCCCGAGTGTGGGACTCGCCTAAAACCGGCTCTACCCACTAAAACTCCTGCGTCCGCTCCTCTGTGCCATATGGTGGCGGGGAGGTGGTAACTCTTGCGGATTATTCCACCATCCCGCCGGCACTCGCCAGCCTAGCCGGCGTCTTCTCGGCCGGGGGGAGACCCCAGCAAAACGTCTCAGATGGCGCGCGGTGAGCGGAATCGCCGCGCGCAGCTCCAGGAGGCCTCTCGACCTCGGTCATTCCACCGGGAATTAGATGCCCAGCAGATTGACTGGGTTCTCCTGGGGAAGCGATCATTCCATCGCTTCCCCCAGTGCCGCCCCTGATGGTGGGGCGAGCGTTGCTCTGGTCTTTTTCTTTTTTACCTTGGGTTGAGTCCCCTTACAAGAAGGAGACCCAACTCTGTGGCCCGCCGGAAGACCCGCTGCTGAACACGTGGAGCAGTGCGGGTCGTTTAAGCAGTCGGCGGCCTTGTGGCCCTTTTGACCGCAGCGATAGCATTCGTCACTGCGGTCAACTTCCGACGTGCACTGGGTCGCCGTGTGTCCCACCACCAGACAACGGTAGCATCTCAGGCGCCTAGTGGGCAGTGGCAGTACCCGCACTTGAGCAGATACCCAGCCCACAAGCAGCCTGGAGCTGACCACCCTATTCGCTACGGCCACCGGGCAGCGAACGAATAATGTACCGCGGCCCGACGGCGAGAACCGAAGTCGCCCCGCCTTGATTGCATCGGCAGGGCAGCCTCCACATTTAGCTATGGCGGTCACTACCTCCTCCTCCACGACAGAATCGTCCAGCCCGGAAATGCGCATCTCTGCGCACTTCTCGGGCCGGGCGATTCGCACGGTGTCCGTTGGTAGCACCGCCCGTAGCTTATCTGCCAGCTGATTGGCTTTTTCAGCACTCATAGCCCCCGGCACTTCCAGTATTCGGGCGCCAGTGGCCCCCTTCCTCAATCTTAGGGCGGGGATGCCCAGTTCGGCGATGGATATATTATCCCTCGCACGGATTAGGACATCCTTATAAGTAGCACCCTTTTCCGCCGCCCCGGGTTGCAGCGTCAAAACGACGGCCGCTGACCGGGGTGGACGTAGCCTTGGCTTCACATGTTTTTCTTTATTCCCCTTCCTTGTTTCTTGAACCTGCGAGTGAGGAAGGGGAGCATCCTTTGATTTCTTCTGTTTCTTCTTCTTTCTCTTCTTCTTATCCACCCGGGTCCACCCCTCCTCATCTGGGGCCCGAGTGGAAGAAGAAGGCACTGGTGCAGTCACCGGGGCCGCAGCAGGTTGGGCACTACTCTTACCCTTACCCTTACCCTTGCCCTTGGTAGGTTTGGGTTTCTGCGGCTCGGCAGCCGCTTCGGCGGCCGTCCTGCTTATAGGGGTGTCAATACACTGTTGTTCTACAGACACCACCTCCTCCTCTCTCTTATCTCCAGCACGGCGGCTTAGGCCACCACTAGGTGGCCTAAGCCACCGTTCTGGTAGCAGCCGGTCTGATACCGAGGCCATTTTGGCGTCCATCATGTTGCCCACTTGCAACATGATGCGACCCAACATGGCCTCCTCCTTGTCCTCCGTAGTAGGTTGGACCTCCTCTGGTTCGGCCCTTGTCCTCTCCATGTCTTTGCGGAGTTTTGCCAGCTCCGCGCGAATCGCTGCCAGTTCCTTTCCCTGGCGGTAATTAGCCGTGCGGAGCAGCTCTATCTCCTCGTTCTCTGTCCGGTTTTTAAGGCCGGTAATCGCTTCTTCTATGGACCACGCCGCCTGCTTAAGGGCACGCACCATTGTGCCCTTAAGGTTTTTGGATTTTTGTGCAACGCTCAGAATGAGGTCAACCCCAGACTGAGCGTGCGCGGCGAGGTCCTCTGTAGACCGGTCCTCCCCTCTCGACTTTTCTCGTACTACCTCCAGGGTTTTGGCCATGGAGATTATCTGCTCCTCGGCCAAAACCCCTTCTTCCTCCTTCTTTTTATTCTGTAGCGCCTCCTTAGCTTGTCGAAGGCCTACGTGGGCGCCCGTTGTTGGGGGGCGCCCCTTCCTCGTTTGGCTGATCCAGAACGCGATCCTCCCTCACCGGCTGTGTCGTCGGAGTCCAGCCCGGATTCCGTGTCACCCGGGCCGGGCCTCTTTCGCCTAAGCCGGCTGGTTCTACCTCCTGAGACAAGATCGATCAACGACATCGTGCTAATCGAGCTGTCTGTGTCAATGTCTACGCCATGGTCTTTTGTTAAGGCCCGCACCCCCGTGGCGCACGCCCCAACCTCGTTTCCAACATCTCCCAAATCGAGTGCAGATTCGGTGTCCAGTGTGTAATTGCTATGGTCGTCGTGGCGCGAGCCAGCGGAACGCCGGCCCGCGAAGTAGTTTTTGCCCCCCCCAGAGTACGTGGGGCTGCCGGCACCCGAAGGCGCCGGGAGGGATTCCCCAGCTTCGCCGGGACCCTCCTGGGTATTCCTTTTAAAACTACTTGTACTTGTCATTGTTGTTTTGTGGCCCATTCCGGGTGGGCCTACCCCCGTCTCGTCAGCGCTCGCCCGATAACCCTACGCCGCGGCACGCCGACCGCGGTTTCGGGGTGATTTTTTAAAGAGGTTTTCTTCCTCCCAGCCCCACAATGGGCTCCCGGAAACCGGGTTATGAGTGTCGCATCCAAACGCCGTTCTCATTAAGAGAACGGAAAGGAGCGACTGGTGGCCCAATTAGCTTCCCCAAGGTGCTGGATTGCACCCCAGGTACTGAGCCCCCCCGCCACGACAAGGCTTGGGACCATGGGGGGGAACCGAGAACTCCTAAATTAACCTAGGTTAACCCCTCAAGTGGGGAAAAAATTCGGTTTGTTTTTGCAAACAATTTGGTTCTAGACGATTTCTATCTGATGATGTATCAGTATCTGATGATGGAATTGAAACGTAGTCATGGGAATTTCTAAACTAAATAAGATACATGGGGCACACTAAAAGTTTTGCACTTCTAGCTAATCGGGAACTATTTGAATTTCGAATGTTATATTTTTAAAACGTTGCAATCTTCTTAGTAATAAAAAAAACAATTGTCGGGAAATGATTTGTCAATTGTTTTTCATCGCACATCAAACTTTGATGATCAAAGATCTACGTACGCAACGAAAATGGAATTAAGTCGAAAAGATTTTAGAGCGATGATTTTTTATGATTTTAAAAGTTTTTTTTTCCGTAAGAGTGTGCCGTTCGACTTCAAAACGCTTTTGGGAGAGAAGCACCTTGTTTAAGCACGGTGAGGCGATGGTTTGCTGAATTTGACAGAGGTCGAGTTTCGTTACGTGACGAATTTCGTGAAGGGCGGCCTTCAACTGCCGTCAACGAAAATAATGTGGCTACTGTTAAGCGGTTAATTGAAGAAAACCCCCGCATTACCTAATACCTATGAAACAATTCGAAGACTATTGGGGATTGGTATGAGCTAAATTCAGAAAATTTTACACGAAGAATTGAAAGTTCGGAAACTTTGTTGTCGTTGGATCCCTCATGAACTGACAGCGGAGCAAAAGCGGGCTCGCGTGGAATGGTGCTCACAGATGCTACTGAAGTACGACCACGGACATTCTAATGCTGTTTATGAGGTTGTCACATGAGACGAAACGTGGATTTACTGTTTTGAACCCGAAGAAAAACACCAATCTTGTGGATAAGTGTTTGAAAATGAGAACAGGCCAACAAAAGTAAGACAGGCGAGAAACGTTGGTAAAAAAATGATAGCGTTTTTTTCTCAGCTACGGGTTCCATCTGTACAATTCCACTAGAAGATCAAAAGAGTGTTAATGCCGAGTGGTATTCTATCATTTGTTTACCCAGGGTGTTAGAAAAAGTTCGCGAAAGGCGACCCAAAAGCCGCATTCTCCTACACCATGATAACGCTTCTTCACACACGGCCAACAAAGCAAGGTCATTTTTAGCTTTTGGAAAAGTACATCTCGTCACTCATCCTGCGCATAGCCCCGACCTAGCACTCTATGATTTCTGTATTTTCCCCAAAATCAAAGATTTGATAAGAGGTTTTACTTTTACCAACTCCGAAGAGGCAGTGATAGCGTTCAATCAGCACGTAGAAAATATGCCTTCAGATCTGTGGTCCTCCGTTTTAAAAAATGGTTCAATCGCATGAAAAAATGTTTAAAATGTAAAGGAGATTATTTTAAAAAGCAATAAACATAATATTTTGGTTATAACATGTTTTTTTAAGTTAGTAATGAAAATTGAGCAGCACTATTGATTTTGATCCCGTTTGAATAGTTCTTTTTTTCTTTTTTGGAATTGGATGTTTTTTAGTGTCTGATGATAAAGCTGGAAGTAGTCCATTATAATTTTTAAGCTGGGCTAGAAAAACCTATCAAATGTATGTTAATTCGGTTTATTTTGGCAAATGTTTAGGTGCTGAATGTTTTCTAAGATATAATAATGATGGAACTAAAAGCTGGCCATCGGAGATTGGGCTGATATTGTTGGCTTTTATTACTAGGAGATTCGCAGGGTTTGATAATGTAAATAGTAAGTGGCCATGGAACTCCTGATATAAATAAAATAAGTCCATTGAATGTGGTCTCATTTGTTATATTTTACATACACTCTGAATCAAAATGATTTCCAGGATAACATAGTGGAGCTGGAGGTCATAGGAGCTTTGCAATAAAACAACTCAAACTTATTGAGTAAAGAACCGTGGTAACCTTAACCTGATGCTGCAAGGTCCTTTTCGTAGATCATCAGATACTTTCACGTTTTGCTCTTAAAATGATGCATATGCAGCGGAATGGCGATCTAAGGATGAGTCGGAGGTTTTTGAAATGTATAATGTTATCTTGTTAAAACAATAATTTTATCTAAATTACTAAAACTTAATAACTAGGATACTTTTACCAAGCCTTGAAAATATAAAATGAAAAACAAATAAAGGCGCTGTCAAACTCATAATTGCTTTATAATATTTTTAATAAATTTAAATTCGCAATACATTATATTATAAATTAGGTACATTTTGAGTCGTTACCCTTTACATAACATAAAATGGATACGCCCGAAGGTTTACTGTGAGCTTTTATGTTTGCAATGATATTTAAGGTGTGTGACATGTGTCTATCATTTTTATATCAATGTTTTTATCATGTTGTTTTTTATATCATTTGATGACAAACAAGCAGATGGCTCTCCTGATGGAAAGAGAAAATCATCGCCCATAGACATCAAAGACATGCGTAAATTTAGTCCACCTTACTCATCAAACCGAAACACGATAGTGACAAGCACTGATGCTATTGCGACAGGAATAGATAGGCGGTGGTCCCAGGCGAAACAACGCAGAATTCTACCACCTACTTAGAATTTTCTAAATTAGATTATGTTGTATAGCAGAAACAGAGAAAATAATAACCACAGCATATTCAGTAAGGTGTTTGTTTATCAATAAATATGTTTAACGATCCTTAAAATTTTTGTGTTCACCTAGTCACTCTCGTTGTAATAATGGTAGTCGGTGGCTAGGGCGTTTGAGAGATCACTCGAGATCATTAATAACACGTAGATATGGAATAGTGTACTTTGCCGGGATTTTGTTTCGATATCTTAGTATCGATACAACACCACTGAATCCCACTATCCCACTAGTTGTGGTATACAAGGCAAAATAAAACTAGTGATAATCTTTAAAAGAGGTGATCAATTTACTGAGAATTTACTTCATGTAGAAGAAAAACTTTAAAGACAACAAAGAAAAATATCGACACGCAGGATTTGAACCTGGGACCGTCTCTCTAAATCCGGTTTTATTTATTTTAAGCCTAAAGTCAAATGAGTATAACTAGTTATACGTATGTGTACCTAGCGATCAGTACCATCGACGGAAACGATCATACAGCAAAGAAGAATTTCGCCACGTCGAGCCTGTCAAAACTAGCTCAGCGGTAGAGCGTCCCGGCTATAGGGAGACAGTATTTCAAAAAAAATAATCGCAGGTTCAAATTTCTGCGTGTCGATATTTTTCTTTGTTGTTTTTAAAGTTTTTTAAGTTTTCCCAAGCACGTGATGAGTGCTATAACACAAAAAATGTTTTTTTTATTGCAATTTTTAAATGATTTATTTTTATTTTGATCAAACCTATGCAAATTGAAAGATAACAATTATACAAATATATAACTGGTAAAGTACGTCTCACGACATGTGCAATGTTGGCCTCCGTAGTTGCCCATCATACTTCTTAATTTTTTAGCCCCCTTCTTAGAAGGTTTTTTCATTGTTTCGTACTATTTAACTTCAAAGTTGGACATATCCGCTCCACAGATTCATTTAAAGTTTAATATTTCACAAACGAATCCCTTACTCAAAAAATTGTTTTCACAAGCCTAAAATGTTTTTTGAAAACCTATCTAACGATATTCCACACTGTGGGGGACGTGATACAAAAAATTACCATCCTCATTTTACATTAAAAAATATATTTTAAGATTTTGTTCTACTACTTTCTTGCCGTGACTGATGTGTATACTCATACCAAATTACAACTTCCTAATACTAAGGATTTTTGTGCTACACTGTGGACGGACGGACATGGCGAAACTATAATTTACTTAGAATCCTAAAAAGGTTTGAAGATAAAATCTAGTAATGTGCCTTTAAACAAAGTTATAGGACTTCGAAAAAAATACAATTAGTACCATGCCATAACTAGTGGGATTCAATTTTTTTTTTTTTTAATTTATTATTGAATAAAAGAAACAATAGGTACATTTGACTATAGTAGCATTAGAAAAAAACCACAAAGGTTTATGTACAATACTACACATTATTTTTAAATTAACTTAATATGTAAAATAAAATAGACACGGATATTAAGTCTCCTAGATTCAAACTCAAATCAAACTTCTTGAAAACTTTCCAAGTTATTCAAGAAGTATGATTTGAGTTTAGCTTTAATATTTTTTCGTGTAAAGGTATTTATAAACTCAAATGGCAGTTTATTTAGCAAACGGGGAATCAACCAGCTAGATGTTCTTTCCCCGTATACATTTTTTGCGCGCGGCATACAAAACCGGTTCGTAGATACAGCTCTTGTACATACAGGATGTTTAACTAATTTCTTTAGAGATTCGTTAAAGAAGTTTTCCTTAATCAAATTATACATAAACTGTGCTTGTACGGGTAGTATTTTACAATGTCTGAAAAGGCCTAAATCGTCATATTTAAATTGAAGTCTGATTTTTGGGGACACTACATTCTTTAATATTTTTAACTGCAATCTATAAATTTGATTAAAATAGGAGGAATACGTTCGCCCATAGCTGCTAAGCCCATACCGAATATGAGATTCAGCTAGCGAGTTATATAACATTATTTTGACTTTGTATGGAATACGATCTTTGAGAATGACTAAATTTGCCGAAAATTGTCTCAGTTTTCTACAAACATATTCAATGTGATTCGACCAGTTAATTTTCGAGTCAATCGATAAACCGAGGTAATTTTGAACTGTTACTATGTCTATAAGTGGGCAAGAGCATCTATTCATATTCGGTGCGTGCAGACAGCCATGATTATGGGCTATTAACTTTTGGACTGGACTATGTTTAATGTAAGGGGATTTTATTATTAATAACTTTGTTTTATTTGGATTTACTACCATACCTGAATCATGACACCATTGGATCAGAGCGTTCAGGTCAGACTGCAGAAGGTCACGAGCCTTCTGTGGGTCCTTGTGGCTCGTTAATAGGCAAGTATCATCCGCAAACTGATAACAAGTAGAGTTCTTAATGCAGTTGTTCATGTTATTAACGTAAGAGAGAAAAAAGAGAGGACCTAAGACAGATCCCTGCGCTGTGCCTTCATTTGACGTTATAAGTTCACTGTATGAATTGCCAACTTTAACAGTGGTTTTCCTGTTTTTTAAATAATTTTTACACCATTTGAGCATAGGGCCTTGCACTCCACAGTTATCTAAACTAGTTATTAGTTGCTTATGTTCTAAGGTATCAAAGGCACGTGAAAAATCAATAAATAAGGCGAGTACGTGTTTTTTACTATTTAGGTAAGTATTCACTTCGTCAGTGAAACATGACAGAAGGTCAGTTGTTCCTTTCCCTGATTGAAAGCCAAATTGATTTTGGTATATTACTTGCTGTTTGTCGTAGAATGTACGTATTTGTTCACATACATATTTTTCTACGATTTTATCTATAGACGATAGCAGAGTAATAGGGCGATAATTAGTGTAATCATCACGCCTACCCTTTTTAAAAATGGGTCTAACACACCCGACTTTTAGTTCGTCTGGATAAATTCCAGATTTCATGCTACAGTTAATTAAGTTCGCTATAGCAGGTGACAATTCATTGCTACCAACTTTAATGTCAGATATACAAATGTTGTCAAGCCCCGGAGATTTGTTTGAGTTTAAGTTATGTATTATTTTATTAATGTTTTTACTTGAAGCTTTCTTAAATAATATACTAGAGTTGATAGTTTATTATTTAATTATTATAATTAAATTTAATTTAATTCTTCATTAAATAATTTGTACACAGCATCTAACTGAAACAAACTGTAACAGATATCAATGTTAGAATTAAAATTATTATGAAATATTCATGATTATACCGATAGAATTGTATCTCAATAACATTTATACCAGTTATTTTATAGAATGCAAGATTAATTCGAAAAATCTATGATTGTGCGACAACATTCATTGGATTAAATAATAATTAAGTGCGTATAAAAGTCTTGAAATAGAAAAACTTCCCAAGAAAAAACTATGAAACATAAATAACCATAATATTTGACCAAGCGTTGACAAAAAAAAATAAAACAAATAATAGCGCCACAAATAAAAAACTCTATAATATTATGAAATGTAAAAAGTAGCTTACTCGTATCTAAAAAAAAAATTCAATGGTTTAAAACTGTTGTGGCATATTCATGATTATTTCGATAGAATTGTATATGGCATTTAGGCTATTTAATTTTATGGTTTGCAAAAAAACTAGAAAAATCTTGCGCAAGTCTATAAATGTCCCAAAACATTAATTGAAATAAATGATAATTAAATGCAATCCGTACATATTAGGCCTGCGAAATTCGGACCAACAAAATCACTTAACATAAAAGTTCCAGATGACCGACTAGAAGTGCATCCTATTTGCCTTCACGTTTGTTTACCTAGAAAAAATTGCAAATTTTGTCACTATTCGAAATTTTGCAATTTCTAAATACAAAATATAACAAAAACGATGATAATGCTGCTCTTAGAAAATGTGTTTTAAGTTTTAAGGGATATAAAGTCACGAAATAATAGTAGATACAACTGTACAACTGGCTTTTTCAAAAAATAACGTTATTTAAACTATGAAATATAAATAACCTTAATATTTAACCGAGCGCTGAGAAATAAAAACGCTTTTGATTATCATCAAAGCGGTCAAAATTCTAGTGACATGTCAATCAAGTTTAAAACGGAAATGACAAATTCACTAAGGATCAAGACAGTATTGTTTTTTGATCATAGATCTTACCATCCTCACTTGAACACTACTACTTTGATGCATGAAGTATTAGGTATAGGTGGAGCTAGCACTCGTATTAATCAATTGAAACAAATATTTACGTTATATCTCTGTCTTTGACGTCTCGCCATCTCTTTTTATACAGCTGTGTTAGAAAGAGAGGGTAAGACCTCAGAAGATGACAACAGTATTTAAAGTTGTGTTTCAAGTAGGTATTAGTATGGCTGCCTCCAGATATAATACAGCTTCATGACTTTGATGTACCTAAGTATCTGTCAGAAGTCGTGGGCAACAGCTAGTTTTTAATGGATATTTGACCAAAAGACAATACCATCTTGATCCTTAGTACACTGTTTCCATTTTGAACTTGATTGACATGTCAATAGAATTTCGACCGCCACGGCGCTAATCAAAGACATAAAAATGTTAATAAGGCCGTTAAAAATAATTACAAACAAAAACTTTATCCATACTAATCCATATTCGAATACTATCTATATCCATATCCATACTAATATTATAAATGCGAAAGTTTGTCTGTCTGTCTGTTACGCTTTCACGGCTAAACATTTTTTTTCATGAAATTTTCATGATATTTGGCATGGAAGTAGTTGAAGAGCCGGGATCAAATATACGCTATTTTTTTCAAAAATCAACCCTTAAAAGGTTGAAATAAGGGGTGAAATTTGTATGAAAAGCTATCCTGACGACATGTTAATATACTCGCGGGCGAAGCTGCGCGGGTCAGCTAGTAATATTATCAAATGTAAAAATGTCTACAAAATTTCCATTGCTGTATAAATTATATAAATTTTAACAATGCTACTTTCAATGTATGAAATGAAACAGATGTGCCCCGAAGCGTTTGCTTTATTGTGCTATTTATAAAGTGAATTTACAAAGGACATGTAACTTGGAGCGAACTGCGAAACATGTATAATGTGTGACAAATTTAGAATTTTAGCCATGGAAGGCAAAGTACTGTCCATAAATTTAGCTCATTTGTATCTTGGAAACAGATTAAATAAGACCCTAAAATATTATCTGTAATGTCGATATTAATAACATTTTTAAAGTTATTGAAACTTTTTGCTCGTCTTTTCACTATTCTCTATTGAAAGCTGCTGTGGTCTGTGTGCTGCCTGATTGTGGTCTAAGGGATAGCCCATTTGGCTCACATCATGAAGACTTGGGTTCGATCGCCGGTCAGGTAAAAGTGTTATTAAGGTTTTTTCGAGTTCTTACTCGAAAATCCTAAATCTAAGTAGCAGTTCGGAGTCTGGTGGGTGGTTTGCTATGACTCGGATGAGCATGTAATGCAGTCAGTCTCGGATATCTCTAGAAATAGTCGATAATCGTTATCAGGTCGGTGAAATGCGGTGATGCGGATCACCACTGGTAGAATACCACTCGGCATTAACACTCTTTTGATCTTCAAGTGGAATTGTACAGATCGGACCCGTAGCTGAAAAAAACACGATTATTTTTTTACCAACGTTTCTCGCCTGTCTCACTTTTGTTGGCCTGTTCTCATTTTCAAACATCCATTCACAAGATTGCTGTTTTTTTTCGGGTTCAAAACAATAAATCCACGTCTCATCTCCTGTGACAATGTCGTAAGCAGCATTAGAATGTCCGTGGTCATACTTCAGTAGCATTTGTGAGCACCATTCCACGCGAGCCCGCTCCTGCTCCGCTGTCAGTTAATGAGGGATCCAACGACAACAAAGTTTCCGAACTTTCAATTCTTCGTGTAAAATTTTCTGAATTTAGCTCATACCAATCCCCAATAGTCTTCGAATTGTTTCATAGGTATTAGGTAATGCGGGGGTTTTCTTCAATTAACCGCTTAACAGTAGCCACATTATTTTCGTTGACGGCAGTTGAAGGCCGCCTTTCACGAAATTCGTCATGTAACGAAAACTCGACCTTTCTCAAATTCAGCAAACCATCGCCTCACGGTGCTCAAATAAGGTGCTTCTCTCACAAAAGTATTTTGAAGACGAGCGGCACAGTCTTGCGGAGAAAGAGAACTTTTAAAATCATAAAAAATCATCGCTCTAAAATTTTTTCGACTTAATTCCATTTTCGTTGCGTACATAGAACTTTGATGTGTGATAAAAAAAACAATTGACAAATCATTTCCCGCCAATTGTTTTTTTATTACTAAGAAGGTTGCAACGTTTTAAAAATATAACATTCGAAATCGAAATAGTTCCAATTAGCTAGACGTGCAAAATTTTTAGTGCCCCATGTACATCAAACGTATTTTTGATATTTCAGGATAGTAAGCTATTTCTTCATCTAAATAGACAATTATCACCTATAGACAACTAAGATGCTAATGGTGCGTTGCCAAATGCATTATTTATCTTTTAAGTTATACCCCAATTGTGACAGGAATGAATAAAGCAGTGGTACCGAATCAGTGGTTATTGAGTACATTATTTACGTCACTTATCCCTGATGTCGATGTTATATCGAAACTAATTGGAAATTATGAATGAGCTTTTAAGACATAAACGGATAGCAAAGGTGATTTATATTGGAATATTAACATTATTTCAATTTTATCATTTATTTAGATAAAAATTACTTATCCTTAAAATCGTGTTGCAAGCTTTTATACAAATTTCAAAAAACATTTTTATACAAAAAATTAGGCCTGAAAAAATACAAATTCTGCCAGGCATTTAGGCGCGATTCGATAAAAATTATCCAAACTCAAATATTCGATTCGGTTCGGTTACATATCACAGAAACTTGTAAGACTACTAGGAAGACTTTAGGGTGGGTATTACGGCAGTCATAGGAAATCAGAGATCCACGCACCATAAAAATACTATATAACGCGTATGTACGAAGTAGATGGGAATGTAGTACAATAGTCTGGGTGCCAACAAAAACTAGTTATGTGCTGGTTATGGTAGAAAAGGTGCAAAGACTATTTTTGCGCTGTCTTTTTAAAAAAATATATGTATGGATACTATCCGCGTCTCTACTCTTTTATATATGTTTTGGGTTCATACCCAAAACATACATAGAAGGCTAGAGACACGGATAGTATCCATATTACGAGTACTTACATTGTTTCTACACACGAAATAAAGAAAACTTAGGTATTTCGTGTTTCTACAAGTGAAAGTTTAACTGGTAGAAAACGTTTTTAGACGTTAAGTCACCTGTTGTATATTTCGTGCAATAAGAGTTTAAATAAATAAATAAATGCGAACGAAGCCGCAAACAACAGCTATTTCTATATAAATAATTGCAAAAATGTTCTCGAGTTGCCTTTCAATACATGAATGAAATGGAGCAAAAGTGCTCGTTTAAATGTTCTGTTATGTTAGCGTATAAAATGACATGACAATTGACAAAGGACATTAATTTAACTTGGCGCGTCACATATATGTCTTGTTAAGAATTTTCAATTTTAGTGTACGTGTAATGTGTATCAGAATTTAAGAAAATACAATATAACATTCTGATAACATTAATTAATATAAAGTATAAAACTCTAATATAAACTGTATTATAATCGCCGTGTTGGTCCGGGCTCCTTTGATGAATAGGCCAACTGCCGTTCTGCCAGGCAGGTCGTAAAAGGTATGCGAGTCACTACCATCGTAACTACTAGGTGGTACACTTCTGCATTGTTTCACCCGTATCTGGTACCGCCACCTTACCTATTTCTGCCGCAATAGCGTCAGTGCTTGTCACTCTCGTGTTCCGGTTTGGAGGGTAAGGTAACCGGTAAACTTATTCATTTGGCATTAGATCTCGCCACAAGATAGTGACGCACCACTGACATCTTTGGTGTCTATATGCGATAGTAGTCTATTTCCATCAGGAGACTCATCTGTTTGTTTGCTATCTTACAATATAAAATATTAGAAAGATATTTATTAATGCATGAATTTGTGTATTTTATTAACCCTCAAATTAGTCAAGTACCACGATGGCAGAGACACGTATAGCCAATCGGTCGCCTTACGACCTAGCTGGCAGAATGGCAGTTATTTATTCTTCAAAGGAGCCAGGACCAATACGGGAAGCAAGAAAATCTACTAGGGTCGTGACTTAAGGCCCTCAGTTCACTCTGCCTAACCCGTAAGAGATCTGGCCTAAAGAAATATATTGACGTGTGTATATCGGTAATATTGCGGATTGCTTTCGTAATACCGAAGTAAGAAAGAGAAGTTGGGATTGAAAACAGTATCCGTGTAAATATGAGTAAGAGCATGCTTTGTTGTTTCGGACATATTGAAAGAACAGCAAATGAATGATTAACAAAGATTATATATACAATGCAAAGGATGGATCTAGGTAAAAGGGGGAGACCAAGACTTTTCATATGATAGCAAACAAGCAGATGGCTCGTCTGATGGAAAGAGAAACCATCCCCTATAGACACCAAAGATATAAATGATCCTATGCTATCTTTGTGGCGGGATGACAATACCACATGCATACGACTACCGGCTACCTTAATTTTCAAACCGGAACGCAACAATGACAAACAATGACGCTATGGCGGCAGGAATAGGTAAGGCGTTGGTATCAAATACCCGGGCGAGTCGTTGCGAAACTACCACCTAGTAGTTACGACGATAGTGACTCGTGTAGCCAATCGGTCGCCCTTTTCGAAGGAGCTCCGAGCAACACGGGGAGAAAACTGACGCATCGTGATCAAATTAGTTAATTGTTGTTCGAGGGTGGTGTCAAGAGTTTTTGAAACTGGCGTGTTTGTGTGAAAAGAATTACGAATGTGGAGAAAGCAAGGCAAATCTGTGTTGATCGTGATGTATGGCACTCAATTCTCTCTGGATACTCGTAAGGGATTTGGCATGAAGATATGTTGCTGTTGTAATATAATGTCTTTAAAACTGCTCCTTTACTACCATGTTATTTTTCTTGTTTATTACTTAATGTATTAATTACTAACGAATTGTTAATTTTCTTGTTTATTCAATACAGGGTCTATCCATTATTAGGGTTTTTTTCTATGATCATTCTTTATTTTCACGACTTATTTCCAGGGAATTAGATATCGTTGAAAGATTGGAAGGATTTTTTTTAAATTTATTTATTTACTCTAAGCATTATCTTAAAAGGTTTCTAAAGGCCTTAAAGCTATTTACTGACTTATATTTTTAAGATTAATGTTATTTGTAGTAAAACTCTCTTAATTTGGATATTTATATGTTTATAGGTTCAGGGTGAGTTCAGTATTGATAAAGGAACCCGTAAAAAATTAAAAATGTATACCTTTAAAAAAGTTGAATAGAAACGAATTGTAATTTACATACCGTCATAGTGTTGCGGTACATCTTGTGCTATTTGTCGCAAACCGTAGCAATTATATTTAGTAGCAATTTTATTCAAAACGATTGCTATTTTGAGCTAGTAGGTAGTAAATTAGGTTGATCTTGCATTTTTTTTTAATTCTTTTTAGATTTTTTTTGGATTTTTTAAATTTTTTTCTAGGTTCATTTAACAATATCGTTTAGATAGTATTGATACTGAACCCACCCCTATGTGCCCTGGCACGTAATTTCTTTAACACCCAATAAAGGAGGAAGGAAGTCTGTTTTTACAGTTTTACTGCGTTTAGATTATAAAAACATTATTAAATCCATTGTTGCTTATGTGTTCCAGTTTTGAGGGTAAAGTATGCATTGTGCATGTGATCCGGTTATTCCGATATGTTTACCTTGAAGAATTTACCGTAGGGTAAATTCCGGGAAATATAGGTCCTAAAATTTACCCTATGCTAGATTAAAAAATGGAATTTACTTTGGATTCTTATTGCGATTTTTCACCCTAGGTACAGTCAGTGTGTCTATAATATTTTTATGATTTTTATAACATACATTGATTGTTGTCGTTATATTTTGAAACCGTTTAAGCGGTGCGGAGTAGCACCAACCGTGAGAGCCAATAAAGCAAAAAAAAGAACAGATTTTTTCACTACATATATTTTTCTATTACATTTACAACTTCAACCCAAAAATGGACCAAAAGTTTGTACAGTTAATCCTATTAACAATTTACGTAGCGCTGATAGTTGGTGCCTTGGACATAAGCAATTATCATTAATGACATTAATAAATTCATCAGGTCGACGATAATTATTGTTTTTATGTGTACTCTACATACGTTTCCCAGTTCTATATCAAGTGTATTAGAAAATATTTAGTCAAGTGTACATTATCGAGGTAATAAATAGGAAGTGATTATAGATAAAAATTCCTATTATTCACCCAGTTTAACGTAAATTCTCGGACATAAGTTTCCCAGAATTCACCCTAGGGTGAATTCTCTAGGGTAATAGATAGGAATAACCGCATGTGATCAACTATGTCTGCTGTCACATACCTAGTATACTGATAGCAAACATTACATAGCAAACAAGCAGATGACGGAGAATAATCTGTTTGAGTTTCGTTTCTTGAATGAATGAATGATTTATTTTTCATTCGCTCATTCATTAAAAATAATCGTTTCTTGTTTCTATTTCTTATATTGAATATTCTATAATAGTTTATTCAGACAACTCAACACATTAGTAGATAATTTCCATTATCAATATCTAATCCCCATAACTGCGCTATTCATATTATGGAACTCGATCAAAACTTAATATCCTTTGGGTATTCGTAAAGTTAATATAGAAAAATAATATTCATATGAATAAAAATAACATTTTCGGTGTCTGTATATGATACTTACTAATGACTCGTTAATAACGCTAATGGGTAGCTACACTATCGCCCTGTCGCGAAGGTTCGGGTTGTCGCGATGTTTGTCGCCAACCAATTTGCTGAATCTATACATATAAGTAAAATTGCAGATTTTTATTTTTTTATTTTTAATTTTATTTTTAAGTGTGTAATGTGTAAGCGATTTCAAAATCACTGAGGTTTTTTTAAGTGCAGTGGGTTATTTTTACGATACTAATAACTAAACAACCATTTTTTAATTTCTGTCTCATTCTGTTTGTATGAGGTTATCTCTGGAACAGCCAGACTGATTTTGATGGAACTTTTAGTAAAAGATAGAGAAGTTTATAGGGCAGAACATAGGCTATTTTACGCGACTATGCAAAACAAAGTAATGATTTTGCATCACGCGAAGTTGCGAGTAATAGCATACTGCTATTAATACAGGCAATAGCGGAGAACGTTACTCTTGTCCATCAAGCACAAAATTGTAGGAGCATTGTTTTACAGATAGATTCAGTACCACGTACTGAATATATGCAAATGCTAAAATTCCAAGTCATTATCTACTTGTGTGACAAATTTCATTCGAATCCGTTCAGTAGTTTTTGCGTCACTGATTAATAAACATCCATCCATCCAAACTCGCATTTATAATATTTATATATAAATGCGACCCATACATCTAGTATGGGTCTAGCTGACCCGCGCCGCTTTTCTCACGAGTAGTAACGTGTCATTGAAATGTTTTATCATACAAAACTTGTATCCTCTATTTCAATCACTTAGGGTTTGATTTTTGAAAGGAAAAGTATATGTGTGAGCCCACGTTTTTAACTATCTCCTTGCTTAATTTCATAAAAATTGATCTAGTGGTTTAGCCGTGACAGAGGCAGACTTTCGCATATATAATATTAACATGAATTCATATCCTTTTATCGTTCAAAAAAGGTAATTATTTGTTATTTGAACATTAGGTAGTTTCGCCTGGAAAGTTATCGGGAAGTTTGGAGAATTGGCATTTGTATTTGATGTGCTTTTCGATTTTCAATTTTGCCACCTCGCATCTTTGCTTGCTTTACCGATCGCGTCGCCATATTGAAAATATGGCGCCTAGCGGCAGTTTTGACAATATCTCCTCTCTATTTATTTTACGATAAAAACCTTTTAAGAAAATATCCTACCATTTACGAATCAGTTTTCTGATAAAGACAACTTGGCTTGGGATTAGATAAGTGCCCGGTTGACAATGGGCTTGCCACCTATCGTATTATGGGACTAAGAATCTTCGGTTAATCGTGCCTAGCTCTTCGTGGATGTGGAAGTGATGATATTTATTTTACATATTCCTTATCATTCAAAAGAAGCGATTTTTTGTTTAATTTGGCGGCACGAGATACGAAAGATACGAAGTGGCAAAGTTAAAATTTGGAAAAGCACATAAAAATCTATAAAAATACCAATTTCAAAACTCCCGTATAAAATTTTGTTATTTAAATGTTATACGTCATATATCAAAATGCCGCGCAAGTGTTAATACGATTATGAAAAAATTCAAAGTTTGCACTTAAAATTATTATTTGTTTCTCTTCCGGCTATTTAATGTTTGAGTCCCTGTGAGGTTTTGTATTAGGACAATAATGAAAACGTGATGAAGTAAGCCTTGAATATATGAAATGTAATGGCAAAAGTAATAAAATATGTATTGAATGGATAATTGTCATTTTTAGCAATTTTTTGTTAAAGGAGAGATGGGATCGACCTAAAAGGGCTATAAGAATATAGCGTCACCCGAAATTATTAAATTAATTTAATATACAATAAGTCAATATTAGAATTCAACGGACACTTTTTAATAGCAAGGTAAAGGGATTTTAAGATTTTCAAGTTAAAAGGATTTTAGTTGAAAAGTCATGAAACTAATCAACATGTATCTACGCTTTTTCTTATTTCTAAATCAAGCAAAGATTTTTCCTTTCTGCCTTAAAATTAACATATTCTTTTATTTCTGACCAGCCAAACTAATTATAAATATATCGGATATGCAAGACGCAAAATTTTAAACAAACTATTGTATAAAATGCAACAAAAAATAAAATATTAATTATTATAGTCGAAACCTACAACATAGAAGGCTGTATAAACAAGTACTCTTACTATCAACCGAAGGAAACAAAAGAAAAACAAGTGTCATCTATTAACACTGTGAACGAGCAGGGATGTCGGAAATGCAATAAAGTCGATACATATCGATATGGACATTTTTGAAAATATCAATATCGACATCGATATTTTTATTTATAAATATCGATATATCGGTACGATATAAAAAGTGGGCTTTTTTATATCATAAGATAGCAAACAAGCAGATGGGTCTCCTGATAGAAAAAGTCAACGATAGCCTATAGACACCAAAGGTATTAATGGTGCGTTGCTATCTTGTAGCGAGGACTAATGCCACATGCATAAGTTTACCGGCTACCTTACCCTCCAAACCGGAACACGACAGGGACAAGCAATGACGCTATTGTGGCAGGAATAGGTAAAGCGGTAGTACCAGACGCGGGCGAGAACTTTACCACCTAGTAGTCACGACAGTAGTGATTCGTAAAGCCAATCGGTTGCCATTTACGACCTGCCTGGCAGAACGCCAGTTGACCTATTCTTCAAAGGAGCCCGGGGGCCGAAACCAACACGGGGGAAATCTACTTCAAGGTTGCGGACAAACCTGCTAGTTTTTGCTGTGCTTGAGGGTTAAATGTTTGATTTTATACTTTTTATTTAAAATAAATGAAAAAAAAAACTTCAGTCATTTTAGGTACATTACTAGATAAATACTAATCAATAGACATAATTTTTAATAAATCAAGAACAATTATAAAAAATATTAATTATTTATTAACTAAACCAATATTTATCTGAAACAGCCATAGCAAAAAGCAAAGAGATCTGAGCCCATACAGCCTAGTCAGATACACAATCGAATGAAATTACTGAGCTGAACTGACACATGTCACATGTGTCATTGGACTAAAGACAGAGCTGGCAACTTAAAAACCAACTTAAGTACCAAATTAAAAAGCAGTTAAGCAGCAAATTGAGTCGACCAAATAAAAACAAAAGAAAATATCGTTTTTGAGACAATTTTCGATATTGGATATTTAATATCGATATATCGATATATCGTTACAAAATATATCGCCCAAAACTATCGATATATCGATATTTATTCGACAAGCCTATGAACTAGTGATAAATATTTATATCGTTTTTTAACTTTTAAGTGGTTAAAATCAAATAATCTTTATGATGAGTGATACAAAAATGAATTACATTTATGTTGACGATTGCGATGTGGGTGGCTTAAAATGGAATTTAACAATTATAAATTCAAGTAATATTAATCTTTGAAGGAGTTTCGTGAATTTTAGTATTATAAAAAGTGTCCGTGATACAATTTACATTTAAGAAGAAATTAATATGTAATGTAAGCATCTATCAACATGTGTTGCGTTTTAGGCCAAACTTGTATGGAGCCTCATCATTCTTCTTTAGCAATTATGTAAATGAGTAATCTACATGTTTATTGCACGCTTAACACCAAGCGTGAGGTAGTGTTTTACTCTCGTTACATGTATGTGTGCGTGTAATGTTTTTTTTTTACTAAGAAATATAATATATTTCTAAAGCATTTTATTAAAAAATTTTTGGCTTATGCAGTCTTCCGCTATGCAGACTTTAAATGTATCAAATTTAATACTCCACCGTACGCGCAGTTATCTTCAAAAAAGATCCAAAGTTTTTAATATCATATGCATTAATATCATAAATGTGATCTAGATTTCGAATAGAAACTCTAATTGAAGAATATCTTTAATAATTGTTCTTTGTGTTTTAATCTAGATTTCGATTATAATATCTAAAGAAAGATATTCTTTATGTTTTAATCTAGATTTGAATACAATCTCTTATTAAATATATTCTTTATATTTTAATCTACATTTCAAATAGAATCCCTAATCAAATATGAATTGTTCTTTGTGTTTTAATCTAGATTTCGAATAGAATCACTAATCAAAGGTGAATTCTTCTTTACATTTTAATCTAGATTTTGAATAAAATATTTTATTAAACACGAATTATTCTTTGTGTTTTATTCTAGATTTCGAATACAATATCTAATTAAAGATATTCTTTATATTTTAATTTACATTTCGAATAGAATCCCTAATTAAAGATGAATTGTTCTTTATGTTTTAATCTAGATTTCGAATAAAATCTCTAGTTAAAAATGAATTGTTCTTTGTGATTGATTTGATTGAATTGATTGAAATGAATCTAGATTTCGAATACAATCTTTAATTAAAGATGTTCTTGATATTTTAATTTATATTTCGAATAGAATCCCTACTTAAAGATTATTCTTTATGTTTTCTTCATCTTCATTTATATTGTACCGTCTTGTTTTGGGTAAACACTTCATTTCTTTTAGTAAATTAACCTCCAACTATCGGGAAATGTCTAGTTTATATCTATTGGACAGTTGATGGTTTTATATTACAAAATATCATATAAGCAGTTTCTTTGATTAATTTACTTAAATATCTTCTTTCTACAACAGTTCTGTTACATTTGCAACCATTTTCCTTTATTATCAATATTACGTTATCTCAATAATCCAAGCAGGACATAAAAATATGTTCAATAGTCTAAAAAACACAAACAATAATTTAGAGCAGATTTCACCACTTCACCAAGGATAATTTAATGTAAAAGTAAGGTAGTCTTGATTTTGTTGTTCTAAATTGATTGAATGCTTATATACTTTGAATAATTCTCTGTTTTATAATAATCCTTTAGTTTGTTTCAATCTATTTGTACCTCTTTGTGCGATTACTGTTCCCATCTTTCTTTATTACATTTGCTTTGAAGTAATTTTTCTTTTCTGTATCGCACTGAGGAGAATTCTCTTTTAAATTAAAAAAAACGGCTGAGAAAAAAATAATCATTCATTGTGAAAAGAATTCATCGGGGAAAACCTAGTAGTGACAGTACTTGTAGAATTCTTGGTTGATTGAATGTTTATATTAATGGGCATATTGCGTGGAATTTTTGATTAATAATATAAAATTTTATTTTATTTACATATCGCGATATGGCTTTGCTCGGAGATTATGCTTTAATCTATTCTACAGATGCTAATTGAAAATGTTAGAAAAAGTCATTGGTTTCATTTTATATATTTAATATACATTCAATGTTTGATTGCAATGCCCATTATAAAATTTTATTTTTATCTCAATCTGTGAGATAAACATGCTCCCAAATAACTTTTTGGCAGCAAAGAAGTGAGTAAATCACCGCTTTTTGCTACGTTTGTCGCTGGTACGTCCCAGTTAAAGAGTCTAGATAAAATTGTGCGCCTGCCAATCGTAAGGCTGTAAGCAGACTTCCGGCTTAATACAATAATTTAGTAATTTTTTTTTATAAGCTGGGTTATTTACGCCAGATATCTTCTAGAGTATATAGAGATAACCGACAGGAACCTATAAGATGCATAACAATCTTTAATATTTTCTTTGCTTTCACAACGAATTCCTTTTAAAAGTTCTTTTACCAAGTCATTTTTAAAGTTACTTACGGATCAGAAGCGCAACCACAAACTCAGAAGGCTAGGCGAAAGAAAATCAAAGGGCTTGTCTCTTTTTAACAAAAAAAATACTTGTTACAAAAAAAATAAAAGATTGGTGAAAGGTGCAATTATAACGGATACCAAATACTTAAAATCTTTTAGATTATCCTTTTTCAAATATAGAAAAAGTGTTTTTTCGACATTACTTTGACAATTTTCAACTAATCTATTTCGTAGATAAGAAAATATTTAGAGCTAAAACATTGTTTTGAATGCTGTTAGAAATATCAATATCATCGTGATAAAAAATTATGGTTTTTCAAAAATTGAAATAGTCATTTTAAGAAACTTTATGTTTTTTTAAATTTTTTGACAAATGATAAAAATCTATGCTGCGGCATATTTTTACTCTATTGAGTTTAAAATACTTCAATTTAGCGGGACTTTACAGGAATGCCTGATTTTATCCCACGGGGACCTTAATAAATCTACACATAGATGCTGGTGTGACGACCCTTTAAAAACCAAACAGTTTGGATTATTTTTTTCAAATATTATTCTTAGGATTATCAGAAATAACATAGGTTGAAAGTTGATGGGATGTGATTTACAAAAAACTTAGATGTTGGGATATCATTACAAAGATTAATTAAATCAGAAAAATAGCATCAACATAGAAAATTCCAAATTTTATATTTTTTAACGCATTTATTCGATAGGTATTATAATAGTTCTACAATACGGCTGAAGAGTCAAAACTCAAAAGTTTGAATTTTTCCCACACATTATTTCTTCATACAAACACACCGTTTTTAGACACGCTTGGACCTCTCAACTGCACCCGATGAATCTAGTCATTGTGGGTACATCGGTATTGGTTTCTTCCAGTATATACATTCTTCCACATTAATTTTGGATATCTAGTTTGTTCACCTTTTTTTTAATCTTTCCACATATCTCATCCAACGGAGCATAACCCTTTCTAAAAAAATTTTTCACCGACACTTTATTTCAGTTTCAATCTCACTTCGATATTACGAACTAGGTCCGCTAATGTATTGACACATCCGTAATAACATCGCTGGCTTAGGCCTTTTTTGACGAACTCCGTACTATGTAGAATATTTCCGTACTATATAGGTATATTACAAAAAACCTTAAAAATTTAATAAAATAAAAATCACATTTAATAAATTCAAATATTTTTCATCTATCCTCCGCCTTCAAAATAAGGTTATTGCACATGTTTAAATTAATAATGTTTGATATATTGGATTTTTAAACTGTTTTGATTACAAAATGTGTTGATGTTTTCAAATAATTTGACTTTGCTTTCTTCCATATTGCTAATAAAATATTTTGAAATTGTTGACTTCATAATTTGTTTCAATACAATAAAAAACACATTTGAACCGAATTACATATACACAAATAAAACCCGGTCACATTTGTTACTTGCGTATATCGTTATTTCTGATTCTTATCATTATTCTCTGATTCTTATCACAGAAAGAAACTTTGTGTTTCTATATGGCTTGCTAAGCGAAATCGAAATATAATCAATCAACATTAAGTAAACAAAGTTTCTCATCATGTACTGATTATTACGGCATCTGGTTTTCAAGGACTATAGTATCATGGACGAGAAAAATTCATTTGATTTTTCCTTAATTTTTAATTCGACTTGTACTAGACGGCTGACCTCTCTTTCTTTCTTTCTCTCTCTTGCTCTCTCTTTCTCTCTCTTTCTTTCTCTCTCTCTCTCTCAGTAAGTTAGACTTACCAAGTCAGTCAACTTGCATGAAGTAAGCGTATTCATCTACAACTTCGAAAATAAATCTCCAACATTACAGTTGGGGAATCTGGGCTGGCTTAACTTGGATATGACACATGATTATTGTCACATAGACACCTATCACGGACGCGTATCTCGGAATGGTTGGAAATAATGCAAGCGGGAGTGCCACCTGTTTGAGACACGCATCAGTGAACTTTTTGAGCATGAAAATTAGTAATAGGTATAGTAATAACATTAAACTATTTTAGTTATTATTGTTTTACATTTAAGTTATTCATGTTTCATTCTCAACAATAAATCAAACACCTAGATACGAATGCCACTACAAGTTTTTTTGTGCATAGCTCAACGTTGATAACCTTAGCGTGACCACGCGAGCATAGGTACCTATGAAAAGTGAAGTACATATATCAGATTGAATTTTGTACTTATTTGTTTTGCGTCTTTAGCCTCTTTTTATCTGCAAGAATGGAGCAAAGATCTTATAGTTTCTACAATGACAATTACGTCATATTTTTGACGTCATACGGCAAATTTGAAAAAAAAGACATGTGCCCTCAAAAAACCATACACCACCAACACAACACCAGATCTATAATAATTCAATTGTGTTGCTAAAGTTGCCTAAAAAAGTAATCTGGTATAAAAAATAAATATTAAATCTGTGTTTACACGAGGTAATCGCAGACTAAACAAAACACGAATCTCCCAGGGCAGAGGGAAAAAAGTAAAACTCTGGAAAGACATTGTTTAATTCTAAAAAAGTTCTTAAAAAGATGAACATTACTACTTTCGAAGTGAGAACGTAGTTAAATGAGTTTACAACAGAAAGGTACTGATAATTAAAATTTTATAATGAAAATTTATCAGTGCTCTGACGGAATTATTTTTGAAATAAAAATACTAAGTATTTGATTTAATTGAAGAATTAAGAAATTCAATTGTGATAACCGGAGTGAATTCTCGTAAACTGTCACAAAATAATTTGTAGTATAATCTACATATATACATATAATAAAATCGTAGGAAAGCCAAAACTGTACATTGAATATTTTTTTAAAAGAATACTTGGGGCGTGATCTACAATCGACATCAAACCCAAAAATATAATTTTTAGAATTTTTGTCTGTTTGTCTGTATGTATGTCCGGGGTAAACTCAAAAAGAACTGCATGGATTTACTTCAAATTTTGCATGAATATTACTAACAGGTCAGGTCAACATATAGGCTACATACTATCACGCTATCACCTACAGGGGAGGAGCAGTGCGGAGTAAACGAAGTCCGCACGGACGAAGTCGCAGGCAACAGCTAGTCATGTTATAAATGACTAGATTGATTAGTCATGTTATAAATGACTAGATAGAGTACGAAAAATAAGCGAATGATATGGATTTTTATACAGTGTGTAAAAATACACAGTCCGATCATGAAAGTCGTTATTTGGTAACTTAATACAATCACATCTGCGTCATTATTTTATGGATATTGATAGATAAATTTTAAAAATGTTTGTTTGATTTAAGGGGAAGTTTAGTACTAAATTTAGTCCTCAAGTTTAGTACTAAAATGATGCTTTTAGAAATATGATATTATTTTAATTTTAATAAAAAGCTATAGATAAGCTAAAGATTTGTTGTATTACGAATTTAGTGCATTGAAACAGTACTTGTTTTTGCTTGGGTCAAAACAGTTTGGAATTATTAAAATAAAAGGTAAATAGCTTATGTCAGTGCTCAAAAGCGTACATGTACCTTGAAGCTCATTTATATGTAAAATACACATTGCGTGTATGTTTTTATGTAACCCTAGCTTAACGTAACTGGACCATTATAAAGCTTTGTATACCTTTGTATGAAAATAAAATGGCTTCAAAGTAATTTACATGGACCCTTTGCTGGCAATTTTAAAAAGAGACGTACTTTTCAACTAATTTACATGTGTTGCTTCATATTTCCTATGTTAGTAGACTGAATCAGATACTAAGGCGTTAGGCATGGTTGTGTTTACGCTGTCATAGATGTTATTATACCTGGGATCGGTAACTTTTTGAGTCGGACGAGTCATAAATTGTATTAAAACAAAACCGTGTAAGAAAGGTTATTACAACATTTTTGATTATTTAGAAGAAAACAAAGTCTGGAATTGGTATACGGAATACCAATTTCATACATTTGTCGTAGTTTAATTTTAGACCGATTATAATTATAAAAATACCTTCAACTTATAGAGATAGGGGCTCGAGTTCGATTCCCGACAGGAACAAAAATTAATGTAATGGGCATTGATGTTTGTACTCCTAAGTTTAGTTGTTTATTAAGTATATTTGAGTGTTTATATATGTATTTCTATAGTACAATAAATTTTGACACCTGTCAGTTTTAGCTTCATAATAAGTTACCTGCTAAAAAACATTGATTAAATTCTATTGATCGTTACTTACTTACGGACAGTTGTTGGAAAAAAGTTTAGTTACCGCAATTTTAATTAAGTTCTATTGAAAAACATCAGTCAAATCCCTTTCTTATTATTATTTTCTTTAAAAAACCTAATTGACTTCTGCTGTAATTGGCTATTATCTCTCCGTTACGCATGCGTTTTTTAAAACAGAAACCAGTACGAAGTTAATTTTCTTTTTCTCTCTATGGACGGACGACATTTTGCTGGGCTCGTCTACTCTATGTATAATACCTCTTTGGAAAAATCACGTGATTTTTTGTTACACACTATAATAAACTTAGTCCTTGCCTATTTAGAAATTAAAAATTGCGTTTAATACAATTTGAAAAAATGAAAATCGATCACCTTTTGACAATATACACCTGCTCAAAAATTAAAATTATATAACTTGTAACATACTTGAGATATTTGAACTCTTTAAACTCAATTATCTATGTTCCAATATAGTTTTTGCTTCTTTTAGCTAATTTAGCTAAAATTTAGATTCGTTAACTGCTAATTACAGTTTTTTGTTATTTTCTGTTAAAATTCGGCTAATCGTGGGTGCACTTATTGTA
Source organism: Apodemia mormo (assembly GCA_036924255.1). Lineage (NCBI taxonomy): Eukaryota > Metazoa > Arthropoda > Insecta > Lepidoptera > Riodinidae > Apodemia > Apodemia mormo. The sequence goes on along the minus strand of JAUPFN010000012.1, from coordinate 29,393,758 downwards.
CCTCTGCCTATCCTTTCGGGGATAGGCAGAAGGGATCGGGCATGAAGATACTACTTACTTAAAAACGATACATTTATTTATTTTTATTTATTTATTTATTTATTTATATTTATTTATTTCTCTCACAATCGTTAGGTACAATAAGTTTTATTTTACTAGTATAAATAGACTAAAACAATGAATTGTGAGAGACTGGTGTCTGCACTAGGATGCCCTGTGATAACAGATCACCAGGCCCTCACCTCGAGATGGAATTATATATCAAGAAGTACATACAATGAAATGTGCTTTCGGAACATATCAATCAAATACTTTTGGAATAGATTAAGTGAATACGGGTATACAGAATATCAATGAAAAGGGGTGTGCGTGTAATATACAGACACAGTGAAAACTTTGTTAATGTGAGTGTTCATGTATTACATATAAATCTATCTAACACATTAATATACATACATACACATACATGTACACTTATACAATACATAATATATAATTTACATTCCACATATTATAAATGTTACTAAGTAATTTAGGATATAATTGTGTAAGATGGTACCAGATATAGGATCATATTATTTTATCACTTTTATCAATTCTTCCGTTTCATCATAAGATAAATCAAGGAGCCAAAGTGACACAATTTGCTTGCACTTATATTTGGTAAGATTATAAATATAAATTTTAGAATTAATTTTATTATACAGATAAGTGCCGAGAAAACAAAAGAATTTGTGGGAAAAGAAAGTACTGTAGGAGGGTAAAGACAAAATTCTACTTTTCTTACGTTTGCTTATTAGGTAGGGTACATAAGTTAAAGTAGAATGTTTTTTTAGTATGGTATGTAATACAAAAAGCTGACGCACTGTAAGTACCTTGCAATTTTTATAAAGATCTTTTGTTGAATAGAAGAAAGGGAGAAAATTCATGACTTTAAGAACAGATCTTTGTGCTCGTTCCAGTCTAAGCAATGTGGTTTTAGAAGCACCTCCCCAGATGGTTATACAATATGTTAAGAGTGATTGACATAGGGCAAAGTAAGTGGTTTTTAGTGTTTTACTGTCTGCAATGTGACGAAGGTTTTTAAATATATATATTAACTTGCGAATTCGAGAAGTTAAAAGATTAATGTGGGGATAAAAGTTCAAATTACTATCCAGAATGACACCAAGATATCTTATTTCGTTAGTTTTTTGTAATTCAGGACAGACACAGTTGGAATAGGTAAGACAATGGTGTCCTACTAAACGATAGGCTGATGACATTAAATTTAAGCTTTAAGATTTCAAAAATATTTAGATTATTCTCAAGTTAGACATTGTTATTAAATTAAATATGAGAAAATTTCGTAATACATCCGGAATCTCTGTCTGGAATTTTGTCGGAATTTCAATTCTTGTACAATTTCAAAAATTTCACGTGAAAATCAAGTCATGTCAAGATTGTTTTTAATTTTTCATCTGTTAAAAAATCATGAGAAATTTTAATAACGTGTCATGTTAGTAACTCCACTGCAACCAAGAATCCACTTGAATCAGATTTGGACATTTCTTATAAACTACACGTACTACGGACTACCTGATAATGGTGAGATCGACCGCATATGGATCCCGAATCAACCGACTTCACAAAAGGAGGAGGTTTTTAATTTTCATTTATATACTGATTTATAAAATTCTTTTTTGGTGTGGGAGGGTATAGATACTTCCCGTGTGATCCCATTTTAATTTGGTGAATTTCTGATACGGGCTTCCAAAGATACAGGAAATGGAAAGTCGGTTGCTTCAGTTTTATTGCGTTAAAAAAAATTATATTTGAGGAGCGTCGCAAGAAATTCCTATAAATTACGTGCTTGTTTTTTGTGGAAAATTAAAAAATATGTATTTATTTTATTTATTTAAATTTTCATGTACAATAAACACATAAAAGTGTAAAAAAAACTCTACCCGATCCGAAAGTGGTATATAGGTAGGTCAATGACATCATCAAAAAAATATTTTTTTATTAAAATTAAAAAAATGTCGTATTTTGAAGTGCTCATTTTAGTTCTACTTGAGCAACTTCCCCATAAATTAAGCAAAAATTCGAAAAATTATCTATCAATATCCATAAAATAATTACACATTTGTATATGATTGTACTAGCCGCCGCATGCAGCCCACTGCATTATAAGAGTTTTTGGTGAATCCCGCGGGATCATCTAATATTTCCGGAATAAAAAGTAGCCTATATGCTATTCCAGGTCACCATCTATCTACCTGTGCGCCAATTAGCGGCCATGACTACGCAATCAACGTGGCTCGGGTTCGATCCCCGACGGGGACAAGCATTTGTGTGATGAGCATAAATGTTTGTATTTCCGGGTTTGGGTATTTATTATATATATTCTTGTATTTATATATGTATTTCTATGTATTAGTATCGTTGACTAACACTCATAACACAAGCAAATAATTTGCTTACTTTGGGGTTAGATCAGTCAGTGTAATTTGTCCCGTAAATATTAAATATTAAAAATATTATGTTTATTTTTTCACGTGCACCCCAAAGCGTGAGGTAGTAAAAAAAATGTATCTTCACGCCCGTATTCCAAAAGCGGAGGCAGAACCAGTGCAGCCACGATTAGTTGAAGATACTTATACCCACAATGTGGTAGGTGGCAAGCATATCGCCAACCGGGCACTTATTAAATTCCATTAAAAATCTTATAGATATTATGATCCTATAATCAGAGCATTTTTAAAGAATATAGAGAGTGTAATTTTCTTTGTCAGAAGAATCATCTGCTGCATATAAAAAAGCTGGTTACAAAGCTCTTAACATTACATTCGATACGACTCACGATTACATTTTAACGATATGTTTAAAAAATAAAAGCAACCATACAAATCAAAGGTATTATATTCCGACGGCCATAATGAATTTTTTCATATAGGATTATGGGGTTCTAGCACCCAACAGATTATCGATCATTTTTGTCACCCCTATTATCACCCCTATTCTTAATACTCCAGAAAAAATACCACGTATATTCCAAGTGACATTTCAATTATCGTAGAAAATGAGATATGAAAAATACGTCTACAAGATGTAGATCTGTATGTAATGTAATATGTAGTATATGTCTTTGTCTTATAGCACACATTAGAATAAACGCTTTTTACGAGTGCGAAAGAGTAGAGTAGATATCTCAATGACCTTGAGATATCTATATAAAGTACCCGGCGATAAATATTGCACATCGACCTTTGGAAAGAGACAATCGGCTAATTTCGGCTTCGTAGAGCGTAGCATGGGCTATATTTTATCGCAAGACCGGCACCTACGCGGATTATACCGCAGAAAACGGCTCGTCTTAAATATATTTTAATCAACTGATTTCCCAATAAAAAAAATATGAAAACAAAAAACCCGACTACAGTACCCGGCGATAAATATTGCACATCGACCTTTGGAAAGAGACAATCGGCTAATTTCGGCTTCGTAGAGCGTTATCTCTGTCGCACAAAATACAAACAGTCCGGTACCTATTAGGAGCTATTAAAACAAGTATGATTTGCTTCTTTTGATATTTTTATTCTTTGTATAAAATACACTAATTTTTCTATAAGTGATGGCTTTAGGTTGGGGTAAAATAAAATAAAAAAACATTTTTACATTATGTTTACGTATTTAATTATTTTGGAACATTACAGCTTTAGTGTACATAATAAACACCATTATACCTATTGCTAAAATGAGACATTGCAATAAAAATAATAATAATTCTAATTCTCAATTACTTCCATTTCACTATCTGTGCTCTCAAAGAGGTCAATATCACTGTCACTATCAGCCGTATTTATTACTAATCTATCAGTGTAATTGTCTAAACTGTGTTGAATGCTTCTATATTCATTCTCACATTTGATTGCATGATCGCAAACCTTTTTCCACTCTTCAGCGCCGATCATGTTTACTTTTTCAGTCAATAATGTTTTTACTGTAGTTAAGTTCATACCCACATTTCTAGAGGCTACATAGCCTTTCAGTTGAGACCATATATTTTCAATTGGATTAAAATCCGGATGATATGGTGGCAATCGCAACACAGTGTGCCCATGTTCGGCAAGTATTTTGTCCACAGAAAACTCTGTATACCTCTCCTTGTGCTGACATATAATAGCGTAAATCTGGGTTTTTGTTAATTTTGGATCAACTGGAATTTCATGTCTGTTTAACCAGTTGATCATTTCCCGTTTAATGGTGTTTGAGTTGGGGGGTCTCTCAACATACTTGTTGTGATAGGGTGCGTTGTCGATAACTAGAACAGAATCACTGGGTATATTTGGGATTAATTGGTTAACCAGCCATTTCTCATAGTTATCGTTATTCATTTCATTGTGATAGTCACCTGTAGTGTCCGTGGATTTATACGTTAAAAAAGCACCGGGTACAAAGCCTTTTTCATTTCCCGCATGAACTATTATCAAACGTTGACCTTTTGAAATTGGCTTTTTTACTCCTTTTTTCTTATCGTCACTCCAAGATTTCCCTTTAGTGTGGGATGCATGTATATATGACTCATCCATGTAGACGATATTTTTTCCTGTTTCGCGAAATTTGCGTATTTTATCAAGGTATTCCATTCGTTTGAGACTAACGTCGTGCTTTTCCATTAGAATTTTTCGATTATCTTCCATTTTAGTGAACTGAAATCCCATGTCATGAAGTATTTTTCTCAACGTTTTTTCAGACCCATTGTAATTAATAGCTTCAGATAACTTAGCTTTTAATGATTTTATTGTTGGCAGTTCATTAAATCGTAAGTGAAAATCATACACCATTCTTCGAACAACATCGTAATCAAAATCGTCCATATCCAAACGAAATTGCTTTTTTGGCCTCCCTTTTTTTGGAGTGCTGAACTTAATTTCAGTCGAATGTGTTTCAGTACTGACTTCGTTTAATATATTGTTCAAAGTTCTTCTTGAAATTCCAGTGGCATTTGCAACTCGCTCTTGAATCTTCTTAAAATAACAACTTACATTTTCATCTACTTTTTTTTTAAATCTATCAGCTTCGGTTACAAAGTATTTATAAACATTGTAGATAATTTCACGTGACTGACCTCGTAAAGGTTTCCCTCTTTTTCCGAAAGATGCCATATTACAGCCTTGCCTTTGATGATGCCATGCCTTTATTTTATTTTACCCCAACCTAAAGCCATCACTTATAGAAAAATTAGTGTATTTTATACAAAGAATAAAAATATCAAAAGAAGCAAATCATACTTGTTTTAACAGCTCCTAATAGGTACCGGACTGTTTGTATTTTGTGCGACAGAGATAACGCTCTACGAAGCCGAAATTAGCCGATTGTCTCTTTCCAAAGGTCGATGTGCAATATTTATCGCCGGGTACTGTACATTTTATTATGTTACTAGCTGACTCGGCAAACGTTGTTCTGCCTTTTTAACTACTCTTATATTTTTCTATATTTTCTCACCTTTTAAACCTTCACTGGACTTCAACAATTAATTCAAAACCAAAATTAGCCAAATCGGTTCAGCCGTTCTCGAGTTTTAGCAAGACTAACGAACAGCAATTCATTTTTATATGTAAGAGAAGATAAGATAGCAAACAAGCATGCAACAACAAGAGCCTGTGGCTCTCCTGAAGGAAAAAGAAGCCATCAAAATAGACTCTAAATATGTTAATGACGCGTTGCTATCCGTGTGGCGGGATATCAATGCCACATGCATAAGTCCATCGGCTACCTTACCCTCCGAACCTGAACATGACAACGACAAGCATTGACGCTATTGCGGCAGAAACAAGTAAGGCGGTGGTACCAGATACACGGGCGTGACATTGCCGGATTCTACCACCACGAGGGTACGAGAGTAGTGACACGTATAGCCAATCGGTCGCCATTTACTACCTGCCTGGCAGAACGGCAGTTGGTGTATTCTTCAAAGGAGCCCAGACCAATGGCGGAATAACGAGGAAATTAATTTCTTCTAGATACTTACTTTTAATAATCTTGCAGGAACAAATTGACTTTAACCTGATTAACATTAACCCAAATTATCAACTCATAAAATTCTAGTTATCGTGTTTGGAATAGTTTCAATAAGGAGCTTATCACTACATAGTATAAAACAAAGTCGCTTTCTCTGTCTGTCCCTATGTATCCTTAAATCTTTAAAACTACACAACGGATTTTATTGCAGTTTTTTTACTAGATAGATTGATTCTTGAGGAAGGTATTGGTATATAAACCTTTCCGATATTCCCACGGGAACAAAAGCTACGTGGGTGAAACCGCGGGCAGGTCGCTAGTAGGTGATAAAAACTTGATGATAGAGCAAAGATGTAACAGAAAAGTGCGTCGTTAGTTAAAATTTTTAATTTACTTCTTATGTATCGCCTCTGTGGTCTGGTGGTCCGGTGTCGGTATTGACCACATGAAGTCCCGGGTTCGAAAACTATGTTTTTTTCAGTTTTCTTATTAAAAACAACTTTGCCCTGGAATTGTATACACACACACGCACGCAGACACACACACACACACACACATACAAGGAAATAGTGTACAGAATTTTCCTTCGTGTCGATCCGGATCCCTTTTAAAATTAGACCAACAGCCTGTAAGCCAGGTAATACGAAAATGGTGAATTGGCCAATAGCATCACTACTTTCGTGACTATTAGGTTGTAAAGTTCTTCAAAGTTTCCACCAGGGTATGAACTACCGCCGTGTGTTATCTCACAATAGCGTCAGTGCTTGACACTGTTGTGTTCCGTTTTGGAGGGTAAGTAACCGGTAAACTTATGCCTGTATCATTAGATACCCTATACATAGCTAGAAATAACATCATTAACATCTTTGCTGTCTAAATGTGATGGTTTTCTTTTTCTCTCATCAGAAGACATGTTTGCTTGTTTGGTATCCTGTGGAATAAGTAACCTCATGATCTGTATATAGGTTGACTTGCAATTACACACAGAAATACAGAATTATACTACTTACTGATGAAATAAAATCAATTCAAGGGTAATTTTTAAACCTTGTCTTCTCATTCGGTACGATAAAACCACAGGAAAAAATAGAAATAAAACAGTAATACTTACATGATTTATTTCTATTTTTCACGATATATCTACAAATGCATGACATTTTTGACAGTGATAGGAGCGTTTGCTCACATACGCGGCGACACGTTTCGTTCCCAACATTGGGAAGTTATTTTTGTGTTATAGCACTCACCCCGTGCTTGGGAATCTGGAAAAACCTTAAAAACAGCAAAGAAAAACATTGACACGCGGGATTTGAACCTGCGACCTTTTCCCTAAAGCCGGGACAACGACGACTACCATCGACGTAATCGATCATATAGCAAAGAAGAATTTCGCTGCCTCGAGCCTGTCGACACTAGCTCATTGGGAGGTTGTTTATTAGATTATTTATTATTATTCATGTGTTCTGTAGTTATATGTAGATAACCAAAATAAATATAAAAAAAATGTTTAAGGGGCCGTTCAAGTTTTACGTAAGCAGATTTTTTACAATTATTGACTCCCCCCTCCCCATGGCAGCAAAAGTAAGCAAATCACTTACCCCTTCCCCCTGATTACGTAAACATTTGTAAATTATTTTTTTAATCTAATTACTTAATGAAGCAAGCAGTAAATATATAGAAAACTCGAAAAGTAAAAAAATGAATTTTGCTGACGTAATCACCATCTAAATCCCCCTCCCAACAAGAAAGATATATATATATATAAGAAGAAAGATATATATATATATATATATATATATATATATATATATATATATATATATATTTAGTAAAGTGTATAGTAAAGAGTAAATAAATAATGCCGCCGCCCCGTTGGTCGGGTTGGTTAGCGATATATATATATATATATATATATATATATATATATATATATTTAGTAAAGTGTATAGTAAAGAGTAAATAAATAATGCCGCCGCCCCGTTGGTCGGGTTGGTTAGCGACCCTGACTACGGAATCGACGGGGCTCGGGTTCGATTTCCGACGGGGACAAGCATTTGTGTAATGAGCATAAATGTTTGTATTTACGGGTTTGGGTGTTTATTACATATATTCTAGTATTAATATATGTATTTCAATGTATTTGTATCGTTGACTGACACCCATAACACAAGCTAATAATTTGCTTACTTTGGGGTTAGATCAATAAGTGTAATTTGTGTATGCTGTATGTTGTATGTATGTACGTACGTAATGTATGCTTTGAGCTTGAAATACCTAATCTTGGCGACCGGATGAGAGGGCCCTATGGACATTTTTTGGGGGGGCTCGGGCGTCCCCGCAGTCTCCCAGACTAGTCCTCAACAGTGTAACTTTCCAGTGTGTGTCTCAGGTCCGGAAGTATTGCGCCTCGATTCACTGCCATCTTCACACCTATTTCACTCACGCTCTTAATAGCTTACCATCAGGCGGGATCGTGGTCAAGCGCTTCCCTATCGATAATAAAAAAAAAGTTTCAAGGATGGCCTCTAGGGTCAACTAGTTTATAGATTGTCCTGCAACTCGCCATACGCCCGTGAATGAGTGGGCCTGTCACCGGTCGCATCACCACGTGCTTTTTTTACTACATTTTGCAGTTTAACTTTGTACTTTACGTTATTTACCTATATCGACAACACACATCGCCTCGTTGTTTACGTGCTTAGGGCAACACAGCAATAACGTCTTTGGTGTCTATGGGCGATGGTTTCTCCTTCATTTCATCAGAAGAGTCACTTGTTGGTGTATTATTTAATAATATAAAAAAGAGACCTGTATCCCGCACGATGAGGTTCAGGTTCAATTTCTCACAGAAACAATACTATTGAATGATAAACATAGATGTTTGTGGGTTTGGGTGGTTTTCCAAAAAAATATGAGTAGCAGCCCTGGGTTAGTGTTGAATTAACAATATCGTACCTCGACTTTTAGTGAAGGTTATTGCAAATGACAAGCGGTACTCCTTAAAGTAAGCAAGTGTGGCGATGGGGTTCAATATCCACCTCACGAGCTCAAAAATCAACTAGTAAACTTGATTTTTGTGACAATTTTCGATTAACTCCACCTCACTCAAACACTCCAGCATTCCTTCTCCTAGGGGACCTGAGAATGAAATTATATTTGTATGTATAATTTCATTAACCGGTCCCCATTAAATGAAAATAGAATTAATTTAAAACGCAAGGGACATTAAATGGCCTGTTTAACTTGAAGCCACGAAAATACGGAAAGTTGTTGGAAACTAAAATATGTATGCCTACATTACATATTTATACGGAGGGAATACGCATTACTCAAATATATACAAGGGCATGACGAAATTTTCTTTGTTCATAACACTTTGTTCAAAACCCACATTAAGCTTAATTTTTTAACTGACTTCAAAAAAGGAGTAGGTTCTTAATTCGTCAAAATCTTTTTAGGAATGTGTCGCGGTTACCTAAAGATGCCTGGACCAATTTGGAAACTACCTCTTTATTGTTTTTTTAAATGGCCGGTATTTGGGTAATATTAGATATATTTCCTTCTTTGTTATATCAGGTATTTTTCTCATTCGGTTCCACATAAATTTGTCGAAGATCTGATCCAGGGTCAAGAGGTTCAGATAACTTATATTTAGCGACATCTATCATACAGAGTGCTATTCTCCTTATAATGAGAAAATCCTGGTATAATTGTTGACACTTTGATATATGGCGCTTAAAGAGATAAATAACATCAGAGTATAATTTACCTTATAAATCGCAAAAAAACGCCATCTCTCGTAAAAGGCGAGAGAAGTCAAATTCGTGTTCACTAACATTTAATCGGTATTGGTCCAGGCCCCCATAAAGAATAGACAAACTGCCGTTCTACCAGGCAGGTGGTAAAAGGCGAATGGTTGGCTATACGATGTGTCACTACCACCGTTAGTCTTGGTCGTAGAGTTCTGCAACATCTCGCCCGGTTATATGGCACCACCGCTTTTTCTACTCCCTTTGGAAAAAACATCAATGCTTGCGATTGTCATGTTCCAGTTTGTAGAGTAAGGCCGCCGATAAAGTTATACTATTATTAAAATCCCGTCACACAGATAACAACAGACCATTAATATTTTTGTTGTCTATAGGCGATGGTTTCTCCTTCCATCAGGAGAGACATCTGCTTGTTTGATATCTTTTGTATAAAAAATATATATGAAAGCCAATGACCTCGCACGTCATGATGTCAAAGACAATTTCTTTCGTATTGTTCCCGGGCTACTTTAAAGAATAGGCCAACTGCCGTTCTGCCAGGCAGGTCGTAAAAGGCGACCGATTGACTATACGAGTCACTACCATCGTGGCTACTAGGTTGTAGAGTTCTGAATTGTCTCGCCCGGGTCTGGTACCACGGCCTTACCTATTCCTTACCAAACTTATGCATGTGGCATTAGACCTCGCCACAAGATAGCAACGCACCATTAACACCTTTGGTGTCTATAGGCGATTGTTGACTTATTCCATCAGGAGACCCATCTACTTGCTATCTATCTTATGATATAAAAAACAAAACAAAACTAAGTGGGGCAAAATGTAAGAAAGGTATACTATAGTTAGCTTCTGCTGGACGTACAGACAATACAAATAGATTAAGGCTCATGAAATATTTACGCTCTCATCTTACGGTCGACCTTTCACTAGAAAACATCAACCTTTAAAATGGTTTTGTCCGAAACAGACATAAAATTTTTATTCAAGCTTAAGTCTGGCAACCTAGTTGTTAGTTGGTCCCTCGTAAACAATGTATTTTTGGTATTTTCATATAAAGTAAGTTTACCAAGTATGAGTCAGATTACGCGCAACGTAGAATTCCCGTACTTGCTCAGAGTGCTAAGTGTGAGTTTTTCTTTTCGCATTCGATCGTGAGCGCGTTTGGAGTTTACTAGGAATTTGTATGTGATTTGTACAGCGCCACCTAGTGGTAAACGTGAGAAACCAGTTTACCACTAGGTGGCGCTGTACAAATCACATACAAATTCCTAGTAAACTCGAAACGCGCTCACGATAGAATGCGAAAAGAAAAACTCACACTTAGCACTCTATGTGATCTGTGATCAGTAACGCGGACTATGAAGAGACCATTTTCATTGATTTATTCATAACATTGCATAACCTCTTCACATACATATACTAATGTCTATATAAATTATCAAAGCCTTGTCAATGGTAATGACAGATTTCTCTAAGTATATTTCAGTTTTGAGCAAAGAGCTCACTGCCTACCTACTAGTCGGTCGGTCTTGAAATTAAATATATATTTAAAAAATGGGTATATAATCTTTAAAATATACCTTTGTCTTTTTAATCGACTTCAAAAAAAAAAGAGGAGGTTCTCAATTCGACTGTTTTTTTATGTCAGGCCTATGTTTGGCATTCCAGTCTTGTTTTGTGTTGACTTTAACACTGTCTAAAGCCCCACACGGCACAAAGGTAAATGGCATAAAAATAACTACGTTAAAAAAACCGACTTCAAAAACTATAAAGTCGAAAATAATAAAGATTTAATATTAATTAAATACTACCTATTATTTATATGAGCTATTTACTAATAGGTTTGAAGTCGGTGCCAAGCCAATTTACTTACGCCGGCAGGCAGATTTCGTTGACGGACGTCGTGAATACATAAAATTTTTGAAAGAAAGAAAGAAAGAAAATATTTATTTGCAAGAATATGGGTGTTACAAGTCGTTAAAAATTAATAAAGCTACCAACATATTCTACCATTATGTGGTGTAAATTTTAAATTAAAATTTTGATGCGTTTCAGCTTAATTGATAATGCTACATTAATTCATACGACCATTTAGTTAGGAATTTTCATAATTATTTTTTTTCATTATTCTTCGTATTGATTGAAGCTGCTTATAATATAAAGACTAAAAGTTATTTTTTGATAAAAGTGCTTCACCTTCCAAAGTATTGATGAATATGAAAAATACTCTAGTCAAATACAAATAATTACTCTGCAGGTATGGCAATAGCGTACGAAGTCGCGAGTACAGCTAATTGAATAATAAAACTGTTTAACAAATGTGACAACCCTACCAAAATAGGTAACAATTTTTCACGTTATTAAGATGATTAATCTCTGTTCCCTTTATCTACTCATGTGGTTTTGAGTATACGTATAGTAAGTTTCAAATATTATTCGTACACTTGTATAGCATTTTCAATTGTAATGTTCTTTATTTTAATTTCACAGGTGCACACTAGGTTTTTTAAAAAAATAGCACTTTAACGCTTATTTAGGACACTTGAGTCAAACAAAATTAGCACTTTAAAGCTTAGTATTTTATAAATAGATCTAAAATATCTACGATCGAAAACTTGTTTTCAGAAACCCGCAACATCAACCAGACCCGAGCGAGACAATGCAAAACTCTACCACCTAGTAGCTATGATAGTGGTGACTGACATAGCCAATTGTTTCCCTCTTATGAACTGCCTGGCAGAACTGGGCAAATATGACTTTATACCAGATTTTTACACTGGTTTTGAATAGTTGATCGATGTTCTATATTAAGTAAACGAATATTTAGTGAGGGAAAGCGGATCTTAAATTTTTGTTCTCGCGTTTTAGTCGTATCGGCTCTGCAGTGTAGCGTAAGTAAGCAGTGTGATAAAATTTTGTCTACCCGCTTTAATTTTAATGTTTACTGTAACTGTTTTTGTGTACGATAAAGTGTTAAATAAATTAATAAATAAATATGAGAAAGGGCTCCTTTGGTTCGGACATGTTGAAAGAATGACAGATGAACGGTTACCAAAACGGATATACAGTGCGAATGTGGATGGATGTAGGTACCAGGAGAGACCAAGACTGACGCACCATGATCAAATCGATCTATCTTCTAAACGGCGGGGTGATCACGTAACTCGCAATGCGAAATTATCGTGCTTGTTTAGTTATTGCAAGACACATAATAGCCTTGTACATTAGTGGTAGTCGTTGCCGCTTGATTAGTTTTGATGCTGTGCCATTGCAAAAAGTGCATCTAGTGACTAGCAAGCAATTGGCGACGTTTTTGATGATTTTTTCATTACGTTTAAGAGTCATCGCTGATCGCTGGCGAATTGCAAACGTTAGATGATACGCCTACCGGTGTGTTTGAATGAAGAGAGTTATGAATGTGCAGGATGCAAGGCAAGTCTCTCTGGATCGTGACATATGGTACTCAATTCTCTCTGTCTACCCCGTAAGGCATTTGGCGTAAAGATATGTTGTTATTATTGCTTCTTACTACCGCGTTGAATGCATGATTCCAAAGATTATATAAAAGTTTCTATTAAAAGTTCAAAGATATAATAATCACTTTTGCTTGTCAGTAGTCGTTTTCTCTACCGCCCATATTATTAGTATCATCATGCCGGTTTGACTTGCGGGGTAGGTAGAGCAAACCGATCAGTTATAGACTTTTCGGTTCACTTCGATTCACTGGTTTATTCGGTTGACGAGATGAATGGTGATCCCTGTTGGCCACCTGATAACGATTATTTATCGCTTATTTCTAGTGATAACTGAGTCTAACGGTTTTATGAGCTCATTTGAGGAAACAAGGGTAAATAAGTGATAAATCTTTAACACAAACTGTCATCCCCTATAATAACCACTCAGGTGTTTATTTTTGAAAAAAAGTAGCCTATTTTTGACCCCGGATCGCCAACTATGTCGGTTCAGCAGCTTGACCGTAAACACAGTGTGACAGAAAGACATTTTTAATATTGGTATAAATATTTAATATTTAGATTGATATGATTATTCTTACCAACTTAGATAAATCGAAAATTGTGTAAATATATTTCGACTAGCTGACCCGGTAAATATTATTTGCCATACACATGACTTGAATCGAATATTTTGGTGGGGTACTTGAGAGGAGAGGGGGTGTTAGTTGGGTTAAAAACTATTATATCTTTTAAATTGAACCAACAGTAGATACATACAAAATTTCATTGAAATCTGTTTATTAGTTTCAATGTCCATAGCGGATAAACAGCGTGACATATTATAATTTATAATATATACTAAGATTGCACTTTAGACCGACACTTTAGAAGTTATTTCTAGCGCTTACTGTACCGTGTTCATACATACCGTGTTCCATTTTTCTCATACAGGCTGTGGCAAAGTTTATTCCCGGATGTAAGTTTATTGACGGAAACAGGAAACATCTAGAAACAAAGCGGCGATGAGGCCGCGCTCAGTAAAATGAAACGAAAGGTTTTCAATATTCTAGATAGAAGTCAGAGCAATTTGACGTAATGGTAGAAAATTGTTATAAATGCGTCAAATCAATCTTTTCAATGGCTAAAAATTGCTTGGCCCATTACGCGCCGAGTTCATTTATGCTATTTCGGTTCTTAAAACAAAGAATTGCCATATTTGATGCCAATTCACGGAATGATTTGTAGAAACCTTTTTTATTTTTTTATTTTTTTCAGTAATTTGCTGACTTTGTCCTCAGAAGTGTAGTCACAATTTGCTAGTAATTATAATTCTCCCGTGTTGGTCCGGGCTCCTGTGAAGAACCAACTGCCATTTTTCCAGGCAGGTTGTAAAAGACTACCGATTGGCTATACGTAGCATTCCCATCGTTGCTACTAGGTGGTAGAGTTCCGCGATTTCTTCCCCGGGTATTTAGTTCCATCGCCTTACCTATTCCAGCTGCAATGGCGTCATGCTTATCATTGCCGCGTTCCTGTTGGACGATAAGGTACGCAATAGACTTAAGCATGTATCATTGCTATTTCGCCACGCGGATAGCAGAGATTAGATAGGTATTAAGTAGGTAGGAGTATTGGTCTATACGGATAGCAACGCACCATTAACATATTTTGTGTCTATAGGCGATTATTTCTCTTTTAATTAGTAGAGCCATCTGCTCTGTAATTTGTTTCTGCGGATTAAATGGATACGCCTATCAAGACAATTTCTTAGTTTGTCAGTGTAGCTTGCAATTACAGATATACATAGTTATACTACTTACTAATGAAATAAAATCATTTCAAGGGTAATTTTTACACCGTTTCATCTCATTCGGTATGATAAAACAATGAAACATGGTTTATTTTTATCTTTTCACAATATAATATAACCTACAAATGTATGAAATTTTTCACAGTAATAGGAGCGTGTGCTCATATGCGCGGCGATACGCTTCCTTCTCAATGACTCTCATACGTTTCATTCTCAATTCATGTGGTCTGTGTTTGCTACCTTATGACAATTAAAAAAATAAATTGATAATTACAATTCGCACAATATCAGAAAAAAGATAAAAAGACAAATATTAACAAATCTTTTATTCGATCTCCATCCAAAAACTAAATCATATTCAGCCGAAAGCAAATTACTTTTTTATTCAAAAAGACATTGATAGAATTGCCCTAACCGAAAAATGAAATTAAAACTACTAAAACCGAAAAAACTAAAAAATAAAAATGTTTTTGTTGGTATGAGCAAAAATAATTCTATTCTTAATAAAAGATAAACTAAGTTAAAGTCACAATGTTCCACAAATGAGAAAACTAATAAACATTTACAAGCTACTTTCTATTGCAATTAAGGCAGAGTGAACGTTACTTACTCTAGTTCACCACGGTTCACTTGTGAGTGTCACTAGCGATAATGTCAACTAAACTCTTACAATAATTTATCTAATGGCAAAGCAACAGATGTTTGTAAGCCATTAGTAAAGTTACGACGTTCATGCGATTTACAGGAGCGGCAAACATTGCCGGAGCTAATTTATTTACCTCGCTTCGTGCCTCTAAGCTGTAATACATTCTGTTATATCGAGCTGTGCAATCACTGTTCCATTTATCGTGACATACTAGAAAGTAAAGGAATATTAAATACTAGAGTATGATGAGATTGTACTTGGGAACTTGGACAGCCAAAATACATACATCTTTACTTTTTAAAAGTCACAACGTTTGTATAGTGTTTATTGTAAGTTCTTTCAAGTTCAAAACAATAAATCGTCGCATTACATTAGACAAAAAGGTTTTTTTAGTAAATGATTAAAAAGTCACAAAATAAATTCTAAAAAGTTTTAATTTTCAACCCACAAAAAAACGGAGGAGGTTTTCCATGCGACACGTATATTTTTTTACGAACTGCAGTATACAGTTTGCTGCGTTATAAAAGTTTTTTGGCGAATCCAACGGAATCATCTATTTTTTCCGGGATAAAAAGTAGTCTATGTGCTATTCCAGGTCATCATCTACTTGTATGCCAAATTTCATCCAAATCCTTTCAGTAGTTTTGGCGTGATTGAGTAACAAACATCCATCCATCCAAACATCCAAACTTTCGTATTTATAATCTTAACTAGCTGCAGCGTGCAGCCCGCTGCATTAAGTTTTTGGCGAATCCCGCGGGACCACTTAATTTTTCCGGAATAAAAAGCAGTCTATGTGCTATTCCAGGTCATTATCTACCGGTGTAACAAATTTCATTCAAATCCGTCTAGTAGTTTTTGCGTGATTGAGTGACTACCATCCATCCATCCATCCAAACATCCAAACTTTTGCATTTATAATCTTAATATATATAAATTACGTGTCACGTTGTTTGTCCCCGATGTACTCTGAAACTACTGAACCGATTTCAATGATATTTTGTAGATATCTACTGTTTGGTCCAACATAAAAGACAGGATAGTTTTTATCCCAATCTCATCTCATCTCAAAAAGAAGGGGGGCTCTTCTAAAGTACCCCACCAAAATATTCAATAGAAGTAATGTGTATAGCAAGACAACGTTTACGGGGTCAGCTACTATAGGTGTTAGACCACGCATAACTTCTTACAGAGTAGTTCACTTTTGATAATTCTTTTTTTATTGAAATGGGTATATCCCGAAGGTAGTTTTTAAGCATAAGGTTACGCAAACAAAGGATGGTTGATTGTTCAATTACTGATTTTAATATATGACCACGCATAACTTTTCGTCGGCTTAATTTTTTGTTAAAACATAATGTACATATAATAAAATCGTAGGAAAATCAAGTCAAGTCAAGAAAAAGCCTGAAATTAGTGTAGTGTAGTTGGTGCCTTGACTTACAGGGGCCATGGGAGCAAATCGCTGTTTGTAAACAATGAACTTCGCTATCTTTGCATGGGTGGGTGGCCGTATAGGTTTTAAGTAATTAGTTCAAAACTTCTGTAACTATTTCTAGGGTTCCGTGTTCATAAGGTAAAACGGAATTCTATTGATAAGACACCGCTGTCCGTACGTCCATCTGTCTGTCTATCTGTCTGTCTGTTTGTCTGTTCGTCTGTCACCAGGCTGTATCTCATGAAAAATGATAGAGAGTATCTTCATAGATGATGCATTTCTATTGCCACTATAACAACAAATATATTAAAAAAAATAAAATTAATATTTAAGGGGACTTTCATATTATGACAAGCTTGATTAATTTTTTTTGCAATTTTTTCTAGATCTTAATGACGACAACTGGTAATTATTTGAAATATTCACGGAATATTTAGTTATATATTTACTTATTTATTTAAAATTTATGCACAAACATGTACAGAGGTGGACTTGATGCTACAAGACATTCTCTACCAGTCAACCTTTAGCAAATATAAACAGTGTTTACGATGGGGTGCACAGAGAAACTTATTACAATCGTTAAAAAAAAACAATAAGATAATACGATATTACAATATACTTAGATACAAGTAATATATTACATATATAATACATTATACGTATACCTACATTAATACCTAGATATATACAACTACATATTTATATATACTTATATACGTACATATTATACTGCCATAGCGCATTACACCATTATTTTAAAAATAAATAATTTAATTAAAAAACTGATTTAAGGGCTTCCATACAACAACCTTAATTTTTGCAGTTTTTTATAGATTACTGAATAAACTGTGATTTTTATAGTACGGAACCCTTCGTGCGCGAGTCTGACTCGCACTTGGCTTATTTTTTCAAACTCAAACTCAAACTCTTTTATTCTGTGGTAGTAGGTGAAGGAGTTAAATGTTAATATTATACATAATGTTAATAAGGACGCTACGACCTGCCGTTTTGGCGTACAGATAATTATAAAATAAAATTGAAATTTTAATTTCATTGTCATTTTAAAATTTGAATTAATTTAATTACTTACTAAAATAATAATATTTACTCAAATATAGGTACTGAGCATAAAGTCATAATATAATAATATTTTACATGTCATATACTAATTCTATAATAATATTAAAATTGTATGTCAAGTGTTTGTTTGCAGCATTAATTTACCATTTGCAATTAAAATATTCATCAATAGTATAAAATGACTTATTACATAAAATAACTCTTAATTTTTTCTTAAAAAGCTGCAGGTCATTTATGTCTGAGATCCAGGCTGGTAGATGATTATAAATACGCTGCGTCATAAAGGCAACACTCTTACCGTAAAAAGCAGTTCTGTGTGTGGAATAAATAATCTGATTTCTATACCTACCATCATGTTCATGCCATTCGTATAGATCAGGATTTGATTTAACAAAAACTGCCGCCTCATAAATGTACATAGAAGGTAGTGTTAAAATTCCGTATCTCTGAAAATAGGGCTTACA
The DNA here is from genome assembly GCA_036924255.1 of Apodemia mormo. Classification (NCBI taxonomy): domain Eukaryota; kingdom Metazoa; phylum Arthropoda; class Insecta; order Lepidoptera; family Riodinidae; genus Apodemia; species Apodemia mormo. Next base: position 29,375,092 of record JAUPFN010000012.1, on the reverse strand, counting down.
GCTATCTGTTGGAATCAAATTAAAAATAGCTCTTATACATTTTTTTTTTGCGATTTAAATGCCATTTCTCTGCCGCTTACATTACCCCAAAAAATCGTACCGTAACGTAGTATTGACGAAATATATCCATGATAAGCTACTAGGATAGCATTTTTCCTCACAACTTTCCTTAATAAGCGCAGAGCATAAGAGAACTTATTAATTTTTTTACATAAAGAATTCATGTGGAACTTCCACACATTTTTACATATTCGGAATCAGAATCAGGTACTGAATACTTTCTTGTATGTATAATTTTGTACCAGTCAACCTGTATTCTATTTTGTAGTTGGTAAAAGTCAGTTGTGATATTAAGAAGATATTTTACTATAGTCTATGATTAAACTTACAGTCGAATTTCAACCAGCGAGCGATTGCTAGTTCATATAAATAAAATCATTACGTCTATATCTCCAAACGTTAGCCCGGGATTAACCAACTATTTTAATTCTTAAATACAAATACTTTTTTTGCACAAAATAGGGTTTGAAAAGAATATGTCTTGAATTTGCCAGATAAATGGCATGCAAAATTTGTTAAATTTATTATAATTATTTTTAGTTACTGACTATAGATTCGTACTATAACTATACTATTTGAGTATATATTTTTATTAAATTTTTATTTAAACACATTTAAGAGGAGACAATAACAAATTTCAAATTAAATAACAGATGTATAACAAAGGATGATATTGAAAGTTCATTAAAATAGCGTCAGAACTTGTAACTCTCATCACAAAACAATTACCTAGGTACAGAAGTTAATCTAGATCAGGGATGGGGAAACTTTTTCGTGCGCGTGCCAATATTTACCAACAAAACATATGGCGGGCCAAGTTGTTGCATTTTTGGCTATATTTATAGCGAAAAATTTTCCCCACCCCTGATTTAATTAATGAAATAAAAATATTATTGATATATGTTTTCTGAAACACGAATTTATTATGCAATATTACAAAATAACTATTAGAAAAAGAGAGAAATTAATTTTTTTTTAATGATTGATTGATTTTTGTTTGATGGTCGTGGTCCGGATTTAGACGCTTGGCGGGCCTGAGATGGCCCGCGGACCGTAGTTTCCCTATCCCTGATCTAGATACAAAGGGCGTTCAAACAACTCACACATATGTACATCTTTCACGGACACGATATCTCGGAATGGTTGGCAATAGTGTAAGTGCAAGAGCCATCCGCTCGGACACGCGTCAGTGAAATTTTTTGTGCAGAAAATTTGTAATAGCTATGGTATAACATTAAGGCGAGGTATTTTGACGCGCGTCAATTCTATAGAAAATGGGTGGCGCGGTATGTTCTTAAACCGCTGGCAAACGTGTTAATTTTCGGACAAATAAGTATAGGACATCAGCTGAAAACTAAAATTTAGCACATTCTTTTTGTATTTACGACTAAATATCACCATATAAAAATATAAAAAATGTGGAAGATTAGAAATATTATTAACAAATTATTTGTTTTAGAGATTTTTTTTAGCCTGTTTTCGGAATTTTATATGATCGAGTAAAGTACATTCTATCATGTAATGAGTTAGCACATTCTTTAGATAATATCTTCAGGTATATCGTGTAAATTATGTAAAATTGTTATTTAACAATCAATACAAAAAGACGTGATTTAACAAACCAGTTATTTCCCGTTTGTCGCAATGCCTCGCCTTAACATTAAAATATTTTTGTTATTATAGGTTTACATTTTCGCTCTTCCTCTTACGATCTCAAGAATAACGAAATAACATAATCCTATTAAACGTTTCCTAATAATCCATTAGTTGTCACGTTAATTGATTATCGACTCTTCATTTATGAAATGCCTAGCAGTACGAAATGTTTTTCTTCTTCTAAAGGAGTAAAAATCAAAAGAGTAACACTAATGCATGTAATGGAAAATGAAAATATGGGTTTTAGCATAACTGAAAGGCTCTGTTTCTTCCAAAAAATAATAAAATAACTCCAGTTTTCTGTACACCTTCTACGTTCTAACCAGGCCCTTCGTGAAAGATGAACGATTTGATGATGACTATTATCGCGATTACTGCCTCATCCGTATTTGGTACCACTGTATATTTGCGGTCACAACAGCGTCAGTGCTAATCACTGTCGAATTTGGTTGCAGAATAAGGTGGTATGGTGGTGGTGGACATACTTACGCCTGTGGCATCACTTTTTTGTATATCATAAGAAAGCAAACAAGCAGATGGGTCTCCTGATGGAAAGAGTCAACTATCGCCTATAGACACCAAAGATGTCAATGGTGCGTTGCTATATTGTGCCAAGGTCAAATGCCACGTGCATAAGTTTACCGGCTATCTTACCCTTCAAACCGGAACACAACAGCGACAAGTACTGATGCTATTGCGGCAGGAATAGGTAAGGCGGTGGTATCAAACCCGGGCGAGACAATGCAGAAGTCTACCATCTAGTAGCCACGATGGTAATGACTCGCATAGCCAATTGGTCGCCTTTTACGACATGCCTGGCAGAACGGCAGTTGGTCTATTCTTCAAAGGAGCCCGGGACCAACACGGGGTAAACCAACGGGACCAACACGTTCTTGCAAAGTTTATGGCAACGTATCCTGAGCATACATAAACGAAGTATATATTATGGATTGCTACTTTCTAGTCAACTGTTTTGTTCTCCACAGACCACACAAATTCTAATAGACACGGCATTGGGCGGAAAATGTGTCACCGTTCATATGAGCAAATGTATGTAAATGTAAAACGCTTGCAGATATTTTATATCGTGAAAAAATAGAAATATGCCATATCGTGCTCTCGATCTATTTCATCGAATCGAATCGTCGAATAAAAAAATATCTCGAGTGATTTTATTTCATCGGTAAATATTATAACTCTGTATTTCGGGGTGTAATGCGAACGACAATGACAATTTAAGAAATTGCTGTGAAATTCGTATCCAGTTTAATCCATGTTGTTATCCTATGATTACTACATTTTATGTACCAACGTACATGATACAACGTTTACATACGTACAAACTAAATTCCAAGCGAACGATCCTATTATATAAATAAATCATATAATACACATACCTACCTACAGTGTATCTTACGCATAGAATAGTAATAATATCAAAGCCACCACAAAATACAATCCAATATTAAATGTTCGTCAATCTGATATATCCATTGTGGTCGGAAACTCAATAAAATAAAGCAGAGAGGATATTTCAATTGGATAAAGGGTTTCCTACGCAGCAATATTCTTGAATGAACAGCGAAATCTGAGTTAGATTTGTATTAATACAGAGTATAAACAAACAAAATTCTATTATGAGGTGAAATTGAAATATTAATTTTAAGAGTGCTTGTCAATGACGTGTTTCGGTTTGGAAGGTAAGGTAGACAGAAAACTTACATACACGGCATTACCAACCTGCCACATGTATAGCAACGCATCATTAACATCTTTGATGTCTGTAAGCGACGGTTCCCCTTTACATCAGGAGAGCCATCTGCTCGTTTGTTATCCTACGAAAAAATATATATGAAAAACGTTATTTTGAAAGTATAATTATTTAAATGAGTTTTTGGAGAAAATTTAAAATGACATCACGTTTTCTTTCTTGCTATGCAGACAGAGTGAACAGATTTGTAATTATTTATTGACATAAATTTGTGATTGCTGATATTGTTTTGTAATTAATTTTATTTTTTAAGAGTTAATAGGACATTTTTTTGTACCTATAAAAGATTATTTTTAAAATCTGTTGCGTTAATTCTTTTATTTTTTGATTTTTTCTCTACGGCAATGTTATTTGATCATATATAGCAAAAAAATAAAACTTTACGGATTGAAAGAGACAACTATCGCTTTTAGACACCAAAGATGTTAATAGTGCGTCATCATCTATTTTCCTACAACATTACCCTCCACACCGAAACATAAGTGTCAATCTCTAACGCTATTGCGGAATAGGGAAGGTTTCTGTGTGTCCGTTTAGTTTTACACATCTCTGAAAACGATGATCGGATTTTAGTGCAGTTTTTACCGATTGTAGTACCGTTTAGACTACGAGTACATAATGCTCATAGCGTTTAGCTTATAGAAAAATAGGGGATTCATTTAATATACCTCAAATATACCGAAAAAAGATATCTTTGTATAAAAATACTACCTGACCCGGCAAACAATTTTTGTTATACAAATTACTTTTAAACTGTGGCTTTCTAGTTCGTCGGTAAAGCTCGCGCGCGCTTTTATAATACCACAGTTTTATATATCGATGAGCCTGGATTCCGGCTCGTCATATTAGTTATATTTTTTGCAAAATTCTTCAAATACGACAATATTACTCGCTAGTCGATCAGCACTAACAAGTCGCGAGTAAAACCGTTGTTCTTTAAAACCACGGTCTAAACCATGGTTAAGACCGTGGTATGAACCGTGGTATAGACCCATGCTCTGCCTAATTTCCATTTCACCCCTAGTAACGACAGAGTGAGAATTTACTTTAACAAAACTGTCACTAAACTTTTTTATCAAAGAATGTAAACGGGCAATATCATCGTTGTTAATAATATCCTGTTAGCATCCGCCTGGACTTCGCGGATAATGTGTGTTCCTTTATGTTCGCACGTTGATCAGGGCCTTTATTTAAGTTTTACGGTAATACTTCATTCAGTTTCAATGGCTTTGATTCTGCATCAAAAACTCTAATTAATGATAAACTCGGTATTTTCTATTCAAAGAACTTTGTTGTTTGAGTATCTTAAGGATATTTTTGTCCATCAAACGAGCTACTCCATGTCATTTTCTTTGTTGTAAAGAGAACGTTTAACATATTCAAGATATTTCGAGAGCATGAAACGAGTCCATTGTGTCGTGTACAAATAAATCTTCACATAAAATCTTTCAGCCCTTTTAATCGTATGCTTATTATCATAATCTTATCCATATAAAATCTTTTGTATTTTAGGGTTTATCATTACATAGTATAAAACAAAGTCGCTTTCTCTGTCTGTCCATAGGGACATAGGTCCCTATGTATGCTTAAATGTTTAAAACTACGCAACGGATTTTGATGCGGTTTTTTTAATAGATAGATTGATTCTTGAGAAAGGTTTTAGTATATTAACTTTTCCGATATTATAACGGGAATAAAAGCTACGCAGGTGAAACCGCGGGCAGGTCGCTAGTTTGTAATAAATGTGAGATTATTTGAGGTTTAACATATTTAATTCTCTGATTTAGGAAACCAATAAGTCAAAAGTTTTAGTCATAAAACCTTTTGACATACCTACAAGCCTTCAGACCACCATCGCCTTTAGACCAAAGATGTTGATTGACTTGTGTAGCGATTGATTAAAAAATCTTTTCAGGTTTTCTCCTTAAAAACTGGGTCAAAATCGATTAATTTATTTAGGATTTATCAATGATGACAAATATTAAAAAAATGACATGACAATGAGACATTTTTCAATCTATCGATGATGTAGCTAAAACCATTAAGCTGTATTATATCTGGAGGCAGCACTTCTAATACCTACTTGAAACCAAATTTTAAATGCTGCTGTCATCTTCTGAGATCTTATCCTCTCTTTCTAACACAGCTGTATAAAAAGAGATGACGGACCTCATAGACTGAGATATAACGTCAATATTTAAATTTTAGTGCTAGCTCCACCTTTACCTAACACTTCATGGCTAAAACGACGTTTTAGATCTCAGAAATTGCGTTGTATGCCATTCGGAAGATCAAAATTTATCATCATTTACAAAATATACAGCTTTTCGAAAATCAAAATATACTGTCAGTTTTAACAAACAAGATGTTTGAACTGAAAAAAATCTATGCTTATTAGAGTCAAACTGACTCTTGAGCTTAAATTTAATTAATTAATATATTGCGATATTTAATGTAGTAAAGATTTGATTGATTGATTGATTATATTTTGTATTTTAATAAATACAATAAAAAACGATTGGGTATGCGAGTCACTACCATCGTGGCTACTAGGTGGTAGAGTTCTGCATTGTCTCGCCCGGGTCTGGTACCACCGCCTTACCTATTCCTGCCGCAATAGCGTCAGTACTTGTCGCTGTCGTGTTTCGGTTTGGAGGGTGAGGTAGCCGGTCAACTTAAACTATGTTTGACCCGGGGAATTCAAATATCTTGTTGCCAAATATCATCAAATTAATTTCATCGATTTAGCCATGAAAGTTTTATAGGATACTACCCGAAGCCGATCGCAGCGCCATCTAGCGGTTTGAATTGAGATTTTAAACATTCTCGAATCTACTTAAACACACACAAATAATTTTATCAAAATCGGTCAGGAGTTTATGAAGAGTTCAGTCATATACACGAACAAATGAATTATGTATTATAACTAGCTGCGCCTTCTGGGCATGCATCATAAAATATTTTGGTAAATTCCACGAGAATAACTTATTTTATCGGAATAAAAAGTATTTTATGTACTATTCCAGCATCTATTCGTGGGCTAAATTTCATCCAGATCGATTTCGCCGTTTTTGTGTGAAAGAGTAAGAAACATCTATGCATACATCCAAACAAACTTTCGCATTTGTAATATTTGTAAGAGTAGGGCTAGTAGGTGAAGGTGACACTAAATCCTTATTCTTCATTTCTGCAAGACAATTTATAAAAAGCGATTGAATAGAGAAAACTTTAACTATCAGTATAACCTAGATATTTCTGCAACGACTCACCTAGGGTAGGTATCGCCGCCTTACTTTTTCCTGCCCCAATAGCGTCAGTGATTTTTACTGTCATATACCTGTATGGAGGGTAAGGTTTTAATTTACGCATATAAAATTACATTAGTCACACAAACAGCAACACACCATTAACATGTATGATGTCCTTTGGTGAGTATAGTTTCATGGTGGACATCAACTTGTTTATTATCCAGTGATGTAAAAAGCTATAAAAAAGTCAATTGATATAAAAGGGGAGAATACGGTACCTAGTCATAGCGCCCGGTCCTTCAAAACTAGGTCCGTGGACACAGTGACCATCAATCGCACGCGGGACATCATATCATACGCTTATACTTTCCAACTGTTTTTACCATTAAATACGCATCAAAATGCCATCTTGTGTATTCAACCAGTGTTATAATCACTCAAGGAAAAAAATAAGACACACGGGATTACTTCCATTCGTAAGTACGGCTAAAACAATTTATTTGAAAATAAGATTAAATTATTGTTTGGTTTGTCATGTTTGTGAGATTGAGATAGTATAATAGTGAGAGAAATGTAGGTTGCTGCGTTCGTCGTATCACTTTGCGCTCGGCAGACTGAGCGTAGGTTTAGCGATTGCGATGTTAGGGCGTAAAGTATCTTCCTTTTTAATAATATATGGCTATACCTATTAATTATTTATATTTTTGTGCCATGTTAGTCCGGATCCGCTTTGAAGAATAGACTACTTGCAATTCTGCCAAGCAGTTTGTAACGGCGAACGATTGGCAGTACGAGTCACTACCATCGTAAATACTAAGTGAAAGAGTTCTGCAACGTCTCACCCGGGTTTCATATTTCTGCCATAATGGCGTCAGTGCTTATTACTGTAGTATTGTGGTTTGGAGAGTAAGGTTGTTGATATGATATGATATGGGTCGCAATGCACCAATAACATTTACCACCCTCAAGAATCGATTGAATTACAATGACACGAAACATCTTATCCCCGCCGATTTATACTATCTTTATTTATATTTGTCCATTGTTGTTAACAATGACATCATTAACTCACAATAACAGCTGTATAAATCACACAGGCGCGCCACACCTGGCCGGCTCGCGTTTGTCGTTAAGCATAGTGCTAACACATTTTTAGTGTCTGTAGTCGGTAGTCTCTATACATTAGGTGAGACATTTGCTTGTTTGTTGTTTTATGGTATTAAAAAAAGTAGGTTTTTATATCATTAGATAGCAAACAAGCCGATGGCTCTTCTGATGGAAAGAGAAAACAATCGCTTATATAGACAAAAAATGTCGATATCGCGTTTCCACCGTGAGACGGAATGGTAATACCACATGCATAAGTTAAATGGCTACCTTATTCTCCAAACCGGAATACAACAGTGTAAAGCTTATACCCAAAATATATTAAATACTGGTCTAAGTCCATTCCTTGAAATGGTCTGTGGACTGCGTGGTCGAAGGAATTAAATATTCATCAGGAAATTTCGGTTACTAATGTGTTCTGAATAAATAATGATACTGAAACATTGTACGAAACACGTGACAATGAAATAATGTCCAATAATGTCCCTTGCATGATGAAATGAGATTTTTATTGATAAATCAGTATTTTTAATTTTAAAAACTAAAGCACATTCTCGAGCATTCGTTCAAAAGTGATATTATTCTTGACAGGAAAAGATGAAAGATGCATTAGTAAAAAAATTCGATCAAACTAAAAAAAACATCATAGCAGCATAAGAGCACATGTAACCAATATATTTTCTGTCATAAAGACAGAAAATGTGTTAGTTACATGTGCTGTTACATTATATAAAAATGGCATTTCAAAGACATGAAACTTTTAAGTTTTTATTTATCGTAAAAATGTTATTATCAACAGAACTTTTTTTAACTTCCTGCTACGTATGTACATAGAATATAAAGACAACAGAAGACAAACTTGTGTATGTACTTACTTCACTTTTTATACCTAAACTGGGTGGTCGCGCACTTTGGCTTATGCACAAAAATCTGACACTAGTATCTTACTCTAGTAAAGTTTTAAATCAAAATATGTCACTCTATACATTTTGCATATAATGTAGTCTTAATGATCTGAAAACGATGTGTTAAGGTAATTTGTTCGGCACCACCGGCAAGTGTTGAAAAAAAATTAAAGTGTTTTTTGCTTTTCTGAAAAAGTTCTGAATAAAATGCGTAGAACTTATAATTTTACATCAAAAAGGTTATATGACTTTTCCTCCTCTGGTCAAAATTAACCGAGTTAGAGAAGTTTTCAAGTTTAAGGTGAATGATTTTATAAATGACTAGCTGAGCCCGCGACTTCGTCCGCGTGGAAAATTTTTGAAAATTAATTAGCCTAAGTTACTACTTATAACATCAGCTATCTGCCAGTGAAAGTCCTGTCAAAATCGGTCCAACCGTTCCAGTACCGTGTATACATCCAAATGCATTTAATAAAAAGCGATTATTTTAATATTACAAACAGACACTACAATTTTATTTATTTGTATAGATGACTGAAATTTTTAATGTGACTATTAATATTTTTAAAGCTTTTTTAAAAATAAAATAAATTTATAATAAAATAAAATTAATTAAAATACAAAAACCAGCCAATATATATATATATATATATATATATATATATATATATATATATATTGGCTGGTTTTTGTATTTTAATTAATTTTATATATATATATATATATATATATATATATATATATATATATATATATATATATATATATATATATATATATATATATATATATATATATATATATATATATATATATATATATTTAGACATTAAATAATCAAATGTGAAATAATAATACGATATGAAGTTGATGTTCTTTTTATTTTAAACTAGCTTTGCCCGCGACTTCGTTCGCGTGGAAAAAGTTCTAAAATAAAAGTAGCCTAAGTTATTCCTTATTACATCAGATATCTGCCAGTGAAAGTCCCATCTAAATGGGTCTAGCCTTTTCAGAGGTTAGCTGGAACAAACAGACAGACAGACAAAAATTGTGAACAATGGTATTTTATTTGTTGTTGAGTTGATGACATAAATGGCGTTCTAAACAAGTATATAATAATAATAAAATCTAAGTTCAAAATAACCAACTTACAAACAACATAAAAATAATTTAAACATTATGCCGCGGCAGTTTGTTAATGGTGGCGGAGAATATCACGCACATTACAAACTGGCTGTGCCTGCGACTTCGTCCGCGTGCAAACATTTCTATAATAAAAGTCCAGGGGTTTTACCCACATACTTCCCGTTCCCGTAAAATTTCTGGGATAAAAACTATCCTGTGTCCATTCCCGGGTCTCAATCACTCTTTGTACGAAATTTCATCCAAATCGATTTAGCGGTTTAAACGTGAAGAAGAGACAGACAGAGTTACTTTCGCGTTGATAATATTAGTATGGATTAACGAGATTTTATCATCGTCGTAAGGCATTTTTTAAAACGAAAAAACTTTATCTTTGCAATCTGACGATGCCCATTGTATACGTGTAAATTATACAATTTGCCTGGGACATCTACATAACATACACGTAAGGGAATACAAACAAATACTTACCCCCATGAAACAACTGGTAGCTTAAAAAACGATAATTCACTGTTTAATGACAAGTTTAAACAGCCGTCTACTGCACAATTCCGATTTTTACTTGTTCCATTTTACAAACATGTATTTAATTAACTGCTGTCGCGCACATGGTTAGCGGGCGGCATCCGCCCTCGCAGTGAACTAAAACCACCGAGATTTCACGTCCGTGAGAGGTGTCTATGTGTGCGTTGCTCGAAGACCATGTGTATCTAGATTGTCTTCTGTAGTTATTTTGTGGTATGAAGATAAGGAAGTTACTGATTTTGCCTCGATTTTCGAAAACCGAGTTTTCACCAGATCTCTACGTTTTGAGGTCCTAGGAACCTTTTCCGACTATGTGTGTGTGTATGTGTATATATAAACATCTCATAACTTTTGATCAGCTGGACCGATTGAAACGCGGTTAATGGCATTCGATTGGACTTCACTCAACTTAGACTTCCTGAAAATTTGAACCAAATCGGGCAAATAAATTTTTGGAAATTTAAAAAACCCCAAAGAAAATTATGGCGAAACACAATTTTTTTAATATAACTTCCAGATTAATGTACCGATTGATTACAAAAAATAATCAGATCTATTTCTCAAAAAACTACGTCTAAAGCATTAATCGCATCAAAATCGGTTCATCCATTTTGGAGCAATCGTTGACGAAAAATTAAAAAAAAGAGTTTTTTCGACATAACTTTGAAATTTTTCAACCAAACACAGCAACAAAAAACTACGTCAAATGCCGTTTCGAAAATAAAAATCGAATTTAATTTTCAAAACTTACAGCTTTTCAAATATTGAAATTACGTTGTTTTTAGCAAAGTTACTTAATATTTTTGAAATACCTTTCACGTTAATTCACCGATTGACTTAAAAATCTTATCAGTATTTCTCCTTTAAAAACTGCCTTAAATACCGCTAATTGTATTAAAATCGGTCAATTTATTTGGGATTTATCAAGCGGGAAGTTTCAGGGATGGCCTGCAGGGTCAACCATTTACACATTTTGTATACAGGGTTACTTTAAAGGTCCGGCCAAATATTCAGAGGCTGTTCTGAATCGAGTAAGGTATAATCGAATAATGTCTTAAAAGTGTCTGACGCACTGTTATATATATGTACTTATAAACACATGCCATAATATTGCATATGATATTATGCTTGGTTTGGTCTCAGTATTTATTACCAATCTATTGGGATTAAGTGTATTTAACGATTCCTATATGTCGCCTGGTTCAAATAACAGCTTACGACTAATTTATTGAAAAGACCTTAAATAATAAAATAAAGCCCACAATCCTTAGACGCCTGTTTATATTCCAATGGTATAAAAAGTTGCAAATGTTATTCGGGACTACGATAATATTAAATAATGCACAAAAATTAAAAAAATACTAGTGTAACAATGTTGTTTTACAAAACCTCTAATTTGTGATAATTATAATTGAGACTAAGATCTATCATCCCAAAAAAAAACTTACATATGCATACATAATGACGTATATTAATGCAAGGTGTATACATAGGTATATTCATGTATTTACGCCAAATCTCTACAAAATGGAAAGAGTACACTAAATATCTAAAATTAGAAGACAAAACTAATTAGCGCCGTCTATAAATTACGTAAGGCGTAAGTAATAAAGGGAAGGGGAAGTGGTCCAACCAAATCTCACTAAATTTTAGATGGAATGGGTGAAAATGGGATAAAGCAACAGTATAAAATGCTAAAACAGGATTAGACTAAATAAAATGTGTTTGTTCGATACAATCTATATTTCATCGAATACTAGTAAAACTACTATTTATGTATTTTATTCCTATTTTCATTTCAAGAACAGCTCTTCCGGTTCTCAAAATTTGTATTTAGATGAGGGATTTCTTTTTTTTATTCTAAACTAAAATATATTTTAAGACATATACAAGAAAAATATTTTTTTCCAATTCACTAGCTCCGAAGTATCTCAGTGATTGTTTTGGTTTTTTGCACTCTTTTGATTCTTTGAGTCCGTTTTCTTTTGTGCCGTTTCCCTCTCAGTGACTGCTTATGTGCACACCTTTATAATAACAGCCTATAACTTTGTGGAACTCTTTGCCTCTTTTTCGAGATTCGCTTCTGCCTAACTTGATTCCACTAAAATTGCGTTAAAAACAATTCCTATATGATTTATATTTTCCTTATATTATAATATGCATTTTTTCAACATTCTTTTATGTATTATCATCAATATGTGTTTATTTGAGTTACATCATTAATTTCATTATGATATAAGTTTTTTTTTTTGTACAACAAGTTTACTCGATTGTTTTTTTTATTCTCCTACTAGCTGTTACGCGTGACTTCGTTCACTTGACCCAAAATCATTACTTCATTTTGCTCAATCGGATAAAAAATTAACCTATGACTCTTCTGGATAGTATAACTTTGTAGTAGTAAACGAATTTTAAGGATTGGTCAGTAGTTTTTGACTTTATTCATTACAAACACACAAAACTGTTTTATCTTTATAATATTACTCGTAGTATGAGACGTGTTGGTTGTAATAAATCTCTTTAAACGGAAATGAGCTCGCCAATTATACTTACATCACGTTTATTTTATCTTGTTTGTGTTATTATCTGTACAAAAACGCGTTAAATAAATAAAATAAAAATATATTCACGCCCGTAATCCAGAAGAGGTTGGCAGAGGTACAAGTGCACCCACGATTAGCCGAAAATACTTAGTCCCATAATGTGATAGGTGGCAAGCATATCGTCAATCAGGCACTTATCCGATCTCTGACAATGTTGTTTTTATCAGAAAACTGAAAAAAACATTTTTCATTTGCCTGACCCGGGAATCGAACCCTTATGTGGTCAGCAACTACGCTGGATCACTAGACCACAGGGACGATTAAATAAATAAAATAATTTATTCATGAATATGTAGATGTGATCTAAATATGTAGTTATGATTGATTATCGTTACTACTTAACATAACAATTATTCCACATACGTTTATATTTAGCCTTGCCATATTGATCACATTATGGCATATTGTTGAAAACCAAGGCTGCCCTACTTTTGGTAGGTAGGTAGAAAACCATGGTACTTTAATGATGTCGAGTGACTATGTATTATATGTAGACATAATGCTTAACTTGAGGAATGATGTAGAAGAAAATAGTAATAAATATTTGTATATTATCTAAGGTACTTACGTCTTTTATTAGATTTTTTACCAGCTGGGAGCCGGTGCGAAAATCCATATATTTTTTTTTTTTGTTTTTTTATAGTAGAGGGGGCAAACGAGCAGATGGTGCACCTGATGGTAAGTGACCACCGCCGCCCATGGACATCCGCAATACCGGGGGTATTGCAGCTGCGTTGCCGGCCTTTTAAGAATGAATACGCTCGCTTCTTGAAAGTCCCTAAGTCGTATCCATTCGGAAACACCCCCGAGGGTAATAGATTCATATTCATAGATATTAATAAGTGAATGGAAAACTTTGTTCTTCTATTATAAGCAACTGCTCAAACGGGTGAGTTTGAAATTGGGCAAGGTTAAAGTTTACACTGCGGTAGACTGAAAGGGCAATAGGCCCACCTCTTGTTCCCACCACTGTAACTTCTGTAAACCAGAATCAACAGCGGCAACCTTCCTGATAACCTCTGAGTTGCGGTCTCAGGGGGCCCTGGGGAAAAGCTAAGCTGTCTTGGAACCCGCATCGAATTTAATCAGAAGAGTACAGGAGGGGCAGGAAAATACATCCAGTTTCACACTGCGGTGGGCTGCAGAAACCTAATACTTTTAAATAAAATGCACAAGAAATACATTAAATTAATAAAAACACACTAAGTTCATCTACCCTACATGATATACACACATGTATACTATTTTCTTTACGTCTACAGTTTGTTGTCAAATCTAAAAATATTTTAGGAATAGGTAAGGCGGTAGTACCAGATCCGGGTGAGAGAGACATTGCGAAAGTCTGTCACCTCGTAGTCCTTACTTGGCCAATCATTCGCATTTTTTTTTTTCAATTTATTTGGTATCAACTATCAACTTACACATAAACTTACGATACTATTGAACAGATTATCGCCTCTGTGGTCTAGCGGTCCAGCGTTGGCGTTGACCATATGAGGTCCCGGGTTCGATTCCCGGGTCGGGCACAAAAAAAGTGTTTTTTCAGTTTTCTGAGAAACACACAGTTGCGCGGGATTGGAAAGTGCCCGGTTGGTGACAGGCTTGCCACCTATCACATTTGTGGGACCAAGTATCTTTGGCTAATCGTGGGTGCACTTGTTGTACCTCTGCTTACCTCTTCGGGGATATGGGCGTGAAGATACTATTGAACAGATTGAAGCAATTCACTTTTTTTTTATATCATAAGATAGCAAACAAGCAGATGGGTCTTCTGATGGAAAGAGTCAACCATCGCCTATAGACACCAAAGATGTTAATGGTGCGTTGCGATCTTGTGGCGAGGTCTAATGCCACATGCATAAGTTTACCGACTACCTTACCCTCCAAACCGGAACACGACAGCGACAAGCACAGACGTTATTGCGGCAGGAATAGGTAAGGCGGTGGTACCAGACCCGGGCGAGACAATGCAGAACTCTACCACTTAAAATAAACTTGTAAAAAATACAATGGAATGCAATTTATATATAAAATATCTGGTTGACCGAGCTTTGCTCGGTTTTTCACATATTTTTGGAACCGATCTTTTCTTGGACCTTGAACCTTGATAAATCGATTCCTATAGAATATATAATTTTTTTTTCTGTACCTCGGTCAACCGCCGAGCTTTGCTCGGTTTTTCACATACCCATATCTTGGGAACCGAGCTTTTCTTGGACCTGGAATCTTGATAAATCGATTCCTTGACCCGAAAAACCCCTATATATATATATATATATATATATATAGGGGTTTTTCGGTTATATATATATATATATATATATATATATATATATATATATATATATATATATATATATATATATATACTAAATGACCCGCCCGCGAGTAAAGTCACATGGTCATGATATAAAAAAAATCATACAATCCTTGATTTTTTAAGATTTTGAGGTGGATTTTTGAAAAAAGTAGCCCTTATGCTTGATTTCAAATTTTCAACTATTTGGCGATTTTGTTATGTATTTGGCAATTCGGGAACATCTTGCTTAAATAGCTGATAGCACATTGCACATAATCACTACGTAACGCATAGGCACGTACCTTGCTCCATAATTCTTCATTGAAATACTGATAAGATGGCATTGTTCTTATTATTGTCAAACACTATCACAAAAATACACGAGGCAGTTTATTGAATTACACAGAAACACATCTGGACGTCACAATACATTGGCATAAACTGAAGATACGCGGGGCTTTGCGCCCACCCATGAAGCAAGCCAAGTAGCGGCTTAACAGCGGCTGGCCGCTGTTAAGCCGCTAGCCACAGTAACTAAATCTGTACACTAGCACAAAGAATGAACCATCAGCAAAATTTGGTGCCCTACGGCGCGTGTCAATTCGTCCACAGTCTGTCTCTTGCGCGCGTGATGATTATGATTAATTTGTTTTAGGGGATAATTAAGTCAAAAAATAAGGTCACATATTTTATAGATATTTGGTATGAGAATCGAATACTGTGTATTCTCCAAAAATAGTTCCCTCGACTAAAAAACAGCCAGTACGATACGATAATAACAAAACTGAGCGAGACGTTGCAGAACTCGTCACCTAGAAGCCACAATTGTATCGACATTATGGTTAATTGTTTACCCTTTACGACCTGCTTGATATAGACTGTCAGATGGAAAGAAAATTAAAGTGTTGTATAGTCGCATATGGATAAAAAATAATTTTTTGTAAGCTAGCGCTATATGATATTAAGTTCTATGGTAATATTTCGATCGGGTTTTGGTACAACCGCTTGATAGGTAAGCAAAAACGTTGACGCCCATCCACATTCTGATTTGGAGTTGAAGGAAAAGTTAAGGAAATGGCATGCCATATACCTGAGCAAGACGTTGTGGAACTCTACTACCTAGTAGTCACAATAGTAATAAGACATATAGCCAATCATCACCTTTTACGAACTGCCTAGTAATATGGCAGATGGTTTAATCTTTAAAGGGGGCCCAGACCAACACGAGATGGTAGTTAGATTATTTTGTGTAAAAATATTTTTTTGTCTCCGAATTCGATATTTTCAAAATTAAAATGGTACCATGAAAACGGAAAAATACCCTTCCAAACAAAAAAAGGTTTTTAAAATCGGTTCATAAATGAGTTGTGAGGTAACAAATATAAAAAAACTACAGCCGAATTGATAACCTCCTCCTATTGGAAAGTCAATTGTAAAATAACCGGTATATGGACCGGTATAAAAATATATTTTCTAAAACTTACATTAATCTACAAAAAATCACAAAGTTTGATGGTCTAGGTACTAATTTTTAATTCACGATCCCAATCTGGATTGAATAAGCAGGAGCTTTCGTAAAAATAGAGTCGAGTAAAAAGAGGTTTGGCTTTAAAAGTTACGTGTTTAGAATAGCTAACTTCGATTGTAGACCATTTTCTGAGTAGTTTATAAGAATTCAATCGGATAAATGTCCAACCTTGGGTTATGAATGGAAATTGGCGATAATTCTGGGATTTTAATAAGCCAGATTATTGGAAATAGTTTTTAATGTAATATAAATTGTGAGGGAGACGTTAGTTTTTTATAAGATAGGACAAGGGCGGATCCAGGGAGGAGTCATGGGGGTCATGACCTCCCCTACAGATCTAGGTATGGATTTATTAATGCAAACAAATAAGGATTAGAGTCACTATTTTATAAGGTGGTAGAGTACTGCATTGTCTCGCCCAGGTCAGGTTCCACCGCTTTACCTATTCCTGCCGCAATAGCATCAGGGCTTGTCACTGTCGTGTTCCGGTTTGGAGGGTAAGGCAGCCGGTAAACTTATGCATGTGGCATTAGACCTCGTCACAAGATAGCAATGCACCATTACCACCTTTGGTGTCTATAAGCAATAATTGACTCTTTCCGTCAGGGGACCCATCTGCTTGTTTGCTATCTTATGATATAAAAAAGCTAATTTTGCCTGAATCTCAAATATGTGACGCCCCTGACCCGAAATGTGATTCCGCCCTTGTATAAGGAGATGGCTCTCCTGGTGGAAAGAGAAACCATCGCCTATAGACACTATACAGAGATGTTAATAGGCAAAGTTGCGGGACCAGACCGGACGAGACATTGCATAACTCTACCACCACGACTACAGTCTACACCACTACAGCCACGATGGTTGTGACATGTAAAGCCAATTGTTGGTATTTTACGAACTGTCTGGCACCGACCTGGATCAACAAAGTCTGTCTCTGTCTGTCAAAAAAAGGCTGTCTGTCTATTACGCGTTTACGGCTAAACCCCGTGTTGGTTTCGGGCTCCTTTGAAGAATAGACCAACTGCCGTTCTGTCAGGCAGGTCGTAAAAGGCAACCGATTGGCTATGGGAGTCACTACCATCGCAACTACTAGGTGGTAGAGTTCTGCGTTGTCTCGCCGGGGTCTGGTACCACCGCCTTACCTATTCCTGCCGCAATAGCGTCAGTGCCTGTCACTGTCGTGTTCCGGTTTGAAGGGTAGTCAATAAACTTATGCATGTGAAATTAGACCTCGCCACAAGATAGCAACGCACCATTAACATCTTTGGTGTCTGATTCTTTCCATCAGGAGACCCATCTGCTTGTTTGCTATCTTATACTATAAAAAAAAGTTTGGATGTTTGGATGGGTGGATGTTTGCTACTCAATCACGCAAAAACTACTGAACGGGTTTGAATGAAATTTAGCACACAGGTAGACGATGATCTGGAATAGCATTTAGGCTAGGCTTTTTTTCAAAAAAAATAGAAGATCTCGCGGGATTCGCCAAAAACTTTAATAATGCAGTGGGCTGAGCACGCTGCAGCTAGTATTATAAATGCGAAGGTTGGATGTTTGGATGTATGGATGGATGGATGTTTGTTACTCAATCACGTCAAAACTACTGAATGGATTTAAATGAAATGTGGCACATAGGTAGATGATAACCTGGAATAGCACATTTTATGCCAACAAACTGAGTTGTTTTCGCGGGATTCACGAAAAACTTTATAATGCGTGCAAAAATATGAGGTACTAGCTGCGCAATGCAGCTAGTAAGTCATATTTTTGTCGCCTCTCTCTAATGGTTTGGTGTTAGTGTTGACTATATAAGGTCCCAAGTTCGATTCTCGGGTCGGGCAATTCAAAAATGTGTTTTTTTTTACTTTTCTAATAAAAACAACTTTGTCCGGATTTCGAAAAGTGCTTAGTTGGCGATAGGCTTGCCACCTATCACATTGTACTAAGTATTTATCTCTTCGGGGATACCGGCTTGCAGATACTATCTAATACGTCTAAGTATACGTACCGACAATGCTAGTCCAATAACGCAACTTTGTTACAGTACTCTAACTACCTTCTTAGGGAAAATTGGTTCCAACGCATAACAGTCGTTCTTTAAAAGCGCGGTATAGGCTTGATACCCCGGTTTTAAAGAACGACGGTTTTATACGTGGCTCATTGGCGCTGATCGACTAGCGAGTAAAACTCTCATGCCCGAAAATCGCGGAAAAATTGTAGAAACTATGACAAGCCGCGAGCCACGCTCGGAGGTTTATAAAACTCTCATATTGCATTGATACACAAGATCTACGGACAAGTCATAAAACCGCGGTTTTACTCGCCCGTCGATTAGGGCCTTTAGACAGCTTAACACGATTGCTGTCGTCAATATATTATGATGATTGTCGGTAGCTTGCTTTTTAATTCTGCGTCACCTTTATTCAGGAAACTCGTGAGTAATTGGTAATTGGCTGTTTACAGTTGTCGACCTTTGCCGTTACATTTGGTTGTGCATAAACAAAAATTTAATACAAACTTTAAAATAAATTCAGAATTCACATGGCCGTTGCATATTGCATTTACTCAAATATTCAATCAAATGTATGTAATGCGATTTCGTCCGAGTGGGAAGTTTCTAAAATAAAAGTCCCGGTTTTACCTATGTCCTTTCTCGGGTTTCAAACTATATTTGTATCAAATTTCATCTTAATCGGTTCGGTGATTTAAAGTAAAGCATAAAGAGTTACTTTGGCATTTATATTATTAAGTGCTATTTTGTGAATATTTGTGCTTAATGTCTTTGTTTGACATCAACTTTACTAAGTCCTCGGTATTCGTGAAAATTTTCCCTTAAAGTCTGACGTTGATTAGAGCCTAAATATCGACTTTGTGAAATTGTGAAAAAGTTTTCTTGGAAAATAAATTTTAAATATTTATTTACATTGAGTATAATATATATCTTAAAAAAAGTTAAGACTACATAAATACGAGTATCAGCTATTTCACATAATTATAATTATAAAGCCAAATTTAAGAAATCTTTTTTTGTTTGAAACATAAAAATACAGTAAATACAGGCAGCCTTGATTTTTATTGAAAAATCCTTTGTGCGTTGAATCTTCTATCATATTTTTATAAAAAATATCACACCGGTACTCTTTCAGGGCAGGTAGAGTGAAAAGAGCATCCATATTCGCTGAGATTTACAATTGCTAAGTTATCTAATTTGTGGGGTAGCAAAGTAGCTGCGTATGACAATTTTTAAATACTTTTTGTTAACTTATCCATTATAATCAGTACTAGCTTTACATGCTTTTTTATATCCAAGGGTAGCAAACAAGCAGATGGTTCCCCTAATGGAAAGAAAAAACTATCGTCTACACTTAGACATCAATGATGTTAATGGTGCATTACTATCTGTGTGGCAGGGATGGAATGACAAATGTATAAGTTTATCGACTACCCTACCCTCCAAACTAAAGTACGACAGCGTTGCACCACGGTAATGCGGTGGAACCGAGACCTGGTTGAGACGTCGTAAAACTCTACCAACTAGTCGGTAGTCATAACGTTAGTGACATGACAGCCTTTTCCCGTCTTTTACGAGATGCCTAGCAGTAAGTCAGTTGATTATTCATCAAAAGGGCCCGAATTAAAACGGGAAGAAAACTCGTGCTCTCGAAGCACGAACATATTGCCACACCACCACCAAACATAAGGCTAATACTGAGGTTCTTCACAATAAAAAACTTTACTAACATTTTGCCTGGGAAATGAGCACGGGAACTCAAGATCTAAGCAAAACAGGCGTACCATTAGATTAACGAAAAAACCTATAATAAGTAACTTATGCATGTGGTATTAGACCTCGCCACAAGATAGCAACGCACCATTAACACCTTTGGTGTTTATAGGCGATGGTTGACTCCATCAGGATACTCATTAGCTTGTTTGCTATCTTATGACATAAAAAAACCGGCTAAGTGCGAGTGGAAATCGAAGGGTTCCGTAACATTATAGCAAAACGATACGAAAAAACACGTTCATTGTATAGGGACCCCCTTATTATTTTCATTTTTTATTTTTAGTATTTGCTGTTATGGCGGTAACGGAAATACATAATTTGTGAAATTGTCAGCTTTCTGGCTATTGCGGTTTATGAGACCCTGGTGACAGACAGACAGATGGACAGACAGACAGCGGAGGCTTAGATTACTAAGCGTCTCTTTTACCTTTTAGGTAAAGAATCCTAAAAAACGGGTGTGTTTACTTATGTACGTACGTAAGAAGTTTTAAAATTTTATACTTCGCATTATCCTATGTTTATAGAGATATCGATACTAATAATAGAAAAAAAGTATTTTTACTTAATACATTGAATTCGTGTATCGACGTATTATCTAGTTAAATAAATTTTATTTAAAAATCAAAAAAGGAATTATTTGTACATACTTAAAGTAAAAAAAGACCAATTTTTATTGAATAACTAAAATGTTGATTAGCTAACTTCATGATGTCTGTTTTTTGTTAAGGCTCCCCCACACAGGCACGTTATTATAGGTCGATAATATCACATGCGTTATTGCGATATCTGTTTTTAGTAATAATAATAAATAATAAATATTCACGGGACAAATTACATTTACTGATCTAACCCCAAAGTAAGCAAATTATTTGCTTGTGTTATGGGTGTTGGTCAACGATACTAATACATAGAAAATACATATATAAATACTAGAATATATATAATAAACACCCAATACATTACGTATTGGGTGTTTATTATATACACATTATTGATCTATCTAATCTATTATTGATCTAACCCCAAAGTAAGCAAATTATTTGATTGTGTTATGGGTGTAGTCAACGACACTAATACATTGAAATACATATATAAATACTAGAATATATGTAATAAACACCCAAACCCGTAAATACAAACATTTATGCTCATCATACAAATGCTTGTCCCCGTCGGGGATCGAACCCGAGCCTCGTTGATTGCGTAGTCAGGGTCTCTAACCACTCGACCAACGGGGCGGTCATTTACTTTTTGGATTCAGATGGCCATTTACACATTGCTGCGATAATAACTCTGCAATGGAAGTAGGATGTTGCGTTTCTCCGTCCTGTGATATTCTGATATGAATTCTAGAATAATTTGTATCAGGATGACCGTACACACATTTGCAATAATGACGACTTGTAGGACGTTTATACTTGCAGGACGTTTGGTTTTATAGATAGTTTGAGAGTGGTTACATAACTGAATGAATGTCCTAAAAAGTTTTCTATAATATGAATATTAACACATCATCAGACGAAAAATACTTAGTACTAACAGTAGCACTGAAAGATGACCGAAAAAGATGCCGGTGCGACAATCTCTCGTAAGGAATACCGGACGATAAAAACGAAGCTGTGTGCAAGGAATCGGAATGCATTATCGCAGTAACGAATGCAATATTATCGATCGATAATAACGTGCCTGTGTGGAAGAGCCTGTGCGCGCGCATCGTAAAAAATTACCCTCATCATTTTTCTCTAACGCGCCGAAAGAAGTATAACTTCAAAAATTAAACCTATTCCTCTCTTGCAGAGTCATCCGAGATGCAATGGAATGCTGCGGACGCAGTAAGATGATACCTGCTAGAAAGGACATCTGTAATCAAATACTATGGACTAGCTAAAAGAAACAAGGACAGAGATTGGAAAATCCAATGGAGATGAACGGGACGGAAACTCGAGGCGAGGAAGCGGCGGTGACGCTCGCTTTGAGTATCGCCGTCACCGTCATCTCCGCAATTGGTTTACTCCTCAACGCGTACATACTGTTCATTATCATCATTACAAAACAGGTAATGTTTTCTTTTTATGGGATCCTGGTTCCCTTTAAAAAACAGACCATCTGCCTAACACTAGCCAGTTCTTAAAGTTAACCGATGGTCAAATGTGTATAATGTATATGTAAGGACTATTATTTATTCTGCCTACCCCGTGAGGGATTGGACGTGAAAATATTTGTCATGTTTTCCCCCTATTGGTCCTAGTCCTCTTTGAATAATACATAATCTGCCGTCATGTCAGACTGTTCGTATGAGGGGAACGATTGACTATGCGAGTCAGTACTAGACATGTTTTGTTATTTTTCATCATTAATGCACATAGATTTTCTAGTATTGTTCATATAAAATATTTTACGATAGCGTGTTATCTTATTTTTTTTTATATCATAAGATAGCAAACAAGCAAATGGGTCTCCTGATGGAAAGAGTCAACCATCGCCTATAGACACCAAAGATGTTAATGGTACGTTGCTATCTTGTGGCGAGGTCTAATGCCACATGCATAAGTTTACCGGCTACCTTACCCTCCAAACCGGAACACGACAGCGACAAGCACTGACGCTATTGCGGCAGGAATAGGTAAGGTGGTGGCACCAGACCCGGGCGAGACAATGCAGAACTCTACCACCTAGTAGCCACGATGCCACGTCGAGAGTCAGTATAGTGACTCGATAGCCAATCGGTCGCCTTTTACGACCTGCCTGGCAGAACGGCAGTAGGCCTATTCTACAAAGGAGGCCGGGACCAACACGGCGAATTATATATATATATATAAATCAATGCCACTTTTCGTTGTAATTTTATAACTCAAGAACAGGCTCAACTATCCAAACCAAATGCTTAGGCTTTGTTCGGACTATTTAGTAGATGGTTTATGTGAGGTTTGCACAAAATCGGTAGAGCTTCACTTATCACATTTTTGTAACAAATGAATTCAATAAATGGCGATACGTAGCGAAGCATGTAACGGGCCGCTAGTAACTATAAACTATATTCTTCTAGCGCGCTACTTTATAGACTATATTATAATATCCAGATATCGCCTGACTTATCACAACGTCATAAAACGAGCGATGACTGAGCGCTATAGCACTATAGGTAAACTATAACGTCTAGCGTCTACGTTCTAGCACGTTACTCGTTAGATCGCGTAGTTTGTAACTTCGTAGGTTATAACTTCGTAGGTTATAACTTCGTAGGTTATAACTTCGTAGGTTATAACTTCGTAGGTTATAACTTATAATGTTATAACTACGGCCTACGCTAGCCGCTAGGTAGGTATATAGTGTGCGTTATGTTATAGCGCTAAATACGAATCTACGTAACGTACGCTATACGTTCAGTATACATAGCGCGATATAATTTAACGCTTTGCGTTACATTGATTCGTTAACGTCACCTGTTGTCAAGATCGTTGTTACCGACAACAGTGTTAGACACAGACCACATAAATACTAATAGACATGCCATTGGGAAAGAAACGTATCGCCGGCAAACACTCCTATTACTGTCAAAAAGTGATACGTTTGTAGGTTATATTATATTGTGAAAAAATAGAAATAAACCATGTTATACTGTTTTATCGTATCGAATGAGATGACAATGTTTAAAAATTTCCCTTGAAGTGATTTTATTTCATCGATAAGTAGTATATCTGTGTTTTAAACTAAGAAATTGTCTTGAAAGGTGTGTCCATTTAATCCATGGATTGAATAAATACACTTCATTGTGCACCAATAATTATAAAATTAATGAACTGGACCGCCTCAATCAATGCTTATCACTGTCCTGTTCCGGTTTGCATGGTAAGATCGCTGATAATTATGCACGCGGCGTCACCATCCCTCCACTGTCTCTGTAGACTATAGTTGTTTCTTGGTTTTTATTTTCGTAAGGTAGCAAACAAGCAGACATAAACCTATATGGGAAGAAACGATCGCCTGTAGACAGCAAATATATAGTGCGTTGATACCCTCGTGACGAGGTCTTATGTCACATGCATAAGTTTACTAGCCACCCTATCCTCCAAACCGGAACACGACAGTGACAAGCACCGACGCTGATGCGGCAGGAATAGATAAAGCGGTGGTACCAGACCCGGGCGAGACAATCCAGAACTCTATGACCTAGTAGCCACGATGGTAGCGACTTGCATAGCCAATTGTTCGCCTCTTACGAACTGCCTGGCAGAATGACAGATGGTTTATTTTTCAACGAGGCTTGAACCAACAGGATCTCTCTTCATCTGGAGAGCCATCTGCATGTTTGCTTTCTTATGATATAAAAAAGAGATCACCGTGCTCATTGAATTATGATAAAAAAAGTCTCAGAATAAAAAGTGAAAATTTGACACCAGTCTCGCTTAAAGGGAGCGCTTTGTAAACGCACTCCATGTATTCCATCTAATTAGCAGTAAGTCGTCAAAGAGTATTTGCCTTTGTAATTTACTGGAACAAACTGTTCTACATTATTTAACTCCAGTGATTAGTGAGACGGTTTTATTTATGCAACAAAGTGTTCTATAACTGAAAGGTACGAATGGCATTAGTTTTAAGTAATGACACATTTTCGATTAATCTCCAAAAACATTCCTAAGGTACGATTCATACCAACCATTTTGAATCGAACCGACCTTTTTTTTGCAAAAATGCACCCGTGAAGGAAAACGGAACGTGAAAACAGGAATAGTTACAGTTCATATTTCCATCACCTTTACGTTTCGCGGTGGCTTGAACTACTGTCTTCGGCCGGTACGGCTCAAAACGATCTCCAGGAACCTAATTCACGTAATCAAGCGGCAATCGAGTCGAAGCATTAGCAGTCGAAGCGTCGTAGGACGTCTCGACGTTCTACCGTGTATATGTGTATGAAAGCCCTAAACGCATTGACTCAATTACGTGAATTGGGGGCTGGACAAATATCGGTCTCTGCCGGCATGCGTCGGGGTCCGTTCGGAGCTGTACGGCTGCCGCGGAATGTGAATAGAGAGAAGCGGTGCAGCGAGTCGACCCTTTCAAGTGACGTGCGGCTTCCGCAGCGCGAATACGGCTTCGGGCTTCCACAGCTAACGTACGGATTCCGCGTCACGCGTACAGCTTCCACGGTTTGCTTAAGCATCTGTTCCGGCGCGGGCCGATGTGAACCGGTAGATGTGAAACTTACTATATTCGAATTATTGTTTTTGATTATATAAGGTTCTTTAATAAGTAATTATGAATGATTAATGATTTTTTCTTTCCATTGGGACAAATATCAGCTTATTTGCTACACTATGATATAAAACTGCATAATTTAGCCAAGAAGAATTCATTTCTTCTTGGATGGAATCTTGGTTGTTTCTCCCGTGAAAGAGCTTTGCTGTGTTTCGGAGAGTAAAGCAAGACAGCAGTATAATTACTGGCACCGAGATTTAACATCTTATGTCTCAGGATAGGCAACACATAAAGAGTTGCCTGGGCTAATTCCAGGTAAACTAGTTTTTGTACATTGGTGCCGTCGACCACTTACCATCAGTTGGCACGTCTGCCAGTTTGCCTATACAACTAACATAAAAAAAATTCATATAAAGCGTAAAAATGATAATACTGTATGCTAAAGATGTAACAAACATGCTTGCAAAATTGGCAGACTAAACTTCATCGAAGCTGGACCACCACTGGCATACACTGTATTTGTGGTGGCAGGAATAATTAGAAACAATCTTTTAGGATCGAGCACATTGAGATGGACTGACGCGTGCGGTCCGCATCGCAATGAAAAATGCAACATAGCATATTAGAACGGGCCACAGCGGGATGCAGCGGGTCGCATCGCAATGCAGCTAACAGTAACTACCTTCGTGAATACTCGTTAGTACAGATCTGCAACGTCTCGCCCTAGTATATGGTACACCGCCTTACTTATTCCAGCCACAATAGCCTCACAGTTTGTCATTTTCATGTTTTGGTTTAGAGGGTGAGATAGTTGGTAGACTAGCATTGCCATCACGCCACACGAAATGCATCATTAACATCTTTGGTGTCTATAGGCGATGGTTTCTCTTTTCATCAGAAGAGCCATCTAATGATACAAAAAGTATTATAATTGTATCGCCCGAGAGCTTTCCTAAGTGAAAAATTTGGAGGAGGAGAATTCATTTGAGGAGGAGAATTCATACGTTTGAGACCCTTATGTATGCTTGTAACACAATTGTAAATTATTTCTTTGTTCTTATATTAAAAATAGATTATACATTAAATTTAAAAAAAATATGTTGTATTGTGTATTAATTGTAAAACTGTTAACTCTTCAAAATAGCCTGTACAAGTTTATTTGAAAAAAAAAACGTATTTTAAATTGATGTGATTTAGTTAAAATTTAAATTAAAAATTCTAGTATTAGCAAGTTTAATGAGTCATAAAGAAAATGAAACAAAGTTTTCGTATAAAAAATAAAAAACTTTTAATTAGACCTGAATGTACGAAGTAACTTTTTAAGCGAATAAAGTGTAAGAGAATTCTTCTCGTGTGGCGGTTATGTGATCTCTGGGAGCTACTAAACATTTCTGGAGACATCAGAATATAATTTGTTTTAATTTTGAACAAGATTTTGTCGTGAATTATAATCATTGATAAATCAAAATACTTATTTAGAATATATTACGTTACTTGGAAACCAAGTCCACATTTATTTACACAATTCACAAAATAATACGTAATGTGTTTAAACAATAATTTGCTGTAACGTTATGTGAACTATTTAAATTCAAACATCGCTATATTATAAACTAGAGACCTGCCCGCGGTTTCACCCGCGTAGCTTCTGTTCCCGTGGGAATATCGGAAAGGTTTATAAACTAAAACCTTCCTCGAGAATCAATCTATCTATAAAAAAACTGCATCAAAATCCGTTGCGTAGTTTAAAAGATTTAGGCATACATAGGAACAGACAGAGAAAGCGACTTTGTTTTATTATCTTAAAAACAACAAAGAAAAATATCGACACGCGGGATTTGAACTTGCGACCATCTCCCTAAAGCCGGGACGCTCTTCCACTGAGCTAGTGCCGACAGGCTCGAGGTGGCGAAATTCTTCTCTACTATATAATCGATTACGTCACAGGTTCAAATCCCGCGTGTCGATATTTTTCTTTGTTGTTTTTAAGGTTTTTCCAGTTTCCCAAGCGCGGAGTGAGTGCTTTAACACAAAAATAATTTGTTTTATTATACTGTATAGTGACTATAATAAGAAACAAACTAATAACTTCCGTTTTTTCGTCGGTTGAAAATAATAGTTTGGGTGTAATGTCAGAATATAGTCCTAAAATATCAGAAAAAAATGAAATCTACAAGGAAGTAGAAACTCATAAAATATTTTTTTATCATTAGATAACAAACAAATAGATGGCTCCCCTGATGGAAAGGAAAACCGTCGCCTATAACCAAAAACGTTAATGGTGCGTTGCTATTCTTGTGGCGAGATGGCAATGCCACGTGCGTGACTACCGACTACTATTGCGACTGAAATTGCTAACGCAGTGGTACCATATACCCGGGTGAGACGTTCCGGAACTTTTCCACTTACTAGTCACGATGGTAATGTTACACGTATAATCAATCATTCGCCTTATATGAACTATCTGGCAGATTTGCACCAAAGTTAATTCTTCAAAGTGGGTTAGGACCAACACGGGATCCATGTGTTTAGAAAAAAGTTCGTGTGACGCCACTGGTCCGTACCGCTGAAGAGTCATAGTGTGATTGAACCAACGAGGCAACTATTGTCAGGTGACGTCATAACTGTAGAGGATGATGACGTCACACAAAGACAAGGAAGGGGAAAAGGAAGATCTTCCCAGCCAGGCAAGGTGTATTGCCTGGGGACCGAAGAACATTTGAGAAGCGTTGAAACTTGTATATAGTGTGTAGGTACAAGATAAATAATTGTGATATCGCGATTCAGAATTTAATTTTGAATTCCATTTTTTCCATTTTTTTAATTATTTTTTCTGGTAGCGGTTTTAGATTGCTTGAACCCTTACAGTAGGTACTCTCCCCTAAGACCGAAGGTCGATCTAGTTGTGCCAGTGAATCGTATGTGCCTTGAGTGCTCGAGTCTGCGGTGATTCTGCGGTGAGTCGAGACGAGCAGAAAATGCGCGCGGTCCTCAGTGAGTCGGGACGAGTGCGCTCCGCTGTGATTCGCAATGAGTTGGAACGAGCGGGACAGGGTTGCTGCATGGAGATTCAATGAACGTAGGTAGTTCGAAGTGGATTCCGAAAAGCGTAGATGAAGCGTAGCTTGTGAAGCTGGCTGACGCTTTTGGAAGCAGTAGGGGGTAATCAGGAGTCGCTGATGGTCAGAAGGTTTTAGCGTGCTGTTTTGTTGAGGGGTCACCACAGTGGCGCGTTGATAGCTGTTAGTGGTGATGATCACGTCGTGATGACTACTGTAGTGCCGCTGGTCCGTACCGCTGAAGGGTCATAAAGATGGAGCCGCGGGCCAACTTCTTGTCAGGATGACGTCATAACTGTGGATTTTGATGACGCCACACAAGGACAATGAAGTGGAAAAGGAAGATCTTTCCAACCAGGTAAGGTGTACTGCCTGGGGACCGAAGTACATTTGAGAAGCGTTGAAATTTGTATATAGTGTGTACAAGATATCGCTATTCAGGATTTTATTTTGAATATCATTTTTTCCATTTTTTTATTATTTTTTCTGGTAACGGTTGTAGATTGCTTGAACCGCTACAATTCGTTATCACAATAGAACTATTTAGATCGTAATTGTTTTCAGAACAATTTCAGACCGAACTACATATTCCAAATAATAGTGTCTCACTTAAAGTGTGATGTTAATAATAAAAATATTATACGTACTTTTATAAGTTTGCCCCACTAATTGCCTCTTACCGTGACATAAGATATGTTGACGATGACAATAATTAGGGTTTTGAACGATGGCGTTGAGAAAAGATCTTGTTACAAGATGAACGCTTGTTAGCTTGTGAGTTATCGCTTATTAAATCCAAGGATATTAATATAAATCTCATTCAGTGATAAAGACATTTTTACTTACGTGTACGCGTAAGTACAAATTACTTTATTAGTTCGTTACGTACATAACAACAAACTATATGTAAGGTACTATATAGTGAGTACTGGGTTAAGCCGAGTTTTCCTTCGATGTTTATATTTTAACATAACTGAACACTAACGAACACGACACACACTACTTACGTACTTGAGCTGAACACAAGCTAAACACAAGCTGAATGGAAACTGAAAACGAACAGAATCCAAATCGAAGTGTGCGCTAATTGACCGTAAACTTAAACGCGACGAACGTAACGTGGACGCGAAATAAACGCAAACTTATCACGAGCTAAAGGCATCTAAATATGAGCTGCCCGCGACCTGAACGCGAACTGAACGCGAAGTGAATGTAAATTGTGAACTGTACGTGAACTGATCGTGAACTTATTTTACTTTAATATTAATCCGTTCAGTATTAGATAGCATAGTGTTCGAAGCTAGCAGAATTTATGACTACGTAGTATAAAACAAAATCGCTTTCTCTGTCTGTCCCTATGACTCTATGTATGCCTAAATCTTTAAAACTACGCAACAGATTTTGATGCAGGTTTTTTTAAAGATAGATTGATTCTTGAGGAAGTCTTTAGTATATAAACCATTTCGATATTCCCACGGAAATAAAAGCTACGCGGGTGAAACCGGTGGCAGATCGCTAGTATATAATAAAAGGTTGTCAAATAGATTATTTGTCCTACTAATACCTCTGAAATCAATTTTTTTCTTATCGAAAAAAGAATTGAAACGGTTATTTCAATTCTTTTTTCGATAAGAAAAAAATCATTCTTTTGTGTTTCCGTAATTTTATATTAATTTTTTTTGCTAGGTAGTTTTGGCATGGAAGTTGTATGATGAAGTAATAGCGTAAAAAATGTGGCAATCCAAAATTGCCTCCAAAATGTCACCCGTGTTAGTCCGGGCTACTTTAAATAACAAACCAACTGCTTTTCTACCAGGTAGATTGTAAAATGTGTTTGATTGGCTCTATGTGTCGCTACCATTGTGACTACTAGGTGGTAGAATTTCGCAACGACTCGTCCGGGTATTTGGTACTACAGCCTTACCTATTCCTGCTGCAATAGCCTCAGTGTTTTTCACTGTCGTGTTCCGGTTTCAAGGGCTAGGTAGCCGGTGTACTCATGTATGTGGCATTACTAATCCGCCATACGGATAGCAATGCACACTATCAACATTTTTGGTGTCTATAGGCAATGGTTTCTCTTTCCATCAGAAGAGCCATCTGCTTGTGTACTATCTTATGATGTTTAAAAAAATGTACTTAACAATAATCTTTTCTACGAGTATACTGCATTGTATTGGTGACCGGTAAAATTATGTATGTTGCATTAGCAACCGCCACACGGATAGCAACTTACCATTCACATCTTTGGTGTATATATGCAATGGTTTATCTTCCCATCAGTAGAGCTATTTATATTTGTAATATTTTCTACAACTTGTGAAGCGTAAGATAAACTTATTCATGTGGCATTAAGACTCCGTCACAAGGATAGCAATGCACCATTATCATCTAAGGTGACTATAGGCGATGGTTGTATCTTACCACCAGGAGTACCATCTGCTTGTTAGCTGATATAAAAAAAATGAAAAAAATGTGTTAGACCTTTTCAATGTCGTGTTCAGGTAGCCGAATAATTCATATAACATCTTTACGATTTTTGTTGTCTATAGGCGATGATTATCCTTTATCATTAAAAGGGTTGTCTGATTTATCGATATCTTATGTTAAAAATCCGTACGTACGGAGAGACCAATCAGAAACACCCGATTTATTTCATGATCATGATCAGATCATGGTACATCAACTCTTTTAGTACATACATCCTTTCACAATTACAATCTGTAATATTTATTGTTAAAATTTTATCTGCAATTCTTTTAACATGTAAAAATCCTTTTTCATATTTTCGTACATATTTTAACACACACTTTTAATTCCCTGCCATTTTAGCATTACGACTGATCTGCGAGTTCTACATACATTTTGTCAGTCATACATTTTTCAAAAACAAAGTACTCAGTTGTTTTTTATATGTTATACAAAATATGCTGAACGTTGATTTATTATATTTTCATCAAATCACCTTTACAAACTAAGCTATGAATGTTTCGATTAGATAATGATTAGTATAACAAGACTAAGCAATAAAACTTTTACACTTTTACCTCAATTTTTCTTTTATTTATTTTACATGCTTTTTAGTTAAGACATTTAAAAAGTTTTAATTCAGATAAAAAATAAAGTTATTTCAAAAGACAGATAAATGCGTAATAAAGGAAGGTAATTATTGTGAGAAATTGCGTAGCAAATTCAAAATTAAATTAGATTTTAATTTACTGAATCATTTAAACTTCAGTCACAAAGCATAAGAAGTCGGCGAACTTCATTTTTATAATTATTTATTTTATAGGGTATCCCTGGATGGATATTCTTTTTGTTGAGATGAAATTTCTTTTTTGACATCGCAGACTATTTTAACTTACTTGAAATAAGGTGAAAGGTTTTGATTAGTCTTATATTGATTTTCTAAACATGAAATCTTGTACTAATTTACCTCATGCTAATGTACCCTACAAACCGGAACACGATAGCGACAAACAGCAACGCTATTGTGGTAGGTAAAACGATGATAGGTACTACAAATATCGTCAATTTTTTATTTATATCACGGTCATGTCCTAACTTTAAAGCCAACCGATTTGGCCTATTATTATCTATCATCAGGGCTCCTTTTATATTTGAAAAATATAAATATTGTAGAGACACAAAGACAATGACTAAAAAAGTAAACGTTTAAAAAGTCTATATGATGCAGTTTTTTATATCATTAGATAACAAACAAGCAGATGGCTCTACTGATAGCAAGAGGAACCGTCGCCTATAGATACCTAAGATCTTAATGGTTCGTTGCTATCCGTGTGGCGGGATAGCAATGCCACATGCCTAAGTCTATCAGCTATCTTGTCCTCCACTGGACACTACAATGACAAGCAATAGACGCTGTTGTGGCAGAAATAGGTAAGGCAGTGTTACCATATAAACGGGCGAGACGTTGCGGAATTCTACCACCTAGTAATCATAATGCTAGTGACACATAATCAATCGGTCACCTCTACAACCCGCCTATCAGAAGGGCAATTAGTTTATTCTTCAAAGAGGGCACGGACTAAGGGATACTTTCAGAAACCCCCGTGGGTTTCAGCAAATGCCGATGAAACGTATTAGTTTTAAAAATTAACTTTCTATTTTCACTAATATATTGGAAAAAGGGAAGGCATTTATTAGTTTCAAAAAATAAAATTTCGAATAATGCGGTTTCAGGGAAATTCAAGGAGTTTTTAAACATGTTGGCTAGTATGGGTTTTTATTGGTTTCAAAAAATAAAATTCCAAATAATGCCCTTTCAGCGAAATTCAAGGAAAGTTTTTAAACATGTTGGCTAGTATAGGTTTTTTTAAAAACATCAAAAGTAACGCTTTTTTGTTTATTAATCCAAGTCCTTACTAAAAAAAACATAAATAAATAACATTAGGTACGAGTATTTTGATAAAAAAACATGTAGTTTTTTTAATTCAAAATATTTCTACATTAAAGTTTGTCTTTATATCTATCATTTTAGTGTCAATATACCTACTTATGCAAAGCGTCGAAAATGAGTTCTGCGACGGATTCATCGCAGAGATAAGCCGACAGCTCAGCTGCGATCAGCGAACTCAAGTGCAGATGAAAAGTTTATGAATACTTACGTTTACTTGTGAGACTATTTGCTATTATACTACTTCCGTTCTTTATTTTCTCAATGACAGATTGACGCCTATGTAATCAGGGCGAGCGAAGCGAGCCCTACACTAGGCCACTTTGTATGCACTTTTGTGGTATCTGTTACTGAAAAAATATCGCACTTTGAGGTTTGAGCTTTGACATTGTAGTTTAAATTCATGTCTAGATATGTTCTACCATTAAAATACCATTTTATAAGCATTAAGAAAAAAAAAGAAAATACATGTATTAGAATTTTATTACTACTAACGCCATCTATTACGAAACTAACGAGTTAAAACGCTAACAAGTTAAAACGTTACTTTAGCGTGATAGATTTAAATCATTTTCATTCACTCCATTTTAATACAATATTAATATACACTCGTACTTTTTAACTTCCTGCTATGTATGTGAATAAGGAAGTAGATAATATTTATATTTGTTCGGTGCAGATAACATTAATAATAATAAAAATCGTGTTTTTAATAAATCAAGAAAATGTTAAAGAATTTTTCTTGTAAGTACTAAAAAAAATTTGTCTTAGAAACAAATTTTTTTTATTTTGGTGTTATTTTCCTGCGCCCTTCTAGACCAAAGCCTGATGACGCTTATGATGGGAATATAATGTTTGGGTAAAAATACGCTGGCTTTTTTTAGGTTAGATAATTATAAATGAAGTCCATACATTAAAAGATGTAATTCTCATAAAAGTACTTTCCTAACAATATTACTAGGTAGTATAACTTTGCGAGCCCTTACAAAGCTCTGCTTTTTGCTAGTTTTATGTTGTTTACGTTAAAATGTCTCACAAATGATACTGTACTTCATGGACGGGTAGTGATGTGCTATACATAATGATTACTATAGGAGCTATATCGATAAACGTAACACGATAACAGAATAGAATAGAATAGAATATTTGCATGAAAATGGGTAATACAATAGGTGTTACAACATTATTTCTAGCCCGCCATAGTCAACCGGTAGTGCCGGTGTGCAAAACTATTATAAACTTATAACTTATTTAATTTTTTATTATTAAAACAGACCCGTTTTTTAACAAAATGTAAAACCATATTGATACTCTGCTTCAAAGTAATTACGAACCTTGATCACCAGTTCTCTCGCCTGCCTTTATAGAACAGATCCTTCCGGCATTTTGATATTTGATGGCTGGGCAGCAATCAACACGGAGGAACACAAAATACACAAAGTAACGTATGGATAATGTGAAAAACACAGCGAACAGAAATGTAGTGACTAGCACGACTGTGTTGTTGCGGTGATAGATTAAAACAAACACAAAATGGCGCTGGGCCATTGAGTGTTCCCACCTCGAAAAAATATACTTATTTGAATGTTTTTGTTATATTTGTCTTTGTTCAAAATATAATAAATATACAGTACCCGGCGATAAATATTGCACATCGAACTTTAGAAAGAGACAGTCGGATAATTTCGGCTGCGTAGAGCGTTATCTCAGTCCCACACTACCTATGTGACGTTTAGTCAGTCGTTGTTCAAGTACGATAGAGTGCGGTCGCGTCCCGATCAAAAGTATATATTTAGAGTTGATAACACCCACAAATTTAAATAATTTAAAGTTGTAATATGGCATCTTTCGGAAAAAGAGGGAAACCTTTACGAGATCAGTCACGTGAAATTATCTACAATGTTTATAAATACTTTGTAACCGAAGCTGATAGATTTAAAAAAAAAGTAGATGAAAATGTAAGTTGTTATTTTAAGAAGATTCAAGAGCGAGTTGCAAATGCCACTGGAATTTCAAGAAGAACTTTGAACAATATATTAAACGAAGTCAGTACTGAAACACATTCGACTGGAATTAAGTTCAGCACTCCAAAAAAAGGGAGACCAAAAAAGCAATTTCGTTTGGATATGGACGATTTTGATTACGATGTTGTTCGAAGAATGGTGTATGATTTTCACTTACGATTTAATGAACTGCCAACAATAAAATCATTAAAAGCTAAATTATCTGAAGCTATTAATTACAATGGGTCTGAAAAAACGTTGAGAAAAATACTTCATGACATGGGATTTCAGTTCACTAAAATGGAAGATAATCGAAAAATTCTAATGGAAAAGCACGACGCTAGTCTCAAACGAATGGAATACCTTGATAAAATACGCAAATTTCGCGAAACAGGAAAAAATATCGTCTACATGGATGAGTCATATATACATGCATCCCACACTAAAGGGAAATCTTGGAGTGACGATAAGAAAAAAGGAGTAAAAAAGCCAATTTCAAAAGGTCAACGTTTGATAATAGTTCATGCGGGAAATGAAAAAGCTTTGTACCCGGTGCTTTTTTAACGTATAAATCCACGGACACTACAGGTGACTATCACAATGAAATGAATAACGATAACTATGAGAAATGGCTGGTTAACCAATTAATCCCAAATATACCCAGTGATTCTGTTCTAGTTATCGACAACGCACCCTATCACAACAAGTATGTTGAGAGACCCCCCAACTCAAACACCATTAAACGGGAAATGATCAACTGGTTAAACAGACACGAAATTCCAGTTGATCCAAAATTAACAAAAACCCAGATTTACGCTATTATATGTCAGCACAAGGAGAGGTACACAGAGTTTTCTGTGGACAAAGTACTTGCCGAACATGGGCACACTGTGTTGCGATTGCCACCATATCATCCGGATTTTAATCCAATTGAAAATATATGGTACTCAACTGAAAGGCTATGTAGCCTCTAGAAATGTGGGTATGAACTTAACTACAGTAAAAACATTATTGACTGAAAAAGTAAACATGATCGGCGCTGAAGAGTGGAAAAAGGTTTGCGATCATGCAATCAAATGTGAGAATGAATATAGAAGCATTCAACACAGTTTAGACAATTACACTGATAGATTAGTAATAAATACGGCTGATAGTGACAGTGATATTGACCTCTTTGAGAGCACAGATAGTGAAATGGAAGTAATTGAGAATTAGAATTATTATTATTTTTATTGCAATGTCTCATTTTAGCAATAGGTATAATGGTGTTTATTATGTACACTAAAGCTGTAATGTTCCAAAATAATTAAATACGTAAATATAATGTGAACATGTTTTTTTAATTTATTTTACCCCAACCTAAAGCCATCACTTATAGAAAAATTAGTGTATTTTATACAAAGAATAAACATATTAAAGAAGCAAATCATACTTGTTTTAACAGCTCCTAATAGGTACCGGACTGTTTGTATTTTGTGCGACAGAGATAACGCTCTACGAAGCCGAAATTAGCCGATTGTCTCTTTCCAAAGCTCGATGTGCAATATTTATCGCCGGGTACTGTATGCGATTGATATCATTACTTATTTGGTCACAACACTAAAACTATCAAATTAGAACTGTCATCGAGAAAATAAAGAAATGGATATAGTATAATATCAAATAATTTAACTTACTACGTACTACAAAATCTATTCTAAGTAGAAGTCGTATTTTATTATTTTAACACTCCCTGTAGCTCTAAAGTAATTATAAATCATCTGTTTTTTCAAATACAAAATTAAGCCACGCTGCAGCGTGTAATAAATTATCTTAATATATATAAATTATATGTCACGTTGTTTGTGCATAATGTATTCCTAAACTGCTGAACCAATTTCAATTAAATTTTGTAATATCTACGGTTGGTCCCACTTAAAAGATTTAAGTTTGATCAACTGTTAGTTTTGTTTTCAATTAACCCCCCCCCCCCCCCCCCCAAATACCCCACCAAAATTTGTATGGCAATACAACGTTTGCCGGATCTGATAATTTAACTGCTAACCTAACCTGACCAAATTAGGTAGATTATAATCTAACGGTATTGACAATTTCACGGCGACATATATATAAAATCAATTGCTGTTCCTTAGTCTCGCGAAAACTTGAGAACGGCTTAACCGATTTGGATAATTTTAATTTTGAATTGTTTGTTGGAGTCCAGGGAAGGTTTAAAAGGAGAGAAAATATAAAAAAAATAAGAGTAGTTAAAAGGGCAGAACAACGTTTGCCGGGTCAGGTACTTCATGGCATGCGTTTTATTCGACGAGCGTGGAAAACAAGTGATATGGCGCTTGTTTTGTCTAGTACATTAGTAAATAGAATGTCTTTGCTTAATATCAATATTTTTTTAATGTTATATCGGGCCCTATTTTGAAAAACAAATAAACTGCCTTCCTGCTATGCATCTCGTAAAAGGTGAGAGAAAACTAATAAACTCAATTAATTCGTGACTATTTACTGGGTGATAGAGCTTTGCAACGTTTCGATCGGGTTTGGTACTATCGTCTTATAGGTAAGACCGACATTATTGCGGTCAGAATAAGTTCTTACCTTAGCAGCGTCGGTGCTTTTTACTTTCGTGTTCCGGTTTGGAGGGTAAGGTAGCCGATAAACTTGCAAACGGATAGCAAATCAATATTAACAGC
Source organism: Apodemia mormo (assembly GCA_036924255.1). Lineage (NCBI taxonomy): Eukaryota > Metazoa > Arthropoda > Insecta > Lepidoptera > Riodinidae > Apodemia > Apodemia mormo. The sequence continues at coordinate 29,337,098 of JAUPFN010000012.1, read as the reverse complement.
TTTGTTGTCTATAGGAGAAAATTATTTCTCTTTATTAGGAGAACCATTTGCTGGTTGATATCTTATGAGATAAATAATAACTCCTTCGCAGGCCAATATCTCTAAAGAGATAGTCTGAGATGCAATTAGTACACACACGATAAGGCAAAGATATTCTGTGTTATGACATTTTTTTTATAAGATAGCAAACAAGCAGATGGGTCTCCTGATTGAAAAAATCAACCATCGCCTATATACACCAAAGATGTTAATGGTGCGTTGCTATCTTGTGGCGAGGGCTAATGCCACATGCATAAGTTTACCGGTTATCTTACCCTCCAAACCGGAACACGACAGTGACAAGCACTGACGCTATTGCGGTAGGAATAAGTAAGGCGGTGGTACCAGACCTGGACGAGACAATGCAGGGCGAGACAATTTACTCTACCACCTAGTGGTCACGATGATAGTGACTCGCATAGCCAATCGGTCGCCTTTTACGACCTGCCTGGCAGAACGGCAGTTGGTCTATTCTTCAAAGGAGCCCGGAACCAACACGGGGAAGACATGTGGCCAACCTACCGACAGATCGGTCACATATCCAATCTCGGTCACGTTATACTTTAGAGAAAGCTAAACAATTTACGCTAGACGTCATATACTAAATCTTCTATTTTATGTCATCTTTTTTATATATATCATAGGATAACAAACAAGCAGATATTTCTCCTAATTGAAAGATAACTATTGCCTGACCGACGATGTTAATGCTATCCATATAGCGGGGATGTATGGCATAATTTTGCCGGACAGCTGATCCACCAAACCAGAACATGACAGCGACAAAAACGATGCTATTGTGGCAGCTAAAATAATGGTACAAACCCAGGCTACAATCAGTTGGTACATGAGGTAGTAGGCTACCTGATGATAAGTAGAGGTCACTGTCCAAGGGCATTTGCAACGTAAGGTGTTGTTGCCAATGTGATACTGGCTTTTGAAGTATCTGCATATCCGCCTCTTAAAATCGCATAAGGCATACCTCTCCGGGAAAACCGAGCTAAGAAGGTTATTCCATAGAATCCATCTAAAGTGCGTACAAGAAATTTACGCAATATAGTAACTTTGTTTTCGCGTACATTTACGGTACCACTACCGAGTGATACATTTCCTGTTCTACTCGGCAGATGTTAATGGTGTATTCAGGGGGTGCATATAGAAACCTTCACTGTGCCGAGTAGTTCGGTTGCGAAATGTTACTGTTGGGACTAAATTGAACTATTCCTCAGAGCACATCCCATATTATATTCGATAGATCATACTTAGGCATTCTACATCTCTGTGGAGACTAATGGCCTCAAGATTTTTTGGAAAGGTTTTTTGTAAGAACCGGGTCGTCGACTATGCACTCAACTGGCCTTTGTAGTTTTTCACATCGATGAGTTTAATAATGATCCAGAACTTTACTAACGAATCATGATGTTTAAACCTTCTCTCGCCGATGACGATATACTTAGCAGTACATAAGTTTGCTAATATTATTTAAAAGGGCCCTGACTTAACACGTGAGAAGCTAACATTAATTTTGTAGCAATTTATGATAGATATCTAAAAAAGCATTATCACACTCGGTTCTCTTGCGAGGTAGGCAGAGCAAACCAAATGTCAATAGACTTTCAGTTTCATCACAATTCACTGGTATGTCGAGATGTATTGTTAGTGATGTCAGAGATGATTGTGGATCTCTATCGCTGCATTACTTATGCATGTGGCATTAAACCTCGTCATGTGATAGCAACGTACCGTTAACACCTTTGGTGTCTATAGGCGATGGTTGACTCTTTCCATCAGGAGATCCATCTGCTTGTTTGCTATCTTATGATATAAAAAAAGATTATTGACTATTTCTAGCGACAACCGAGGCCGAGGCTTTGCATTGACACATAGAAATACAAAGCTATAACTAGATACCGATGAAATAAAATCACTTCAAGGGTAATTTTTAAACCTTGTCTTCTAATTCGGTATGATAAAATGGTACAATATGGTTTATTTCTATTTTTTTTTCAATATATCTATAAATATATGATACTTTTGAGAGGAGTGTTTGCTTATATGCGCAGCGACACGTGTCCTTCCCCATTCCCCAATGCCATGTCTTGTGTGCTTCCCCATGTCTATTAGTATTCATGTGGTCTGTGATCTCAGGCGGTCGTCATGATATAAATGAATCATATTAGTTGCAATTTATGATATAACTTATATTTTTGCCGCAAAAGAGTCAGTGTTTGTCACTATCGTGTTCCGGTTTGGAGGGTAAAGTAGCCGGTGCACTTATGCATGTGGCATTATCAGTTCGCCAAATGGATAGCAACGCATGATTAACATCTTTGGTGTCTATAGGTTTTTCCTAATATCAGAAGAGCTATCTCCCTGTTTATTCTCTTATGATTAGAACCGAATTTAGAAGTCTGGAGGCCCCGGGGCAACAGAGCATTACTTTTTTTCTGAAATCATATTTCACAAATGAATTACGAGTGTAATTGAGCAATACATTCCATGCCATGGTTTTTTGATATATCAATATGTGTAGTATATTTTGGTAGGTACCACCACATACTGAAGATAATTTATCAAAGTATCTGCATTATCTAAAGGTTGTTTGGCAGAATGGTTTTCGGCGTGTTGGTCACGGCCTCCTTTGAAGAATAGGCCAACTGCCGTTCTGCCAGGCAGGTCGTAAAAGGCGACCGATTGGCTAACGAGTCACTACCATCGTGGCTACTAGGTGGTAGAGTTCTGCATTGTCTCGCCCGGGTCTGGTACCACCGCCGCCGTAAGGTAGCCGGTAAACTTATGCATGTGGCATTAGACCTCGCCACGAGATAGCAACGCACCATTAACATCTTTGGTGTCTATAGGCGATGGTTGACTCTTTCCATCAGGAGGGTCTCCTGCTTGTTTGCTATCTTATGATATATAAAAAAAGAAATCGGTCTGTAGCGATAAGACCGCCATTACCTTGTACATAAGATAATTTAAAAAAATACTTGTTAATGCTGTAACTATTAATGCGCAATAAAGTATATTCATTCATTCATTCATTCATTCACACACTCATTCATTTATTCAATTATTCGTAATTTACGGATTGAAGTCAACAATTATTGTGGTTATATTATTTGGAAAGCGGAAAAGTTGACATATCGAAATTGACGTATTTTTTAATCTCTATTTTGGAGGCTGTAACCCCGTAGGCCCTAAATTGAATTCCCTAAATCCGGCGATGCCTTGATATGTATAAAAAATTATCATCTTATATACCATTTGATTAAAATGTTCGTGAAACATTACAAACTAACAGAAATTTTATTATTCCTAAATGTAGTTAAAGTGACGATAACTTTCAAAGTTATGGCAAATGCAATTACATTTATTCACAAGTTTTATTTTAATCCCAAGATAGGGATTAGTTTTAACATTTATGACGGGCTTCGTTGAAAGTTTATTATGAAGATTTAGCTGTTTTAGCTTTTAACTAGCTGAATATATTAATTAAATCTCAAGTTATTTTATATTAAACTATATTTAAGGATACTTTCAGTTTTTATTTTACAGTATAGCACACAAACAGATGTTTCGGCTAATGGAAAGAAATACCCATCGCCTATAGACACCAAAGATGTTAAGGTTGCGTTGATATCTGTGTGGCAGGCTTAGTTCTTAAACTGAACTACAACCATTGATACAAAAAGGGAAGATACGTTACCTAGTCACAGCGCCTGGTCCTACAAAACTAGGTCTGTGGACACAGTGACAATTGGTGACAATCAATCACGCGTGGGATCTCATATCATACACTTATATTTTCCGACTGTTTTTACCATTAAACACGCATCAAAATACCTTCTTGTATATTCAGCCAGTGTTATAATCACTCAAGGAAAAAAAATAAGACACACGGGATTACTTTTCATTCCTAAGTACGGCTAAAACAATTTGTTTGAAAATAAGATTAAATTATTGTTTAGTTCACCATATTTGTGAGAGTGAGATAGTACAATACAAAAGTAAGCGAGAGAAACGTAGTCTGCTACGTTCGTCACATATTTTGCGTTCGACTGACCGAGCTTAGGTTTAGCAATTGCGATGTTAGAGCGTAACATATCATCCCTTTTTATATCAATGACTACGACAGTGACAAAAACCGACGCTACTATGACAAGAGTAGTTAAAGCGGGGGTACCAAAATAAGTGACAAGTAAATCCTGACACGAGATAGTATATTGATGCATTATTCTAAAATCAAAATATAATAAAGGTGTGGCTAAAAACTACATAAAGAAAATTTGTTTTAAAATTTACTAACTTTATGTATTCACCCCTATATATTATAACCAAGCCCAGAAATACAAACATCTATGTTCATTACACTCTCTGATCATTATCTCAATGCTTGTTTCTGTCAGGAATCGCACCCGAGTCCAATTTATTACGCAGTTAGGGTCGCTAACCACTCAACGAACCGACGGTCAACATTCTCTTACTCTGCATTCATGACTCTTCATACGTAAACATAAGTTAAATAAATAAATAAATATCATTGGACAAATTACACGAATTGATCTGACCCCAAAGTAAGCAAATTATATGCTTGTAGTATGGGTGCCAGTCAACGATACTAATACATAGAAATACATATATAAATTCTCTAATATATTTAATAAACACCCAAACCCAGAAATACAAACATCTGTGCTCATTACACAAATGCCTGTCCCTGCCGGGAATCGAACCCGGACCCCATTGAGTCTATATTTAGTAGCATAACAATTTTTGTACTATTTTAAGTAGGCATCACGTTTTTACAACTAATGATAATTTACCATAACAACTAAACGCATAACTGTTTTCGCATAATTTTTACTAGCATAACCCTATGTAGCATAAAGATAACATAAAGCATAACAATACATAAACATAATGATCAACGGCATACACTTAAAAGTCCAAATTAAAATGCAAGAAATAGGTGGATAGCAGACTGTAGCAGCATTGCATAAATAGCAAGACCAAATAGCAGACTGTATTGTAGCAGCATACTATTCCCGTAACAAGTGGGGTTGGACCAAGTCGACGGAGCTCCGCTACGTGGGGCTTCTATTTCTAGGTGTGGGATCTAAAGAGAACCTAACTAACCTACTTCAACTGTAGCATTGGATAGCTTTGTTTCTTTGTGGCGGAGGGCTTATGCCATGTATTTTTATGGTAAGATAACATTAGGAAAAATAAAAAATGTCTAAAGACTATTATGCGTATCATCCATAGTCGAATTAAATGTAGTACAATAGATTGTTATGCTTAAAATACATTTCGCAAAAAAAAGATTATGCTTAAATTATATACAGTACCCGGCGATAAATATTGCACATCGAACTTTGGAAAGAGACAATCGGATAATTTCGGCTTCGTAAAGCGTTATCTCTGTCCCACACTACCTATGTGACGTTTAGTCAGTCGTTGTTCAAGTACGATAGAGTGCAGTCGCGTCCCGAAAAAAATATATATTTAGAGTTGATAACACCCACAAATTTAAATAATTTAAAGTTGTAATATGGCATCTTTCGGAAAAAGAGGGAAACCTTTACGAGGTCAGTCACGTGAAATTATCTACAATGTTTATAAATACTTTGTAAGCGAAACTGATAGATTTAAAAAAAAAGTAGATGAAAATGTAAGTTGTTATTTTAGGAAGATTCAAGAGCGAGTTGCAAATGCCACTGGAATTTCAAGAAGAACTTTGAACAATATATTAAACGAAGTCAGTACTGAAACACATTCGACTGAAATTAAGTTCAGCACTCCAAAAAAAGGGAGACCAAAAAAGCAATTTCGTTTGGATATGGACGATTTTGATTACGATGTTGTTCGAAGAATGGTGTATGATTTTCACTTACGATTTAATGAACTGCCAACAATAAAATCATTAAAAGCTAAGTTATCTGAAGCTATTAATTACAATGGGTCTGAAAAAACGTTGAGAAAAATACTTCATGACATGGGATTTCAGTTCACTAAAATGGAAGATAATCGAAAAATTCTAATGGAAAAGCACGACGTTAGTCTCAAACGAATGGAATACCTTAATAAAATACGCAAATTTCGTGAAACAGGAAAAAATATCGTCTACATGGATGAGTCATATATACATGCATCCCACACTAAAGGGAAATCTTGGAGTGACGATAAGAAAAAAGGAGTAAAAAAGCCAATTTCAAAAGGTCAACGTTTGATAATAGTTCATGCGGGAAATGAAAAAGGCTTTGTACCCGGTGCTTTTTTAACGTATAAATCCACGGACACTACAGGTGACTATCACAATGAAATGAATAACGATAACTATGAGAAATGGCTGGTTAACCAATTAATCCCAAATATACCCAGTGATTCTGTTCTAGTTATCGACAACGCACCCTATCACAACAAGTATGTTGAGAGACCCCCCAACTCAAACACCATTAAACGGGAAATGATCAACTGGTTAAACAGACATGAAATTCCAGTTGATCCAAAATTAACAAAAACCCAGATTTACGCTATTATATGTCAGCACAAGGAGAGGTATACAGAGTTTTCTGTGGACAAAATACTTGCCGAACATGGGCTCACTGTGTTGCGATTGCCACCATATCATCCGGATTTTAATCCAATTGAAAATATATGGTCTCAACTGAAAGGCTATGTAGCCTCTAGAAATGTGGGTATGAACTTAACTACAGTAAAAACATTATTGACTGAAAAAGTAAACATGATCGGCGCTGAAGAGTGGAAAAAGGTTTGCGATCATGCAATCAAATGTGAGAATGAATATAGAAGCATTCAACACAGTTTAGACAATTACACTGATAGATTAGTAATAAATACGGCTGATAGTGACAGTGATATTGACCTCTTTGAGAGCACAGATAGTGAAATGGAAGTAATTGAGAATTAGAATTATTATTATTTTTATTGCAATGTCTCATTTTAGCAATAGGTATAATGGTGTTTATTATGTACACTAAAGCTGTAATGTTCCAAAATAATTAAATACGTAAACATAATGTAAAAAGGTTTTTGTATTTTATTTTACCCCAACCTAAAGCCATCACTTATAGAAAAATTAGTGTATTTTATACAAAGAATAAAAATATCAAAAGAAGCAAATCATACTTGTTTTAACAGCTCCTAATAGGTACCGGACTGTTTGTATTTTGTGCGACAGAGATAACGCTCTACGAAGCCGAAATTAGCCGATTGTCTCTTTCCAAAGGTCGATGTGCAATATTTATCGCCGGGTACTGTAATGACACTACATATTATGCTATATTCATTATGACAAAGTAAATTAGGAAAAAAATATGCGTTTTTAACCGTGGGATACGTTTAAAACGCATATTTTTTTTTCCTTTTTTAAACGTATCCCCATTGATAGCGTAGTCAGCGTCGCTAACCACTTGACCAACGGGGCGGTCGAAAGGTTCTTGAAACTACGGTACAATGGTATCTCAGTTTTAGTCCTCCGCGGTGTCTGTATTATCCACATTCAAATTGTAAGTTTGTTTTGTTCACCTTTCATTTGCAATGCAATTACATGTTCAAACTAACGGAGGCCTTTCTAATTTTTACCGACAACTTCTTTTAGTATTGACTTCTGTTCGCGTTAATTCTACTTTCACATTTTTTCTAACATTTCAAACCCTTCTTTCAGTACAATATTTAAACAAAAAATCATGCAGAGAAATCCTTCAAATTCAAATTGTACTTCGTTACAAGTTCTAGCTCTTTCTTTAGATACCAAAGATGTTGATGGTGCCTTGCTATCCTTGTGGCGGGCCTTAATGTCACATGCATAAATTTACGATCTACCTTACCCTCCAAACAACAACAAACGAAACATAATCATGAGAAGCACTTACGGTATTGCGGTAGGAATAGGTAAGGCGGTGATATCAGACTCGGACGAGAGAATGCATAACTCTACCACTTAAAAGCCAGATACTAGCCTCTTAAATCCTTATTGTTACAATCATGAAACAAAGTTAAAGTTAAAACGTTTATAAATTTAATTGTATTACATAGATATTTATTTTTAAAAAAAGACATACACAATAATTCTCAATATTCGAGCACTTTTAACAAAATTAAACACAATTTACAATATGACATAATTTACAAACGTTCACAAAAAATTATAAACACGCAATTTTTTTAAGGAACAGAAGCGGTAATCAATAATTTTATCATAGTAGATGATGTAAAACTTTTATTTGATCGTGTTCGAAAATTAGAAATGATGTTTTGGCCCATTGCTGTCGTTTTTGTTGCACTATTAGAATTTTCCATTATTTTCACTTTATTTTCATGAATAAAGATTTGATTAGATAGATTTGATTTAAAATTAATGGGTACGTTTTCTTTAGGATTTTTATTCGTTCTATCGTTTAAATCATTTTCTTTTCTTTTAAAAATGCTAACTAAAGTAGGTCCATTTGGGCCACGTGTAGAGCTTTCGATGTAATTCGGTATCGTGTTGATATTATTTGATTCGCTCTTTATAATATCCGATCTTATGTATAAATTATTTTTATTTATTATATTATTAGAGTTAGCATTACCAATCTCTGATCTGATTTCATCCCTATTTACTTTTGGAATTATATTTGTTGGAATAAAATTGTTGCATTTTCTTTTTTTGCGAACAGGAACTCCTTTAATATCACTGCCATAATCTTCATTTCCTCCTTTTCCAAGTGCTATGAATTTCATATTGTCGTAATCAATGTTCGGTGGGCTAAAATAAAAAAAAAGTTGTTAAAAAGTAAGATTTTTGAGGTCAAAGGCGATTTAACATGCACTTGGCGTATTTGTTTTTTGACGACGACGAAAAAAAATTTTTGTTTTTCTAAGTGTGCTACGGTCGCGCGCTAGTCAAAGACTTTAAATCTTAGTATTATATTTAATTTAATTAAGTAGGTATATATAAATGTGCATATATATTTTTAATTGAATTAAATATAATATATATCCATGCAATAAGTAATTATAGTTTTGTTTTCTTTCTACATATAGACACATATTTATGTCGTACACTTTCTGATTCACCTACTTCATTGGAAATGTGAAATTTCGAAGATATTTTATTTGTCAAGTTGTACCGGTTTTTGTTTTGAGATTGCAGATGTCCATGAACAGTAGTGACCACTATCTATTAAATAAGCCTCGCCCCTCTTTGCTTCTGTTTTATAAAAATATGTATATGTGACTTTTACCTTTTAACTTCCACACTTTCTCTAGGTTCTCCTTCTCTTTCCTTGATAATGTCCATTTCTTCATCAATAGATTTCGGTAAATTTTGTTCACCTTGACCACCTGGTGTAATCAGTCCTACTCTTGTAGTATGAGTAGGCGGCCTTCTTGGTTTCTGTTTTGTTGGCCTAGCAGGTCCAGGTCTGCGAGTAAGCGGTGTTGGAAAAGTGAATCGTTGAACTATTTCTGTTCCTAGTGGATCATACGTGGCCATATTTATTTTTGTGCTTTTCATACGAGGCAACGCCCATAGTAAAGGATCGTTTATCCAAGCACTTGGGACTGCCGCTCGCAGCGAACTATCTGTAGTTGGCGGAGGAAATGGTGGCATATCTCGTAATATTGCACGTCGGCCGCTTTCAGGATCTACTACAGCTGGATCGTAATTCGGAAACATCCTTTCATCTATGTATGGTGTCTGTAAAATAGATTAACGCCAATTCCAATTTATATTTTACTGTACATTAGCTAACCAGAAAAACGGTATCCTAAATTTCAATAACTTTCTGAACGAAACTATTTAACTGTGAAGTTAAATACATTGAATATTTAAATCGAATAATTTAGGCTATTTTTTTAATTTTTGTCAACCTTAGAGAGTCTGATATCAATCCAAATCATGCAAATTGTTCTTAAATGTTGTATTGTGTAAATTAATGTACATATATATATATATATATATATATATATATATATATATATATATATATATATATATATATATATATATATATATATATATATATATATATATATATACAAAATACGTGAGTCCGCTGCACCTGTGGGTAACCTATCCCACCCGAAAAGGGCACTTAGGTAGGTCGATGACCTTATCAAATCTAATGGTCTAGTCTAATGGTTCTAATTATACAAACAATAATATTGTGGCATTTTAAAATCTGTCTGTGTTTACTCTTCAATTTCGCTAAGCAAATATTTTAAACTGGAAAACACGCCGTCCGTTGACTCAGTGGGCGCGGCTCCTAGATGTCATAGTCTCGTCTGTGTCTGTCGATATGTTTTATCTGGCATTTTGTGTGGCCATAGTAGTCATCGAAATATCATTTAAGATTAATAATTAATCATCAAAACGATGACTGCTAAAATCCTTCTCTGAAACACGCTGAATAGTGCAAATTTCATGTCAAATATTTAGTAAGTTTTACGTGATAAACCCTCAAAAACAGTTATATTTATTTTTATGAATAATAAATAGAAAATTACATTTAATGAATATACGAAAATTTAGGTCTATAATATGGCATAAGATTTTTTAGTCACAACTTAGTTTATTAGCTTAGATCTGTCGGACGAGACATTATTTTATTTTCTACTAATTGGGAGCATGAGTTGTACTCTAAGTTAATTTATTTAAACTTTAAACAAATTGTTTCAACAGACCCATCTTTCAATTATGCGACAAAAACAAAACTAACAAAACACTAAATAGGTCCCCGTGTTTGTACGGGTCTTAATAAACGTAATATCATCGAAAAGTTGTAATGAAATGATTTAACCTTATCGTTCGCTTGCGGGGTAAGCAGCGTCAACCAAACCATAGTAATTTTTACACAATCTGTTACCAAACGTCTATAGACCTTCATTCACCACGATATGCTGACAAACTCAGTTGACAGAATGAGTGATGATTCCCCCATCACCGCACTTTACTGACTTGATAACGATTGTTGTATATTTCTAGCGATTACCGATAGACTGATAGCAATAAATGCTCATTTGAGGCCCGTGCATGGTAACAGACCACACCTCGGACTCCGAACTGCTGTTGCTGGACTTCGCTTCAATTTGTTATCACCGCTTTACTTATTCCTACCGCAATCGCGTAATTGCATGTGTTTGTTGTGTTCCGATATGTAGAGTAGGTAGGGTAGGTAGGTAGGGTAGGTAGGTAGGGTAGGTAGGTAGGGTAGGTAGGTAGGGTAGGTAGATAGGGTAGGATATAAGTTTATCTGATTATGACTTAGGTGTATTTATTAGAGATCCCAAAAATATTCAGTACTAGCTGTTGCCTGCGACTTCGTTCGCGCGGACTTCATTTACTCCGCACAGCTCCTCCCCCGTAGGTGATAGCGTGATAATATGCCTATATGTTGTCCCGACCGGTTAGTAATATTCATGTAAAATTTGAACTAAAGCCATGCAGTACGTTTTGAGTTTACCCCGGACATACATTGATTTCCTACGATTTTATTATATGTAATAATATAATATAGATTATGGCCATTGCCATTAACTTTGGTATTCGGAATTCGCCTAAACACCGAATTCTTATAAAATCGGATTACTCTTTAAAAAATTATGAGTGAGTGAGTAAATCAGTGAATGAACTACCAATCCGTAATTTCGTACCCTTATCCTTAAAGTTTTTCGAAAATTATATGGGACCACTCTTGGAGATAAGATGATCTTAGACAAACTATACCCTATCTAACCAAAAAATGATAATTGTAAAATAAAAACAAAAATATGTAGCAGTACCTAAAAAATATATACATAGAAAATGTAACCCTTCATTTTTTTTTCATTTTCTTCAATTGTCAAATATCAAGCATTGCTGAATCAAAATTTAATTTACAATAAAATCCCTCAGAGTGCGGATTTAAGCCCTGGAGGAAAAAAAACTATACCCTATCAAATAAAACAAGATTCATCTAAATCGGACTACTTTGTAAAAATTTTATCCGTAATCTAACATAAAAAAATATACGCGTCAAATTGAGAACCAACTCCAAGTTTTCGTCAGTCGAATAAAACAACTATTCAGCATTTCTAGCATTGATGGCTGTTGTGACTTATGGGAGATATAGCTACTTTTATTTGACTACCGTCGTGAACTTATTTGTTTTTTGTCACTGTTATATCACGCGTGATAATTTCAAAAAAATGTCCGTTATATTTTATCAGTGACGATCATTGACACAGTGGGTGCATTTTATTCCATCTTAACAGACGGAACTGCGACATGTAACCATGTCCTAGTGATAACGACTTGATATAATTATTTATACGATTATAATTTATAAGTAAATAAGTCAAGCGAAGTAATATAAGACTAAAAAAGAATCTTTCCTCTGGCTGGTGGCACGGTGCCGCTCGAATGTTGTTGCTTTTCTCTTTCGCACGATTGCATTCTGGGAATTATAAGCTTAAGTAGTAGCTTGGCCCGTGTGAAATTAAATCACGCTCGCGTTATATGTAACAGTCGGTTTCGATGCAGATAACTGTTGTGGCACATGTATTATGAGTTATATAACCAGTTATGCGTGTAATATATAACCAGTTATAACGAGTTATATAACCAGTTATGCGTGTAATGTTCCATGCCTAGTCGTGACACAATCAATTCCCTTGATTAATCACTAAAATAAATACGCCCATGTACATCACTCTACCATAAGACTGATGCTGCGTCCGCACTTGTGTCTATTATCACAAAGCTTCGAGCAATGACACGAATCACGATACATGCAGATGTGACGATAGCCGATAATAATCGGCTATCGTCGCAAATATTCAGATTCAGACAAACGCACCATTAACATATTTGGTGTCTATATGCGATAATTATCTCTTTCCATCAGAAGAACCATCTGCTTGTTTGCTATCTTATGATATACTAGCTGTCTGTCCGCGTGGTGAAATATCTAAAATAAAAGCAGCTTAAGTACGTTAGAGCGTAAGCATCAGCTATCTGCCAGTGCAAATCCCGTCACAATCGAACCAGCCGTTTCAAAAATTTGCCGGAACAAACAGACGGACAGATAGGCAGATAAAACTTGCGATAAATTTTATTTTGGTTTATATGCCTATATATCCATTTGCGTTTCGTAACAAGCGGCTATTTTAATATTACAAACACACTCCAATTTTATTTTATTGCATAGATGCATGTACTCGTATAATAGATAAAAAAGTCACAATCTAAACTAAAATTATAAAGAGGAATCATTTGATTTTTGTTTGTTTGTTACGATTTAACTCAAAAATTTCTCGGCCGATTTTAGAAATTCCTTCGCCTGTAGAAAACGCCATTATCCGTGAGTGGCATATATTACTTTTTACCCGACAGAGTAAATGGAAGTAATGAGTTTTGGTTCCGTGAACGAAGTCACGAGTAACTTCTATTGTAAGATAATTCAAAAATGTATATATAAATACTACCTTAGATCCAGTCATTGTCACCAGTCGGGCCTGAGCCGCCATTTTTCTTGCATTGAATACGTTTTGAATTTCTTTTAATTGTTCAAGTTGGTTAGACGGATTACCTTCTTTGATCTAAACAATAACAATGATAAAAATATCGCTGGCCAAATTATGCAAATTGATCTAATCCCAAAGTAAGTAAATTATTTGTTTGTAATATGGGTGTAAATCAATGATTTTATTTTAATTTTTATATTAATTAATAAATAGAAATTCATATATAAATACTGAAATATATGTAGCACCCAAACCATCATACAAATGCCTGTCCCTGTCGAGAGTCGAAGCCGAGCCCGAACAATGACTCATTAACAAACAAATACAAATAAAACGAATAGATTTTACTCCAAAGTAAGAAATTCTTTACGATATTAACATATAAAATTTTTATTTTAAATAGACACTTAAATCACTACATAGTATAAAACAAAGTAGCTTTCCGCTGTCTGTCCCTATGTATGCTTAGATCTTTAAACTACGCAACGCATTTTATGCGGTTGTTTTTAATAGATAGAGTGATTCAAGAGGAAGGATTATCTAATACCTTTAAACGAGCAACTCTTGTATATATATATATATATATATATATATATATATATATATATATATATAATTGGAATCTCGGAATCGGCTCCAACGATTTGCATGAAAGTCATAAATTAGAGGTTTTTCGGGTCAAGGAATCGATTTATCAAGATTTCCCAAGATATTGGTATGTGAAAAACCGAGCAAAGCTCGGTCAACCAGGTACAGAAAAAAAAAAATTTATCAAGTTTCAAGGTCCAAGGAAAGATCGGTTTCAAAAATATGTGGAAAACCGAGCAAAGCTTGGTCAACCAGATATTATATACATAATAGAAAACATCCATTATATAGTAGAGAAATACTGCTATAAATATATTAACAAAACAGCATTTGCCGGGTCAGCTAGTTAGTTAAGATATATAGAGATTTGTGCTTATAACATATACTATGTTAGAAATCGGGCCCAACTCAATCGAGAGCTCAGGTTCGATTTCCGACATGCGTATTATTCGACTAATTTTACCAACGAAGCGATCAAACGCCATTTTTTTGCAACTGGGTTTAATTTGGGAGAGTAATGTACCCGGTGCACTTATGAATGTGACATTAACATCTAGCTGCTCGTATATAGCAACGCGCCATTAACATCTCTGGTGTCTAAAGAAGAAATTGTGGTATTAATTTGCAAAATTTCTGCAAAACCTTATATGAACTGCTGTGATACAACTAAAACGAAAGGTAGTGTAAGGAACGCGGCAAACTTATCCAAGGCCTGAAAATTAGAGAACACAGTGGCACAATAGTCCACCCACTTCCACAACACTTTCTTCCACGTCGGTAGCAAAGGCAGTAAAACCCAAATTATGTTTTACTTCGTAACCGAAGCATTTTCAGGAGAGTCGAATATATGAAGTGTGAAGGTTGAACTCTTCGAAGGGTGAAGCATTAAAATTAAAGAAATTATGAATTTCCGAAAAGTAACGACTGAATCTATTAAATATCTTAAATCTCTGGTGTATAGACACAAAAAGATACCCATTATCTTTTTCCATCAGGAGAACTATCTGCTTGTTTGCTATCTATCTTGTGATCTACCAAAATCGAATCAAGGGATATCTTAAACAAAATCCGCGGAACAGCATTTACTTCACGTGTTATTGCTTTTAAAAATCAAGTAATATAATTTTTAACCATGACAACGAAATAGGGCATTATAAGTATTGCCGGTGAGTGTCTGGCACACCAGCTTTTAAACGGATAAACCGATTTGAATGAGTATTTTTACACTTATTTTAAACTGGTTTTGTAGTGGTAATTTTAGAGACTGCTTTATCAAAAATAGTTCAGCTGTTTCAAGGCAATCTCTTCAAATTGATTAAAGGAATAAAGCAATTTGTACAGACCTGATCGATACATAATTTTGTTTGTTTAATAATTTTGCAATGACACGGTTACTTTGAGCTGAAGGCATAGCCACTATTCGAAGATTATTATGACCATGAGGCCGGAAGGCTATCTGGAAAAACAGGAATGTGGGAGCCTTTTTTTATTTTTTAAATGTTGTTCTGCCTTTTTAACTACTCTTATTTTTTTCTATATTTTCTCATCTTTTAAACCTTCCCTGGACTTCAACAGTTAATTCAAAACCAAAATAAGCCAAATCGGTTCAGACGTTCCCGAGTTTTAGCGAGACTAACGAACAGCAATTGATTTATATATATAGATATTTAGAGTTATCACTTATCGGTTACTAGCAAACTTCAGGTAGCTACAGAAGCTCTCAGCTTCAAACCATTCAATTGTTTAAACTTAAATAAATAAATTTTTCTCTTTACGTGATGATCCTCGTATTGTTCCGGGCCACTTTTGAAGAACCAGATTAGCTGTTATTTAGTCAGGTAGTTGGTTAAAAGTGATCGCTATACATGTCACTACCATCTTGAGTACTAAGTGGTAAAGGTCTGCAATGAGACGCCCGTAACTACTTAATAACTTATGTACCTTACATTGATGTAAAAAAATACAAAAGTAACAGTGATGGGACAGGTGACACATTGCCCTGTTTAGAAAAAATAGGCAATAGATTTGTTAGTCAATTTTTGTTACTGTGATGTTTCGGTTTGAAAAGTAATAAACGTATGCATGTAGCGTTACCATATTGATTGTCATTGTCGTATTCCATTGAACAGAAGACGGAAGTAGCTGGTAGTCTTATGCAAGTGGCATTGTCATCCCGCTACACGGATAGCAACGCACCATTAACATCTTTGGTTTCATGTATGCCATTAGGATAACAAACATCAGGAAACAAACATGTTTGCTATCTTAAGATATAAAAAATAATACCTTTAACAAATTTAGATCTGGAGTAGGCGATGACTGGGTGATTGGGTCGTGCGGAGGTTTAGCTGTTAATTTCATTAAAGAACCTTCGAAGTTGTTTTTTTCGTTGGAATCAAAAATCGATTCCTCAAGCCTTCGACCTGACTTCAATGTAGAGGACTCGTCAAGGTCTGCTGCGGTGATCACTAAATAAAATGAAAAGTAAACAATATTCCGGAGTAATAAATACATTTACATAAATCTTAAAATACAAATAACAGAAAGGAGTTCTAATTCTTTGAAGACTTTTTTATACAGTATATAAAGAAAACCCTGTTTGATTCGAAAGAGGCATATAGGTCGGTTAAAGGCATTACTGAAAAAAATATCAAAGTGACATTATTTCAGAAAATAAAAAAGGATATCGTTTTTTTAATATTCGTATTTTTACTTATTTCCCTAGAGTTAAGCAAATATTTTAAAAATGACAACACCTTGGCACTGTTTGTTTCATTGTTTCGCTTTGGCGGCTGTCGCACAAAGACCACGCGAAGGCGCGCTATTTGTTTTTTAGCTTTTTACAAAGGATCTTTAAACGCACCTTACACGCGCCGCTTGTCCTTCGGTAGCATCCGACTTGCGCGGCATTCTTTCATAATAGAATTTACTTATTTGTGTTTGTTGTCATACTTAATGTATACATTTAAGATTTTTTTTTATTGGGAAAACTAATTAATTAATATCCATAAAATAATTACACATATGTAACCGTATTACGATACCAAATGACAACTTTAATTATCCGACAGGCTTTTCTTTACACACTGTATATGTTCTTTGATATTATTTAATGTCTCCTGAACTGATTTGAAAAATTCTCCTTTTCATTTCCTACCATTCCTTCCATTGTATTTGGTACCGTATGCATTTGGTGAAGTTTTTTTTAAGAAATTCCTTTGTTTATGTTTCTGATTACGGCGGCCATATTAATACAAGTTTTGTAAAAAATATTTATATATATTCTATACACTTCTATGTTTTAGAAGAAACAGTACTGTTTACAAGCATACGGACAACAAAGTCTCAATAATAGAGTTTCGTTTTTCTTTTTTTATATCATAAGATAGCAAACAAGCAGATGGGTATTCTGATGGAAAGAGTCAACCATCGCCTATAGACACCAAAGATGTTAATGGTGCGTTGCTATCTGTGGCGAGGTCTAATGCCACATGCATAAGTTTTCCGGCTACATTAACCTCCAAACCGGAACACGACGGTGACAAGCACTGACACTATTGCGGCAGGAATAAGTAAGGTGGTGGTTCTAGACCCGGGTGAGATAATTTTTTTTTTATATTATGAGATAGCAAACAAGCAGATGGGTCTCCTGATGGAAAGAGTCAACCATCGCCTATAGACACCAAAGGTGTTAATAGTGCGTTGCTATCTTGTGGCGAGGTCTAATGTCACATACATAAGTTTACCGGCTACCTTACCCTCCAAACCGGAACACGATAGCGACAAGCACTGACGCTATTGCGGCAGGAATAGGCAAGGCGGTGGTACCAGACCCGGGCGAGACAATGCAGAACTCTACCACCTAGTAGCCACTATGGTAGTGACTCGTATAGCCAGTCCAGTCCAGACAATAAAGGATAGTTTTTATCTCAATTAACCGCCCGTTAATTGAGATAATAATTATCCTATATTTTAAGTTGGACCAAACAGTAGATATCTACAAAATTCCATTGAAATTCGGTTCAGTAGTTTAGGAATCCGTAACGGACAAACGACTCGTAATTATATGTATTAAAATTTCTTTATTGAAAAAATAGAAATATGCCATTGCTAGTGCCGAATAAGAAGCCAAAGTTCACAAAATACCCCTGGAGTGTTTTTTTTATCAGTAAGTATTAAAGTAATTCTGTCTATTACCAGTTGCATCGCGCAACTGCATTAAAACAGTTTTTAGCGAATCCAGTGAGAAAAGCTCATTTTTTCCGGGATAAAATATTTTTTTTTATGTCATAAGATAGCAAACAAGCAGATGGGTGGTATCCTCTTGATGGTAAAAGTCAACCATCGCCTATAGACACCAAAGGTGTTAATGGTGCGTTGCTATCTTGTGGCGAGGTCTAATGCCACATGCATAAGTTTACCGGCTACCTTACCCTCCAAACCGGAACACGACAGTGACAAGCACTGACGCTATTGCAGCAGGAATAGGTAAGGCGGTGGTACCAGACCCGGGCGAGACAATGCAGAACTCTACCACCTAGTAGTCACGACGGTAGTGACTTGCAGAGCCAATCGGTCGCCTTTTACGACCTGCCTGGCAGAGCGGCAGTTGGTCTATTCTTCAAAGGAGCCCGGAACCAATATGGGGAAAAAAAAATAGTTGTATATTAATAAATTCCAGGTTATCATCTACTTGTGTGCAAAATATCATTCAAATCCATTCAGTAGTTTTATCGTGATTGAGTAACAAACAGTCAGTAATGGCAGTTTTTGGCGAATCCCTCGGGATCACCTAATTTTTCCGTGATAAAAAGGTTCCAGGTCATAATCTATCTGTGTGCCAAATTTCATTCAAATCCGTTCAGTAGTTTTTGCGTGATAGAGTAACAAACATCCATCCAAACATCCATCCATCCAAGCATCTAAACTTTCACATTTATAATATTAATATAGATTAATATAGATGATTTCTGTAGTTTTACTTATTTCAATTAAATGTTAAGTAAAATTCTTACGGTTGTCATCCCTAATAAGCCCACCGACTGGCAAATGCCCTCCTCTTCGAAAGTTCATGTCATTGGTTAGGTCGTCATCGAATATACCTCGCTTCAGGAAAACAGACACATTTGTTTCTGAAATAAAAATAAACGCAATTATTGCATAACATCTGGTATTATATTATCTGGTATTATATTTTATAGTTCACATTTATCTATACTAATAAAGAGGAAAGATGTGATTGTTTGTTTGTTTGCAACGATTTAACTCAAAAAGTACTTGACTGATTTTCAAAGTCCTTTCACTTTTAGAAAGCTATAATATCCCGGAGTGACATAGGCTACTATGTTACCCGACCAAGCAAACGGAAGTAATGTTTTTTGATCACGCGGACGAAGACTCGCGAGTGCAGTCACTCATAAATATAGAGAACTACGATCAGAATTAGTAAATTAACATAAAATTTTTACTAATTTGTCAAAAAGTACTACCAAGTGATAGAATTCTGTAATGTTTTGGTCAATTCGTACCACTGCCTTACCTCTTTCTGTTACAATAGCGTCAATACTCAGTTATTACTATACTAACTGTTGCCAGCGATTTCGCCCGTGCGGAGTTCGTTATTCCGCACTGCCCCTTCCCCGTAGATGATAGCGTGATAATATAGCCTATATGTTGACCCGACCTATTGATATTCATACAAACCTATATTAATATTCATACAAAATTTGAAGTAAATCCATGCAGTACTTTTTGAGTTTACCCCGGACATACATACAGTTAAACAGACAAAAATTCTAAAAACTATATTTTTGGCTTCGATATCGATTGTAGATCACGCCCCAAGTATTCTTTAAAAAAATAATTCAATGTACAGTTTTGACTTTCCTACGATTTTATTATATCTATAGATTCTAGTTGGGAGGCTAACATTTATTTGCCTCGTTCAATAATCGTGGTTATCAAAAATAATGTAAAAATATGGGCTTACAATTCGAAGTAAAGATAAACAAAGTACAGAGTGCTAAGTGTGAGTTTTTCTTTTCGCATTCGGTCGTGAGCGCGTTTCGAGTTTACTAGGAATTTGTATGTGATTTGTACAGCGCCACCTAGTGGTAAACTGGTTTCTCACGTTTACCACTAGGTGGCGCTGTACAAATCACATACAAATTCCTAGTAAACTCCAAACGCGCTCACGATCGAATGCGAAAAGAAAAACTCACACTTAGCACTCAGGTATTTGAAAAAGAATAAATACTAAGGGGTAATTGTAATGTTTGAATAAGTGGATTTTGTACATCTTTGAAGTGCTATTGGCAGGGATGGGAGTTGCATCAGTGATAAAGAAGAATACACTCGTCTTTCTATATCAGTACTGCAACTCTCTGTATACAAAATAAATAGAGCGTTAGGAATGGCAATCACTTCAAAGCAATATACTAGCGGAGGTGCTATTACGCTGCAATTATATGATAAACTCCAAAATTCTGTATAGAAGTTGCTGCTGCTGGGTATGTTAGAAAGAGATACAAGCAAAATTAACGTAGCTGAATTTTTTTTTTATATCATAAGGTAGCAAACAAGCAGATGGGTCTCCTGATGGAAAGAGTCAACCATCGCCTATAGACACCAAAGATGTTAATGGTGGTTGCTATCTTGTGGCGAGGTCTAATGCCACATGCATAAGTTTACCGGCTACCTTACCCTCCAAACCGGAACACGACAGCGACAAGCACTATTCCGAAAAATATGTGAGGTAATATTCGTGGAACGCGTAGCTAGTAAAAGTAGTAAGCTGACAGATAGACAGTATCTTACATAATAGGCACCACATAGGTACGCCCTGAACATCTGCTTCTCGGTTTTCACATATAATTTTTTTATTTATTATTATTTTTATTTGTTTAATTTATTTAAGGGAAATTAACAGCTAATATAATACAATCGTGAACTTAAGTTTAGATAATATCTATACATATAATAAAATCGTAGGAAAGTCAAAACCGTACATTGAATATTTTTTTAAAAGAATGCTTGGGGCGTGATCTACAATCGATATCGTAGCCAAAAATAAAGTTTTTAGAATTTTTGTCTGTTTGTCTGTATGTTTGTCCGGGGTAAACTCAAAAAGTACTGCATGGATTTACTTCAAATTTTGCATGAATATTACTAACAGGTCGGGTCAACATACACAGGCTACATATTATCACGCTATCACCTAGCGGGGAGGTGCTGTGCGGAGTAAACGAAGTCCGCGCGGACGAAGTCGCTGGCAACAACTAGTAAGTTATAAAAATTCTCTTCAATTCTCGTATGCACAGTTAATCTATGGAGTAACCTTCCTAGCTTTGTTTCCCTGGAGAACTATGACGTGGGTGATTTTAGGAGGCGAATCAACAGATACTTCAGAAATTGCTATTGGTAACCACCCCTTTTGCCGTAAAGACCTAGGGCAGTAATCTCTACGTGGAATCAAGTAGCCCACTTGCTCATAATATGTTGACGTTGACGTAGATTCTATAAAAAAAAGTATTAATTAAGAAAGAGCAAAATTTGTAGTTGACTAAATTTGTAAAACTATCTAATACCTTATTAGGAACGTTAACCAAAATACTATTTATTTTTAATATTAAATTTTTATAATAAAAAATTCGCGTAATAAGCAAAAGCTCTCGAATACCATGGCGTCTTGAATTACATTATGCCGTGGTGTTATATATGTCGCAGTGATATTGTCAATAGCCGTTAGATTATAATCTACCTAGGGATTTTATAATTTGGTTAGGTTAGGTTAGCAGTTAAATTATAATATCACTTAGGTAGATTATAATCTAACGGTATTGACAATTTCACTGCGACATATACATTACACCCTTTGTAGTTTCTATGAGAACGTCAAAAACAATATGACGTTAAACCATGGTGTGACGTAATACTTCCAGATTTGCGTTTATTATAACCTGACAATGGCTATTTTTGTCGAAATTATTTTCAAAAAATATGATTAATCTTTATCTCTTAAAATGAATGTTTTAGTTTTTTTTTTCGCCATATCATAATAATTAATCATTAGAAATTACAATACATCCGATTCATTCTTGGTGGAAACAAGTCATAAGAATGATGGATGAATGATTATCAAAACTGATATACGATGCGAATGTGGATGGTTATAAATATCAAGAAAACTCAATCTAATGTACCATGACCAAATTGGTCA
This sequence comes from Apodemia mormo, assembly GCA_036924255.1. Classification (NCBI taxonomy): domain Eukaryota; kingdom Metazoa; phylum Arthropoda; class Insecta; order Lepidoptera; family Riodinidae; genus Apodemia; species Apodemia mormo. The sequence goes on along the minus strand of JAUPFN010000012.1, from coordinate 29,314,741 downwards.
TATCCTATCTGACGGTGGTATCAATAGTCTTCGATGTAAGTGTGTTTGTAAGAGTGTGTGACAGTGTATTGTGAGAATGAATATACGAATAAAAGTAGGAAGGCAAGTTTATCTAGACTTTAATGTGTAACACTAAATTATCTCTGGTTGTCTTATTTGGTACTAGCTGTTGCCTGTGACTTCGTTCGCGCGGACTTCGTTTCCTCCGCACAGCTCTTCCCCCGTAGTGATAGCGTGATAATATGTAGCCTATATGTTGAACTGACCTGTAAGTAATATTCATGCAAAATGTGAAGTAAATCCATGCAGTACTTTTTTAAATTTACCCCGGACAATGGACATACACACAGACAAACAGAAAAACAGACAAAAAATCTAAAAACTATATTTTTGGCTTCGATCTCGATTGTAGATCACGCCTCAAGTATTCTTTTAAAAAAATATTCGATGAACAATTTAGACTTTCCTACGATTTTATTATATGTATAGGTATAGATTTGCTTAAAGATATGTATATCAGAAGAAGAAAATTGCACTGTAGTATCTTTAAATTACATTGTAATGTACTAATTGTATAGTATCTTTAAATATTATTATGGTTCGAGGCTGCAAGTAATAGCTATTAAGTAAATGTAGCGTTACCTTTTAACTCGACGTATTCAGCTAATGAATAATTATAGCCAAGTGCTACTCCAGACATCGACCCGGTGAGTAATGTACAACATACAGCCGAGCTGATGCAACAGGACATTGTAAAGGTCCATAATCTGAAAAACATTTGATTTAATATTCTCCGTTGGTCTGGGCTCTCTTGGAAGGCTAGACCATCTGCCGGTCTGTCAGGCAGTTCGTAAGACGCGAAGAATTGCGTATGCGAGTCATTAACATCGTGTCTACTAGGCGGTAGATTTCTGCGTGGTCTCGCTCGTATCTGTTACCACTGCTTTGCCTATTTCTGCCGCAATAGCGTCAGAGCTTCTCACTGTCATGTTTTGGTTTAGAGGGTAAGGTAGCAGTTAAACTTATGCTAAGGCATTGAGACCCCGCTGCAAAGATCGCAACGCATCATTAATATCTTTGGTGTTTATAGGCGATGGTTGCTTCTTTCCATCAAGAGAGCCATTTGCTTGTTTGCTATCTTATGATATGAAAAAATGTATTAGGTATAACTACTAGTTGACCCGCGCAGCTTCGCCTGCGAGAAAAGTAACATATTATCAATATAATATATTATACATAAACTTCTATCCCCTAGATGTCAGTCTCTTAGGGGTTGATTTTGAAAAAGAAAAGTAGCCTATGTTAGGTTATCTTGGTCATGAACTACACAGAGACAGACGGACTTTTGCATTTATAAAATTACTATGAATTTAGTTTGTTACCTCAGATTTCCTCTATTCGTATATATAACAAAATTTTTTTCAAATCGGTTGATTTGAAAAAAATTTTGTTATATTTGGAAAGCCACTAGCTGCAGTCCGCAGTCAGCTGCATTATAATATATATATATATATATATATATATATATATATATATATATATATATATATATATATATATATATATCAATGCCACCTTTCGTTGTAATTTTATAACTCAAGAACGGAGTCACCTATCCAAACCAAATGTTTAGGCTCTGTTCGGACTATTTAGTAGATGGTTGATGTGAAGTTTGCATAAAATCGTTAGAGCGGTTCTTCATTTATCACATTTTTTTGTAACAATTGAATTCAATAAATGGCGATACGTATAGTAGCAAAGCACGTAACGGGCCTCTAGTATTAACATAGATTTGCTGTATTTTTACACAGCGTAAAAGTAATTTATTAACAAATAGAGCTCTTCAATGCTGACATAACAAAGTAAACGATATATTTAAGCAGAAAAGCAGAAGATTTACCGTTGTTTCATCAAAGGGTTCAACCATTACGTGGCGGAAAGTAATGTTTAAAATTACTTTTCTTACCTTTGTAAGAGATCTATCATCCATCCACAACAGGTAAATATACAGCACATGCTTAAGGATTTCAAGCTCAGGAACGGTTACTCATATAATAAACTTATTTTAAATTACAAAGAAATTTAACTGACTTTCCACCATTTTATCATGTGCATAAGCCAAAAAATTATTTTGACTTATCTGCACACTGAATTAATATCACGTCCCATTACATTTCTTAAGTTTAAATAATATTTCGTAACCGGTATTAGTAATATCACATGTAATTTATGTACAAAGACTATACAATACTACGTAAGATTTATGTATCTGCCTTAAAGTCAATCTGACATGATTGTCTCATTCATAGTGATTGCAATTATAAAATTTGTTTGAATAAGTTAGACGTAGCAGAATTCTCTGATAATTTCCATTCGTATAAAGAAGAAGAAGAAGAAGTTAGACGTAAATCCTTTTTCAAGAAAAATCTTATAAAGTAAATAGTAATTATATATGTATGATTTCGACTATGAAAAAAAAACGAGTTGTTTTTGTTGTTCGAGTTGGATTCGCATAAAAACACATTTTATGCGTTTTTATGCGAGTATGTAAAAACGCATTTTATCTTATTTTCTCACAGCGTAATATTTACAGTTTTTAGAAAAAGTCGAGTCGATTTAATTTTGATTTTAGAAACATTATTTGACGCAATATTTTAAGTACTAAAATATAGTAAATGATTAAAAATTGACTAGTTGAAAAATCTCTAAGTTAAGTTGAAAAAACACTTTCTTAAACATTTTTGTAAATGATAACCCCTGAAGAGATAAACCGACCGAAGAGATGATCCGAACAATTTAAGGCATTGAGCTCATGGTTTCAAAAAAAGCTGATAAAATTTTGTAATCAATCGGTACATAAAATTAAACAAATTAAAAAGTTATTCTAAAATATGTAGTATAGATTCGCCTACATATTGTGTTTTTTTTTCAGAATTTCTCAAAATCTCCTGTGCCAAATCCGTTAAAATTTTTAGGTAAATAGTAAAGTTTCGCAAAATCCAATCAAATGATATCAACCGCGTTTCGGTCGGTTAAGTCGTTTAGAAATTATGAGATGTTTACAAACATACATTCACACACACACATACATACATGCTGACGTCATCATAAAAATGCTCGGGAAAGGTTCCTAGGGTCTCAAAACGTGAAGATTGTTAAAAATTTTATTTTCAAAAATCAGGGCGAAACCAGTAACTTTCTTTCACTACTAACATAGTGGGTAGTTAATAAATACATACGAGTACATATATATCTTAGCATCAAACCTTTACGAGGTTAGTAAAAAGAACCATGAAGCCATTGGCCTAATCCACGTGTTACGAAAACTATTAAGTGCAAATGAAGTTTAGAACCCTTATGTCAATGTTACACTAAGGTTTTGTATTATCCTAATATTTATTTTTCTCGCTAAAATCGAAATATGGCCAAATCTCTCATTGATTTGGCCATAGTTCCATTAACACGTTACTTTTAGTAAAGAAGTTTTATTTGAACTTTGAATAAATATTAATACGATCCGACAAAACCATTTAATATTTGCAAACCCTAGTTTGTTGGTTTGTGGTGCACTATAAAAACTCAATAATTGATAAGGCTCCTTTCTTTGGCTGTGAGTATGCATAGCTTTAAAAATTTCATGTCAATTTAATATGGTTGGTGTAAGACATCAAAAAAATTGTTCTAAGTAATATAACGTAACAATGATTTATAGAATAGTCATCTTTTTTTATTTATAGAAAAGGGGGCAAACGGACAGGAGGCTCAACTAATTGTAAGTGATTACCGCCGCCCATAAACAATTACACTACCAGGGGTCTTGCCTTGAGTTGAGTTTCCAGTCTTATATGAATGAGTAAGCTCTTTTCTTGAAGCTCCCTAGGTCGTATCCATTTGGAAAATATCTGCCGATTACCGGTTCCACATAAGAGTAGTGTGGGACAAAAAGAACCTTGAGAATCGCACAGTTGTAGATTTCCAGACATCGAGGTGGTGAGGATGAAACTTTGAGTTTTGTCGCAATGTCTGTAAGTCTGTGTATAGCAGCGGATCTAGAAGAAGGGAATTTTAATTAATCACAGAACGATTAACAGTCAGGGCCTTTTGTGAATATTTGATAGTCAAAAATCGAATGGGCCCCGACTGTTAATCGTTCTGTGATGAATTAAAATTCATGAATCGTTTTATAGGTACATCGATTATAGAATTATTTCAATAGTGTAGTTATTGATTCTAAACTACTGGGATTGTTTCGTTGTTTTTAGTTTTCATTTAAGGCAATAAACCTTTTATAAAGGATTAATGTAGTCGGGTTTTTTGTTTTCATATTTTTTTTTATTGGGAAATCAGTTGATTAAAATATATTTAAGACGAGCCGTTTTCTGCGGTATAATCCGCGTAGGTGCCGGTCTTGCGATAAAATATAGCCCATGCTACTTAGGAATACCTAATGTGAAAACAACTGGGGAAAGTATTTTCAAAATTATTTCAGTTGTTTAAAGATTACTCCATACAAACAAACTATTGGAACTTAAAAACTTTATCTTTTATAACTGGCTATACTTAGATATTAATTAGTTGTGCCTGCGTCTTCATCCGCGTGGATTTTTTTAAAAATAAAAGTAGCCTAAATTACTCCTTATTACATCAGCTATCTGCTTTCAGAGATTACCCGGAGCGAACAGACTGACAGATTAAAATTGTAAAAAAATGTTATTTTTTTATGTGTACCGTGTATACTTCCATATACCTTTAGTAATAATAAATAAAATTGGAGTGTCTGTTTGTAATATTAAAAAAAAAACACTTTTTGGTTTTTTTAATATTACAAAGAGACATTCCAATTTTATTTATTTGTATAGATTTAGGGAAAAATTAATTTTAAGTTTGTAGTTTGGTAACATAATAAATAACTGTTGAAAAATCTAAGCACCCATAATAAACTGTAAAGCATTGTATTTATTATGTACGAGACCCTACATCATGAATAAGATATCAATATCATAGTTTAAATATGCAATGTGTAGTTTCGCTTACACATTCACTCACATATAGTTTAGGTGAATATTTAATGAATATTTAATGATCGCTTATAATTTTCCCTTATACATCAGTATATAGGATTACATATTGATAAGAATAATTAAACAATCATAGAAGTTGGCATTTTTTACCTCATAGGCTTTTAGTAAAAGTCCGTTTATACAAAAGAATATGGGTGTTAAAAGTTATTACAAATAACTAACGATCACTGTGTGGTCGAAATTCGACCATAGAATGAACAATAAAATCTCTTTTAACTCTGACAACAGATTTTAGCCGTAAAAAACTAGTATACATATCTATAATAATAGTTATCGTGTATGTAATGTGTGTGTGTGTGTGTGTGTGTGTTTTTTATATTAAATCAACGTATTTTTAATGCATATTATTTTAAAATATTAGGTTGTTGCAATCCACCGCAGTGTAAACTTTAATTGTGCTAAATTTCATACTCCATCGTTCGTACTTTCTACCTTAAAAAGGGGTACAATTTTTGGGCGCTCCTGATCGAAAGAGAAACCATCACCTATAGACACCAAAGATGTAAATGGTACGTTGCTATCCATACGGCGGGATAGCAGTACCACATAAGTCCAGCGGCTACCTTACCCTCCAAACCAAAACACGACTATAACAAGCATTGACGCTATTGCGGCAGGAATAGATAAGGCGGTGGCACCAAATACTAGAGATGTGATAAACGGTTTTTAATTATTAACACGTTTAAACGTTTTGCTTATACTTTTAAGCGTGCTTAAAAAAGCGCTTTTCGTTTAAACGCTTATTTAAACAAAAGTTGTTGATCGTTGAGAAGGTCAATTATAAAACGAAGATTTAAGTGAATTAGTAGCGACCGATAAAGCCGAGAGCTGAAAAAAGCGTTTAATGTTTTGTGGTTTTGTTAGTGTTATTACTTATTTACTAGCTTATAGAAATGACGTGTTATCAAATACAATACAAATTATTATACAATACTAGCTGACCCGGCAAACGTTGTTTCGTCATATAAATTATTGAATTAAAAAATAGGGGTTGATGATAGAAGGGTGAATATGAGGGTTGTATGTATTTTTAAAGCCACAAAAAAAAACTTGAGAGGTGACAAGAGACACCAGAATGGAACGAAGTTCCTTTTATTATTATTTACAAAAAAACCTGTATACACTCAACAAAAATAATCGTCGAGACACCACACTGTTCAATGCGAAATAGAATTTCGGCACCCGGTCGAATTTCGGAACCCGGTCGAATTTCGACCCACGGTCGAATTTCGGCACCCGGTCGAATTTCGACCCACGGTCTAATTTCGGCACCCAGTCTAAATTCGGAACCCGGTCGAATTTCGACCCACGGTCGAATTTCGGCACCCGGTCGAATTTCGACCCACGGTCGAATTTCGGCACCCGGTCGAATTTCGACCCACGGTCGAATTTCGGAACCCGGTCGAATTTCGACCCACGGTCGAATTTAATTACTCATTCTTAAAAGGCCAGCAACGCAACTGCAAGACCTCTGGTATTGTGGATGTCCATGGGCGGCGGTGATCACTTACCATCAGGTGCACCTCCTGCTCGTTTGCCCCCTCTTCTATAAAAAAAAAAAAACAATATATACTTTTTTATCCATCACGTAATTTCAATAATTAATATAAACAAAATTACTTTGGAAATTTGTCGCGCTAAATAAAATAAACAATTGATGAGCTCGTCGAATCACTTCAACAACGAAAAGCGTACTGGAGCTCAGAACTTGAAAAAACGTAAGTTGTCAATTCGTTGTAAAAAGTACTAACCAACCAAAAACGAAGCGTTGTCAGTCCGACACAAATATTGCGTAAACAAGTAGAAAATAATTTAGCCGCATAATACGATAACCAATCCAAATTGTTATCGTTTCTTATACGAATCGTAATAAGGTTGTTAATCCAATAAAATGAAAAATTGTATTGAGTTATAGAAATAAGGTTCTTTATGATATTATATTTTGATTTTTAACGTTATTGAAATAAGGTTACTTTTCTTCAATCATGCTAATATAGTATTTAAATTTTTGTATCTTAAACAACGTTTAAACGAAAACAGCTTAAATCCGTAAGCGCGCTTATGGGCTTATTTTGAAAAGCCTAATTTTTTAAGCCTATATCGTTTAAACGCCCACGACTACCAAATACCCGGGCGAGATTCTGTGGAACTTTATCACATAGTAGTTATGACGGTCGCCTTTTACGACCTGCATTCACATTGTCGTTTGACGTTCTTTTTCTTTGTGTAATTTTTTCTTACTTCGGTAAAGATAAAATATATTCATATAATAAAAATTTACACTCATCAAATACAGAGTAGCTGCTTGCTTGATATTAGCGGCAATTTTATCGCCAAGAATGGGCATTAACGGTGACTAAGGCCATTCTATTTAACGTGTTAATAATAAATAACGCCATATTTATTGCAAGGATGGATATTGCGAGGATGGACATCAAGGAAGTTACATTCTACCCGGAATGTTCACACGCGCTTCAAAATATTTCCGAAGAGTACCACGACATAGGTGGAGTGTGTCTCTTTCTACTAAATAAAGCGCCAATCGCCATATATAAGTGAGGCCATGCGTAGTTTGCAAATTAATACTAAGCGATTCTACTAATTTGAGAAACAGTTTTTGCGTTGCGTTAATTACGTAATAATTAAAATAAGCACATTTTAGAATTCACTGTGTTAATTACAATACATTTTATGCTAATGTATTTATCGACGTGTATGAATAAAAGGGCTTTAACGATTACCGAATATATAAAAATCTACCATCGTTATCGATAGTTTTATTTACACTGGCAATTGCAAGAAAGGGATATCATCCACTCTTGTCGTTGTCTTTCTCAGAACTTTTTCCCCCTTCGTTAAGTAAGAAACAAATGTCAACTTTATTAATAACGAAATAAAATACATTTTAATTTTTCAAATAATGCTTTTTAATAATTCCAGTTATCGTATATAAGTTCCTTGGTTACTTTCCTGGTGCGGGAAGCGAAAGTTTCCCATTAGAGTAGCCCCAGCGTCACGGTTGAGTTGTTCTTTACGACCGCGGTGTAGACACGCCCGTCGATCAGCATCAACGAGGCAGGAGTAAAACCATCGTTCTTTAAAACCGCGGTATAGCCTCGCTCGTCGATCGGGGTCTTAACCATTAAAGAAATTTTTTTAAGGAATGAAAATCTTAAAGCATTGCACAAAAAATTTGAATACTTCAGAACCGTTTCGGCTAAGTACATTTGCACCGGAATCAAAATTTGATGGGCGTCGTTAGACCCATTTCCATGAAAGTGCGTATGTGTGCGTGCGTATGTGTGCGTGCGTATGTGTGCGTGCATATGTGTGCACATGAGCGCATTTCTTAGCAATTATAGTTCTTATCTTTTTTCGACAGCCGTCTTCCGCGTCATCAGTGCTGCTATTTCACCTCGGTGCTGTTGGAGCTTTGGCCAGTGGAGCAGCGCTATGCAGCGGCGGTGGGGCTTGTGTGTGTGGAGCCCTACTGCATGCCCTACATCCTCTCCAGCTGTGGACCGTGTGCGGGCTGCATGCTGACCGCGCCGCTGCTATTTCTGCTCCATTACACTACGGTGCTATTGTATCTGCTAAAAAGGTATCTGCTCTTGTAGTATTATTGATTTATACTAATAGAATCGGGTATTTTATTTTTATTTTTACTTATTCACGAAATTCACAACCCTTGTACAACTTATAATTTAATCTTACTGACTACACGAAAGGCCAATTACGGATTTACAATTAATAACTTTCACTATTGCTTGATTTTCTTAGATTAAATTCTTTTATTGTTCCACGTGTAATTTTTGTATTTAATCCAATCGGTTTCTCGTACTTACGTATGGAACATCACCAGGTTTATTGGTTTATATGTACAAATTTGTTTATTTTCTCAAAACCAAGATTTACTTACATGATTTATGTACATATCAAGAATCTATAATAGAATATATACTAGTCACTAGAGTGCTTGTACATTGGCACGCAGAACCTACACTAAGAGTTAAGCCTGTTGTTGTGTAATCTTATTACAAACTAGCTGTTGCCCACGACTTCGTCCGCGCGTACTTCATTTACTCCGCACAGCTCCTCCCTCGTAGGTGATACCGTGATAATATGAAGCCTATATGTTGACCCGACCTATTAGTAATATTCATGCAAAATTTGAAGTAAATCCATGCAGTACTTTTTGAGCTTACCCCAGACATACACACAGAAAAACAGACAAAAATTCTAAAAACTATATTTTTGGCTTTGATATCGATTGTAGATCACGCCCCAAGTATTCTTTTAAAAAAATATTCAATGTACACTTTAACTTTCCTACGATTTTATTATATGTATAATAAAATCGTAGGAAACCCAATCTGTCCCATAAGTAATTTATTTGCTATTTTCTTCTCTTGACGAGTCCTTAGGTTATACATATTATCTGCTATTTGCTTTTCTAACACATCGCCGAATGACGCTTTATTTACGACGTCTACCCGTGTCACTGGATCATCAGCTAGTTTAGCCATTGTGGTTTCAGGAGAAATCTTAGGTCCTTTCTTTTAATTTTTCAATCTCTGACATCTTTTTTTATATCTGTTAAGGTTTTATTTCAGCTTTGCAATTAACTTATCTTTTTGTTTTATTTCCTGGTTTCTAGAGCTAATGAAATGACTTGTTATATTATTTATTCGTAGGTATTTATATATTTATAGGTTTAACTTATTATTATTATTATGTATAACATGCACCAAAACAATATTTAAGTATGATTTTCTCAGGATCCTGGATAGTTCTCAGTATCTTGGGTCTCAATTGGACAGGATGCTGAGACCAGGTTCCTAAGAAATTCTAACTAATGATAAAAAAACAAATCAATTTATAACATTTAACCAAAATAAAACTTAACTAAGCTACATATCAAAATGCTAAAATTGCTTATATTTTGTTAATTTTATTAAAGAAATATCTTACCAGGATTCTGTGAACTCCACTGATTACGGCACCACTCTCCTTAGTCCTTGTCTACCACACTGGGCTGACTAAACGACGCGCTAGGAAACAAACGATAAATAACATTCGTTGTCTTTTTCGTAGGTACGTTCGACTCAGCTGAACGGTAACGTCGCACGGCAAGCAGTTTTGCGAATATTTTCTTGTTTTATATTGAGCAGGATCCTGTAGGGCTACTCTTGAAAACCGATTTCAATTTTAAATGAATATTTAATGAATTTTAAAGTATTTCGTACTCTGGAAAAAAATATATTCAATTATTGGATTCGGCGACAGCGCCACACGGATTTCGAAATTTTTTGGAACTGCTCATTATTGCTTTTATTCGTTATTTTGTTTAAAACGGTACTTAAAATGTCCACTTGTACACTAGCTTGACGTGTAAAGATGACATCTATTTCCAATAATTAGGTCTTTACTATACTGAATCAATGTGGGCAATATTCAAGTTGACAAATGGGTATGGGACAAGATAAATGGGTTTCAAGAGTACCGTTTTTTGACGATATTCGAAACATATTGTTTTTATCAATATTGGTTTAAGATTTATATTGTTTTCAAGAGTAGGCCTGCTGATGTTAAATCGTGGGGACAAAATGTTAATAAGATTTACGGAATATATTTTTGACAAAACAGGATAATTATTGTCCTGTCTAATAAGAAAAAATAGTAAACTTATTAACTTGAGTTTCATTTATGACCTTGATGTAGAATAAAATAAATCACGCCGCACTTTCAACTAAAATTTGTTCGGGGGACATTGCAGGATTCTGAGAATTTGGGAATATAAACGTAATTTCGATTTGAAAATAATTGTGAATCCTAATTATTTTTAGTGACCGAATAGAAACAGTTAAGAATAGTAGTATGCTATACAATAAAACGTGTTTAGAATATTTTTTTGATATATTTTGGCTGAGCCGCCGATAATTCCTTAGTTTGTAGAACTACCCATACGTATGTTTTATACACATGATTTTAGTTGATTTACCTAGAATTTGATTGTTAATTTATCCCATTTTAGGGAACACATCTCTCACTTTTTTTGTGACGTTACTTGTCATTATGTGGAAAATATATATTATTTGATAATAATAATCTAATAATAAATAATAAATATTCACGGGACAAATCACACTTACTGATTTAACCTCAAAGTAAACAAATTATTTGCTTGTGTTATGAGTGTTAGTCAACAATACTAATACATAGAAATGCATATACATATAAATATTGGAATATATTTAATAAACACCCAAACCCAGAAATACAAACATTTATGCTCATCACTCAAATGCTTGTCCCCGTCGGAGATCGAACCCGAGCCCCGTCGATTGCGTAGTCAGTGTCGCTAACCACTCGACCAACGGAGCAGTCGTATCTAATGTATAAGGTCATTCCATAATAGGTGAAAATATTTTAACACAGCATTCGGTACGTCTAACTAAAGATATCCAGCTAAAAACAAACGTCATTCAAGGGCTTGATTTTTTTTTGATTTGTATGAAATTTTATTCGTATACGAAATTTTATTCGTACAAATCAAAAAGTTTTGCACCCTTGAATGACGTCTGCTTTTAGCTGGATATCTTTGATTAGACATACCGAATGCTGGGTTAAAATATTGGAACGAAGTTCCTTATCGCGCGTTGTGAAAGGGGGCTAGACGGAAAAAATTCTTACGAAAAGTTGTCACGACACTTTTTGCTATAGTAAGCTATTGTAAGCTGCGCGGCGTGCGCATGTTTCTCTCTCTCTCTCTCTCTTATAGAAAGCAAGCCAGATATTTTCATTTCTATTATTATTACGAAAATTGACCCTACTGATTAAGTTTATATTACATTATATTTGTTATGTATAAAAATATTGTTATAACTTAAAAAAATAAAATTTTATTACAATTCCTTCACTAATTAATCGAAAGGAACTTCGTTCCATCCGGGTGTCCCTCTCTCTCTCAAGTTTTTTCTCCTATTATGGAATGACCTTATACCTATATATTATATGAATGAACAATATTTGTCTACTTTGCGTAGGTATGTTTGTTTTCATTTTTGCTTTACCTGTAAGCGGAACCGGTTAACTTTAAAACAAATATTTCGTGTAAAACAGCACAAGAGTTATTCTATGAAAATGAATATGATGCAATTTCACCAAGTGCCGACGATAGATAATATCGCACCTTCGCTCAAATAGTGTAACAATTCAAAAAATCGTAAAAACACTTTTTTTGTACCATTCGTATCGTATTTGCCATAGTTTTATATTGAATGGTGATCTACTACTGTTTTCAATTATTTGATACTATTACAGCACTAGTAACGTTAGTGGCGTTGACCTGAAAAGCGAAAAAAAAGACAGGAGCAACTTTAAACCCCTTATACTCGAGAATCGTTTTTTTGACTTGTGACACTATTTGATCGGAGGTGCGATATGCACTCTCTCTGCTTTCACTGCCAACATGACTATTAAGCGGTAAAGTTCCGCAATATCTCACTCAGAGTTAGTACAGTGCTGCTCTCGCTCCTCCAAACTCAATAGCGTCTAGTGCTTGTTAATGTTGTTTTCTGTCTTTGAGGGTAAGGTATGCAGTAAACTTATGCATGTGGCATTCTAACCTCATCACACAGATAGCGAACATACCGTTAACATTTTATTGTTTATGGGCCATGGTTATCTCTTGTTTGCTATCCTATGAAATAAAATAAGATTAAACTAAATCCGACGCAGATGAATTCACGCGCATTGGTTAGCCTTAAGAGAAGCATTTGGAGACATTTACAAAATTGTAATAAAACATTTAATAAAGCTTACAAGTTATTTTAATTTTGCTAATGTATTTTCTGTGTGCGTTGTCCCAAAAAATGATGTTTGCGTTCGTAATTTTAATGATGCAGTTCTCTAGAGCTTTATCCCAAATTTTACGAATCTGTAACAAAAAATACCGTCCGTAAGTTTTGAATTATATACGAATATTCTGCTTCGCTAACCGAAAATATTATTTGAATTTGCGTATATTTTTATTTGAATGAATATGGCGCATTACATATGTTAAAACAAGATACTATTGAATTTTGGCATCAATATGGTGTATAATCAACTTACCTATATTGTTAATTCAAAGCTATTTTTAATTTTTTAATACGAAACTTAAATTTGTAAAAGGTTATTCCTGAAATCAAATAATAATTTCCTAAACAATAAGTATTATATATCTTGTTTCGGGCAGAATTGCCTTGCATTCTTTTTTAATAAACACGCCAGTTTCGAAATTTATTTGAAATCACCCACGAATTAGTTAATTTGATTACTAATAAATTAATTTATTGATCAAGATGATTAATGCAGAGCTTCACCACCTAGTATCCACGATAGTAGTGACTCGTATGGCCAATTGTTTTCCTCGTACGAACTGTCTAACAGAACAACAGATGGTGTTTTCTTCAAAAGAGCACTGAGTGCTAAGTGTGAGTTTTTCTTTTCGCATTCGATCGTGAGCACGATTCGAGTTTACTAGGAATTTGTATGTGATTTGTACAGCGCCACCTAGTGGTAAACTGGTTTCTCACGTTTACCACTAGGTGGCGCTGTACAAATCACATACAAATTCCTAGTAAACTCCAAACGCTCTCACGATCGAATGCGAAAAGAAAAACTCACACTTAGCACTCTGACCAACATGGGTGAAATTGGTAATCAAGTTGATCACCACTAAAATTAGTTATTAGTGATCAACTGATAGGGAGATAGCTGGCAACCTGATACTCCAGATTCATCAACTATGAATGATCGCTTTATATTAACTTAATAGTTAAAAAGTAGCGAAAAGTGAAGACGATCGATTTATGAGACTTGTTAGGCAACAAGTTTTCAAATTGTATTATCAGGGCATGAGGGCCATATATGACTGACTAAATTTGACACAATTTGCATTTCGCATTTCCGCTCAAATAGTGTAACAATTCAAAAAATCGTAAAAATCACTTTTTTGTACCATTCATATCGTAATATGGCATAGTTTATCTCGAATGGTGATCCACTACTATTTTCAATGATTTGATACTATTTGGCGTTAGTGACGTTAGTGGAGTTGGCCTGAAAAGCGAAAAAATAGACAGGAGCAACTTTAAACCCCTTTTAATCGAGAATCTTTTTTTTGACTTGTGACACTATTTGAACGGAGGTGCGATTTTATTTTGCGTCGTTTTACGAATACATCTACTTTATAGTATTAATTTTAATATGTTTGTATATGTCATCCTTCATACACCTCCATTTCTAATCCATCCTCCATTCATAAACCACTGTGATAATAACAGTACTCTCTAAAATATTATGCATGGCTTATCAAAAAATGTAAATGTCACTGACACTATATGGAAAAGGAAGTTATGTTGAAGAGTGTTTTTAAACTTCAGAAATCTTCTTCGAAACAAGCTTTATAACTATAATTTGCATTAATAGTTATAGTACACGAAACAAACTATTGGAATGTGTTTAAAACATTGACGTGTATAATATTATACACGTCAATGGTTTAAAAGAAAACCTCACATTCATATAAACTTTTTTTTTAGAACATAAATTGGGATTTACTTGACTTGTTACTACGTGAATAACTTTAAAATCCCTTTGCATAGCAGAATAGTGGACAGTTTTGAAGACACAAAATGAAGTAATAAATTTTGCAATGCTATTTTTCACTTACTTACAAAATGCAGAGAAACACTATTAAAATGTTGAAAATAAACTAAACTGACTAAAATAAAATATTACTAGAAAATGCGAAAGTTTAGATGTTTGGATGGATTTTTGTTATTGTAATCACGCAAAAACTACTGAATGGATTTGAATGAAAGACACACAGGTATTTATGAGGTCATCAATGAGTAATGATGAGTCCTATACAAAACAAAAAGAACATAGGCATTTTATCCCGTAAAAATGAGTTGTTCCCGTGAGATTTTATAGTGCATCACGCTACAAGGTGCATCTAGAATTTTTATAAAAACTTCTATCGTTTGTAACTTCATACGCCTCAGTACAAGTAATTTTCATCGAAAAGGATTAAAAGTATTCGATTTATATATTAATATATATAAAAATTAGCTAACCCGCGCAGTTTCGCCTGCGAGTATATTAATAAGTCGTCAAATTAGCTTTAAATAAAAATTTTATCCCCTATTTCAGCCCACCAGGCATTGATTTTTGAAAAAATAGCCTATGTTTGACCCCAGATCTTCAACTATATCCATGCCGAATTTCATGAAAATCGGTCCAGCGGTTTAGGCGTGAAAGCGTGACAGACAGAAAGACAG
Organism: Apodemia mormo; assembly: GCA_036924255.1. Classification (NCBI taxonomy): domain Eukaryota; kingdom Metazoa; phylum Arthropoda; class Insecta; order Lepidoptera; family Riodinidae; genus Apodemia; species Apodemia mormo. The sequence goes on along the minus strand of JAUPFN010000012.1, from coordinate 29,299,332 downwards.
ACAGACAGACAGACAGACAAACAGGCAGACAGACAGACAGACAGACTTTCGCATTTATAATATTAGTATGGAAAAGTATGGAAAGTATGGACTAGTATGGATAACACGCACATGTGCGGAGTGTGGTACACCACACTTGCAATACCTTGGAAGGTAACACGGTAACTCTGTTGTCCCGCGCACAGTCTCACAGTGTGGTAACCGCCTAAGTTGCCCTCATAAATGCGGCTCTATTTACTTTTGTAACCATAGATATATTACTCAAAGTTGGTAACTTTAATACATGCTCAAATAAAGAACGCTTATGAAATCCGTGGAGCTGTATTACATCCCTAATACTTCATGATGAAATTTGACTTACTAATAAAATGAAACCGCGAGCAACCGCAAGTTTAAACATCATTTGGTAAGTACAGCTTTGAAAATGCTAAATATTTCAAGCGAGCTGGTATTGGGAGGCCATGACCGGGTCATAACCGAAACCGAATAATGTTTCAAGCTAACGTCATTATATTTTACTGACTCTGAAACTTAATTTATCGTACCTTGTTGTTATTTACTTTGGAAAATTGCAAACTACAAAGCTCGTTATTTTTGTTGATTTTATTTGCTCGTTGCAAAAAAGAAAAATCTATTTGAACCTTATGCATATAATAAAACGGTAAAACATTGTCTATTTATTAAAATTGTGTAATAGAAATAGAAAGAAGCGTTAAGAAGTTTTCATTTAGCAATTTATTAATAAATGTACATTTCTACAATAAATAAAGCTGTTTTAAAAGCGGTTTTGAAGAGAAATAATGCTTAGTTTGAGCAGAATGTGGTCTTTATTTTATACTAGGTAACTCGGCACACGCTGTTTTGCCATATCTACAACATTTCATTGAAATCGGGTTAGTAGTTTCAGAGTCCAACGCGAACAAACAACGTGACACGCAATTACTAGGTACTAGCTGACCCGGCGAACGTTGTTCTGTCATACAATTTTTTTTAATTTTTTTTTAGTTGAAACTAGTTTATCACTCACTTGTACTTTTATTTCACTATTATTATACACTAAATTATTTAATTTTATCGACCGGTTTCGCTTTTTAAAGCATCTTCAGGACGTAATATTCTTTTAATGAAGTGATAAACTAGTTTCAACTAAAAATAATGGAATTTCACCAAGTGCCGACGATTGAAAGTGTAAAATCTAAAAAAAAGTCATACAAATTACTTGTATGGAATATTTTGGTGGAATTTGAGTTCGATTTTTTTATTTCGAGAAAGTTTTTTATTTCGCAAACAAAATTGTGTGGCTAATTTCAATACAATTTCAAAACTTTAGTCTTAACAATACTCACATCTGCTGGCCTACCCTTGAAAACAATATAAATCTTAAACCAATATTGATAAAAACAATAAGTTTCGAATATCGTCGAAAAACGGTACTCTTGAAACCAATATTGCCCGCATTGATTCAGTATAGTAACGACCTGATTATTGGAAATATATGTCATCGTTACACGTCAAGCTAGTGTTACAAGTGGAAATTTTAAGTACCGTTATAAACAAAATAACGAATAAAAGCAATAATGAGTAGTTCCGAAAAATTTCGAAATCCGTGAGGCGCTGTCGCCGAATTCAATAATTGAATATAGTTGTCCAGAGTACGAAATACTTCAAAATTCATTAAATGTTCATTTAAAATTGAAATCGGTTTTCAAGAGTAGCCCTACTGGTTTCCGTAACGCAAATTATTTTTTACAAGCGATTAATCTGTGTTAAACAGATCATTGCTTGTAAAAATTATGTTAAACACAGATTAATTGCTTGTTAGTTATTCAAGTTAGTTATTAACTTGTTATTCTTCGTCAGAATATTAAATTCTATATTTAATAAATATGAAATTGCATTGGCACCGCGTGGTGGTCTTACGAATATTGATATAAATCAGTGGAAATTATATTTAGTTATATTTCGAGATATTTCGATTCGTAAATATTTCGGGAAATAAATCTGTCGATAACAAAAATTTGTTATCGACAGATTTAGGTGCTATGAGCTAAATATAAAAAATTGATCTTGGCATTATGGATTCTAAAACGGTCGAAGTGATTTTGATGATATTTTAAATACAGAATATACTGAAATATAAGATGTATTTGCTTCAAATAAGTAAAATATCATTGGAAAATTACACAAATGATCTAACCGCATCATCATCATGTCCTAATCCTTTTCCCATTATCTGGGGTCGGCTCTCCTTGTCTGCTTCGTCCATCGTCCTTTGTGGATTTCTCTACATCTGATTGATTGATCGTCTGATTGATCTAACTCCAAAGTAAGCAATTTATTTGCTTATGTTATGGGCGTTAATCAACGGTATATATATATATATATATATATATATATATATATATATATATATATATATATATATATATATATATATATATATATATATATATATATATATATATATATATATTAAATACTCAAATATATTTAATAAACACCCAAACCCAGAAATACGAACATCTAAGATCTTAACACGGAACAAATTACACTAACTGATCTAACCCCAAAGTAAGCAAATTATTTGCTCGTTTTATGGGTGTTAGTCAACGATACTTATGTATAGAAATACATATATGAATACTAGAATATATTTAATAAACACCCAAACCCGGAAATAAAAACATTTATGCTCATCACACAAATGCTTGTCCGCGTCGGGGATCGAACCCAAACCCCGTCGATTGCGTAGTCAGGGTCGCTAACCACTCGAGTAACGGGCGGTCAAAACATCACACAAATGTTTGCCCCTGTCGGGAATCGAACCCGATCTCCATCGATGCCTGGTCAGGTTCGCTAACCATTCGTCCAACGAGGCTTTAAATGTACAATGAAGTCATTTATTTATTTTTAAGAACATTTTGCAGACTTTTTTCTTAATTGTCCTTATTCAAATATATTGTTTCAGGTCCTTTTTTGCGTTATAAGTGGCTGGATTGCACTTGTGGCACTCCTATCTCCACTTGCCATTGACAAACCACCACTCACCTACAGCATCGGCCTAGGAGGATGTGCTCCAGACTGTGGAGCTGGACCTACTGCACTGGGATTTTGTGTAATCTACGCGTCTCTTACTCTAGTGTTACCAACATTGTTAGTGCTTTTATGCAGTTTAAAAATCCTAAGAATAGCGCGATACCACCGACATAGAATAGCAGCAGCCATATATGAAGTTACGTTATCTGCTCAAGTGACAGTAACACATCAAAGGAATCCATTTTCTCCACCACCACCTCCACGTCGGAGAGCTTTATCAGCAGTGATCCAACCATTAGGCTCACTAGCCATTTTATACTTCCCTTATTACTGTGTAATGATTTGGCCAGCAATTTCTGCACCACCTCAATTTCTCGCCTCGTTAGCTGCAACTCTTTTAGCTGCCGCTCCACCAGTAAATGGCATACTTTATGGCATTCGAAGTAGAGCACTTAAAGACTCATTACGGAATTACAGGAGAAAAAGAATGACTAAAAGTGAGGTGACGCAAGAAATTCAAGCTCGAACACCTAGCGCTTGTGGTTCGAGACGTCCATCTTTATCAGCTAGTTCTGGATGTATACGACCTCCAACTACGCGGAGGCTTTCTGATGCTGCAGCGATTGGTGTACGAGGATCAGAACGTCCGGCACATAGAGCTGCTTCATGTAATATGTTGCAAAATCCTCAAGATGATGAAATTCCTAGGGTTCGAACATCAGCCATTCCCTTGATTCGAGCGCCACCTCATGTTGTTCTCGGTCGAGCCCTAGGTCTCGAAGAAAATATAGGTAGAGACCGCAGACGTCGCCAATCTCCAAGGATAACAGTTACTCGAGCACTGTCTGATGAGTGTGAGTCGCCATCTCATCGGCCACTCTGCAGACAACACTCTCGATCTAGCGGCGCTCTTCTAGGGGTACTGTCTTGTTCTTCAGCGTTATCTGAGTCTATGATTGACAATCATACAGACGAGCAACTTTTACTTACTTGGCCACAACATTCCAATTTAAATAAACGCGATGTCTTATAGGAATAATAAAATTTATAATTGTATTGTTTGAAAAATATACCTTGTCATGAAAATGATAAAACTAATCATGATTTCGTTGTATAATAATGTCAGAACTATAAGAAAGTGACCACAGAAATTGATCGTCACCTTTGCCTAATTATTCAATAATAGGGTTTCATATTTATTATTCAACTAAATTGTTTATTTTTCATAGATTATACATTAAGGTCTGGTACATAACAAAAATATTTAAAAACTCTTCCTATATTAAGAGATGGCTTAAGCTTATGTCAATTTCAAATCCATTTATACTGAACGGAACCGAATGACCAACAAATCTGCTAATGATACATTTATATTATTAGTGGGATATATGATATCCCACTAATAATATAAATATGTGATTAAAAGTGTGTCCGTGTTTCTTATTCCTTCCCACTTTATAGCTAGATGGATATACATATATGCAGTTTTCCAAAGACGCTACTTTTTATTATGGAAAATTTTTGGCGTCTCATCTATATCCGTTTAGTTGTCGTAACAAACATCAAAATATAATTTCATACATATTAATAACATTTCTAGCTGGGTACTTTGTAGTGCAAATTGTAATATTCAAAGTCATCAATTTTCCGTGGGCTTGTTTTTGCAACTTAATTTCCTTCAGATAATTGCGGTCTGTATAATTTTATGGTATAATTTTTTATGATATCCTTGCAAAAGTATTAAAAAAAGGAAAGGATGTTTCAATTTAATAAACATTGTTGCCAATATAGTAGGACGAATAAAAGTTTTTTTTTAAATTATTTCACTGTAAAAAAATTAACAGTGAGGTTTATGTAATGATTCATTATTTCTTTGTACACTCCACTATGATATACGTCATTTATGAATCGAAATTTAGACGTCTCAAATATTCCTCACTAGAAAATATAACAGTTTAAAACATTTACAGTCACGTCATTTAATTATCTGCTCTTAAGTTCAATGAATCACAATAACAAACATAAGATACAATTTATTCACATATAACATTAAGAACTAAAAATATTTTAAGTAATTATAAAACATTGGATAAGTCAGGTATCCTAAAGTGAAACATTAATATTTGTAAGCGTTAATAAATTTATAAATTTACATTTTTAGTTGTATATATTACCTTAAGTAAAGATATTTGTCGAATTTAATATCGCATCACATGATAAGTATTAAAATTATGCAAATCAAATTAGTGGTTCAAAGAAATTCAAAAAAACATGTAAAATCAGAAATTAGTCAAGTATTTAAATTAATTTAACAGAATTAAATAATTTATCGTTTTACAATTATTTTTTTTTATAGTAGAGGGGGCAAACGAGCAGATGGTGCACCTGATGGTAAGTGATCACCGCCGCCCATGGACATCCGCAATACCGGGGGTATTGCAACTGCGTTGCCGGCCTTTTAAGAATGAATAAGCTCGTTTCTTGAAGGTCCCTAAGTCGTATCCATTCGGAAACACCCCCGAGGGTAATAGATTCCACAAAGAAGTAATGCGAGGCAAAAAGTGTCGACAAAAGCGCACGGTTGTGGATTTCCAGACATCGAGGTGGTGAGGCTGGAACTTTAAATTTTGACGCGATGTCCGATGGTGGAATTTAGCGGCAGGCATTAGTCCGAACAACTCGTCGGAACACTCCCCATGATAAATACGGTAAAAGATGCAGAGCGAGCCTACATCTCTGCGTAACGCCAAAGAGTCAAGCCGATTAGAAATAGCCTGGTCGTCGACGATTCAAATTGCTCTACGTTGAATGCGATCAAGAAGAAGAAGCTGGTACTGAGGAGCTCCGGCCCAGAGGTGAGAACAGTACTTCATGTGAGGTCGAATTTGCTCTACTGAGTACACCAAGCTTTTTGGAGGCTAGTTTAGCCTTCCCTTCCAAATGACCGCGGAACTGAACGTTGTTCGATATGTCGACTCCCAGAATTCCAATACTGGCTTAGGCAGTCAGGAGAGTGTTTTCGATCCGAGGTGATACGACAAAGGGTGTTTTTTTTGCGGTGAACGCACAGAGCTGCGTCTTTTTGGGGTTAAATGTAATAAGGTTTTGATGACCCCATTCTGAGACATCAGTTAGTTGATTCTCGAGTTCAGACACGAGCTTGATCCGGCCCACTTCGACGTGTTCCCGAGAAATACCGCTATGGCCGAAGTATGCAGCATCAACAGTACTGTCGTCCGCATAGCAATGTATGTTACTAATTCGCAACATATCATTGATATGCAGAAGAAACAGAGTCGGTGATAGCACGCAGCCTTGGGGAACACCAGCATTGACAGGTTTAAGATCGGAGCATGCACCGTCGACTACGACCTTAATGCTCCGATCAGCCAAAAAACTGGTGATCCACTTGCATAATTTCTCGGGAAGCCCATAGGAAGGCAGCTTTGAGAGAAGCGCTTTATGCCATACCCGATCGAAGGCCTTCGCTATGTCTAAACTAACTGCCAATGCCTCCCCCTTGGACTCAACTGCCTCCGCCCAACGATGTGTCAGGTATGCTAGAAGATCACCAGCTGAGCGGCCACGACGGAAACTGTTTAACTCAAAAGAGCATTTTGTTACGTATTCTCGAACACTAATTAAGTTGAGCCGCTTTATTTTTAAATGTACGCTTTTAAAACTCAGAAATAACTCAAAATTTCCAATGTGATATACATTGTTATTGATAATGTGATATATATTGTTAACCGTATTTATTAATATGTAGATCTGAAAAATATTTGTATAGGTGCACTGCAGAGCGCTTACAAATATTCAAGCTGCTTAGAAATAATATTTTAAACTACGTTATAGCTTACACTTTAAAACTCGGAAGTTCATCTCAAAATTTCCATTAGATATTATCTACTGACTGTATCTATCTTCATCTAGACTTAAAAATACGTTTGTACAACGCCTTCGAGCTAAGTGCGCATCGGTCGGTGGAATACGGGCCATGTCAGGCGTAGACTTAACTCGACCGCGTTGTACATGACTATAATACCTATTATTTGAAGTGTATTGCAGAGAACTTATGTAGGCAGCTCAGAAATACAATTGGTAATGTATTTTATATCTATTCGATAGTTTATACGTTGTGATAGAAAAACATGCATTGTACATTTAGCTTCGAATGTTCTCATATCATTTCTTGTGACTAATTACAATATTTTATGAATATTTTGTGTAATCTTGTAAGAAACTATAAATAAATCTAAGCGCTACTATTTATTTATATTTAAATTTACTTTGTTAGATAAAACTTTTTTTGTAAGTCCATAGTCATGTTTTTTTTCTGATTAGTAACAAGATGCGTCTTTGAAAATGTCTTGATTATTATATAAAACTGTTGATGATCTATAGTCTACAAAATTAAAAAAAGTATAGTTATATAATCACCTAATAAACGTTTTCCAGGCAGAACTTTAAGAAGGCTGGATTTTTGGTATGTCCTCTCTCTCTCGCTCTTCTGGTCAGCAAACAGACAAGCTGATAGGTGGTAGAGGCTGTCACTGAACATCCTATTTGTACTGGCATAATAATAGTATTTTTAACCATTTTAGGAAAGTAATTTTCCTTTTATCATTATAATTAGTTGATAAAAGCACAACTTTACCATCCAGATAGCCAGACATTTTTAATGGTCGTTAATGTAACAGATGGCACATGTTATTTTTGATTCATAAACAGTTACGTCAGTATAGCTAAAATTTAAGTAGTGAAAATAGAAAAAAAAAAACTGGACCGATTTAAAACTATAAAGTGTTGCAGTTTTGTGTTTATCAAAGTGTAACAGTTTGTAACAAAATCTATTAAAAATTGTTTAGTTACTCTTACTAGCATTGTCTAATAGATTGTGGTTAAAGAGAACAAAAAGCAAATAAAATAGTTTTTGCTGTAATATTATTTTTATCATAATAATATTTTATCAACAAAAACTAGTTTTCAGCATAAGTTAATACAGAATTATTAAAATCCTTAATTTCGATATAATTTAAATCGATACATGTATATGTATCGATCATAGTCTTTGATGATTTGATGATACGATACAAGTATCTACTACTAGATTAAGAACTTTCATTTTACACTTATTAAAAACATATATTATTTCAAACCGAGCCAGTGTTATACTGATTAAAAGAAACGAATTAAAAAAAACTAAACATGCCATGAGCTGTATACCTAATACTTCATGTTCATGACTCTAGCTTGACGCCATTGTGAGAAGAAGCCGTCTTCGTTGCTGTTCTCACTTTTTGTCTATTAACCTACTCTTGCACAACTGGCGCACAACTGTTTAAACTTTTCCAAATACACATTATTCACTCTTTTTCGGTCTGGCTCATCATCATAGTCGACCTACTGATAAATTTAGATCTATTGATACTTCAACTTAAAATATCCCTATTAATTATACTGATCAAGTTAAAAATCTAGGCCTCATAATGGATTGTCATCAGATGAAGATAGATTCTATCTTGGGCTTCTCACAAAAATGAACTGAGTAAACGGTTACATTACTCGCTTCATTCCTTAAAGCGATTATAAAGTTTCCTCCCTCATCAAACTAAAATTCTACTAGCTCAATCGCTACTTCTCCCTTTGCTCGACTATGCTGATGCCACGGAAGAATTGTTATCAAAACTTGAGCGGTTTCAAAATTGATGCATTCGTTTCATATTCGGATTACGAAAATATGATCATATATCGAGTTTTCGCAAACAATTACATTGGCTCCCTATCCGCCAACATCGAAATGCGCATGTTTACGCCGTGTTGGTCCCGGCCTCCTTTGCAGAATAGGCCAACTGCCGTTCCGCCAGGCAGGTCGTAAAAGGCGACCGATTGGCTATCGAGTCACTACCATCGTGGCTACTAGGTGGTAGAGTTCTGCATTGTCTCGCCCGGGTATGGTACCACCGCCTTACCAATTCCTGCCGCAATAGCGTCAGTGCTTGTCGCTGTCGTGTTCCGGTTTGGAGGGTAAGGTAGCCGGTAAACTTATGCATGTGGCATTAGACCTCGCCACAAGATAGCAACGCACCATTAACATCTTTGGTGTCTATAGGCGATGGTTGACTCTTTCCACCAGGAGACCCATCTGCCTGTTTGCTATCTTATCATATAAAAAAAAAATGTACTGTTCAATGCAATGCATAAATCTTGTCCTACATATCTTTGTGACAGGTTTATATTGCGCTCCTGTATCACCCCAAAGTTTTTCTCTATACCGCAGTGCAATACAAAATTTTTCAGCAAGTCCTTTACCGTTCATGCAGCTAATTTATGGAATGATCTCCCACGACATATCACGGATATCCAGACCATAAGCTGTTTTAAAGTTAGGGTCAGGCAGCATTATTTGTTGCTTGATGGTTAATAGTTTTTTTTTATATACTCCTGTACTTACGCAATTTAAAAACATAGACGTGACTGTATTTTCTTTTCTTTCACTTACTCACTTTCATTTTTTATTGTAGATTCTGTCTCACTCTCACTTTTTAAAAAACAACACCAACTTTTAAATAAACAACTTTGCGTTAAAGTTTGGGGCGTACAGATATATATATATATACATATGTATGTATATATATATATATATATATATATATATATATATATATATATATATATATATATATATTATATAAGTTTGGGGCGTACTGATATTCTATTATTTATGAATTTAAAAAATTGCATCTGGTACATAATTTACTATGATAAAATTGTGATTTTAAAAACTAGTTAAGAGTAAAAAGCAAACAGTGTACCCATGATTACCTAAAGCTACTTAGTCCCATAACGTGATAGGTAGCAAGCCGATCGCTAACCGGGCACTTATCCAATCCCGGGCGGCGTTGTTTTTATCAGAAATTAAAAAAACACATTTAATAATTTCCCGATCCGGAAGTCTAACGCGGGACCTCATGTGGCAGTAAAAAAATTTGCATAAAATGATAGAAAATATAATTATTTTACCCGTACAAATAAACAAAATGCGTAGTAGCAAATGCAGCCTTCTCCGTCTCCCAAACTGCCTGCTTGCTGCCTCGTAGAGCGTCAAAAAGGGCATGTAAAAAAATATTAGCCTTCTTGGAAGTCTCTTTTTTACACGGTATTAGAACTCTATTATTATGATTGAAGCTGAGTTAATTATATTTCTGCCTAATTCTTAAAAAATGTACAATATAAAAATTACTGTTTCTCATTCATACAATAACTTTATAAAAATGCTCTAAAATCCAAGAAACTTGGTTTGCCTGGAAAAAACTACATTATGATCTTCAAAAGAAACCTTTCAGAACTAATTAGAAAAAATCAGAAGTTAGTAATCAGAAAAAGAAATATAATATAAGGTCTCTCCAAAATAGGTGAACATATATTAACACAGCGGTACGTCTATATATATGACACGAGGTTATTAACCTTACTACCTACAACGTAAGAACGTTGTGAGTAGTAAGGTAAATAACATCGGGGATTATTTTATGCGGAAAGGTGTAAAGTTTTTTGAGAGAAACTTATGTTATTCGTAAAAATCAAAATGTTTTAGTCTCTTGAATCGCATTATTTTTTGGGTGGATATCTTTGATTAGACGTACCATGCCCTATGTTAAAATATGATTACCTATTTTGGAAAGACCTTATATTGTTGACTATGAGTAAGTTGTAAGTAGAAAGACAATAAGGTAAGGAAGAAATGTGCGGTTAAATCGTGTTAATGCTTTTGTATTAATTTTACTTCCTGACCAATCTGTGACCAAAGCTTTTCCTATACTAAATCATACTATACTATGTATTTGTAGATGTAATAATTTGTCTTACAGGGTTCCTCCATATCGTTAGCTTTACCGAAGTATTACTTCAAAACTCTCTAAGGTATTCCATAGGCTTAGCAAATGATATGAAATTGTTGAATATATTTTTCTGTTTAATCTATTAAGTGTGTAATAGGAATTAAGAATAGAATAGCTAAAAAATCTAGTCATATAAATCTGATTGTTTTACTTTATTTTTTTTTTAGATTAAATGATACGCTTTTAACATTCATCGCCGCCGTCCAGCTTTTTAATGTATTCACGTGACGTACGTGAGTATTTAATTAATTCATGTTATTAAGCTAATTTATCCTATCACAAATCTGTTTTCATTGTTTATTAATAATGTTACTACCAACTTAGTAAACCCCTATTATCTGCACGCCGATGACCTGCAATTATGTATTTCTACTTTACAAAATATTAAAATGGCAATTCTAATGATTTTCGAATGATTTGTAGTTGGTCTCATACGTTTGGCTTATTAGCCTAGTAGTACCTTAATGAAAATCAATGTATAATATAGGTAGCTCTCGACGTCTGGCAAAACTAGACCTAAACTTCATTTATACATTCATTTCTAACAGCAATATAATACCGTTAAGCTCACATGTTAACAATCTTGGCTTGTGGGCTGATGCATCTTACGCATGCATCATGGTTCAGACATGTCACAGAATTGTCCCGAAAAGTTCTCGGCGCTCTCAGCCTGAAAACCTCATGGTGCTGTTTATACCGACAAAAAAAATATTTCCTATACGTACAAAGATCATGTTAATACCATTATAGATAGATTGACCATACTAACGCGATACATACATACGCGATTATTAATGCGCGTTCTCCTTAACAGGCTGGAAGTAACAGATTCTTAATAATTGTATTCGCTTTATACTTAACTTGCTAAAATTTCATTACGTCTCAGATTACCGAGCCTGGCCTAATATTCGTTAGTGGAAGAAACTTGATATACTTAGCACATTATTTTCCATCTTGTACGATCCTAAGTCACTCTTATTTCTAAAGGAATGGTTTGTGTTCCAGAAAGACAGACGTGATCGCCCTATACGGTCTGATGACGATCTAAAATTAAACTTACTTGTTTGTCGGTGTGATTTTTTGTTTCAAAATTACCACGTACAGCTTTGGGGACATTGTAAGTTTTAAATAAGGGAAAAGACAGACAAGTACGTACAATTGTATACAGAGTGCCGAAAATAGTATCTGTTTAATAAACACAGTGTCTTAAAAATATTTTTTAAGCCGTATACAAAAAATATCACCCAAAAAAACTCAATAGTTAAGACACAGCATAGTTTTTTAAATGTCATATTTATTACACATGCTTTACACTTTGTCTATTAAGAGTTGCGTTACAACTAACAGTATTTTAATTTAATTCTATAAAAAATAGTCATATGCCGGCTAGCAATGAAATTTTAATCTAGCCCCTTACAATCTAGTACTACGCTGACGCAAACAATAGTATTGTACATGATAACCACTTAAGCGTGACGACACCTGCACGTAATGTTAGTAAACAAATATTGCAAAAAATATATATTACTATTACGAAGTAACGAAAGAAAATTTATATAGACCAGTGAAAATCGTATATCGATTAAATCGATTGTGTAAGCGGAACTTTGTGTATGATTGTAGGTACTTCAATTTAATTTAAATCTGCCTCTGATAAAATCTGATCGATATTAGAATTCAGACTTAGATAACCAAGATGAAACTTTTAATTTAAATTTCCATGTGTTATATCAACTCTTATCTTAATTTATTTTTATGATTTTTGTTTCACTTTTCCTTCTTTTAGATTTCTTTAAATGATTGTTATGATCCATATTTTTCATGTATGTCATATTAAATTTTAAGTTTATATTGTTAGTTTATATTTGGTTCTTATTATAAATTTTATACATTTATATACTTTTAAATAATATATTATATATACACTTTAATATTATCAGCTTGTACCGTAACTTTTTTCGGTTTTGCTTAGGGTTGAGTGGTTAAGAAGGCCTAAAAATGAGTTATCCATTGTATTTTATTTCTGAAAAAATTAAATATATTAATAAATGTTAAATTAAAATTTGCCAAATTTTATACGAGAATGTTATTTTTATTTTAAAATGTAAAATAATTAATTTTATTGTGATGTCTCTGTATAAAAACACATTACGATACTACGATTTCTAAGTCAATTCACTATTTCTTCGCAGCCGTTCAGAGAGAACCTAGCGATTAAATAATTAACCATATTTTCTAAAATTACAAAATAAATATTACTACAACAAGGCTAGTAAACTAAAGAGATAGAGCTGATATTTTATTTGTAAAATCAATTTTTGGTTGATTTTTGGGATCATTAAATTTATACGTTTTTAATATAAAAATATAAAGTCATGTTTTAATTAACGTGAAAACCTTTTTATTCAATACAGTAATTTTTTTATAAAAAAAAGAGAAACAATAAATTTACAAGAAAATGTTTGTAAAAATATTTCCAAAATGTTCTAAACATTCACAATTTGTCTAAAAGACTATAGTTGTCTATAATTACTTTCTAAATATTCTTATATTATTATATTTAATATCATATCACCTGAACATAAAACAACTAAAATGCTCAAATCTAGATATTTTTTTCTTTACATTTTTTTCTTAAAAAGAGAATTAGAATTTAACTTAACTTTCAAAAAACAAGGCCAGCAATACAACATAAGATATTGCGGATGTCCGTAAGCGGTGGTAAGCACTTAAAATCCGGTAGGCCTTATGCTCGTCGTTGTCGTGAAGAATAACCTTAGACCGGGAAATGATGGCACAAAATATTAGATGATTTGTACCAGTATGGCGGTTCTTCGGGGAGTCTAATTACGTAATAACAAAGAGAAAAATAATGGTCATAGCGCTGTACCTGCGGCCTAATCACGTAGCCGTCAATCGAACTTGTCGGATAAATTACGAGTGTCGAACGATTTGTTCCACAGAAATTCTTGTGTTTTCTGATAGTCGATAAAAAAAAATTAGACAGTAGCGTAATGCCATATTTCTCTGGTGTGGCTTAAAGTCCGCCCGCGCCATATCGACGCCAACACATTAATTTAAATAAAGGCAATTGAACCATTTGTACCAAGCTAATTTTTGCACAACTTATCATCATCGAGTAGCTATTTACGAAAATCAACATGCCATACTTTTCTGACGGTTCCAAATGGCCTTTTTTGCAAAAAACGTTTTGCATAAAAAAATTTTTTTTTGCTAAACAATTTGTACCAGTATTGCATTTGAATCCATGAAGAACCGCCATACCGCCATAGTACAAATCATCTAATATTTTCTGTCATCATCTCCCGGTCTATCTGTTGAATTATATGAATTTACACAGATACATTGTAGCAGTTCTTTATAAATTCAAATAGGTATAAAACATGGCTACCGTTTTTGTCCATGAGTAAACACAATAAAAAATTAAAATATCTGTCGAAATCCGCTCTCAGCAAGAATTTAATAAAGGGATTTTCATTTTGTTGTTTTACATTTTTACCTTTTAATATAGGTACTCATTATGAGAACAAATTCTAACGCCTAAGTACCGTAAATTTTGATATAAAGACCAGCGTTTTTTACGAGAATCTTTGTATTATAAATCTATATATTATATCTATATACATATAATAAAATCGTAGGAAAGTCAATGTATGTCCGGGGTCAACTCAAAAAGCATGGATTTACTTCAAATTTTGCATGAATATTACTAACAGATCGGGTCAACATGTAGGCTACATATTATCACGCTATCACCTACGGGGGAGGAGCGGAGTAAACGAAGTCCGTGCGAACGAAGTCGCGGGCAACAGCTAGTAAAATATAATCCTTTTCGCCATCGCCATAATTGCTTTTAGTCCATTGAAAAGCTGCTTTTGGGGTTGAACAAAAACTGCTCTTAAAATTTTCTATGCAGCGAATAGTTTGCTCGATATAGGGTAAAACCTTTTCAAAATGGCGGCCATGCAATAAGAGTTGTGAGCTTACAAACCTGGCTTAAACCTTACAATAAAAAAGTCACGCTTCACTAACCCGTAGAATAAGAATGGCAGATGAGATATTAACAAAATGGAATTATAATATTAATAATTTGCTAGTTCAGATCTAAAAATCTATTTTGTTAAATAATAAGTTAAAGTAGAATATTTTTAGAGATATAAGATAGCAAACAAGCAGATGGCTCTCTTAATAGAAAGAGACAACCAAAGATGTTAATGATGCGTTGCTTTCCATGTCATGATGTTAATGCCACGTGTGTTAGTTTACCAGCTACCTTACCCTCCAAACCGGAACACAACAGTAATAACCACTGACGCTACTGTGGCAGGAACAGGAATAGGTAAGGTAATACATGACCCGGGCGCGACGTTGCAAAACTCTACCACCTTGTAATCGCATTGGCAATGACTCGTAGAGACAAAACATTCGCCTTAGACGAACTGCCTGCTAGAGTGGTAGATTTTGTTCGTCTTCAAGGAGAGCCCGGACCAACGAAAAATACATACAACTGTATCAATGATAATTATACACGTTTTTAATAATATTAAAAACGATATTTGCAATTATGTTTTTGAATATTTTTTGTGCAGTAGTCTAATGAGCACATCTAGAGAATCGTAAGATTATGGTAATAGCTAAGACATGGTTAAATACAATTACATGCAAAAAATTAAAATAAAATGCTTTTTCACGCTGAGCTCAAAAAAATGTAACGTATCAATGGACTATTTGTGAAGCAATGAGCAGAGTGAACCGAATGTCATGTCAGCTGGCAGGGTTATAATCCTTTTTACTGTATTTGAAATCTTTATCATATCTCCTTGCCAAAATCCATGTACAATATTAAATACAGAATTTAATGTACTACGTACTAGAAAAGCTATGCTAACTAGAACTTAAAAGTTGTGTTTCGTTGTGTTGTGTTTCGTGGACACTCCCTGCAGCGCTGAAATAATAATAAATCGTCTAACCAAAGTCGGAATTAAGCAGCGCTGCCGTCTATAACAAAGTATGATATACATATATTCGCGATCAAAGATCGTAACCGCCGCGAACTTCATGACGTTTACGCGTTTCATTTAACGAACCTTGATGTAAGTGCAGTCCGTTAACTGCACTTTAGTGGAACACAGTTGGCGTAGCGCATGCCTTGTCTAGTATTATACTTCCAGTATTTGATTAAATATGATTTCTCCTACTGAGTATTATTAAAATGGAAAACATGGAAAGCAACGCACCATTAACATCTTTAGTTGTCTCTTTCTATTAAGAGAGCCTACTGCTTCTTTTATTATTATTCTATTATATATCTATTATATATATCTATTAATATTATAATTCCATTTTATATATATATATATATATATATATATATATATATATATATATATATATATATATATATATATATATATATATATATATATATATATATATATATATATATATATATATATATATATATATATATATATATATATATTGTCTGTCTGTCTGTCACCAAGCTGTATCTCATGACCTTGATACTAGACAGTTGAATTTTTTACAGGTGATGTATGTCTGTTGCCGCTATAACAACAAAAACACTAAAAATAGAATAAAATAAATATTCAAATGGGGCTCCCATACAACGAACGTGATTTTTTTACAACATCTTTCTTGATCTTAAAAACGATAGATGGAAGACGCTTGAAATATTTAGAGAATATTTGGTTATGTGTTTACTTTAAAAATAAATAATTAAAATAAAAAAAATAATTAAGGGGGTTACCTTACAGCAAACGCGATTTTTCCGTTTTTGTAGGTGGTTGTACGGAATCCTTCATGCGCGAGTCCGAATCGCACTTTTTTAAAGATATTATATGCGCGAACGGTGGAATTTAAAATTTGTCGCTTTAAAAGTTCCCATTGCAGAGGACTTCAGAAACCTAATCTTTATTATTTTAAATAAGTAAAATTGGAGTGTCTGTTTGTAATATTAAATAACTGGTTTTAACTAAATGCATATGGATATAAACAGTTTATATACCAAAAAAATTGCCAGTCTGTCTGTCTTTCTGTTTGTTACGGCTAATCTCTGGAAGGCTGGACCGATTTTGACGGGACTTTCATTTGTAGATAGCTGATGTAATAACGAGTAACTTAAGGTACTTTTTAAGAAAAATCCCACGCGGACGAAGTCGCGGGCACAGCTAGTATTTTTTATAAAATGCATTAGAATTATATTAAATATTAAATTAATATAAATAAACATTACACACACAAAACATACATGTGATGTGACATACATGATGATATACACATATGTACCGAATTTCCTTAAGGCCGAAATGTATTGTCAAACTTAGAGATTTTATTGTTCAGTCTATGGCTAAATTTCGATGGCGATCGCTAGTATTTATTATCATGGGTAGAATAAAGTGTTAAATATAAAAATGAAATTGTGAAAAATTTAAATGATAGGGAAAAATATTTCTCCTTGATTAAACTTACTAAACATAAATTTAGTATCAAAATAGATATGTATCCTGATGACCAACTACAACAAGTTGTAGAGAACATGTTTGGCAGAATCACCAAAAAGAAGACACTCAAAAGTTAAGATGATGTATTAATTAGTTATTTAAAAAAAGGGTGTTGTCCTGCGAACTAAGCAAATTATATGATTGTACTTATTATAGAAAATCAAAAAATATAATTGTCGTTATGTATGTGTATAAGAGAATATTTGATATTGTTATTCTAGTCAACGGAGAAGCTATTGTTTTAGGATGTTCAATATATAAGAATATAAATTTAAAGATAAAACAAGACTGTTTCTTTAATTCCTCCCCTTTCTTTTCCTTTTGCCACCAACAGCACTTGCAACAATTATTAAATGCATCAAAGAAGAAATCAATTTAATTTGCTTCCAAGGACTCCTATATCTAACCTCTATGGTACCGGTAAAAGGAAAAGAGTCAAGTAACTTCAAAAAAGTTACTTTGCCTCAAAATAACTTCGACAAAGTTATTTCGACTTTTTTTTGAGTTTGAAAAGAGTGAAAATAACTTCGAAAACAGTTACCTACTTTGATTCTCGTAGATCATTGTTCCGAATCCCCTTTGAAGAAAAAGTTATTTGGCATTCTATCAAATCGTTAGTAAAAAACGAACAATTTATATGTGTCTTATCATAGTGACAAGGGTTCCGCTACGTTTCGCTTCGGTCTGATACCACCTCTTGTCACTGCCATGTTCCAATTTAAAGGATGAGATAGTCGGTAAACGTATGCTTGTAGTATTGGTACCCCGTCACATAGCTAGCAACGAACCATTAACATTTTTGGTGTCTGTAGGTGATGGGTTTTCTTTTCATAAGAAGAGACGTCTGCTTATTTGCTATCTAATGATGAAAAGAAGAGATGGTTTTTCTGATTGAAAGGGACAACCATCACCTATAGACACCAAAAATATTAATATTGTATTGCTCTCCGTGTTGCGAGTATGTAATACAGTATGTATAAATTAAAATCAGGAAATCGCAAGGTGTTTAGTTGCATTAAAAAACGTGCTATCGCTTCAACTGCGGTTGGCATCGATGACTTATGCTCCAAAATGTTTATCCTAATCCTCCTCACATCCGTCACAGGAACACATATTCTTTGTTTTCTTTTTAACATTGTATACAATCCAGTTGCGCCTAACTATCTTCGTAATTGTTTTGCCTTTTTCACTCATCTGATTCTCTATTTTGTACCAACCTTAGTCCCGTTCTT
Organism: Apodemia mormo; assembly: GCA_036924255.1. Taxonomy (NCBI): domain Eukaryota; kingdom Metazoa; phylum Arthropoda; class Insecta; order Lepidoptera; family Riodinidae; genus Apodemia; species Apodemia mormo. Next base: position 29,280,618 of record JAUPFN010000012.1, on the reverse strand, counting down.
AAATTTCCTCTATCTCACTCCGAGACATATTGAATGTCTTTTACGGTGCATGCAACTAAGCTATAGAATTCGCTTCCTCCATGCATACACTCTAGCTCTTCACTGCCAGTTTTTAAAAAACGTGTAAAAGAATATTTTTATCTGACACTTTCTTGATTTTAATAGTTTTATTACTAAGTTGTTATGTTTGATTTCCTTTAATATTATGTATATTTCATATTTAAATAGGTTTAGTGTATATGTATGTGTTCAAACTCATCTATGTACTTAGATAAATAATTGCTCTCGCTGTGCTTGACTAGATACCGCCGACGTACTTGTCACATGCGGCAACAAATACTACGCCGAAACCGGCGTAAACGATTTAATCACCAATCACAATGCAAGCTCTAAGAGCACACTACTCACTGTTATCCATTTGCACATTGTCATATCACATACACTACAATATTGAGTTGCCGCATTCACGGAGTTGTTGTTTTTAGATAGTGCGGATCTTGTCAAGCGCCGCGAGGCCAATTATTTATCTATGTCTATTTATTATTTTATTTGATGTGCATAATGCCTTCCTATTTATTAATAGTAGTAATCCCTACTCCACATTTCGGGTTAGCTGGAAGAAATCTCCGCCAGTTACACCTTTTGTGCAATTTTTGTTATCATTTTTCGCGTGTATTTTTCATTAGGTGTATAATAAATTATTAAATTAATAAATTAATAAAAATTGACATACTATATTCATGTGACGTACATGATAACATACACACATATATATTTTTTACGACTAAATTCAGTTGTCAAACTAAAAAGAGATTTTATTGATTAGTCTATAGTCGAATTTCGAACCACAGGCGATCGTTAGTCTAGATAATTACGGGTATTCAAACTGAAATGCAAAATCCTTGAAAACCAAATGTAACTGGAAATCCCTTAACTTGGTTCAGACAGATTTTACAATATTATCAGAGGAACGCAGTCAACCAAGCGTTAACTATTGTAATGTGTTGCTCAGCCGGTCCAAATGTGTAATTCTAAGAAATTCCTCGCTCTTAATTTATAACAAAGCATTTTCAAGATGCTCTTTGCAGAGTACTTCAGTAAATATTAGAGTTAGCTAGAATAAACTAAGTTTGTTAAAATTATCACCACGTTGATTGCACGGGATAAGCAGAACCAATGAAACATTCAAACACGTTCCTGCCCCCTTAGGATTTTACTGTTTGTGATATGTTGTACTCGAAAGAAGAGAGAGTAGACGAATTAAAAGAACTAATGCTTGAAAAAAATTAAATAGCAGCTCGTTCTACCACCACCATGATCCACAGGCCGAACGGCCGAGCAAGTTAGTTCTATGTATGTGCGCAATTTTGTCCCGTATACTTTTTAGGATTCCGAAGTAAACTAAAAACCCTTATAGTTTCGCTATGTCCGTCCGTCCATCTGTTTGTCTATCTGTCCGTTCGCACTATAGCTCAGAGATCGTTAATACTAGAAAACTGTAATTTGACATGAATATACACGCGTAGCGTTAAATATAAATAAGTCATGACAACAAAGTTGTAATATAAAAACGCGAAGTAGCTCCTTTGCATGTAAAGTGGGATGTTAATTTTTTTTCTTGTGTACCCAATTTTGTATCGTTGGATAGGTTTCTAAATAATATTGTAAGTTTGTGCAAACAATTTTTAGATTAAGAAACTCTTTTGAGAAATATTGAGTTGTAAAGTGGGAATTTTTGTTAGAGTCAAATGTCCACTTCCCTTCCCCCCTTTTCCCCTTTTCCAGCTAAATGGATAGTTTTGGGAGTGGAAAAAAATCACGGTAATATAATGAAATTAAAAGCAAAACTATCAAGGCTTTACAAGTTGAGTAATAAGTCGACCAACTTATAAAATGTACCTACTTGGAGAAGTTTTTGGCGGTGAACCGGTGGTGCGGATACATTCGTCGTTGACGTTCAAATTCAAATAATATATTATTCGAAGTAGGTACACATAGGAACACTTATCGACGTCATTTATAAGCAAAATTATACATGACAAGTTATACAATAGTTATAAAATAAACTAAGGTAAAATACAGAAAAATAAAGACAGCTAAAGAGAATTCTTTGTTTACAGAAATGTCTTATACTTAAATATTTTTAAAATAACAATAAAATTTAAATTAATATAGAAGCAAATCTATACATATAATAAAATCGTAGGAAAGTCAAAACAGAAAACTGTACATTGAATATTTTTTTAAAAGAATATTTGGGGCGTGATCTACAATCGATATCGAAGGCAAAAATATAGTTTTTAGAATTTTTGTCTGTTTGTCTGTATGTATGTCCGGGGTAAACTCTATAATAAAAATTACAATAATGTCAAAAGGGGTGTCAAATGAAAGTCAAAAAAATAATAATAACTAAATTGAAAAAATACAATTACCTACTATATAACAAATTAAAGAGCAGAAAAAATATCTTCATTCAATTAATACAAACTACATTCAATTAATACAAAATATATTAATTATATCCATGCCTCCTTGTCATTAATAAAATCTTGTATTTTGTAATAACCCTTTTGGCTCAATTTTTGCTTTACAAATTTTTTAAATTTACAGTATGGTAAGGCTATAACATGGTCTGGGAGTGTGTTATAAAAACGTACGCTTTGGCATAAAAAGGACTTATTGACTTTACTCAGTCTGGAAAAGTGTATAACGATCTTATCTTTATTCCTAGTATTTATACTGTGGGTGGTCACAATTTTTATTAAAATTATTTAAATTTTTTTAACATACAATATATTTTCCAAAATAAATTGAGAGGTCACAGTAAGTATGCCTATTTCTTTAAATTTATTTCGTAAAGATTCTGTTTTACGCATTTTATAAAGAAAGCGAATTACTCTTTTTTGCAAAACAAAAATTACATGAATGTCTGTGGCACTACCCCATAATAATATGCCATAAGACATGACGCTATGGAAGTAGCTAAAATAAACTAAACGAGCTGTGTCTATATCAGTTAGTTCACGAACTTTTTTAACTGCGTAAGCAGCAGAACTCAGTTTTTTGGCCAAATGAGATATATGCGAGCCCCAATGTAACCCCGAGTCTATTCTGATTCCTAAGAACAATGTGGAATCCACATAGTCCAAATTGTCCCTATATATCTTTGGTTTAACTTCAATATGCCTTACATTAGTTAAAACTAATTTTATACATTTTGTCTTTTTGTGGTTTAGCAATAAATTATTTGTGTTAAACCAGTAAACTACATTAGAAATAACATTATTTACGTCGTCATAGTCAGTTTGTTTTCTGTTAATTTTAAAAATGAGAGAAGTGTCATCTGCAAATAACTATTTCATGTTTTTGGCCCACTAAAAATGGCAAATCGTTAATGTATACAAGAAACAGAAATGGCCCGAGGATCGATCCTTGAGGAACGCCCATACGTAACTTAGTCCCATGAGATGTTTTGCCATTGATGCTTACTCTTTGGATCCTGTTTTCCAGGTAAGATACAAGAAGTGCTAAAGCCTTATTTTTAACTCCATAATGGTGTAATTTATTCATCAATATTTCGTGGTTTACGCAATCGAACGCCTTGGATAAATCACAAAATATTCCCAAAAATTAAATAGGTTACTAGACACTTTTACTATTCCACTTGTACATAAATTTCACTTTTACACAATTTTTATTATATTACTCGACCGGTTTCACTTTTTAAAGCATCTTCAGGATGTAATATAGGTACTTAACTAATAGGAGTAATATAATAAAAATTGTGTAAAAGTGAAATTTATGTACAAGTGGAATAGTAAAACTGTCTAGTAACAATCACCAAGTGCCGACGATGGAAAGTATAGAATATATTAAATAGGTTAAATGTTCAAAGTATGAAATAATAAAAGCCCTCTTTAAGTCCGCATTATTATGATGGGTAACTTCGGAATACTACATTGCGCGTGGCCCGACCAGGCCACACGCAATTTACCAATTTTTTTAAATTATATTGGATCGCGTCAGTTATACGACCTGTAAGGGATGGTCTACCGAAAATTGAAACCATAGCTCTGGACCACGATTCTGAGATGGAAACCTTTGTAAGTTTATGTGGGAAAATTTTACTTTTTTGACGATTTTTGCTTAAGTTTGTATATTTTGATTTATTGTAATATTCAACAGGGATTTATCCTAAAAAATAAGGTAGTTAGTATCTTCTACTGCCTTTAAAAATTTAAGGTAATACACAAAATAATCAATGTGCCACATGCTGCGCGAAATAAATGGCTGGTTCGATATATCGCGGGGCACAAGTCGGAGCTATAATATGATACGCTTTGCATTTACATGTACTTTGCGTGGCGTTAACATAAGAAAAAACCGAAAAACGCAAAATTTGCATTTCCCAAAAAAAAACAGCAATCATAACTAGAACGTAAAATGGCACGTTTTCTTAATTTTTCGGTCCATCGGCCCATTAAAAGTTCTATAAGTTTTATTTTATTTCTTCATACTAATATTATAAATGCGAAAGTAATTCTGTCTGTCTCTCCTTCACGCCTAAATCACTGAACAGATTTGTATAAAATTTAATACAAAGATAGTTTGAGAACCGAGAAAGGACATGGGTTAGTTTTTATCCCGGAAATCCCACAAGAACGGGAATTATGTGCGTAATAACCCGTGACTTTTATTTTAGAAATTTACCGCGCGGACGAAGTCGCGGGCACATCTAGATAAAAATAGACTAGAACTAGAAATCATAACTTATTTTTTTGTTTTTATTAAATGTTTATTCTATTATTATGTATGCCTTAAGCACTTATAGCTGTGCTTAAAGCCCCGATTACACTTTGGTTAGTGTGAGTGCGAGTGCAGTGATTAGTAGGAGCGTCTATTCACTTTTACTACTCTGATTACTAATCACTCGCAGCGATTAACGGCTATCTTCACGTATTTTTTGCTTAATACTAAGCACCTGCATTAAACATTCGCACTCGCACTAATCAAAGTGTAATCGGAGCTTAACCTTGACTATTTTACATGACGTATGCGATAGTTATTTTGCATATGTAAGTACATGGAGTAACGGAGACCATTCGCTACTTAGGAAAACACAAATCTTAAAGCCTAATCATCGATAAAATATCTTAGTATTTATGCTTTAATATTGGCGACGAAGAAGATCGAATGTTTAAAAATCTATGGTGCTTAAGGCTATAAATATGGACGAACCAGGTTTACTATATGCTAATCAGCTTCGCACTTCAGCAGGAGAATGAACAAAGCAGTTGGAGATGGTTAGTGAGAATGGTAGAGTGGTCTGCTTATTCGGATAATATATCACAAGAGATGTGTGTAAAAATATGTATTCAAATCCTTCCCGTATATGTAACCTTTTTGTTATAAATATATTTTGTGTCAAACAAACAGAAGTTACAGCCGGGCATCCAATCACGCTGAATTTACTATTGCAAACGAACGTTCTTCAAATAACAAGGTTGGACGCAGTTAAACGGAAAATGGCTACTAATACTATCTACACATATAATAAAATCGTAGGAAGTCAAAACTGTACATTCAATATTTTTTTTAAAGAATACATGGGGCGTGATCAACAATCGAGATCGAAGCTAAAAATTTAGTTTTTAGATTTTTTGTCTGTTTGTCTGTTTATCTGTATGTATTTTATGTCTGTATGTATCTGTTTTTCTATTTGTCCGTTGTCCGGGGTAAACTCAAAAAGTACTGCATGGATTTACTTCAAATTTTGCATGAATATTACTAACATGTCGGGTCAACATATAGGCTACATATTATCACGCTATCACCTGGTGCTGTGCGGAGTAAACGAAGTCCGCGCGGACGAAGTCGCTGGCAACAGCTAGTATAATAATATACATACAGAAATGAATTGCTATTTCTCAGGGTTACGCCATATCTTACTTGCGAACAACTTTACTGCCATCATTCAACTTTTTGTTTAGTTTTATAATTTTTGGAGAAGGTTCTTACGCGATAAAAAATTAAGAAAATTGCACTGAAAGTGTAAAAAAAACAGGAAATACAACGAGTTTAAATTTTGGGCATTTGACAGTTCGCGCTCCGCCATTTTCTTTTATAATTTACCACCGTACCCGCGCAGTTTCGCTCGCGGGTAGATTAAAATGTCGTCGATATAGTTTACCATACAAAGATACATCATATTTCAAGTTAATTTAAAAAAAGAATACTATGTTTGACCCTTTATCTTTTACTGTGTCAATGCCAAATTTCATTAAAATCGTTTCAGTGATTCAGCTGTGAGGACTTAACAGATCACACAGGCAGACTTTCACATATTTCATAATATTAATAAAGTATGGATTCCAGTTTGTATTTAATATTCATAGGTGAGACAAGACACTGTTATGTCCACGGATTAAACGGATACGACTTTCAAGGCAATTTCTTAAGATATTGATATCTTAAGATATTGATATCTTAAGATATTGGTGCTTCCATTTACACACAGAAATATAGAGTTATAATACTTACTGATGAAATAAAATTACTCCAGAGGTATTCCATAAGACTTGGCCTTATGGAATACCTCTAGAGTGATTTTATGATATTTCTATGGTATTCTATGGTATGATATTTTATGATATTGTATTTCTAACAGGTGCACCGAGCGCATCGTTCGATATCCCTACTACTCAACTTGTTTTGCTACCTGTATAAAAGGCTCTGAGCGCCCGCCGTTAAGGCAGGATAGTCTCGGAGTGCCTTGTAGATAGACGTATCCTTCAAGTTATCGCGTTCGGACCGAATTTTATAAATTCTGATTTCCCACTGCTTTCATTCGGAAAGTAGCTGGGAAACGCCAGTGAGGGGAGTGTTTCCCGCCCGGGAGTGTCTCGGCGGCTCTTCTACAGCCGCCGACAACGGTCGCGCGTGCCCTCCGAAAGACAATTTTTCTGCATACCCGCAACAAAAAATAAAAATATTACTACAATGTCAGGTAGTGAAAATATCAGCCCCGGCTCTTGCGCCATCTAGTTCTCGTAGCCTCTCGCGCACTTGCTCTGAATCGGACACTATGGAGATGTCTGGTTGGGAACAAGTAACACCGCGCAGACCGAAACCTTCAGACATCCGTGCGTCGTTTCTAAAGAAAACGACTACACCTAATACACCACCAGCCCACACACGCAAAACTAGAAAATCGCCCGAACACTCAAAGGCGGGCTTAATTAGACCGTCTTCCCCGAAGGCGGCACAACTTGACCTCCGCCCCCGGAGGCGGCGACAACCTGGGGCAACCTGGGGCGGCTTCGCCAAAGGCGGCACAAACTCGGAGTCCCCCTAAGGACCCACGTATTTACCGTCGTTCGATGGCAAGACGCGCCCCGCGCGACCGCGAGTCGCAGCCCGCGACTTCTCGCGATTCCTCCACACGCCGCGATTCGTCGGCGAGTAGTGAGTCACACTGCGATTCCTCCGCCCACAGCGACTCATCCGCTGTTCACGCCTACAGCGACACGCCCGCTGTCCACCGCGACCCACCCGCGCGTCGCGAACGCGCGGCCGAAGATTACCATGATACCGCTAGGGGTGAACAATCCACCCCTAAACGCTCACCAAAGCGTATCCTCGAAGAAAACTACATAATGGTAGCGCGACTTGCCGAATCCAAGATACTCGACAAGGAACCTTTACAAATTATGGCGAAACATCTCGAAGATAAGAGAACCGCTCTTGAAAAAGCAGGAACCACGAACATGCCGATGACTGCTGAAGATGCAGCAGCAGTTAAACGAGCAGAGATAGCGCGTATCCTTCTACCACCCTGCCCAACGCCACTGCGCAGGAAACGCGATGCGGACACGGACGGGGAGGAAGAAGCAAAACGCCAGTGTGTGCCGACGGGGCCCTCACCTCCTCTCTCTTTTGCTGCAATCACAGCAGCACCTGCAGCACCTGCAGCAGAAGTGCGGAGAACCACACCACCTCCCGACCAGAATACCAAAACAGATGGGATAATAGCTCCCACTACCTCAAAAGGGAGATACCCCCCCTAATCGTCGAAAGTTTTCCTAATTGGACACAGCACTTTAGGATACTAAAAGATAAACTTGGCCACGCCCCAAATGCCCGCCCCTTTGGGCAAGGCGTCAGATTTACGCCCAAGGACGAGGCAGAATACCGAGTCATACAACGATACCTGGTAGAATTAGAGAAAACTGTAACACTATCATAGTTTTGTTACTCTCTACCTTCTGAGCGAAGTGTGAAGGTAGCAATTAGAGGATTGCCCGCTGATACAGACCCCCAGGAGATAACACAATGTTTGGTGGAGAAGGGACACGTGGCGGAGTTCGTGCGCCCGATCATGGCCAGAGCTGGTAGACCTGGATGCATATTTATGGCCATCATAAAAAGAGAACCGAATACCCTCCCCAGAATCTACGAAATAGACGAACTATTGTTCATGCCTGGCATCAAAATAGAGGCCTGGCGGGAAAAGAAGGGCCCCGCCCAGTGCCATAGATGCCAGCAGTTTCGTCACTCCTCACTAAACTGCCACCGTCCCCAACGCTGTGTCCGTTGTGGCGGGGAGCAAAGGGCGAGAGAGTGCTCAAGACCTAAGGAAAAACCGCCGACGTGCGCGAATTTCAATGGGCCCCACACGGCTAATAACGTAAGCTGTCCTATCTTCAAGAGAGAGGCCAGGAACAAGCTGGCCGGGACGGTGGCGATCACAGCAGCACAGACAAGAGATAGAACTCCGTTAGCCCCCAGGGAAGACCAACCAAAAGAGGACAAACCAACAACAGCAAGCCAAACTGTTAATGCCACACTTGTAGCGCCAGCCAATGACCCGGTTCCTAGAGGCTCAGCTGGCACAAACAAACTACAAAAAAGAAGAAGAAATCTAGGAAGAATAAAACTAAATCTACCACACAAGAAGCGGTAACAGAAACGGCTACCCATGCAACTAGGGAGGAGGAGAAGACTCAGAAGTTAATGCCCTTAGTGTCCCCGGACGAAGGGAAACTTGTGGTGCTTGAAAAAGCACTGCAAGTTTTCCAAGATGTGCTGGGGGCACTACGTGAGGGCAAAGACCCAGTTTCAGCCGTCCTCAAGGGGATGACTGACCTTTTGGCACTATATGGATCATAGATCAGTGAGGACGCTGTTCTGGAATGCCTGCGGGCTAGGGAGTAAGTCCGCTTTACTAAAACAACTTCTGAAGGAGCAAGATATTGATATCGCACTCATTTGTGAAACCCACCTCGGTCCAGCGAACAAGTTTAAGGTCGCCAATTACATCACATACAGGAAGGATGAACAGCATATACCGTCCACCTCGTAATAGAATTTCACCATCCGAAATAATGGAACTCTTCAACTCTCCATCGCCAACCATCGCTGCCGGCGACTGGAATTGCAATCATCTAGCCTGGCATTCCACAACTATATCTGCACAAGGCAGACGACTCCTAGAGGTTGCAGAACAGCATGATCTCACAATCATAGGTCCCGAAGTGCCAACTCACTATCCATTCAACGACGCGCATACACCTGATGTACTAGACCTGGTGGTACACAACGGAGTACAGCAACGAATGCAAGTGGAAGTTCTTTCAGAGGACATTGGCTCAGACCATCTCCCAGTCCTCTTGACGATTGACGACACTCCAACACGGCTAGCACCTCCTCCCCCACGCCAACTGGTCAACTGGCATCAATTCTCGTCAATTATTGAAGCAAATACTCCCAACTTTCCAGTATCCTCACCTACAGAAGTCAACCATCTGGCAGAACAACTTACCCAGAGGATACAAGATGCACTACGGGAAGCTTCTAGACTCAAAACAACCACTCGTCTCTCTAACGATCGTCCCAAACATATCGTAGAGAAAATCAAAAAGAAGCGAACCATCCGACGTTTGTAGCAAAATACACGCTGTCCCACTCTTAAAACTCAGCTAAACAAACTAACAGTTGAAGTAAAAGAAGACCTCCAAAACTATGCCACTGAAAGCTGGGAGATCCGCCTACGGGAAGCCGAAGATGATTGGACGTCATTACATAGCTTGTGTCGTCAATTAACCAGGAAACCAGCTCCCATACGACCTTTACGCCACCAAGACGGTACGCCTAGATACAAGGCAGCAGACAGTGCTGAAATCTTTGCCGAACACTTAGAGGGCCAGTTCAGCCCGAATCCAACTAACGATCCAGCCTTCACCAAGGAGGTGGAGACGTTCTTCGAAGATTACCTCTCATCAGCTCCGATGGCCAGTGAAGATCCGATCATATTGTCACCGAACATGGTACGCCGCCAGATAATGCTGGCAAAACCACGAAAGGCGCCGGGCGCAGATGACATTACCAATAAGGCTCTCCGCCATCTTCCTTTCCGCACTGTAGCAGCACTTACCAGGCTCTACAATGGCATTCTGCGTACCGACGAATTTCCGAAAATCTGGAAACAAGGCAGGGTAATAATGTTACCCAAACAGGGAAAAAATACCCTCCTACCCGAAAGCTATAGGCCCATTACCCTCCTGCCAACCATGTCCAAAATCTTCGAAAGATTCCTCCTCAACCATCTGGAACAATACTTCAGCCCGCGGCAAGAACAGTTTGGATTCAGGGCTGAGCACAGCACGGTACTTCAGTTGTCCAGGGTGATGCATACGCTTATTGCTGCCCGCAATAAAAAGGAACAGGCGATAGCAGTCCTTCTGGACATCGAAAAAGCCTTTGACCGCGTATGGCATAGCGGTCTGCTTTATACAATAATAAAAGCGAATATCCCAAGACGTATTACAAGAGTTCTCAGCTCCTTCTTGAAGAACAGGAAATTCAGAGTGGCAGTGGAAGACGCTCTATCGGCTGAAAAGTGCATCAGAGCTGGAGTCCCTCAGGGCAGCTGCCTCTCACCATCACTCTACTACGTTTATACCAACGATATCCCGGTGGGAGACGGCTGCTCTCTAGCTCTCTACGCGGATGACGCAGCTTACGTAGCATCATCGATGTCAGCCACACATGCCGCAAAGAAGATCCAGACGTCCCTGGACCACCTCCAGAGTTGGCTGTCCAAGTGGCGCCTGACAGCCAATGCAGAAAAGACACAGGCTCTGATACCAAGCAAAAGAAGAAAGCTACAAAACCTAACACTAAACGGCCAAGTTATCAACTGGTCCCCAACGGTACACTATCTTGGGGTGACCATAGATACAAGGCTGAGCATGAGGGAACACGTCAGGAAAACTATTAATCAGACACGGACAGTGATGGCAGCAGCTCGTCCAGTCTTACAATCGCAGCTTCCGACCAGAATAAAGCTGGGGGTGTTCAAAACTTACATCCGATCCAGAATTACCTACGCAGCAGCCTGCTGGTACAACCTTGCATCACCATTATCCCGTAGAGCTCTACAACAGCAACAAAACATAGCGCTGCGTAGGGCAATGAACGCCCCCAGATATGTCAAGAACTCCATTATTCAAAAAGATCTGAAAATAGAAAACTTAGAGGAATAGTTTATATAATTACTCATGAACCTTTCAGAGGACCGCTAGTCATAGGTAAGGAAGAGAGATGTTGCAGAGGTTTCTCACTCTAGTCAAAAAAAATGAGCAGACTCAGGTTATTAAAACCTTTGCTCGCCTCGTCAGTTATTTGGAAAATAAGAGATGACATACAAATATCACGAAAATGTTACACTACGAGTGTTAAACAAATAAATAGAATCCAATATACATTTTCCTGCAGTATTTACGAGAGAGTAAATTTCAATTTATAAGCTGTAAAAATACGGAGAAAACACTTTGTCGCTCACAATTTTTGCTTTAGATTTTCTGAGACTAGTATTTTTATTGTAAACACACAATTGTTTTTCATTCTCCTGAAATATAAAATCAAAAGAATTGTACTCTAATCTTTAATCTTGGCAGTTATCACTTAAAGTTCAAAATCGGTCATAAATTAAAAATTAATATACACAGTGTTTAAAACAAACTTTTCTAATCGTCAAGGGAATAGTTTGGCAGCTTTAAACAATCATATACTACACTATATGCTATTATTTTATGGATATAGATAGATTTTTCAGCGATATTTATTTACTTACTATTATTCAATAAGATCATACTTCCTTTGAAGTTAATTTGTTTTCGTGTAAGAAGATATCTGGTAAAGTAAAAAAGGTTATGCTTGTTGCTACTTACGACAGTATATGAAAAAAGTTTTTCATCCAAATGTGGCTGAATCTAACCCAGCATCTGGCGCTTTGCAAATTCAAATAGTACGGATATGCTTTTGCTCCACGTATTAAGAGGGCGCCAAACGAATCGGCTTTCGTCATTTAATGCGCTCTGTATGTGTGCGGTGCGACTTGCTACACCACACCACGTACAAGTAGGGCTGCCACCCCTCCAAATTTGACCTTTACAGTAAAATGGAATGTGAAAAGGCTTTATCGACTTATTTTAATAGTAAAACACATAAGAGTAAGACAAGAAATGTGGATACAAATTCGTTGATGACAGCCTTTTTGCCAAAGAAAAATTCTTCTGACGAACTTATCGTAGCGAAAATCTAAATTACGTCGATTTATCACGCAATGTGCCACCACCACAGTTACGTAAGTACCGATTGCAGGATTAAATTGAATGCCTCTATTTACTCCGATTCACCACTATCACAAACAATTGATTGTGGCAGAACCAAAGTTAAAGCTATTGGTTTTGAATGTCCTAGCACCAAAATCAACAGAGTCAACAATTTAAGACCTAAATCTATATAAATTAATACGTAAAGCAAAAACGTTGTAGAGACGCAAACGGTGGAGTATGACATTTCGCATAGTTGAAGTTTACTTGCGAAAAACTGCAGAAACATAATATTTTTAATAAAATAAGAAATACATTAAACTAATAAAAATAAACAAAAGGAATAAATATTTAGTCTATGATCAAATTTTGACCACAGAGTGTTCGCTTGTACTAGTTACACTAATATAATATTATAAATTGAAAGTCTGATTATGAATTAAATCGGTTTAACATTTTAGCTGTGAAAGCGAAAAAACAGCTGTTACGCTTTTACAGCTAAAATGCTACACCGATTTTAATGAAATTTGGTATGAAGACAGTTGAATATTCGGGATCAAACATTAGCTAACTTTTTTAAAAAAAGTCAACTACTAAGAGGCTAAAATAGGGGAAGAAAATTTGTACGACAAAATACTTATATGGGCATGTTAATCTAGCATGTCGTCTATATAGCAGGCGCTCTCGCGGGCAAAGCTGCGTGGGAATAGTATTACAAACAGGACGGCGAGTCGGTTGTATGCCATACCATCACGCTTGGTGGGAGTAGGCAGGAGGAACCGATTTTTTTTAAATATTGTAATGTCTATAATGCATCATTATCATTGCACGCATCATTAACACCTTTGGTGTCTATAGGCGATGTTTGAATATTTCCATCAGGAGACCCATCTGTTTGTTTGCTATCTTATACTATAAAACAAAAAAGGATAGCAAACAAGCAGATGTCTCTCCTGATGGCAAGATAAACCATCGCCTATTGACACCAAAGATGTTAATGGCGTTTTGATATCCTTGAAGCAGGATGGCAATGCCACGTGCATAATAAGTCTACTGGCTACCTTACCCTCCAAACCGGAACAGTATAATGACAAGCATTACGCTATTGCGGAAGGAATAGGTAGGAAGGTGGTACAAAATAAAAAAAACTTGGAAGATCCATCGTAGAACCCTGCTATCCGAAGATATGTTTTGAGGGTATACCACAATATTCGTCTGTCACTCCATATAGGTAAAATGTGTTTTATTATATTAAAAATGATGTAAAAGAAGATACACTTAAGACCGGTTGGCGATAGGCTTGCCGCCTAGCTCATTGTGGCACTTAGTATCTTCGGCTAATCGTGAGTGCACTTGTTGTACCTCTGCCTACCTCTTCGGGGATACGGGCGTGAAGATATTTTACTTTACCTAACACTTAAGCAAATAAAAACACTTCGAAAGAATTACATTCATAATTCTTTATAATAGAAACCACAGAGTAAATTTCAATGTACGAACTAAAAATGGACGTAGTTACACGAAAAAGATCCAATCCACGCAAAATCAGTTTAGTAATATTGAAGTTTGAAGTTGGATATTTTTTAATTTTTTAACGTGCCATATATGAGGACTAGTTCTAACGTTGAATAAAGTAATATTTTTGCTTAGATGTTTTTTTACTGGCCGATAGTGTTAATGTTTAGCATCAGTTTGGTGCGCTTAACTCATTTTTTGTGGACCATATTGTGGATTGGATCCTTTTCGTTTAACTACGTCCAAATATACTTGGTAATGTAATTTTCTAGTGGCTGCACGGTTTTCGCATTAAGTTTTCTAAGACCAACTAATTTCTTTTACAAATACGCTTACTTGTCATTTTTTTTAGAATATAACAGTAAAGGAATAGGATAGAAATTCTTTGATGTCTGTACCTATCTATATATAAAAAACAGCCAAGAGCGAGTCGGATTTGGAATATATACAAGACTAATTTTAAAGGTCCGGCCAAATTTTAAATTAGAAACTAAATATTGAATTAAAAGTGAGTTTTAATTATATTATTGTAAAATGATTAAGTTGTACTTAAAATAATATAAAAATATTCGTTTAAATATATCCCACTAAATTCATGAATTGGATGCACCGAGTCTTGTAAGTGAACTCTGTAGGGCTGGCAGTGTGTCATTTTACATTGATTGCTATAGTAACCACGGAGTGAATGGAGGCGCCTTCTTAAGAAATTACTTAGACATCAAGCGTAGCTAAATTTTATACGCACATAAATACGTCAATATATGCAACAGTCAATAATTTTCCATACTTTTGACAGTGATATGAGCGTTCGCTAAGTTGCACGGCTACACGTTTAATGCCAAACGCCATGTCTATTAGTATTTATGTGGTCTGTGATAGTAACCGTTACGTAATTTGTCGCTCTAAGTACATTTTTCGCGATCACTTTTAATTTGGTTGAAGGCACTAAAATATCTAAGCTCGAATTTTGGGTAATTGAAATTCTATCAATGGGTTTGGTTTTTTTGTGTCGGATAATAAATAAATTTTTAATTTTTAAAAATATTTTTTAATACATAAATCGAACATATTAATTATCGATTCTGAACAGCCTCTGAAAATTTGGCTGGACCTTTATAAGTAACACTGTATAAGTATATAAAGTTTATTTTCTCAAAGATACTATAAAAATAATTTATGTTTTACAGCTATCGAAATATTTTATGCAATTTTCGAAATTATCCCGTATTTTATAAACTGTATTTGTTCAAACCATTTTTTGTTTCAACTTTTTGTTGAATTTTATTTTTTCAATTCGTTTTAGATTTTTTTAGGATTCAAAAGCTAGGACACACTTGTTACCACTTCAGAAGAAATATCTCATAAAATATTGGCAAAATGATAATACTTGTTTAAAAATATTTTGATTTCGCCAATATTTGCCTCCAGGCTCCATATCATTTACAAAGACCTATTCAGTGATCCCTTAGTTACATGTATGGAATAATTTTGTTTTTTACAATCGTACTACATCACTTTGTAGCGGTTCATAAATTACACCTACTTTTCAAATCTCTACCATACAGTACCCACAATCCCCGAGTAAAATGACCGTGACATATGTTTGGATGGACGGACAGACGGGCCGACAGACATAAAGAAATTATAAGGGTCTGTCTTTTGACATTTTGCTACCGAATCCTACAAAAGCCTGATTTACGGAACATTGTGAATCAACTGAACTTAATATCAATGCTCAGCCTAAACCCTTGGATCAGGAAGGTTGAAATCACAGGGGTATTGTTACGATGTAGAGTAAGGAATAAAAAATGATTCTAAATTCTTCCCCTAACATAGTGAAATAGGGGGTGAAATATTGAATGATATTTCTAACATTGACGACATGTAAATAAACCCGCGGGCGAAGCTCCACGAGTCAGCTAGTTATCAATATTTCTAGGAAGTGTATTGAGTGATGCTAGTGGCTCTTTATCGCTATCGTTTATAGTGCCGTAAAATATGAATTATTAAGATATGAATAAAAATATAAATGCAATAGCAGTCAAGTTAGTCGCTAGCCAACTTATTCCATAAATATTAAAATGTCTGTTGCGTTGCCTTTACGTCATGCACCTAAAAAGGAGTCCTTACCTGACTTGTTAGATGAATACCCGAGGCTTGTAATAACATCTTAAAAGTATTGGCCTCGAGAAATATTACCTACTTGTACAATATTTCAGCAAAAATAATACAACTACAATTAATGGCGCTTTATTAAAAGAGAACTACAACGTAAATCTATACGTACAATGACATATTGGTCTCTTTGGTCTCTTAAACAATATATGTATAACTAGCTGTTGCCCACGACTTCGTCCGCGCGGACTTCGTTTACTCCGCACAGCACCTCCCTCGTAGGTGATAGCGTGATAATATGTAGCCTATATGTTGACCCGACCTATTAGTAATATTCACGCAAAATTTGAAGTAAATACATGCAGTACTTTTTGAGATTACCCCGGACAAACATACAGATAATCAGACAAAGAGACAAAAATTCTAAAAACTATATTTTTGGCTTCTATATCGACTGTAGATCACGCCCCAAGTATTCTTTTCAAAAAATATTCAATGTACAGTTTCGACTTTCCTACGATTTTATTATATGTATAGATAATATTTTTTATTTGTCAGAGTAATGTATACAAGGTTACGAACAGCAATTGATTTATATATATATATATATATATATATATATATATATATATATATATATATATATATATAGATTACTAAATATTACATTACATTGTTATTCCTCTATATGATTACAGTTATTTTAAATTTAATTATGTGTTTAAATTTAATTTACATCTGACATTGATATAAAAAACCCATCTGATCATTCATTTTTAATTATTATTTACTTTAACTGTCAATTTAATTATTAATTTCATTATATCTATATGTGTTTCATCTGAATATTTAAGGTCTTCCATCTTACACATTCCATATTTTATATGATATCATCAGCGATAATCATATTACGCATAGTGACTTATAAACACTATGCATAATAATTTATTCATGGAGGAACTTTCATGTATCACAATAGTAATGATATTTTTAAAATCTGTATATTACATACTAGCTGTAGCGTGCAGTCCACTGCCTTATAAGTTTTTGGCGAATGATCTAGTAAAGAAAAGGTAGATGACCCAGAATAGCCTATGTGTTATTCCAGGTCATCGTCTACGTGTGTGCCAAATTTCATTCAAATCAGTTCAGAGCTTTTTGCGTGATTGAGTAACAAACATCTATCCATCCATACAAATATCCATCCATACAAATATCCATCCATTCAATCATCCAAACATTCAAACTTTCGTATTTGTAATATTCATGGACGTACCGAGGGGAGGGCGAGGAATGGAATTTATTTACCTCTCTACTAGCTATCTACTGTTGTAGATATTAAGATAAAAATAGTCTTAAAATATTACGGTTGCCCCCCCTGACCCAGAACCTGGGTACGCCCATGATAATATTGATATAGATTGATACATCAAAAATTTCAATATTTTTCTTTTATATTGTTCCAGGTCAACATCCACATGTGTGCCAAATTTCATCCAAATCGTTCAGCCGTTTTTGCGTGATAGAGTAACAAACATCCATCCATACATCAAAATATACAAGCTTTCTCATTTATAATATTAACTAGCTACACCCTGCAGCCCGCTGCATTATAACAGCTGTTGGTGAATCCCACGAGAAGAAATTATTTTTTCGGGATAAAAAGTATCCTACGTGTTGTTCCAGATCAACATCCACATGTGTGCCAAATTTCAACCAAATCGTTAAGCCGTTTTTGCGTGATTGAGAAACAAACATCCATGCATACATCCAAACGAGCAAAATTTTACATTTATAATATTATGAGATATATATTAAATATTAAATTACTGTATAAAATATCACAAATGCTAAAGATAAATTTCATTACCGCTGAGCAAGCAAAAAGTTTTGAACACTTCAAACAAATGGCGTTTCAGCGATAAACGTTCTGGCTGACGGTATTAACGGTTTATAGTGGAATTATGAAGATTACTTTATAAGTGTTTTATTTTTTGTATTTCCTTTATGGAAAACTTTTTTAATTGCTACCTCTAAAACCGAGATAGACTTTTTTATATCGTACCTACTAGCAGGGCGCTGCATTATAAAAGTTTTTGGTGAATCCCACGGGATCACCTCATTTTTAAAAGAAACCTGTGTGCTATTCCAGGTCATCAACTACCTATGTGGCAAATTTCATCCAAATCCGTTTAGTAGTTTTGGCGTGATTGAGTCAAAAACATTCATCAAAACATCCATTCATCCAAACATCCAAACTTTCGCATTTATATCATTGATTAAGATATAAAAGCATAAAAGCAAAACATAAAAGCAATATATAAACGCAAAGTTGCCCGGGATTGAAAAGTGCTCGGTTGGCGATAGGCTTACCACCTATCACATTAGTGGGACCAAGTATCTTCGGCTAATCGTGGGTGCACTTGTTGTACCTCTGCCCACCCCTTCGGGGATACGGGCGTGAACATAATTTTTTTTTCAAAAGCAGATTGAAAACGACCTCTCTGATGAAAAAGCAACTGTTGGAAATATTTTACACTATATATAAATATACATAAAATGAGTATATGAGAGCATCAATGTCTAAATTATTGTGTCAATATAAAGATGAAATATTAATTCTTTACTAATTATTAAAATCTTATGGAACCTATAGAATTGTTAATTATTTACCTTATATTAAGACGGTAGTCGAATAAAATAAAATCACTATAAAAAGGTCTGTCAGATATGTTTTCGAGGCATTCGTGTTTGTGAAATTGAGAAGTGAAGTTGCTTAATGTACAATAATAAAGTGTAATAAGTTCTGTTTTTTGTATTTAATATTTAATATAATTCGATATTCCGTTATTTGATGTTTAAATTAATAAACCTTATACTTTTTACCAAGTGGAGCGAATACAACCATCGCCTGTAAATACCAAAGATGTTAATGGTGCGTAGCTATCCACGTGGCTAGATATTAATGTCACTAGCATAAGTTTACCGGCTACTTTTACCGGCTACCTTTAAACTGGAACACGACAATGACTATCACTGACGATTTTTCCGCAGAAATAGGTGGCGCCAAATACTACGACACGTTGCGGAACTCTACCATCTAGAGTCAAGATGGTAATAACACGTACAGCCATTAACCAATCGTTTGCCTTTAACGAAATGGCGAGCGCAATGGCAGGTGGTATATTCGTCAAAGGAGACCCGGACCAATACGGTGGAAAAGCCGCCCCACTTTTTGAAGTCTCCTCATTTTTAAACCACACATTTCTATGACTAACTTTTATGAATACAGCTAATATGGTTTTTATTCTACACTAACTGTGCTCGCGACATGGTCCGCGTGGAAAAATTTCTAAAATAAAAGTAGCCTAAATTACTCCTTATAACCGTGGTTTAAAAGTTTCTTCTCCCGTGAGATTTCCGAGATAAAAACTATCCTATGTTCTTTCTTGGGTCTCAAACTATCTTTGTATAAATTTCATCCAAATCGGTTCAGTGGTTTAGGCGTGAAGAAGAGACAGACGGACAGACAGAGTAACTTTCGTATTTACAAGTATGGATTATAACTAGTTTTGCTAATTTTCACAATTTTGGATATTGCTTTTAAGGGATAAATGCCTGCTGGTATGGATAGATGCCTGCTGGTATGAATACATGCCTGCTGGTATGTATAGAGATACCTGCAGTGTAGAAGGGAATAAAATAAGCATAATACATAGTTTCAAACGTTTTATTTATAACTTTTAGAAGATAATCCAAAAGTCACTGTGGGCAAAGTCAATATATACTTGTGGACCTATATATAGGGTGTTCTATATTACTGAAATTTATATTATAAACATTATCTATACATATAATAAAACTGTAAGAGGTCGAATTCTGTACATTGAAGATATTTTAAAAATTTTTTTTGGAAGTTACTCTTTAATCGACACTGAAGCGAAAAATGTAATTTTTTTAATTTTGGTCTGTCTGTCTGTCTGTCTGTATCAAGGCCGCGCATCACGCCGAATCTACTGAACGGATTCAAATGAAATTTAGCATGGTTAAAATTCATATTCCGAAGAAGGTTATAGGATACTTTTTATTTCAAAATTCAATACGGTTCCCGTGGAATAGGGGATGAAAAGAAAAACGTATATTTAGCTTTAATTCATTAACCTGCAGTCCGAAATCCTTTATTATTTTTTTGTTCAAAAGTAAGTACTGTAAAGATTATCCCTTAAAAATTTCAAAGTCATCAGTTTTATAATTTAGAAGTCACAGACATCACAAGTTTCAACGGTTTCCGGGTGGTAAGTCCAGTTGAACGTGACACCCGGGTTGTATACAAAACCTTTGAACGCATGGCTCATTATAAGTTAGCGTAATCATTTCAGTGTTTGTATAATGGAAATAACCCGAGAGATCAGTTTAGAATATATACTGTTTTATTAAAATGTTATAAATGCAATTTTACTAGCCTAAAAATGAGTAAAATATGTGTAAAATGTAAACCTGAACATTTTATTTATTTATATAAGAATTATAATATATTTGAAAATAAAACAGGTCATTTTTCAGTTTTTTGCCAATATATCAGAAAATATGCATTTAATCGACATTAAGTATACTAATAGAATTTGTTCTTTATAAAATTTTACGTAAAGATAGGCTATTGGGAAAATTCACTATTTTGTTTTTACATTGCATAACGTAAAAAAGGGTAAAAAAAGTATCTAACCGCCCATACCCGGAATACGTAGGCAGAGGTACAAGAAGTGTACCCACGATTAGCCGTATATACCATCTCACACAATGTGATAGGTGGCAAGCCTATTGCCAACCGGGCCCTTTCCAATCCCGGGCAACGTTGTTTTATCAGAAAAGTTAAAAACGTTTTGTTTTGCCCGACCCGGGAATCGAACCCGGGACCTCATATGGTCAACGATGACACCGGATCACTAAACAACACGGTGAATATTTCAAAATTCTTTGAAAATTATTGAAACTTCTGCGAAGTGTAGATGTTGGACTGCCTAAACTACTTAATGTACTCCAACATCTCAGGCTCCAAAATACTTTTAAAAAAATTGTTAAGTAGAAAATATGAACATGTACTTATAACTTCAGTCCTGGATAAGATCAACATCTTACAGAAAAAACTTTAGACAAAGATAACTTCATCAAAACAAATTCAATAAAAAGTTACTTAACTTTCCTTTATTTGTGAGAATCAAAAATCAAAAATGTGAGAAAAACATTTGTTGCTTTTTATTGAAGTATCATCACTCCCGGTTCCCTTGCGGGGTAGGCATAGTAAACCGAACGTCTATAGACTTTCCGGTTCACCGCGTTTCACCGATTTGTCGGTTGGTGATAGAAATGGTAATCCTCATCGCCGCATATTAACACGTTAACGATTATCGATTATTATTAGCGATAACTGGGACCGAAAGTTTTACGTGCTCATCCGAGGCACGGGGGTGATAATATACCACTCCGCCAGTCTCAGAGTTGCTACTGAGATTTTAGATTTTCGAGAAAATCCTCGAAAATATTTCAATAACACGTTTGCCCGATCCGGGGATCGAACCCGGGACCACATGATCCGAGTCGAATAGGCTATCCCAAGACCACGAAGCAGAGTAGTTTGTTATTAATAAAAAAAACCCTTGACTGCTTATCTTGCTTATTGAAAATGATACAAATTTACATTAAAACATCTTTTTGAGATTTAAAAATAATAATAAATTTAAGAAAAATGCAACAAGATTTTTTGATCAATGAACAGAGATAAAGCTTCTTAGTCAAACGCTATTTTGTTTTTTATTAATAACAAACCACAAAGCCATGTGTTAATTAATTCATTTTTATACTTCCCGTTGTAGCGCCTTTGTAAAAAGTGCCTTAAATAAAAATGATTAAAAAAAATAAACCTGAATAAATAACTTTTCATCTTTCTAACTAGGTATATATTTTTAATTTCCCGCTACGTGTCTGATAAGGAAGTTACTGATTTTACCCTATTTACGAAAACCGAGTGTTCAAACACTGGAAATTGGATCAAAATCGTTTGATTTATTTGGGATTTGTCAATGACAAAAATTAAAAAAAAAGTTTTTTTTTACATTTCTTTGAGATTTTTTTAACCTATCTAAAAATATTTATAGCTATTAAAACAATTTTGAGTTAAAAAATTGCCTTGAATGCCATTCAAAAGATCACAATCGATCATCAATTTAAAAAAAAATGATGTATATTTTTCAACCATTCATTTCCTAAATGTCATTTTTACAAACTAGATTTTTTGAAATCTTCAAACTCAACAATCTATACTTAGGTATAGTTTTTGCTTCTTTTAGCTTAAAATATTTCAATGAAGCGGGAAGTTTCAGGGATGGCCGGCAGGATCAACCGTATTACAGATTTTTATATTCACTTCATAAAATTATTATACCTTTTGATTATTTTTACTCTAGGCATCGCCATATAGTGGACATTCACAATCCACATGCCCGGACAAAGCGGTTAAACTTAACATTCTTCATTCGAACCGCAAAGGACTGTAACATGCTTCCTAAATCTGTGTTCCCCGTCGAGTACAATCTGGGGATCTTCAAGAGAAGAGTGAACAGGTACCTTCTAGGGAAGCGCGTTCTATCTTAGGCCGCATCTTATCAGACTGAGATCGTGGTCAAGCGCTTCAATATAGACAATTAAAAATGTCGATAACGCGCATATTTTATGAAATATTGGTAAAAAAATTGCAAAAAGCCGTTTTTTAATTGTTTTAAACAAAATGTTCCTAACCTCCTACACGGTCAAGATATTATGCTTAATAATAATAACATTGCAATTATAACCTTTACTGAAAGCAAATACTATTTATTTCTCCTTGACTAATAGGTCTGTCGTCAAATTTAGCCTCCTGCAAAGGAGTCAGATATTGTTATTTATCAGACATACACCACAGATTTCAAACTAGCTTGAATAATCATCGTTGCCCATTAAGAACCTAGGTACAAGCCGATAATTTCATCTTCAATCTTTTTTATCCGATGGAAGGATAGCCCCAGCCATGTATAAAAATGACAATACAGTTAAAGACTTTTGCTATACGGTGCGTGATCTTTCTCACAATAAAAAATAGGTTTTGCAAAAATAATCTTTAGTCAAATTTAGTCATATGGAATGAGTATATAATGTCAGGCAAATAAAACTGCAAGCATGACTGTAGAAAATAAAAGGCGAGGTGACTTCACTTAAACACTGCTTAAAGCCCTATAAGGCACAAGGGTCGTTATCAAAGTCAACGTGTTTTCAAATCCACACTAAAAAATCCTTTCTTAATATTTCTCCTTTGATAAAAGTGCTTTGCCGTCCAAAGTATTGCTGAATACGAAAAATACTGTCGTCAATTACTAATAATTACTCTGCAAGGATGGCCAAACGCGAACGAAGTCGCGGGTACAGCTAGTATAAGATATTTGTGTAAGTATATGGATAAACTACACATGTTAAGTAGTGTGGTGCGTTAATGTGAATGTGGTGAGTTGCCCACAGTTACACATAATCTTTTTTACGTTTTTTCTATAATAAAAATTATTGAATTTTAACGTTTTTATGTTGCTCTAGCTGTTGCTAGCGACTTCGTCCGCGCGGACTTCGTTTACTCCGCACAGCACCTGGCCACTAGGTGATAGGGTGATAATATGTAGCCTATATGTTGATCCGACCAGTTAGTAATATTCATGCAAAATTGGAAGTAAATCTATGAAGTACTTTTTGAGTTTACCCAGGACATAGATACATACAAACAGACCAAAATTCTTAAATCTATATTTTTGGATTCTATGTATGTCTAAATATGCTCTATCTGGCATATTAGATACAGATAGTGAACATTGGTAAGCTAATAGGAATCACGTAAAGCAAATATTTTTTTAATTAACATTCTTTGCAAATATTTAAATTTCCACTTGTCTAATAGTTGCTTAACTGCTCCATTAGATTTTCTGATACGAAGTCACAAGTATTTCTATTATAAACACTGTTACACTATCGTTCCCTCGACACTCTTAGAATATAACATCAAAGGAATTGTACTGAAGTCTTTGATCTTACATATACTTCAATATGTTTGTCAACTAGTGTCCAATAAATATTTCATACTTGTATACTCTTCTTACCAGAGACGTAAAACGCGCGTTGCTGAGAATGCCGACATTTAATTATAATCGTTTATTTGAATCTAGTGACTCAACACAAGCCCAACACACTGACAGTTCAGATCCAGGATTATTTCAGGGAGGGGGAGGAAATATTAGTCTTAATCTTCTAGAAAAATGGCAAATAAATAAATATTAATAATAATACAGCCTTTTATTCTGGAGTAAGAGATAAAATACACATTATTTCCACCTCGTATAAAATATCTCTAATCTCAGCGTGCCTCTTGACATAGACCTTCTCCAACATTTTCCACTGTGGTCTGTCCTGAGCAACTCGTTTCAATTTTGGGTCAGCAGTCATTTTTATATCATCCTTCTATCTTAGACACTGCCTTCCACGGCTTCTTCTCCCATCTCTTGGCTACCACTCCAACGCTTTTTTGCACCATTTCCCTTGATTGTCACACAGCATATGTCCGGTCCATCACCATTTTTTTTGATCTATACGTAGTAGGATATAGTATATTACAGTATAAATAAATATTAGACGAGTCCAATGATTTTAACGTAACTAATGGGGAAGGGGCAATTGCGCCCATTGAGCGGTTTACCTTACCCTCAAAATCAGAACACGAGAGTGACAAGCACTGACGGTACCGCGGCAGGAATAAGTTAGGCGGTACCAGATTCGGGCAAATCATTACACAACTCTATCACCTAGTAGTCACGATGGCTGTGAAAAGTTTGGCCAATTGTTCACCTTTAAATAAATTTTTACTAATCTTAAATTTATTTTTGATACTAGGTTTCTTGACAGACTGATTGTGCCTCCTAGATAGAAATTGTATATATTTCAATGTCTAAGATATTAATAATTGACCCAGCAGTTTAAAAAGACTTACCTAACAGTTTGATTTAAAGTTTTTAATTTACAGTTTAAGTTTAAAGCCCTCGAAAATGGATAGTAGAAATGTTATTTTACAAAGCAGATGATTATTTTAAAAGTAAAAGGTGAAATAGTAAATTTATTACTTACTCCTAAATTCTTCTTCCCACTTCCCACAAAAAACTTCCCACAAATTAAGCTCAAAAGAGTAAAAAATATAAGCATAGCAAAATAGATGATTTGAACTTCAAATGCTTGCCCGACCCGGGGCTCAGGACTTCATGATCTCAGCCAAATAGGCTAATCAGTGGACAACGAAGCAGTCTTATAACTATTTTGACCGCCCCTTCGGTCGAGTGGTTAGCGACCATGACTACGTAATCGATGAAGCCCAGGTTCGATTCCCGTCGGAGACAAGTATTTGAGTGATGAGCATGTTTGTATTTCTGGGCTTGGGTGTTTATTATGTATGTAACAGTATTTATACATATATGTATTTCCATGTATTAGTATCGTTGACTAACACCCATAACACAAGCAAATAATTTGCTTACTTTTGGGTTAGATCAGTAAGTGTAATTTGTCCAGTGAATATTTATTTATTTATATTTATTTTAATTTACTATACAAGCGTTCAGAGGTAATTTAATTTCAACATCGCCTGTATTAGTTATATCGTACGAGGTGAGTTTAAATATACGCAAAGTTTAGCAAATTCTAAAGTCTCGTGGCTTTCATCATAACATTAAATAATACAATATTATATTTCCGTATTCCGTACTTAATAACATTTCTAATATAAATTAATATAGTTGCTTCTATCCTCCATAGAAACTTTTGTTGATTACATAATTGTAATGATTTTACCTGTTTGTAATGATTTTGTTCATCAAAAGAATATGTCTCAATTGTGTTATATTAGAATAAGTATCGAAATATGGCAACACTAAGGCGTCATCTTCCTATTCGTTAAAGTTGTGAAAGCTAAATGGCGGGAATATAACGTAGCAAGATGGCGCGTAATGGGGCTTACGATATGAGAGACCTCATTTTCGGCGACAGACGGTTAAGAGCCATGGACTTAAACACATGTCTACACCCAAGTCTATACTTATAAAGTGAAAATAGTCTGCAAGAAGTACATTAAAAAATATCAAGTTTTTATATTTTATTTACCAAAAGCCAGATGTGGGAGTAACCTGCCTGCCTACAAGTGTTTTTGGAAATAAAGGTAATCAGCACTTATATAAAATAATGTATTATAAACATTTTACGGGAGAAGATTATCAAAAAGCATATTAAAATGTACGATAGTATAATATAATTCAAAATTATTTATTTTGCATAAATCAAGGTTACATATTGTGATGATTATATTTTCTTAATACAAGTACTTTGTTAACATTATTTTTATATAAAATTACAAATTACGTTCTTAATACTTTTAAAATCAATAAAACTCAAAAGAAAAGTCAGAATAGATTTAAAAATTAATGTCAAATGAGGATTAAAATAAATTAGATTAGAATTAGAAATTGTTATTTTAAAAGAACATGCGTTATTGTAATTGTGAATGTAATCACAATTACTAACACAATTACAAAAGAATAAATATATTCCTATGTCCATCCTTTACATCTTTAACACCTGGTCGGGGCAACTCTCCGATTGTCTTATTCCTATACCCATCCTGTGTACCTAGGACGTGGTCGGGGCGACTCCTATCGTGTTATTCCTATACCCATCCTGTGTACCTAACACGTGGTCGGGGCTACTCTCCGATCGTGTTATTCCTATACCCATCCTATATACCTAGCACGTGGTCGGGGCGGCACTCCGATCGTGTTATTCCTATACCCAGCCTGTGTACCTGGCACGTGGTCGGGGCTATTCTCCGATCTGTTATTCCTATACCCATCCTATATATTTAGCACGTGGTCGAGGCGACTCTCCGATCTTGTTATTCCTATACCCATCCTGTATTTAACACGTGGTCGAGGCGACTCTCCGATCGTGTTATTCCTATACCCATCCTGTGTACATAACACGTGGTTGGGGCTACTCTCCGATCGTGTTATTCTTATACCCATGCTGTATTTAACACGTGGTCGGGGCGACTCTCCGATCGTCTTATTCCTATACCCATCCTGTGTATCTAACACGTGGTCGGGGCTACTCTCCGATCGTGTTATTCCTATACACATCCTGACTAACGCGTGGTCGGGGCTACTCTCCGGTCGTCTTATTCCTACATCTATTCTATACACCCTTAACATGAGGTTGGCGCAATTCCTCGACTGTGTTATTTAGAATACGACTCCATAATTAATTAATTTATGACCAAAGATAGCATTTGAGTTTATTCGTTACAAATAATCAAATCTTCAGAAATAATTAAAAATAATTTACATGTCACTTCTAGCTACAAACGATCTATGATCGTAGCCGCAGTATCAACCGATGGAATGTAATAGTATTTTGTTATCACTACCCACATGTTTGCTAATTATTTCTAAGAAACGAGTAATTGTTTAAAAATTAACATTAATAGCAAACTCGAAAGTACAAAAGCATTTCGAGCGCTCGAAAATTACATAATTTTAATTATTAAGACAATTAATATTATTAATTGTTAAGACAATAAAATATTAAGATACAATTATTGTGTCCTACTATGTGTGTGGAATAGTATGCTCGATTAACTAAGTTAATTATTTCAATTTTAAGGTTTACAGTAAAACAGATTAATTGTGTGCAAAGCAGATTTTTGAGCAGCTTATAAAAAAATTAGAGTATTTCCGTTCTTGCGCAGTCGTATATTTTCAAAGCGATAGTCAATTTTGATCTTTTGAATAGCACTCAACTCAATTGAGTTCTAAAATGTTTTTTAGCTTCAAATTTAATTACGACGAAGTAATGTCAAAGTCATGTATTAATTTTTAACAAAAAAAAATATCTTTTATAAATTCCAAACGAATCGAGCCAAGAAAAAGATTCAAGTAAATCCTATTAACGTTATTTGACGCAGTTTTTGAGCAGTTTGAAATCAATCGGTTTAGTAGAGTTGTAAACAATTTAATAATCGAACTTCATTTCATTGATTCAACTTCACACAACTTGATTCGAGTTTTATTTTGGTAGGGCAATTGCTTCAGTTTTTAAATTTTTTAATATTGTAGACATCGCAGAACATTATATATATTCAATTTTTAATCAAAGATGTTTACACCGATTAGAGACAAACATTGATTATAGCGCCAATCATTAATTCGTGACGGTAATAGAAAACAAACTAGACGTTTCACTATATGTGGATAAATATATAATTATATTAACAAATAAATATAATTATATATTTATTTTGACCACCCCGTTGGTGGAGTGGTTGGTGACCCTGACTACGCAATCGACGGGGCTCGGGTTCGATCCCCGACGGGGACAAGCATTTGTGTGCTGAGCACTGAATTCTGGGTTTGGGTGTTTATTAACTGTATTCTAGTATTTAACATGTATTTCTATGTATTAGTATCGTTGACTAACACCCATAACACAAGCAAATAATTTGCTTACTTTGGGGTTAGATCAGTAAGTGTAATTTGTCCCGTGAATATTTATTTATTTATTTAAATATCTGAGACTACATACTACGAATTCCAATTCTTTTATTAGAAGCATATTAAAGGCTTTTAGATTTACAAAATAACCATGTAGGTGTACTTGTTTAGATAAAGAGTCGAAACCATGTAGGTGTGTTTCGAGTGATATTACCAACGAGCCAAGCAGGTGTGCTTGTTTATAGAAAGAGCCGAAACCATGTAGGTGTGTTTCGAGATATATTAAAATGGGCCATGTAGGTGTGCTTGCTTAGAGAAGAGCCGAAACCATGTAGGTGTGTTTCGAGAGATATTACAAATGAGCCATGTAGGTGTGCTTGTTTAAAGAAAGTGTTGAAACCATGTATGCTATGCTTACGTAGACAATAAAACTAAACCGTATAGGTGTGTTTCGAGAGATTACAAATCAGCCATGTAAATGTGCTTATTTAGGTAACAAAATGAAACCATATAGGTGTGTTTCGAGAGATTACAAATGAGCCATGCAAGTGTGCTTATTTAGACAATAAAACTAAACCATGTAGGTGTGTTTCGAGAGATTACAATTGAAATAGGTGTGCTTAGTTTGGCAAACTAATTGAAACCACTCGCAAGGCGTGCACCGTAGTTGATGAGACAAAATTAGAATGATGTAAAACAATAGACAGTCTGTATCAGCAGCTCGAATATTTAATTCATGCGTGTTAGAGAGAAATTCGAATATAGGTATGGTGGTGATAAATATTTAAGAGAATAATGTACCATGTACGCAAGATTCTCAAAGTTCACGGCGTTTAGCAAACGTCAGCCACTTAAACTGATTACAGCAGAATGAGATACGGTCAAACTTACATAAACAGTAGGAGTGGATGTCATTTTTCATGAACATCAAATCGAAACTATACATTGATATTTGATCGGATATCAAAAAAAAAAACTATATTTTGTGAAATTATATATTGATGGATACTGTCAGATAAACCCGATGAGCTTTATTCGAAAATCGTTAAATCTGCTTAATAAGATTTTTGTTGTTTTGACTTTAGGGATAGTAACTAAATCTGTATGAAAAATTAAACATGATCCCCACTTCGTAATTTGAACAGGTTTAGGACTGGCTGCAAATGATCGTTTTGTAACAATATTTTGATATATATTTACCTATCTAATATGTTTTGATGCAGTAATATTAATATATATTAGATAACTTTAAATCTCTATTTACTCATTTGAAAGGTAGAATTTTGAATTAACGCATAATTCACCAAAATACTATGGAAATGATGACCATTACATGCGCAATCGGCGTAAGATTTGGAATCGTAGATATCAGTATCCGTCTGATAATATAGCAGTTTTAGTTTATTGGCGCACCTTTATTGCTGTCACGCTGTTTCCTTTCGTTGCAAGATTCAATAAATATTTGACTATATAGGGTTTCGTCAATATATAGTTTTAGCTTAGACTAAAATCCGATTTACGATATCGCAACGACGTAGAGTTTCAATATTTATATTCGTTTTGTTATCGCTCACTCATAATAAACATATTAATATAAGGCAAATTGACTGATTAAGAGGCCTCTCAAAGATTAAAATAAGGTTGGTAGAAATATTTGTGAAACAAAGATCACCATAGTCTATAAGTAATACTATAGTTTGAATTAGTATAACTTTTTGTTTCGAGAAAGAAAAACCCATGAAAGTGTGCTTGGTTGGAGAAGGAATCGAAACGTGCAGGTATATTTTGTAGCATAATAACTAGGCCTATAGTCTTTAGTTTAATAACTGTTAAGCTTATAATGGTTGTATCTAAGGTCATTATAACAATATTTGATTTTATAAGAAAATGCATTATTCTTAACTGCATAATCATTTCAATTACACATACTAAAGGAGGTCCACATGGACATATTCAGAGCTGCAAACAAAACACACACCCTCCAAACCTGAACACGAAAACGACAAGCGTTAACGTTGTTGCGACAGGAATAGGGTAGATGTTGCAGAACTCTACCACCTAATTTAAAATAACTTTTAGAGTTATATATTGATTCCTAAATATATATTTAGCTCTTCACCTTGAAAAACTACGTCTATCGCAGTTAATCAGTTGAAAATTGGTTAATTTGTAATTCAGTTGAAAATTGAAGAAAAAAAATATTTAAAAAATGTCTTTGCCACATAACTTCGATATTTTTTATGTAATAGATTTTGATCCAACGCAACATATTTAGACCTCAAAAAATGAGTTGAATGCCGTTTGTAAGTTCGAAAGTTACAGCTTTTTAAAAATTAAAATAGTGTAATTTCAATCAAATTGAACAAACTTTAGAGTTTTCCATAGGTTTACGCTTAAACATTGACTTAGAACGAATTTTTAATGCATAAGTATATTTTAACTGCTTTCAGCTTAAAATAAAAGAGATATTTTAAGCACAAATCAGTAAAAATCACGATATTACGTTGGCGGAAAGTTTCATAAGTATCAACGGAACAAAGTCGCAAGCAATAGTTAGTGTATTAATTGTACATGTACATACAATTAAACTTACAACATAAAATATCACAACCACAAGCGCAAGTACAAGCGATAAATTTTATTACCCCTTCAGCAAGTAAAAAAGTTTTTACCACTTGTAGCAAATTGCGTTTTAGCCGTAAATGTTCTAAGTTAAAGTATTAAAAGTTTATAATAGATGAAGATTAATTTTATAAAATAATTTTAATTTTTTCTCTATCGCCTCTATGGTCTAGTGGTCCAGCGTTGACCACATGAGGTCCCGGGTTCGATTCCCGGGTTGGGCACATAAAAAAAGTGTTTTTTCAGTTTTCTGAGAAACACAAAGTTGCCCGGGATTGGAAAGTGCCCGGTTGGCGATAGGCTTGCCACCTATCACTAATCGTGGGTGCACTTGTTGTACCTCTGCCTACCCTTTCGGGGATATGAGCGTGAAGATACTTTTATTTTAATTTTTTCCTTTTTACTTTTTTTATTATATCATTAGATAACAAACAAGTAGATGGTTCTCCGCTGGAAAAAATATAGACATGAAATATGTTAATGGTGCGTTGCTATCCACGTGCAATGGAGTACCACATGCATAAGTATACCGGCTAACTAACCTTCCACACCGGAATACGACTTTTTAAGATAAAGACAGTAAACATAAGACAGTAAACAATCAAATGGGTCTCGTGATGGAAAGAGGCAACCATAGACCAGAGCCTATAAACCAGAGATGTTAATGGTCCGTTGCTATCTCGTGGCGAGGTCTAATGGCATATGTATACATTTACCGGCTACCTTACTCTCCAAACCGAAACACGACATTCACTAGCGTTGACGCGGCAGAAAATTCCGCCGTATTGGTCTCGGCCTCCTTTGAAGAATAGGCCAACTGCCGTACTGCCAGGCAGGTCGTAAAAGGCGACCGATTGGCTATCGAGTCACTACCATCGTGGCTATTAGGTGGTAGAGTTCTGCATTATCTCGCCCGGGTCTGGTACCACCGCCTTACCTATTCCTGCCGCAATAGCGACAGTGCTTGTCGCTGTCGTGTTCCGGTTTGGAGGGTAAGGTAGCCGGTAAACTTATGCATGTGGCATTAGACCTCGCCACAAGATAGCAACGCACCATTAACATCTTTGGTGTCTATAGGCGATGGTTGACTCTTTCCATCAGGAGACCCATCTGCTTGTTTGCTATCTTATGATATAAAAAAAAAGAATAGGCAAGGTGGTGGTACCAGACCTGATCGACCCAATGCGAAGATCTACCACCTAGTAGTCGCATGGTAGTGACTCGCATAGCCAATCGGTCGCCTTTAACAAACATTGACGCTATTGCTGTGGGACAGGTAAGGAGATAGTACCAAATACCTGGGCGAGATGTTGCGGAACTTTACCACCTAGTAGTCACAATGATAGTGACACGCATACTCGTGGTGGGATATATTCCCACCAGATATATGGGACACCATTGGGATATACGTAGCCAATCGGTTGCCTTTTACGACCTTCCTGGCAGACCGGAAGTTGGTCTATTCTTCAAATAAGCCCGGACGAAAACGGGGAAAAATCCGCTTGATTACTTCACTACATAGTATAAAACAAAGTCGCTTTCTCTGTCTGTCCCTAAGTCCCTATGTCCCTATGTATGCTTAAATCTTTAAACTACGCAATGGATTTTTACTAGATAGATTGATTCTTGAGGAAGGTTTTAGTATATAAATCTTTCCGATATTCTCACGGGAACAAAAACTACGTGGGTGAAATCGCAGGCAGGTCGCTAGTATGATATAAAAAAACCTTGATACGACATTGCAGAACTCTACAATACAGTAGTCACGATGGTAGTGATCGGATTTCGACAATACTTCGCTTTTATGTACTGACTGGCAGGAAGACGAATTCTATTCTTTAAAAGAGCCCCAAGCAACACAGAGAAACACAGATAACTTTGCTCATTCACAAACATTTATTATAACTAGCGATCATCCGGGGCCGAAATTTGAACGTAGACCAAACAATAAAATCTTAAGTTCGATAAATGACTTTAGCCGTAAATAAAATAGGATAGGTACATGCATTGATATAACAAACCCTAGATGCACAGTCCCGAACAAAACTGACACTCAAAAGTGTCCCTAATTTCATTTAAGTAGTTATAGATATGGCAAAAACATATGTCTTTGCATATCCAACCTTGCGTGCACGACTTATAGTTGTTTTTACAAAGCAATGTACGAAAAGAAATAAAATTGACAGTGTCGCGACCGACGCGATTCTATTTGAAATGAGCGCACAATTTAAAATTGTGCACTCATTTTTGGAGGACGTTTTTGACACACTGATTGTGTATCTTGGGTTTTTTAAATCAATGGGTACATGTATAATATCATGGACATGTCACATGAATGTAGTGTTTTTAATTTGTATTTTTATTAATTTATTTTTTTCTAATGCTTTTTTAAACTGTAACTGTTCCAATTTCCATACTGCACCGTTCGCGCAATAGTCTTAAAAAGGTGTATAAAAGTTTCTCTTGAAGTATTAATATGTAACTATTTTATTTACGGGTGGTTGTAATTGCCCCGATAAATGTTTTCATTTCTGAGTTAGTGTGTTAATAAATATATTTAATTATATATAATTATATGTATTTTATGTATTAACTAGCTGTTGCCCGCGACTTCGTTCGCACGGACTTCGTTTACTCCGCACAGCTCCTCCCCCGTAGGTGATAGCGTGATAATATGTAGTCTATATGTTGACCCGACCTGTTAGTAATATTCATGCAAAATTTGAAGTAAATCCATGCAGAACTTTGAGTTTACCCCGGACATACATTGACTTTCCTACGATTTTATTATATGTGCATAGATATCGTTGTCAACATTCTTATCTTATATTAACACTTTAATTATATCAACTTTTGATCCATTTCTTTCTTTATTATTTATTCAAAATAGAATTCAATACTTATAGAATTTCAAGATTACGTTTGTCAGGTTAGCTAGTCCTATAAGGATAAAAGACACTGAATACATACCGACACTACAATACTGTCAAGTGAATATAAAGAGCGTATAAAGAATTTAATCCACATTCCTTGAGAATAGTTTTCTACAGAGAGTAAATTTCAACGTCCAAGCTATAAAAATACTTAAGAATTGCCACTTTTCCAGTAGGTGCATGGCTTTCGCATTAGATTTGCGGATACGGAAAAGTATTTTCATTATAAACACGCTTACATTGTCATTTGTACACTACAAAGATAAGAAGATTCTCTTATAATGTAACAACAAAAAAAGATCGTACTGAAGATTTGGTGTCTTTGTATTTAATTTATTTTTGAAATTAGTAAGCCCAGAGTGGTAATAGCAATGCACTATTAACATCTTTCGTGTCATCATAGGAGATTGTTGTCTTTCCTTCAGAAAAGCTATCTGATTTTTTGCTATTCTATGATATATATATATATATATATATATATATATATATATATATATATATATATATAACAACACGTCGAGTCAACGGCCGAACAATACAAAAATGTAGAATTAGTTTAAGACTAATACTCAATTTCAGTACTCGATTATGATACCGAATATGTAAAGAATTATACGTACTGAAGGAGGTTTTCAATACTCGGTTATGATACCGAGTATTTCAAGAATTGTACATACTGAATGAGGTTTTCAGTACTCAGTTATGATACCGAATATGTAAAGAATTGTACATACTGAAAGAGGTTTTCAGTATTCGATTATGATACAGAATATGTAAAGAATTGTACGTACTGAAGGTTTTCAGTACTCAATTATGATACCGAATATGTAAAGAATTGTACATGCTGAAGAAAGTTTTCAATACTCGATTATGATACCGAATATGTTAAGAGTTGTATATACTGAAGGAGGTTTTCAGTACTCTATTATGATAAAGAATATGTAAAAAATTGTAGATACTGAAGGAGGTTTTCAGTATTCGATAATGATACCGAATATGTAAAGAATTGTACATGCCGAGTACGACCTCCCCGTTGGTCGAGTGGTTAGCGGCCCTGACTACGCAATCGACGGGGCTCGGGTTCGATCCCCGACGGGGACAAGCATTTGCGTGATGAGCATAAATGTTTGTATTTCCGGGTTTGGGTGTTTATTAAATATATTCCATGTATTTATATATGTATTTCTATGTATTAGTATCGTTGACTAACACCCAATACACAAGCAAATAATTTGCTTACTTTGGGGTTAGATCAGTAAGTGTAATTTGTCCCGTGAATATTATATTATATATTATATTATATTAAATATAATATATAAATAATAGGTGGTAGAGTTCTGCATTGTCTAGCCCGGGTCTGGTACCACCGCCTTACCTATTCCTGCCGCAATAGCGTCAGTGCTTGTCACTGTCGTGTTCCAGGTTTGGAGGGTAAGGTAGCCAGTAAACTTATGCATGTGGCTTTAGACCTTGCCACAAGATTACAACGCACCAGGAGACCCATCTGCTTGTTTGCTATCTTATGATATAAATAAAAATTACAGCGTAAGAAATTGAAAATGAAAGGTTTAATTTAAAATATCGCGACCACAAGCACTAGCCATAAATTTTATGACTCACTGAGCAAGCAAGAAGTTTTAACCACTTCTAACAAATTGCGTTTCAACGATAAACCTTCAAAGTTGCAGTATTATCAGTTTATTACGAAATTATATAAAAGTATTTACATTCGATACAAGTCTAGTATGTATTTTTAACTTCCCACTACGTATGTAGACAAAGAAGTTACTGATTTAGCCCGATTTTCAAAACTCGAGTTTTGACCAAATCTTCGTTTCGTGGTCCTTTTGCGATTATTTTTTTTTTGAATTGTTTGTGTATTGTTAATTTTAATATTAATTTATATTACGATTTTTATGTTTATATGCATAAATCTGAACTTAAATAGGAAAAATGCAATTTTAGAGTATAACCTGTAGTATGTATACATACTTTAGTAAGTAGTTTAGTAGTAGTAATAAATTTCTTCGTAAAATCGCAAAATATGCAACATATATGGTTATATTTTTTTATTGCGTTTTATTATGATGTAACTAAAAAGATGCAGTTTTTCGGATTTTTTTCCCTTAATGTGGTATAAGACATTGCTTTTGTGCCAAATTTCGAAAAATTCCAAAGTGCATACGTAAATGTATGATCATCTTATAATTTCGTTGACTTAAGAGTACGATTTTTCCACAGCGAGAGCCGCAGACCCAAGTATTTGATATAAATTTCAATTTAATACCTTTACGGGTTCCCAAGAAAAAGGGGTTTGGCAGATGGACAAGCGGACAACGAAGTAATCCTATTAGGGTCCCGTTGTTCGTTTACAGGTAGAGAATCCTAAAAATATAGTACAAATGAACACACCGCGTATGCAGTAGTAAATACTAATAACTCAATGACACACTGCGCTTTGATGCAAGCTCGTAAACACTGTTTGTTTGTTCTATTGGAAATATACGATGCCAGGTTCAATTTTATTTCTGACCAGTGAAATCTTAAATCAATCATTATAGCAGTAAAACATCAAAGAAAGTAAATAATACTTAATCGGTATATTTTGACGTTTAATCTATAGGCATATTAATGTCTTACTCACGCGTATAAAAACAATTATCTGCTATGTTTAAAGACAGGTAAATAAATTAATGTGTTTTACAAATGTGCTTTCAGTAAAAAGCTTTCGCACAAATAATTTAACTCCAGCAAACAAGATGTTAGGTGATAAAATCACTTAGCACGCTTAGCCAGGGTACGAAACCGGTTTAAAAAATCCCGGTTACTGGATGTATTTAGCGGATTTTATAAAAGGTCTGAGAGTATTTGAGATTAGTGTTTCATAAACCTATATAAACCTGTATAAGCCAAAGCCGTGGAACTGTACGTTACGCACAGTGCGAACAAAAGTTGGGACGGCGAATATCAAAGAACTATTTATAAAAAACCTTATAAACCGGTTAATTGATTCAATACCCTTATTATTACGCTTTATTAGAAACCGCCATTTTTGAGGTTAAGGTAGCGGAAAATTTTTACAAATCGCTCCTTATGTATTTGCGCTGATTTAGGTTTGAAAATAGTACCTCTCCGCGTAACATGCTGATTCGACCGTTAGTCGCCAAGAGCGTTGACTGCGTAAGGGTGAGTTCGCGCAAATCAACAAAAATTTAAATATCTCGAAAAAAACCACGATCGCAAAAATACGAAAATGTCTTCAATCCTACTAATGCCTCTCATCAATACTCTAAGTACCTGAAGAATTTACAGAAAATAATAACAATATTTGTTTTCAAAAATATTATAACGCTTACTTGGATCATTCGAGATCTTTAATATCCATACAACCCGAATCAAAATTTCGAAATTTTTTTAATAAAAAAAAAATGATGTGGTGTCGCGGGACACCAGGTAGGAACGAACTTCCTTCGGCTAAACGGCACTACTCGCTTGTGTACGCGACTGTCGCGCCTGCGCACGTCTCATTTAACGCTTTTATTCCACGCATTTTTCTTACGGTTTTACTATCACATTTTTTTCAGTTCGGTCGCGCAGCAAAATCCCTATCCCCTCCAAGCCTGCCGTAAGGAACTTCGTTCCAATAATATACACTAGGTATTCCCTTATGGTTGAAATTCGACCATAGCTCTTATGATTACGTTTGGCCATTAAATGTAAAATGCCGCACTAGGGTCGATGCGAGCCGGCCGGTCTGAATTGTAGCCTTTGTAATAGTATCAAAATATTAACAACTGTTGACTCAGTGACAAGATTATCCATACTAATATTATAAATGCGAAAGTCTGTCTGTCTGTTACGCTTTCACGACTAAACCGCTGGAACGATTATCATGAAATTTAGCATGGAAGAGACGGGGTCAAATATAGGCTAATTTTTCTTTCATACCTTAAAGGGTTGATTTAATAGGGGATGAGATGGGAGGGGAAGCTGCGCGGGTTAGCTAGTATATATACATATATACATATATATATATATATATATATATATATATATATATATATATATATATATATATATATATATATATATATATATATATATATATGTATATGTATATATATATATATATATATATATATATATATATATATATTCTGCAACTATTTACTTACAAAATACGATAAAAGAATCTCCCTGACATATAAATACACTTAATTTAATTAAAAATACAAGATCTTATAATTGTTAAGAGCAAATGGGCTTCTCAGTTTAGCGAGTATTTTGAAATACAAAGAATTTTATGCTGAGAGATTCGACATAACGTTTACAAATTAAATTTTGGAGACTTAATTGAAATAAAATTCGACTTACCTATATCTTGCCTGTCTTAGAAAATTGCAACTTTATTTTTATTAATTATTTATTATACAGACATTTAATTTCTTTGCTTTAATAATTATACCACTAACGCTTTAATATTAGCATATTTCAGTTTAGAGGGTAAGGTTACTGCTAAACTTATGAATGTGTTGTTGCCATCCTGCCACACGGATAGCAACGCACCCTTAATGTCTTTGGTGTCTATATGCGATGGTTTCTCTTTCCATCAGGAGATCCATCTGCTTGTTTGCTATCTTATGTTATATAAAAAAAAATATTCAACTATCTTTCTTTTCGTGGACGATATGAAAATTTGTAAAAAAATACGAAACATTACTGATTGTCTTTTACCTCAACAGAATTTATATAGATTCCAAAATTATTGCATAACAAACAAACTAGACTTGAATCCATCTAAATTTTCTACAGTCATATTTAATCGAAAACGTAATCAACTAAATTCAATTTACTATCTCATGGGTACTCCCTTGTTTCACGCCAATGTAGTTAGATACCTTGGTGTAACTCTTGATTCAAAGCTGATTAGCATTGATGACCATATTAATTTCTAAGGCATCTAAAGCTCTCGGTTTTTTGATTCGAGCTACTAAAGACTTTCGCAAGCATTTAGTAGCTCGAATCATATCATAATCATATCGCTCTTAAAATTCTATATTGTGCACTAGTTAGAAATCAGTTAGAATATGCTTTACAAATATGAAACCTATTTATTATATGACGTTTGTAAAACCCGGATTGAATCGATTCAGAAAATATTTATTAAATGTCTTTATCACAGAATGAAAAAAGAGAAACCATCTTATTTAGAAGCCTGTAAAACACATATTTTACCATTATCCACCAGATGAGACATAAATGATATGTTATATGTTGTAGGCATTCTCAATGGCACTATAGACTGTCCAGAGTTTCTGAGCAGAATTCTTTAATGTTCCCAATAGATCCGATCGTAATCCAACTTTACTGTATGTACCTTTTACTTCTACAAATTATCGAAAAAACACTTTCATAATAAGAGCTACTGATAGTCTTAATAATGTTAATAGTGATATTGATCCCTTTCACACGAAACAAGCTCAAATAAGGCGTATTCTTTCGAACTTATATTTTGATAAATAACTTTCAAGTCTAATTTGTATATTGTACACGTTGTCTGTTGTAAGTATACTGCCGTCTAAATATGGTAACTCTTAATTTGCTTATTTTGTTACGTAGATTTACAAACATTATTGTGTTATATTGCTGAGTTTTCTGAACCAATAAATAATGTCAAGTTTCCTAAAAACAACAAAACATTAATATTTAAAAAGCTGTTACTTTAGAAACTTTGTTTCGATTTTTATTTTCAAACTGCATTTGACGTAGTTTTTTGAGTACTAAAATATTGTAGATGGTCGAAAAAATCGAAGTCGAAAAACACTTTTTTTATTTTTCGTCAATGATAACTTCTCAACGGATAAACCGATTTTGATGCATTATTTGCATCAAAAGCAAAAAGAAAAGGGCGAAGGGCATAGGGTGAAGGGCATAGAGCGAAGGGCATAGGGCATAGGGCATAGGGCATAGGGCATAGGGCATAGGGCATAGGGCATAGGGCATAGGGCATAGGGCATAGGGCATAGGGCATAGGGCATAGGGCATAGGGCATAGGGAATAGGGCATAGGGCATAGGGCATAGG
Source organism: Apodemia mormo (assembly GCA_036924255.1). Classification (NCBI taxonomy): domain Eukaryota; kingdom Metazoa; phylum Arthropoda; class Insecta; order Lepidoptera; family Riodinidae; genus Apodemia; species Apodemia mormo. Next base: position 29,240,143 of record JAUPFN010000012.1, on the reverse strand, counting down.
GTATAGAGCATAGGGTATAGGGCATAGGGCGTAGGGCAAAGGGCGTAGGGCGTAGGGCGTAGGGCGTAGGGCATAGGGCACAGGGCACAGGGCATGGGGCATAGGGAATAGGGCATAGGGAATAGAGCACAGGGCACAGGGCACAGGGCATAGGGCACAGGGACCAGGGCACAGGGACCAGGGCACAGGGCACAGGGCACAGGGCACAGGGCACAGGGCATAGGGCACAGGGCATAGGGCATAGGGCATAGGGCACAGGGCACTGGGCATAGGGCACAGGGTATAGGGCACAGGGCATTCGGCATAGGGCATAGGGCACAGGGCACAGGGCATAGGGCACATGGCACAGGGCATAGGGCATAGATGGTGATGGCTGATGGCTGGCGGTTGGTGGCTGATGGCTGGTGGCTGATGGCTGGTGGCTGAAGGCTGGTGGCTGATGGCTGATGACTGATGGCTGATGGCTGATGGCTGATGGCTGATGGCTGATGGCTGATGGCTGATGGCTGATGGCTGATGCCTGATGGCTGATGGCTGATGGCTGATGGCTGATGGCTGATGGCTGATGGCTGATGGCTGATGGCTGATGGCTGATGGCTGATGGCTGATGGCTGATGGCTGATGGCTGATGGCTGATGGCTGATGGCTGATGGCTGATGGCTGATGGCTGATGGCTGATGGCTGATGGCTGATGCAGGTATAGCCGATGGCTGATGGCTGAGGGCTGATGGCTGATGGCTGATGGCTGATGATAGCTGATGGCTGATGATAGCTGATGGCTGATGATAGCTGATGGCAGATGATAGCTGATGGCAGATGATTGCTGATAGCTGATGGCAGATGATTGCTGATAGCTGATGGCAGATGATTGCTGATAGCTGATGGCAGATGATTGCTGATAGCTGATGGCAGATGATTGCTGATAGCTGATGGCACATGATTGCTAATAGCTGATAGATGATAGCTGATAGACGATAGCTGATGATAGCTGATGATAGTAAATAGCTGATAACAGATGATAGCAGATAGCAGATAGATTAGACAAACGGAACAAACTGTACCGAACCAGACCGAGATATCGCATCCGTGAGAGGTGTCTATGTGTGCGTTGCTCGAATATTACTCGTATGCAGATTGACTTCTGTTGTACATAATTCATAAATTCTTCAGTATTCTGTGCTATACAGCTACATGGGGCGCAAACGCAAACAGTGAGACGAGCGATGAGAAACGAAAACAAAAGTAGAAAACGGCATGAAGTATGCAACAGCTACCGGTGACGCGAATTTCGGCTCTACTTGCAATGTGAAAAGAACTGAACAACACGCGACATGTGAGGGCGGCAAAATCGGGGGACGCATTTACCACCGCGCGACCGAAACAAAATATTATTCTATTTTTTTCACGTGTGGAGTCTGAAATTGATCATGGACAAAAAAATTTTAGAGAAATGCTCAGCAAACCTACTGTATAAATGTCAAAACAAACTGATGACAGTTTCTAGTATTCTCTATACTCAAATTAAGAATGTGGAATTCGCCACATTTTCTCCCCTTTTTTGTTGACTGGATACACTCCTAATTTAATATATCTTGAGCCAAGAATGCACTTGATTCAACGCAATAACGTGCCACCTTAGCGTCATTTTTAAAGTTCTAAATATATCTACCACCGACGCCACCTCGTTGTATGCGTCTGATATATCAAATCCAATCTAAAATCCAATTTCAAACCCAAATCGCTACGTATCGATTTCTCAAACCGAAAAATCTGATTTCAACAAACTTGAACGATTTATCGACCACACCAAAAGTATCGATTTGTGTATCCAACTATCAAAACGAAAACTAATGATTTTTTAGAAATTTGCACAGTCTTATCTAACCAACCGCAATATAGCGGAGTAAAAAGAATGACGCGAATTTCTCTACTCGGATATCGGTTTGTATCGGTGGCGGAGCAATCTGAATTCATTATTATTAAAGAGTAATTTAGCTAGATTATACGTTATACGTTGATGTTCCTATGCTTGGATCACTCGTAATTATTATTATTTTCGTTTGGTTAAAATTTGTGTACTAATCTATCCATTACTTGATAAAACAAACGAAATCTGCAGACGTCAAACGTAAGCAAATTGGCGATGCCTGGCCATCATCAATCGTTAGTTCGCTTACGTTTGTAGATTTTACGTTATTGTAGTCGGATATCTAAAACCGTATTTTGAAATCGATTTTGAAATCTGAAATCGGGTTTATATCAGTTTGCGATGCTTCAAAATTGCGCTCATAGATAATTTTGTCCGGGGCAAACAGAGCAAGAAGGCCATGGCACTCCCTACCACGCTTACTGTGGATTACTGTGGACTCAGGGGGCTTTATTCCAACCTGAACGCCGTCCACTACCATCTTGAGATGATGAAGCCAGCTTTACTCTTCTTGACCGAGACACAGATATCTTCTCCGGTTGATTCTTCTCCTGCCTCTCCTACCCGGAGTGCAAACTGAAACATTCCAGTACCCATTCTTTACCCATGAGGGTGGTTGTGCTTCTCGCTGGATGATCCGAATGCTGTCGCTGACTCTGTCCCTGATGTTATACTGCTGAGCATGGATCTATTCATTCCGTCTGCTGCGGTGCCCATCAGTGGCAAGTCTCAGCCTTGGTTTCGTCGCCACTGCAAAGCAGCTTTACGCCGAAAGTAGAAATGTTACCAAGCTTGGGCTGCTGCGTCGGCATCTCGTGATGTAAAAACTAGCGCATTACGAAAGGATTACAATTCTTCCTCAAGGTTCTTCAAAAGAGCTAATACCAAGGGAAAAGTAGAACACATTGACAGAATTGGTGAAAAATTAGTTCGCCTTCCTTCGGGCACTTGAGCATTATGGTCTCTCGCCAAGGCTGTCTTAGGGAATTTCTCCCAGCCTTCGTTTCTATCCTTGCATAGAGACGATGACTCTGGTTCATACCGCAAAGGAGAAAGCCGATCTTATAGGGTCGTTGTTTGCGGCCAACTCGACTCTGAATAATCAAAGGAACTCACCGCCTACCATCCCGCAGTCTGATAGTTCTATGCCAGAACCACAATGTCGGCAATCATCTGTGCGTAAAGCACTAGTTTCCTTGCACATCCACAAGTCGAGTGGGCCTGATGGCACCGCTCCAATTGCGCTTAAAATATGTGTTCCAGAGTTGGCAGTAATATTGACGCACATATTCCGGCGCACATATTGACGCACATATATACATCTCCTATTCACTCGGCGTGGTACTAAATTCATGGAAAACAGCTTTTTAGTGCATCCATCCTTTAAAAAGGAGATCGCTCTAATCCGTCAAACTATCGGCCAATAGCCATAACCTCCTTGTTCTCCAAAGTCCATGACTTATAAACTGTTAGCTCCTGAAGTATTTAGAAGAGCACCAGCTAATTAGCGACCGTCATTCAGTACGGTTTCCTTTATGGCTGCACAGCTCGTGATCTTCTAGTATACTTGAGGCATCGTTGGGCGGAGGCAGTTGAGTCCAAGGGGAGGCACTGGCAGTTAGTTTAGACGTAGCGAAGGCCTGCGATCGAGTATGGCATAAAGCGCATCTCTCGAAGCTCCTTCCTATGGGCTTCCCGAGAAATTGTGCAAGTAGATCACCAGTTTTTTGGCTGATCGGTCATCAAGGTCGTAGTCGACGATGCATGCTCCGACCTCAAACCTTTGAATGCTAATGTTCGCCAAGGCTGCGTGCTATCACCGACACTGTTTTTTCTGCATATCAATGGTATGTTGCGAATTAGTAACATACATTGCTATGCGGACGATAGTTTTGATGATGCTACATACTCCGTCCGTAGCGGGATTTCTCGGGAACACGTCGAAGAGGACCGGAACAAGCTCGTGTCTAAACTCGAGAATCGACTACCGATGTCTCATAATGGGGTCGTCAAAACCCTGTTATATTTAACCCCAAAACGACGCAGCTTTGTGCGTTACCGCAAAAAAACACCCTTTGTCGTATCAGCTTAGTTCGAGAACACTCTCCTGGCAGCCTTAGCCAGTATTGGAATTCTGGGAGTCGTCATATCGAACAACGTTCGGTTCCGCGGTCATTCGGAAGGAAAGGCTAAACTAGCCTCCAAAAAGCTTGGCATACTCAGCAGAGCAAAGCAGTACTTCATGCCAGCCCATCGCCTTCAACTATACAAGGCCCAAAAACGCAGCTGCAAGACCCCCGGTATTGCAAATGTTCATGGGCGGCGGTGATCACTTACCATTAGTTCGTTTGCCCCCCCCCCCCACTATAAAAAAAAACAAAAACGCCCATGCCTAGTCGTAACTAGTCGAACTGTGGTCTGTCCGCTTGTGGTTCGCCGCGCCGCAATTCGCGTCGCAGTTTGCGCCGCAGGTAGCTGTGTCCAAGCCGCAAGTGCTTTAATTGATGTTTTGTTATGTGAATTGGGGGGCTCTTTGGTAATCCTAGCTACAACGATAAAAAGCAAATATTGATACGGGAAAACAAATACACTTCTATTTATATGTGTTTATGTTAAAGATAATTAATATTCTGTTACGAGTATATCCTTTATCAACATTTCACGGCGAGATGAAAATTTCGCATCACGCCGAGTCGCCATAACAAAATTAACATGTTTTTGACACGATTAAGCTGCTTGTTTGGAGAGTTGCTTTACAAATTGGTAACACTTCGCTACGAATACTAATTTCACTTAATTAACAGTGATAATAAATTGTATAGAACTTTAAATTTAGTAGCAAAAATTAATTACTAGAAATTTTCATATTGACTGACATGGAACTGTGTCTAGGCTTAGTTCGAAAAATAGACCATCTGCTAATCTACTAGGTGGTTCGTAAAAGGCGAATGATCATCTGAGGCCCGATTCACGTAACAAAATGGCAATCAAGTGAAAGCGGTTAGGACTGTTACACATTTTCTTGTATATTGTTCCGCGTCTTTGTACGACGCGATTTTATATCATGTTTATGTGTAAGAGCCCTAAGTACAACGACTCGATTGCCGTTTGGTTACGTGAATTGGGAGCCTGGTATACCATGATTATCATAAATACTAGGTACTGGAGTTCAACAACATCTCGCCGGGTTTACACTTGGGCGTAATGTTGCCGATATTACTATCACTATCACCGCTTTATATTCCTCCCGTAATAGCGTCAACGCTTGTCTTTGTCGTGTTTCGGTTTGAAGAATAAACTTGTAGTAGTGGCTTTATAGCCCCACATATGTTTTTTTTTACATCATAAGATAGCAAACGAGCAGATGGCTCTCCTGGTGAAAAGAGAAACTAGTGTCTATAGTCACCAAAGATGTTAATGGTGTGTTGCTATCTACGTGGCGGGATAGCAATACCACATGCATATTCTACCGGCTACCTTACTCTCCAAACCAAATCACGACTGTGAAAAATTGACGCTGTCGCGGCAGGAATAGGTAAGGCAGTGGTACCAAATACCCGGGCGAGTTTTAGAAAATCTATCACCTATTGCGACAAATCATTAATATTTTTGGTTTCTTTAGGCAATGGTTGTGTCTTTTCATCAGGAAAGCTATCGCTTAATAAAATAATTCTGGAATATCCAAATGTGCACGCCTCAAACGCTTATGAGCTTACAATTTTAAAATTAATAATTTACTAGATAGGATATCTATCAAAAAATATAATATTTTCAAAATCAACTATAAAAAATAATTCGTCTTCATTGACATTAAATATAACATTTTTGCTTATTCTTTTTAATCATTGTATATAATAAACAATAAAGATAATATTATATAAGATTGACAGAACCAGTAACGTATATGGAACAGGGAAACATGTAGGTAGTCAAATTAATTTTTTTTTAACATCTTTCTGATGCGCTGATATTTCCAATTAATCGATAAATGGATTCGTTAATTTGAGCCATGCAAAAGTTATTGCAAACATTTGAAATGAGGAAATTTCTATTTGAAAATTTTAAAACTAGGTATTTTCTAATCTACTTGGCTAATCAGACTTGTTTTTAAAAGTAACATGAGTAATGGTACGAAAAAATAGATATCCATACCACCAATATTATAAAATAATAGAGTTTGTTTGTTTGTTTGGTTGTACGCGCTAATCTTGAAAACTGCTGAACCGATTTGAATAATTCTTTTTGGATTGGATAGCCTGTTTATCGCGGAAGATTATATGCTATATAACATTATGCTACGACCAGTAAGAGCGGAGTAAACAAAGTCGGCGCGGACGAAGTCGCGGGCAACAGCTAATATATTATATTTTGTTTAGATCCTATGAGAACTCTGGGACTTATGCCATAAACAAGACAAGCCACGTTATATCATTATATACTGCTCTGTTAAGAACGTACCGGGAAACAATGCTACTCAAAATGTTAATTATTTATCCAAATTTATTTCATCGCCTTCAAAGTATCGTCCTTCAAAATGATGCACTTGCGCCAACGAATAATTCAACCCTCACAACATTTTTTAAACGCGTTTTCCGGAATTGTGTTCAGTTTTCGCCGCGAATTATTCTTCATGTCTTCTACTGAATTAAAGCAGATGCCACAAAGTGGTAATTTAAGTGAATAAAAAAAGAAATAAGTCAGCTGGAGCCATATCTGGTGAATAAGGAATCTCATAGGTCAGAAATTGCTCCTTCATAAGCAGCTACGTTTTCTTCAGCACTTGAAAAAAACCTTGCCTTTTATTTTTTTATTTTTTTTACTGTCGGCTCCATCTTTTTACACTTTGGTTTAAGCACTGTTCCTAAAGTTTGCGTAATTATCACTTAAAGGTGTGCAACATTTTTGCTTTACTTGTTAATATAGATTTGCTTAAATTTTGTTACAACAATAGTTTGAAAGTCATAAATTTTGAATTCACTTGGGTCCCAAATCCTTATTCCAATCGGAAACTCTATAGCAGACGTTAAAACCGTTCGAGTGACACGGCCCAATTACAAATGCTACTGAAAACATAGTTAAAAGGGTTCCACTCTATTTTGGCGTCGTTTGCAATTTTCGCTCCAGGTCGAGGTCACTTGAATGTAAAACTGTTTACAGCTGCACCAAACGTTTTGATTTCCTTAAGGCTTAGAAGTTCAAGGATAGAAATTAAATTAAAAGAGAAACTTTTCATCTTGTTAACTTTTAAAGTTTGACTTCGAGATAAAGTATATTGTACAAATGTAAGTGTATCAAAGTAAGTTAAATTTCAACTGAAATTGTTTTGTTACATGTTGTATAATAATGTATTTTTTATATGTTGTATAATGCAAACACGCAAATGGTTCTTCTGGCTGAAAGAGATAACTATCGCCTATAGTCGATAGGTTTAAAAGGTGAAAAAATGTAGAAAAAAAACGGAAAAGTAGACACAAAGCTGGCAGAACGTTTGCCGGATCAGCTAGTATATAGGTATATATGTATATAAATATATATTTTTAAGTAGAAATCGATTAATGCTCTCTGTTCACTATTTACATTTGGAACAAACAGTCCTGTTTAAACCACCACGTTTGTTTCGAGAAGTTAGTTTATACAAATAATCTTTAAATGACAATAAATATTATTTAACGACCGTTATTAATATTATCGTACGTAACGACAGACATATACTTACATCCAACTATTAGTATTCAAGTGGGGATAATAAGATGTAGATCTTTCATCAAAATATTTTTATTACTTATTATTTATTTATATATTTATTTAAAATTTATGCACAAACATATACAGAGGTGGACTTAATGCTACATGACATTCTCTACCCGTCAACCTTAAACAAATATAAACATTGTTTAGGATGGGGTGCACAGAGAAACTTATTACAATCGTTTACTATTGACATACCTTCTTAATTATTATTAAAATAAACTAAAATTAAAGAAAACAATAAGATAATACGATATTACAATATACTTAGATACAAGTAATATATTACATATATAATAAATCAGCATATACCTACATAAATACCTATATATATATACAAGTACATATTTATATATAGTCATATAAATACATATATATATATATATATATATATATATATATATATATATATATATATATATATATATATATATATATATATATATAATGGTGTAACGCGCTATGGCAGGCGCTAAGGCATATGGCGCGCATATATATATATATATATATATATATATATATATATATATATATATATATATATATATATATATATATATATATATATATATATATATATACATATTATACTGCCATAGCGCGTTACACCATTACTCTGCCAAATGCTTACAGAGAGAACGTTTAAAAGACAATTTGGAGGGACTATTCCTAATATCAATGGGAAGAGTATTCCAAAGCCTCACAGCTTCAGAAGAAAAAGATTTGGTTATTATATTAGTAAATGTTATTTTCAGTTCACACTTCAATTACATGCCACTAGAATTTTGACCGCTTTGGTGCAAAAAAATATATTATTAAATTATTTTCATAATATTATACGTCGCATCATGTGCAGGGTTTGGAAATCGGTTTCGGTGATTGAGCTCTTACCTGAAATGATAACGATTTAGGTTTAGGTTACCGGTACTTCCGGTACTTCAGGTACCGGTAACCAGTTAAATTCTGTGACTCTGTGACTGGTAAGCGAAATAAATTCTGTGTTTAATGTAATAAAAGAATATCTACGTTGTGATTTCAGACAGAAAAGAGATTTTGTCTGAAAGCACAACGTAGATATTCTTTTCATACAATCACTATTTCTTAAGAATTGCAGGTCTAGGTGAGGTAAGTTGAATATTGTAAAAGACGACGGATTCATAAGCTGCAAAGGAACAGTTATATAGTATCTTCACGCCCATATCCCCGAAGGGGTAGGCAGAGGTACAACAAGTGCACCCACGATTAGCCGAAGATACTTGGTCCCACAATGTGATAGGTGGCAAGCCTATTGCCAACGGGCACTTTCCAATCCCGGGCAACTTTGTGTTCCTCAGAAAACTGAAAAAACACTTTTTTTATGTTTTACGCCAACGCTGGACCACTAGACCACAGAGGCGATTAACAGTTATATATTCCCTTCAAATAGCTCCTCTAGATCCACCTAAATTAGAAAACTTGGAAGTGTCTGTCGTGATACTACAACATTCCTAGAGTTGCTTAGCAAAACCTATAATGCAAAGTCTATATTCCATAATCAGAACACCTCAACCCTTGTAGGTACCATTAGCAAAGTCAAGAAGAAAAATCCGGGACATAATTGCTAACCAAGCACAACAAGGCTGCGGATAACATTTCTTGACGAGAAAATCCAGAAACCCACCGTGTTAGATGTAAGCAAAAAAAATCACTCGGATTGGGTACTTCCACGGACTACGCTGGATACGCCTTTCAAGGTAATTTCTTATGTTGTCAACATCGCTTGCATTTACACAGAGAAATACAGAGTAACAATACTTACCAATGAAAGAAAATCACTCCACAAGTATTCCTTAGCCTTTTAATCGACACGATAAAATAGCGGAATATGGCATAGGTAATTCTATTTTTTATGATATAACATGCATTTGACATTTACTTACATTTGCTCATATGAGCGACTACGCATTCTGTGCGCAACCGTGTTTATTAGTATTCGTGTGGTCTGTGGGTACTTCTAATTTTTTTGGAAGGCGGTTGAAAATATTAAAACCGTCGCATTCGATTTTTCAACATCGATATAATCGTTAATCCACTTCAATATCCGTAGATTATATCATATTCGTATCTCAGCTCAATCGACACCATTGAGCAAATTTATCGGAAAACCTCTCCCGAGTGTAGCTACTTCTCTCAAGAGAAATTACCTCGACACTTTTGCAGAGGCGTTAAAAATATCTGAGTGTATATATAGTATTTGTCCTATTTTATTTTTATGTCACTTGTTGGGTTTAGGAAAATTGTTTTTTTAATATTCTATTACACTATCCTATAATAGTAAATAATTGCTTATTTACTATTATACTATCCTTTAATAGTAAATAAGCAAATCTTTCATCTAATGAACAGAGATAACCATTGTCTATTAACATGGGCGTACCATATAAGGCTATATTTTTATCTTATTATCTACAACAGTATATATTTAGTCGAGGTAAACAAATTCGAGGGGGGGGGGGGGGGGGGGCAGCTGTCCGGTATGCGATTCGCCGGACCTGCTAGTTTTATATAAAACTTTTTTCGATAGGGAAGCGCTTGACCACGATCTCGCCTGATGGTAAGCTGACATCTTCAAATGGTATACAAGCCCGTAAAATAAAATTCAAAGCAAGAAAAATAATTTTAATTGAAAAAGACTGAAGTGTATAACTAGTAAATTAAAATTTAAGAAAACAGTAGTTTTCATAATAAACTAGTCTACAATTGGGTAAGAGTTGTTGACAATTTAATTGTTCAGGTCTAAGTGATTGAAATTTATTCCAAATAAATTTTGAAACCAATTACAGTAAATACGTTCTATCAGTTAATTGATTACAGGCGTAATTAGTTTTTAACCTTTTAACCGCCTTGGTCTGAAAAAAAATAAGACATACAACATCTAACTCGCACCGCCGCCGTCTTAAAAATAAGACTCATTTTTGACTGTTGTTTTTGAAGTGATTGTCTGTATTTTCAAAATTATCTCAATACAGGACTCTCAACAATTGTTTTAAATACCTATAAAATAAACTGCATTGTGTGTTATTACATTTTCTGCGTGATCAGCAACAAACTATGAAAAGCTCCCCATTTCTGTTATAGGTCCTCCTAGTCAATGTCTTATATATAAGTCTTTAGTGATGTGACAACATTTGAAATTTTATATCGAACTTTACCAACGTTAAAAATTGAAACCATTTGTAGCCAAAGTAACAATAATTTAATACTAAAAAAGTTGTATCTATCCTAGCTGATCCAGCGAACTTCGTAGCGCAATAAACATCTATTATACATTATAAACCTTCCTCTTGAATCTATCTATTGCTGAAAACTACATTAAAATCCATTGAGTCGTTTAAGATCTAAGCGGATAGACAGCGGAAGCGACATAATTTTATACTATGTAAAGATGTACCTACTTATATATATACAACCAGACCGAAGACAAACAAAAAGTTTTGATTACCGTGGGAATCGAACCCATGACCTCGAGATCAGTAGTCCAACGTGTAAGCCACTGAACCACAAAAATCGTCAAAAAGTACTTACATATTAATCAATTCATAACAATTTCAACTGCATTTTAACAATAGTAATTTATGCTTCCGACTTAGTAATTACGTCTCGCATTAAGATCGTGTGACCATTTGATTAAAGAGGTTGACCTATGACATACTATCTTTTTGCTATCATGTCCACCTAAGTTCATAATTTTTTCCTACGCTAATATAGAATAAAAAGCAGAATTTTAAATAAATTTAGTATCATATTATTTTATTTTTCATTTTATCATTTCATATACCTACTCTTGCAACGTCAACTTGTAGAACATCTCTATTAGGTCCCTCGTATCATGACTGTAGTAATAGGTACCTACGCCGTAGTCGTATAAATAAAATCGCATATGACGTCAGAAATAGGAAACTGACAATTATAGAGATGGGACAATTTTTATTGTACAGTAAGACAGATATCAACAAAATCATATCGATTTTAGATAATTTTTGTAAGCACTAAATGATTTAGATTGTTTATATATGATCGGCGGTGGAGGCACGTTCAGTAAAAAACGCTACGGCGGTTAAAAGGTTAATTAATTCCAAAGTTTAGAGAGATGTGCTCTCCGTGGCTTGGAATTGTTAATATATTACATAGATTAGTAACTTTTTGCTCAACCTGAGAATTGTATACGAGACGTCATCATGTTCAAACAAATTTTTCTATATAATTACTTATTAGAGAGCAAACAACCTGATGGAAAGAGAAGCCATCATTTGTAGATAGCAAAGATGTTAAAGGTACATTGTAACCGTTGGGCAGAATGGGATTGCCACATACATAAGTTTACCGGCTACATTACCCTCTAAACCCGAACATGTTTCAAAGGTTTCATGCTATTGCGGCAAGAATAGATAAGAAGATGGTATGAAACCCAAACGAAATGTTGCAAAACTCTGACCTCGTAGTCTCGATGGTAGTTACTCGTATCGTCAATTATTCAAAATGGCAGATACCTTTTTCTTTAACGATGATACTGATGGCGCTGCGGAGGGGTATTATTCTGTATTTTTTTTTATATTTTATCTTTTAAGAACAGAACAACATAAAATTCAGGAAACGAAATTTGAAAAAAGATACAAAAAGCGAGCTTATCTCTAAAAAAACGATTTCTTACAGCCAACTCGCTAAAGTGGACTGGAGTGTACTTTACCATACATATAAAGTAAAAGAAAGCTAATATTCAAGGTATCATATAGAAGCTAATCGTAATAAGGTAAACTAATATAAGATTTCAAGCTTTGTATTTAATTATGGACATTGGACCACTGCAAAGTATATCAGCACGGTAACGGCACAATAACAGCACATTTCAGCATCAAATTTAGGTTACCACTTACCACTCGCTCCCAGTGCGCTGACCACATACAGAACACGCGGTGCAATCATTAGCAATGCGTTGGTTTAGAGATATGTCAAATTCTCGTGTCTCGTTTGTCGTTCTCGTTTCTCGTCTCGTGTCTCTGTGTTCTTACGTGTCACGTTGTTTGTCCGCTATGGATTTCTAAACTACTTTTTTATACCATAAGATAGCAAACGAGCAGATAGTTTTTCTGATGGAAAGAGTCAACCATCGCCTATAGGCTTCAAATATGATAATAGTGCATTGCTATTTTGTGGCAACTTCTAATGCCACATGCATAAGTTTACCGGCTACCTTAAATTAACAGAGACATTAATGGTGCGTTGTTATCCGTGTGGCAGGGATGGAATATCAATGTTCTCCCCGTGTTAGCCCGGGCTCCTTTGAAGAATAGGCTAACTGCCGTTCTACCAGACATGTCGTAAAAGGCGACCGATTGGCTATGCAAGTCACTGCCATCGTGGCTACTAGATGGTAGAATTCTACATTTTTTCACCCGGGTGTGGTACCACCGCTTTACCTATTCCTGCCGCAATAGTGTCATTGTTTGTCACTGTCGTGTTCTGTTTTGGAGTGTAAGGTAGCCGGTAAACTTATGCATGTGGCATTATACTTCGCCACAAGATATTTACGCACCATTAACATCTGTGATGTCTATAGGCAATGTTCGACACTCCATCAGGAGACCTATCTGCTTGTTTTGTTATCTTACGATATAAAAAAAATATCAAATGTAGTTTATCGGCTACCTCCCCTCCAAATCCGAGCACTATAATGACTACACCGACGCAGGAATAGAATGGCGGTGGTACTCTAGTACCACCTTCGAACCTTTGAACACCTTGAAACTTCTTACCCCGGTTCTAACCGGGGTAAGAAGTTCCAAACTCTTTCGCCTAGTTAGTTGTCACTATGTTAGTTAGCCTTTTCTTGTCTTTTACGAGATGATTAATGTAAGGTAGTTGATTTATTCTTCTAAACGGGCCCGAATCAAAATGGGAAAATTTACTAATCTATATATATGAAAATCCATTGCTGGTCGTTAGTCTCGCTAAAACTCGAGAACGACTAAACCGATTTGGTTAATTTTGGTTTTGAATTAATTGTTGAAGTCCAGGGAGGGTTTAAAAGGTGAGAAAATATAGAAAAAAATAAGAGTAGTTAAACAGGCAGAACAACATTTGCCAGGTCAGCTAGTCTATATATATATAAAAATCAATTGCTGTTCGTTAGTCTAGCTAAAACTCGAGAACGGCTGGACCGATTTGGTTAATTTTGGTTTTAAAATATTAATGGGGGTTCAGGTTAGGTTTAAAAGGTGAAAAAATGTAGAAAAAAAACGGAAAAGTAGACAAAAAGCTGGCAGAACAACGTTTGCGGGGTCAGCTAGTATTATATAAAAATCAATTGCTGTTTAATGTTTGGCAATGGCAGAACAATGTTTGCTGGGTCAGCTAGTACCTGATAATTGTCTTGTGGTCTACGCTACGGTCTAAGTCGTAGCGTATACGGTCAAAAATCCAAAACGCTACTTAGTAGCAGCTCGGAGTCTGTGGTATGGTGTGTTACCATTTCCGATCCTCGGATGAGAACATAAAACCGTCGGTCCTGGTTATAGCTAGAAATAACTGATAATCGTTATCAGGTCGGTAAAATGATGATGGAGATCACCACCTTTCTGGCCGACAAATCGGTGAATTGTTGTTAACTGGAAAGTCTACAGATGTTCGGTTTACTTTGCTTACCTCGCAAATAAAAATGTGCTAAATAAAACGTAGCGTAAAATATATATTACTGTATATCGTAAAACATTATCTACAAACTTTCACAAACGTTTGTTACATTTACTTAAATCTTAATATACAAAATATATATATTTAATAATATAAGCAGAAACAAATTTTCATTCTTACAAAGTATTCACTTGTAGTCAATTATCTAGTATCCACCTGAAAAAATGAAAACACATTTTTTATGTATTAAATTGAAATTTATTTTATCGCCCCAAAAATTTTCGCTTATCTATCGCATGTCGCGTTACAGCTATTTTTTATATCATAAGATAGCAAATAATCAGACAGAAAGAGACAGCCAAAACTTATAGACACCAAATATGTTAATGCGTCGTTGTCCTTGTGGCAGGGCCCTATTGCCACATGCATAAGTTTACCTACTACTTTACTCTCCACTCCAAACTAGAGCAGGACAGTGACAAGTATAAAAGCTATTGCAACTAGAATAGGTATCCCGATGTCAGATCCAGTCGAGACAATGCAGAACTTGTGGCCACGATGGTAAAGACGTACTTTTTTTCGAAATGGCTATTACAGTTGACCTTATGGGTCGTTACTGCGTCATCGGACTTTTTGGGCGAGCAGAGTGCTCAGCCAGAACTTAAATTAATATTGGGCCTATAAACTGGCTGTCTCCTGTGAGACTGAACTTCGACTTAGTGCGAAGTTCGGACAAATAGTGGTGAGAGGAGTCGTGGTATTGCGCCCCGCGTTAGGCGCTGAGCCATAGAGAAGTCTTCGTCATCGAGACTTGTTATGCCTCTGTCTACCTCTTCGAGGATACGGGCGTGAAGATATTTTTTTTGGATTGATTGGTAATAATTCTTTCGAATTATTATAAGATCTATTAGTCTGATGTGGTGAAAGAACAAACAGTCTGTTATAACTTTTAAGGTCTCTAGCCTATTTACTAAATAAACTGTAATCATTTAACCGTGTAGATCCGGGCCTCTTGCGAAAATGAATTTAAAAGTTCAAACGCGTCTACAAAAAATGGCGCTCTGAAAGTACGAAAAAACTAATTGGGCTATTTGATATTTTACACGGCTTCTTTTATTATTTTCAGTTATGAATTTATCCTTAAAGGGAGGGCCATACTAGAATTAATATTACGTCAGATATCATATAACTAGTGGATGAGCGACATGCTTGAACTAAGAAAATCTTATTGGACCTGAATCACAGCTTGGTCGTATTCATGTGAGTGTTACCATCACTTGAAGCTATTTAGGCATTATTCTGACGCAATGTCCGATGATGTAATTCAGCGGCAGGAATTAATCCGAACAATTCGTTGGAACACTCTCCAAGATAAATATGATAAGAGATGCAGAGCGAACCTATAAAAGACTAGTCCAATAAAGATAAGTCAACAATCTTCCGGACAACAACAACAACAATAGTTCCGGACCGAATATAATGTGTATAAAAATATATAATAAACTACCTGATAAATTTAAATCTGAAGAAAATGATCGTATATTTATAAAACTTGTAAAAAGTCTATTGGTAGAAAAATATTACTACACCATAAACGATTTCTTTAACGACAACCGTATAATTGTATCATAAAATGGATCGGTCCAGTCCTACATTGCAATACCCTTATAGGGTGTATATGTTCATCACTTTTTAATATAATAACACCATATGTAATAATTGTAACATATTAAGCAATAAATTATTGAGTATTGAGTATATATAATAAAATCGTAGGAAAGTCAAAACTGTACATTGAAATTTTTTTAAAAGAATACTTGAGGCGTGATTTACAATCGATATCGAAGCCAAAAATATAGTTTTTAGAATTTTTGTCTGTTTGTCTGTTTATCTGTTTGTCTGTGTGTATGTCCGAGGTAAACTCAAAAGGTACTACATGGATTTACTTCAAATTTTGCACGAATATTGCTAACAGGACGGGTCAACATATAGGCTACATATTATTTATTACGCTATCACCTACGGGGGAGGTGCTGTGCGGAGTAAACGAAGTCTGCGTGGACGAAGTCGCTGGCAAACAGCTAGTACTAAATATTAATATATATATATATATATAAACCTATAAATACCTAAATATATTAGTCCGTTAGATGAGTAAAAATTAGACATGATAAACACCCAAATCCCAAAATACAAACATAATATACGGCGTGTAAGGGACGGTGTGCCGGAAAATAAAAAACGTGCCATTTTTATATTCTAGTCTTGATGGCAATTCATTTTTTGTTGGAAATGTAAAATTTGTGTTTAACATTTTTTTTCTTATTTTCATATTACGCAACACGAAATAAAGAAAACAAGTTTCGCAATAGCGGCCCATCCACTAACGTTCATTCCTTCAGACTTGTCCTGAGGTGCAAACCGTACAGAAACGCGGCGGGATAAAATAAAACCGTTGTAGCCACTAATTAAACCGCAATCCTATATTCTTTCCCCTGAATTATCACAACACGCCAGTCCGACCGGAAAAACAATCCTTCGATTACCATCCACACGTTTAGGTACATTCCTGTCAGTTTGCATCTTATCAGCCATACCGAGGGATTGCGTGTCGGTGGATGGTTAAAATGCTATAATCTTATGAAGATTGTTGTCATTTAACAGTCATTTTAAATTATCTTTAAAGATTATTTTCATTTTGCAACATGTGTGCCCGTAAGCAAGAGATTGCTATTGCTCTGAATCTTATTGCGAGTGAATATATATTTAAACCTAAAAAAGGAGACATAGAATGTGGGTAAAAAGTGGTTATCAGAAAAGAAAAATATAGTGATTTAAGAATTTTAAAAGATCTGGCATACAATGAACGCGACGATTTTAAAAACTAACAATGGATGTTTCTTTCTACAGATCTTTATTTTTAGGGTTTCGGAGTTAACTAGGAAAGCTTACAGTTTCGCAATATCCGACCGTCCGTCTAGGGCTGAGATCCTTGACGATTCCCGTCTCTACATTACTACTGTCTTACCTGTTCCTCGTAAGAGGCGAAAGATTGACTATACGAGTCACGATAATCATGACTACTAGAGTCTAAAAAACTTCAACTTGCGATATACATTAGTCACAATAATAAAGTGATAACATAAAAAAATTTAAATTAGTTTTTGAGTAGTTCCTGTACATGTAGGGTGGGCATGATAATTTTTTTTCTCTTGTTATGAGATGGGATATCGTTGGATAGGTTTTTAAAAAAATATTGTATGTTTGTGAAAACAGTTTTTGGATAAAGGGACGCGTTTGTGAAATTTAAGCTTTAAAGTGCTAATTTTTGTTGTCAAGTCCATTTTATCCTTCCGGGATGGAGACGAACACGAAATAATAACAAGCGTGGGCTCAATCACGCCGGATAAATAAACAGACACTAACTTGACCAGTTGCCGCGCTACGTCTTCACGACGGAAGGGAACGCGTGGTTTTAATACCGTCATTCTTTCTTGCTTTTGCAAATCCATTGACGTTCATTCCTAAAAGATTGTAGATTCCGGCAGGAATGAAGGTTAGTGGAAGGGCCGCTAATGTAAAGCGAATATTGCTCAGAAGCATATTATGGCGCTCGCGGAACTCTCAAACTAGCTATTTATTTTTCGCGGTATGTGACGCATAATACATTGCTTATTTTGTGTATTTCATTATTTTTTTTCTTTGTAGAACAAGTATTGTAAAATATTAGAATAAAACAAACTACATAAATTAAACATTATGTAGTTTGTAGTGTGTGTAGTAATTAGACCGCCCCATTGGTCGAGTGGTTAACCTTTCACTTACTCTCATATCAAGGTAGCTCAGGGATCATCTGTTTCAGATATCGATACAACATGATTCCTAACACCACAGCCAGAACCAGCGGAATAAGGAAACAAAGAAACTTGAACATATTGAGCACGCAGAAGCTGCAAAACATACAAGATAAAAAAGATATTAAAAACTTAAAAAAATTGATGCGAATGGATTTTGCCAAATAGCCAAGTTCATATTCCATCGTGTCAAAATTATTCTTTGTTTTAAGATTTCTCTGGCATGATATCAGTGTCGAAATTCGACATAGACTAAACAATAAAGACTTTTTAAGTTTGACTTTAGCCGCAAAGAAAATCTTGGACATGTGTGTATAATATATTTATTTATTTAAAATTTATGCACAACATGTACAGAGGTGGACTTAATGCTACATGACATTCTCTACCAGTCAACCTTAAACAAATATAAACAGTGTTTACGATGGGGTGCACAGAGAAACTTATTACAATCGTTTACTACTGACATACCTTCTTGATTATTATTAAGATAAATTAAAATTAAAGAAAACAATAAGATAATACGATATTACAATATACTTAGATACAAGTAATATATTACATATATACCTACATAAATACCTATATATATATATACAAGTACATATTTATATATATAGTTATATAAATACATATATACATACATATTATACTACCATAGCGCGTAACATCATTATTCTGCCAAATGCTTACAGAGAGAACGTTTAAAAGACAATTTGGAGGGACTATTCCTAATATCAATGGGAAGAGTATTCCAAAGCCTCACAGCTTCAGAAGAGAAAGATTTGGATAAGAAATCGGTACGACAAAAAGGTACTTGAAGAGTCGGGATATTTTCTGAACGAAGTTGGCGTGAATGTGTGGCATGCTGAAATATAAATTTTGACTTAAGATATTGAGGTGCATTAGGATTATAAAGAATTGTGAATAATGTACAAAGCAATCTCAACTGTCTTCGTTGGCGGATCGGAAGCCATTTCAGTTTAGAGCGATATAATGAGACGTGATCAAACTTACGCAGACCAAAGATGAACCGTGTACAATTGTTGAGCATGCGTTCTAATCTGTCTAAAAGGGCTTGACTTAAATCTACGAAACACACGTCGGCATAATCAAGTATTGGTATAACTAGGGTCTGCACAAGTAGGAGTTTTGATTGGAGTGGCAAAAAGTTTTTGTACCGATAAAGGGATCGTAAAGCCATATTAACCTTACGACAAAGTTCAGTAGTAACCAAGATAGAGTTTGGTCTATTATGAGTCCTAGATCTTTGACGTAAGGGAGAAAGGATCCCCTATCTTTATTTATTATCTATCTTACTATCCAGTAATGTTATCAAAAACTACCGCTGAAATAGAGCTCCAATCCAAACTTTGAACCCGACTTTGTGAATTTAATGTGGGTAATATTTATTTTTATTAATATCACGAATTTCTAGTGCATATTATTAATATTTATTTTCTGCAGTCCTCCACAATGTAAACTTTAACTATGCCAATTTTCATACTCCTTTTTTTGCGCAATTATCTTAAAAAGAAGTGTAAAGTTTTCCTTCTCGGATTAATATATAGATATTGCGAAAGACTGCAGAACCCTAATATCTATATATATAAAAATCAATTGTTGTTCGTAAGTCTCGCTAAAAACTGGAGAACGGCTGTACCGATTTGGCTAATTTTAGTTTTAAAATATTCATGGAGGTTCTGATTAGGTTTAAAAGGTAAAAAATGTAGAAAAAAAACAGAAAAGTAGGCACAAAGTTGGCAGAACAATGTTTGCCGGGCTAGCTAGTTTTAAAATAAAATGCATTAGAAATACATTATATTAATAAAAACTAGCGATCGCTTGTGGCCGAAATTCGACCACAGATTAAACAATAAAATCTCTTTTTAGGTTTGACACTGACTTGAGCTGTAAAGAAAATGTCAGACATAATATGTGTATAAATCTTGTATGTCACATGAATTTAGAATGTGTAATGTTTATTTTTATTGATATCATATATTTTAGTATTATTTAAAAAATATTAATTTTATGCAGTCCACCGTAATGTAAGCTTTAACTTGACAAACTTCATACTTCACTGTTCGTGCAATTATCTTAAAAAGGGGTCCAAAGATTTTCCTTCACCTATTAATATAAAGATAAACATTACACACACTAAATTCATCATAATATACACATATATACACTACTTTCTTCAGACCATACACACGGTGTTGAGCGTAAAATGCGTAGCCGCTCATATGACAAATGTATGTAACGGCCTGGCTACGGAAAATTCGCGCCCGTGATTTTTAGCGCGGCGCGAACGGCGAAGCGTCTGGCGTCTGAAACAAATGTATCGGGGAGAACTAAGCATGCTACGCGGCGCGGCGACCGGCGAAAATTTTGCCGAACAAATAACGCGCGCGTCGCGGGACGCGGTGAGCGGGTGAAACAAATGTAATGAATCAGCACAGTGCATGACGGCGGCCTCGGCGAATAATCTGATGGAACCAGAATGGTTTAGTTGTAGTTGCCGCGAAAATACACTATCAACATTTTAAATTTAATTTTCAAATACTTACTAGGCCAGTAATTTGTAAGTATGGTCATCACATCACAAGTATAAACAAAGTCAAGATATACAATTTTTCTTTCTTCCCGCAATTTTGAATATTCATAAGAATACAAGTAGTGTCACCAAAAATCGATAGTTTTAATTTAGAAACTCCATAACGTCAATAGTATCGATAGTATTGAACGCTGCAAATAAATAAACTATCGATTGTGTCGATGGTATCAATCATTGAACATAAAATATCAGTTCTATCAATAATATTATTAGACCATATTGCATTGATTGTACAAACTATAGATAGTATATATTTGATACTACCTATAGTTTGTACAATCGATAGCATCGGTCAGTATTAGAATAAAGTTTACGTTCGATAGTTTTGATAGTATCGATACTATCGATAGTAATTGTGATTAATGCATAAGCTGTGGTTGTCTATAATTGGGAAGGCACTGCCATCTCTCATTATGTATTGTATAAAGTTGAGAGTGTGTACTTTCTGTTGGCAATTCAACTAAAAAAATGCAATATTAAATAGCAATACAATCGATAGTATCGATACTTTTGATAGTTTATTTTTTTGATCATGAATATTATCGATGCTATCGATTGTATTGCTGTTTATTGGTAGTATTGTACTTACTGAGGTAATGAAACCCTATCGATAAATGGACTATCAAGCGGCAACATTATAAATCAAAGATTTCGAGTTTCGACACTCATTCCAAAAATTTGTCTTGATATAGTATGTATTTCTCATATTTCTTGTGAAATTCAACATCTATACTATACCTCGATTCTTATTTGTATCATGTACTACAAATTTTCTTCCAAATAGTAAGTGTTGAAGTACAAAACTACTCCCCTCTAAGCAATATCAAGATAAAGCTGAAAAAGTTATCTTGCTCTCAGACTATACGGTCGCGGCAGTGAACGCAAGTCCTTGTGGCCTGAAAATCTGCGCCGCGCGAATTTTCCCCACACACGCCGCGCCGCCGCCACCGCCGTTTAGCGTGGCCGGGCGGTAAATGTCATACGCCTGTAGATATATCGTAAATAATATAGAAATACTATGCAATATTATACTATTTTATCATGTCGAATAAAAAACTAAGGCTTAAGGAATATCTCTGGAGTCATTTTTTCATCGGTAAGTATTGTTACGTACCTCGGGTTCGTACTTGTAAGAAAACACCACTTATATTAAATCCGTGTATTTACACATCACAACACAACGTAATACTAAAATACACTCTACTTGCTAGTCACTCACTATACTATCACTGAACTTAGAACACTACACAATAAAACACTTCTCACTTCGCACTTGGTCACTTGATGTATCGCTCTCGATCGCTTGATAAAAACTGCCTTGTGTTTGTCAACACCTCTGTATTTATAGGCAGGGGAAAGTCCTAGCTGGATCCAGAAAAATCTAAATGTATCGGGAAACAATGAATCACTTCTTATCGTAAACATGTTATGAGTCATAAATCCTAGTACACGCTACTTTCAACCTTATGCCATTTCCCACAGAGTCCATTATGGCATAGCCCAGGTCAACTATTTATTAGTCAATAGGAGTAGCTATCTCTTTCCTTTATTTCTAGAAAGTTAGCGCGCGCGCGCTCCAACTCTACACGCTTCTAGATTATTCGTAACACTACCCTCCTCTTAGTTATGTTCGTCCCGAACATCATTACTTCCATTATAGATGTTTAATCGATCAACATGAACAATCTTCATGGTCCCTCTTAGTTGCTTCTGCACTCGGTAGGTTACGTCATTGATCCGTGTGATTACTTTGTATGGCCTTCTATTCTTCTTCTTAAATCCTAGTACACGCTATTTTCAACCTTATGCCATATCCCACAGAGTCCATTATGGCATAGCCCAGGCCAACTATTTATTAGTCAATAGGAGTAGCTATCTCTTTCCTTTATTTCTAGAAAGTTAGCACGCGCGCGCTCCAACTCTACACGCTTCTAGATTATTCGTAACAGTATTATAACTCTGTATTTCTCTATATAAATGCAAGCGACGTTGACATGTTAAAAATTTCCAGTTTAATCCGTTGTCTACACTGTAAATAGCACTTGGTGTAATTGAATTTTGATTATCTATATATTAATACGTAAAGCAAAAACTTTGTACCCTTTTTACGACAAATACGTGAGCAGAGGAATATGAAAGTTGGCATAGTTAAAGATTACCTGGTATATGAATGTAGAAAAGTAAGAAAGGATACCCTCGAAATCGGAACATTAGCAATATTGCGGCAGGAATAGGTAAGATTGTGGTACCAACTCGGTCAAAGCGTAGCAGAACTCTATCATCTAGTAAATAGCATCGATGTTAATGAACATGTTAATTTGTATATTCTTGATAAAAATCGGGCCGGATCAGTCCGGAAATATATAATTTCGGATCTACTATTAATACCTATATATTTTATTCTAGCAAACAAGCAACTCTCCTGATGCACAGGATAACCAGTGCCTATAGACATCAAATATGTGCATGGTGCGTTGCTGTCCTTGTGACATGGTCTTAATCAAAAACTTTTTTGTACTAGCGTACTCAACAAGGCTACTTGTGGGGCGTGAGCAACTAAAGTGCAGACTATGGACTGATATCTTATACGCAGCGCTACTAAATTAGGGCTTTAGTTGGACAATTTATTATTATTTATAGCTACAGTGATTTTTAACGAAATGTAACATGATTTCTACTTAACTCTAGTATGTAGTAAGGAATTTACTCAAGTATTATTAATAATTATTATTTTTGTATTTACGCAACTAATAAACTCAAAAACTGCTAGACCGATCTTAAAAAATCTTTTGTCGTTAGAAAATAATTGTAATAGGTCTGAATACCACAAATGCATAAGTTTACAATTAAAATATAACGCGCACTGAGCAATACGAGGCTTGGCATAGTTAAAATATAACGCGCACTGAGCAATACGAGGCTTGGCATAATTAAAATATGCAGTGCAATAATTTTTCCCGTGTTAGTCTCGGGCTCCTTTGAAGAATAGGCCAACTGCCGTTTTGCCAGGCAGTATATAGCCATCATACTAATTCGCCACAAGATAGGAACGCCGCATTAACATATTTGGTGTCTATAGACGATGGTTGACTCTTTCCATCAGGAGACCCATTTGCTTGTTTGCTATCTTATGATATAAAAAAATGCAGAAATCCTACATTTTACGAATTCCGGTCAAAATTTAGTAACTGGACGATACCTTAATCTTAAAAATGACTACAAAGTAACGTGTACTTATAATAAGTAAGACATAAATTTGTACAAGCAACATTGATGAGAGGAAACACTGTCGTTAAAATTTAATTAAAAGATAACTTACCACATATTAATTACGCAAAGTTTTTTAATGCCAGAGCAAATTTTAATTTACTTTGTAATGAACGTCCCATTTGTGATGAAAGACGTCATTGTACTTTATTTTTATCTTTATCTATGATTTTTTCGTCTATGGATTTTGTACTCCTTTATATTTTTATATTTTTAAATACTTATTTTATATACCACACAGAATAATTTATAATAATTTCGTGATATACCATGAAGATTTAAAAAAAATTAAGTTAACGCGTTGATCTGAGAATGAACAAGTTTGATTTGGAAAATTATATTTGCCCTCTATATCTCCCCAAATCTATTTTTTTCAAATTCACGAGGAAAGTAACAGGCTATATGCAACTTATTACACGACTGAGCACGAAGACCAACCTTTCTGAATTATATGAACGAAAACGCGAATAAAAGCATATACCTAATATAATGCGGTATATTTGCGTCCGTTAAAATGATCGTAAAAGAGATAAGGGGTCGTAGCGAACCCGTGAAGATCAGAAAAGATTTTCTTTCCAGCGTCACATTAATCTGTCAACCGTTGTACACATCAAACACTTCAAAGTACCTATATTTAATTTAAATTTATTAGGAACAGAATGGTTATTTCAAATAAAATGCATTTTATTTTTACCGACTAGAGAGAATACTTGTTAATTTTACCATACTAATATTGTAAATGCGAAAATTTGGACGAATAAACCTGATATATTATGACCTGGAGTAGGATATACTTTGGATATTTATGAAGCAAAGACTAACGTATTAACGTACTAGAAGACAAGGTATGCGCCACGCCACTTGTTTCACTAAAGTGCAGTCCACGGGCTGCACCTATGTAAGAGCTCGTTGAGTAAAACGCGTAAGCGCCACGAAATTCACGGCGATTACGACTGATTGGTCACAAATATATATTATACCCTACAGGGCTGCTTAATTTTGACTTTGATTGGAAGATGTTACTATTTCAGTGCTGCGGCGAGTGTTAACGAGGGTCCTACTTTAGCATACATTACATTGCATTACATAGCTTTTTTTTTCGTGGTCTTGTGAAATTGGTGGATTTCACAAGAATGATAAGCCAGAATTATTCACTAATATGTACTTCTATTATGTTGTGAGGCGCAGCTAGTTTGTAGACAAATGTATTATTCTAGTCTCTTATATATAAATGGCCACATAATTTGTACCTTTTTTATACCATTAGATAGCAAAAACCTGACGGCTCTACCAGAAACAGACAAGACATTTTTTACCTTATCGACTTTGCAGATAACAAAATAATTGAAAGCTCAAAAATAGCACTCGATCATTTTGGAAATATATTTTATTTCGGAAATTAAAATACTATAATTTTTACAAACTAAAGATTTTTGAACTGAGCTCAAAAATCTATGCTTAGGTATAATTTTTGTTTTGAGCTTAAAATACCTCAATTTAGCGGAAAGTTTTAGGGATGAACTTGTAGCTCAACCGTCTTACATATTTATGTGAGATAAAGTATAACTTTTTACAAAGAAATCAGATTTTGATAATTCTTTTTTGTTGCAATGGGTATACCCCGAGAGTGGTTCCATTTTCTTATGGTTAGACACTAAACAACTTAATTTTTCGTCAGTTTAAGTTTTTGTTAACAAGATATTACATATATTATTTAAGAATAAGGAATCGACTAGGCAGGTCTAATAAAAAGTACTTTGAGAACTCTGTTGTAGAATAAGATTTATTAAATGTACAATAAATATATCATATGAATACGTCATAAAAGATGACAGCATCACATTCGTGCAAGATGCTACACTGACGCACACAGTCAGTTCCGTACCCTTCCGTTCCAGATTTTGTTACTTCCAATATTGGAACATATTGAATATTATTTGTGTATATGTACAGATGTTCCATTTTCATTCTGAAACAAAATAAAGTCGATGTAAGTTTATAAGAAACTCATATAAAATAATGTATTACGGAAGCAACCACTATAGTCTAGGATTGTGCTATAGCAATTAACTTCATCTCCAGATTCAGGATCTAGCAGATTTTTGCACTTAAACTAAGAGTATAAATATATGTACGCATTTGTTTTTAGCTTTTGTGCATGTGTGTAAATACGTGTTTGTTGTATTATGTATGAGCGTGTAACCCGTCTGCTAGTGTTGGAATTATTAAATATTGCATAGGCTTTCATTATACTTATAATCAAGACCCTGTTACCTTGACGTAGTCTTATTTAACACTCTCAAATGTAAGAGACTATACCTTATATTTAGTATTGTAGGATTTGTTCTTTACAAAGTTATTGATGTGGAAAAAAGTTGGAGTGTCTGTTTGTAATATTAAAATAATCGCTTTTTACTAAATGCATATAGATGTATACACGGTACACATTACAAAATAACATTTTTTACAATTTTTCTCTATCGTCGGTCTGTTTGTTCCGGCTAATCTTTGAAACAGTTAGACCGATTTTGACGGGACTTTCACTGGCAGATAACCGGTGTAATAAGGATAACTTAAGCTACTTTTATTTTAGATTTTTGAAGTGAAAACTTCTTTAGGCGCGTTGAGCGTTTTGGTAGAGGGTAAAATCCTCGGTTCGCGTCACCGACATGCTAATGATAATAGTATATCTATAGCTATGGAGAGCCAGACTAGCGCACGCGCAGTAGCCTGTGTACACGTATACACTAATACATCGACTATTTCTGACTGTATTATGTGCGCGTTGGACGCTTTATATAGTTATATAGTTTTAATTACTCTCAACTTAATAGTTCCGTTTTCCCTTCTATCGGCAGTCCCACGACTGCTACTATTTTTTTCCACGCGGACGAAGTCGCGGACAAAGCTAATGTATTCTTAAGTCTAATGTATGCAAATAAATAAAATTGGAGTGGCTGTTTGTAAAATTAAAATAACCACTTTTTACTAAATTTATATGGAAGTATACGTGGTTAATATTTCAAAATAACATTTTTTTACAATTTTCTCTGTCAGTCTGTTTGTTCTGTCTAATCTTTGAAACAACTAGACCGATTTTGACGGGACTTTTACTAGCAGATAGCTGATGTAATAAGGAGTAACATAGGCTACTTTAAAAAAAATATCTTCTCGTCCGTATCCCTGCAGAGGTACAACAAGTGCACCCACTATTAGCCAAATTAATTTTAAAAAAGCGTTTCGGAAACTGGCCGTAAGTATTTACGGCCGTTTTCCGAAACGCAAATTAATGTTAACAAGCAATTAATTTAACCGATTAGCTTGTAAAAATTATGTTAAACACAGATTAATTGCTTGTTAAAATTGATTAGTCCCATAATATGGTAGGTGGCAAGCCGGGCAATGTTGCTTGTGTCAGAAAACTGAAAAAAAAGATACATTTTTGAATTGCCCGATCCGGGAATCGAACCCGAGACCGCTCGACACGGGACCACTAGACCACAGAGGCGCATAACGTAGTATCGAAAACAGTTGGTACTCCTCAAAGCAGTTTAAAGTTGAGGCAACTACTTTAATCTTGTTACTAGACAACGACGACAATTTGCTTGTGACGTAACAAAACAAATTAGCTCCCTAATGCCTGTTGCTCTAAAGTTCTATTGAAATTTCTAGTGTTAAAACTTTCTCGGATTAGCATAAAGTATTCAAGATTCCAGCAATGACGCGTAATAATAATCCATCGTGAACGATTGACTATGCACGTCACTACCACCGTGACCGTGGTAGAGTTCTGCAACGCCTCGCCCGGGTATTTGGCACCACCATTTATCGTCTACAATGATTATCAATTTTAATTCAGTTCGCGGTATCTGACGCAATTATTTAAGTATAAGAGTTCACTAGATTTTCAAATAAATCATTAAAAAAATGAAATTTTAAGTACTAAAATATTGCAGGAGATAAAAAATGATTGGTAAAAAAAATCGAGATTGGTTGATTTTTACGCACGCACGCACGCATGCACGCACGCACGCACGCACGCACGCACGCACGCCCGAACGCACGCACACACACAGACATCAAAACGTGGAGATCTGGTAAAAACTCGATTTTCGATTGAGGCAAAATCAGTCACTTCTTATCAGTACATACGTAGCGGGAAGTTAAAAAAACTAAGATGATCTGGCTAACCACTATACCACAAGCCAGTAATATAAAAAGGGCATGTTATATAGCATTCGTTACGATTATTAAAACAAACAAATACGCCCGTTTGTATTCAATTCCGAAAACATCGGTAATAAATTCCTCGAATCCCGGGATTTACTTAGATCTGATTGTTTTCCATAATTCGTAGACCAATATCTCTTGGTCTTTTTTTGGGGTGTCTATTTAGATTTTTTCGCTGTTTAAATCCCGATACAAAAAAGTTTTCATGTTTAGTGTTTATGTCTGTGTGTCACCGCATTAATGCATATCTACGTAAGTATCCATGTATTCGTGTATTCACGTATCCACGTAATCGCGTATCCTTGTATTCACGTATTCGTATATTCGCCTATTCGCATATTCGTGTATCCACGTTGCTGTGTTGCCCTTAACCACGTATCCGCATATCCGCGTATCAAGTATCTGCATATCCGCGTATACGCGCGCATCCGTATACTATCGTATCCACGTTTGTAATTAATTGGAACATTAGTCTGGAAGTTATTTTAAAAGAATATTAAATCGCACGAATTTTTTTCGAGGTTCTTTTAAAATGTCTCTACTATAACTACTATAACTAGTGAAAACTTGATTTCGAAAGTCCAGGCAAATTTATTAACTTCCTTTTAGTCGTAAAAAATCGCCTCTGTGGTCTAGTGGTCCAGCGTTGGCGTTGACCACATGAGGTCCCGGGTTCGATTCCCGGGTCAGGCACATAAAAAAAAGGTTTTCTGAGAAACACAAAGTTGCCCGGGATTGGAAAGTGCCCAGTTGGCTATAGGCTTGCCACCTATCACATTGTGGGTCTAAGTATCTTCGGCTAATCCTGGGTGCACTTGTTGTACCTCTGTGAAGATTCTTTTTACTTTTTTTTTAGTAATAAAAAATCGCAGCGGTGAGTAAAAAATATACAGTGTGAGAGGGACAGTCTACCGAAAATATATCTATATTATATTATCTATATTAATATCATAAATGCGAAAGTTTGGATGTTTGGATGGATGGATGTTTGTTACTCAATCACGCCAAAACTACTGAACGAAATTGGGCGAAATTTAGCACATGGTAGACGATGACCTGGAATAGCACATAGGCTAGCTTTTATCCCGTAAAAATGAGTTGTTCCCGCAGGATTTACTAAAAACTTTTATAATGCAGCGCGCTGCACTAAAGTACGAGACTAAAGTATTTTTATGTGTTATGAAATTTTTTGTCTTGGCCGTCAGTCTGCGCTTGCTCTTATATTTTCTATAAAAATGATGGATATAAAAGGCAGCTAACTAAAGTAACAATCTTTTATTAATATTTTAAATAGATATACGTACAGAAAACGTCTAAAGCTAGCAAAATTACCAAACTTTTTAGTTTGGTGATTTTGCTGACCAATAACCACCAGTAGTGCACATATCACTAGTTGAGCCGCAATGTTAACCATGTCACTGCTGACATAAATGTTACGTCAGCTAAAAATACATTTTCATATGAAAACTACTTCTGACAAATTTTAATTGATCATATAAGTATATAAAAATAACTACGTAAAAAAACCGACTTCAAATACTAAAAAGTAAAAAAAATAATAAAGATTTAATATTAATTAACTTCCTATTATTTATATGTGCTATTTACTAATAGGGTTGAAGTCAGTGCCAAGCCAATCCGGCACGCACGCGCGGGCAGACGTCGTTGACGGACGTATTGAATACTTACATAAAATTTTTGAAAGAAAGAAAATATTTATTTGCAAGAATATGGGTGTTACAAGTTGTTAAAAATTAATAAAGCTACCAACATATTTTACATTATTTGGTGTAAAAATTATGTGGTGTTAATTTTAAATGAAAAATTTTAATGCGTTTTAGCTTAATTGATAATTCTACATTAATTCACATGGCCATAGTTTAGGAATTTTGTTGAACACATTTTCGTAATTATTTTTTTCATTATTCTTCGTATTGATTGAAGCTGCTTATAATATTAACATTTAATTGCTCTTTATTAGGTATATTTACGCATCTCAATCTATTAAGTAGGCATTTCGTTGTATTAATTTGCTCGTATCCATTTAAGTGATTAAAATATTAATATTTGTTTAAGGCTTGGTAGTACCAACTTCAAACCTATTAGTAAATAGCACATATAAATAATAGGTAGTATTGAATAAATATTAAATCTTTATTATTTTTTACTTTTTAGTATTTGAAGTTGTTTTTTAACGTAGTTATTTTTATTTAATACTTTTTAGTGTATTGTTGTATTGTCAATTGTTGACCGAAGGTCGATCTGGTTGTGCCAGTTAAGCGTATGTGCCTTGAGTACTCGAGTCTGCGGTGAGTTGAGACGAGCAGAATATGCGCGGTCCTCGGTGAGTCGGGACGAGTGCGCTCCGCTATGGTTCGCATTGAGTCGGAACGTGCGGGATAGAGTTGCTGCATGGAGATCCAGTGAACGTAGGCAGTTCGAAGTGGATTCCGGAAAGCGTAGATGAGGCGTAGCTTGTGAATTTGGCTGATGTTGTTGGAAGCGGAGGGTACCAGTTAGTGCTGATGGTCAGAAGGTTATAGCGTGCTATTTTGTCGGCAGTCACCACTGTGACGCCGCTGACAGGTACCGCTGAAGGGTCATAGTGATGGAACCAGCGGGCCAGCTTCTTGTCAGGTGACGTCATAACTATGGAGGTGATGACGTCACACAAGGACAAATAAGGGAAAAAGTAAGATCTTCCCAGCCAGGCAAGGTGTACTGCCTGGGGACCAAAGTCTATTTGAGAACCGTTGAAACTTGTATATAGTGTGTACAAGATAAAGAATTGTGATATAGCGATTCAGGATTTTATTTTGAATTTCAAATTTTCCATTTTTTTATTGATTTTTATCCATTTTTTATTATTTTTTCTGGTAACATTTGTAGATTGCTTGAACCGCTACAAAGCGCCATAGCGCCCGTCAACACGAATTAAACGAGCCCAAACTCGATAGAGTTATGTCATTTAAGTACTGAGCTCCTATGGTGACCTTCTGGCTTCATCATCGGACCCTGAAGGATCCTAGTTACCACCAAGCACCAAAGTGCTCGTCAACACCGATCAAACAAGCCCAAACTTGATAGAGTTCTGTCATTTAATTACTGAGCTCCTATGCCATTAAACGACTTGTCATTAAACGATTTTTAACCATTTAATTACTGAGTTCCTGTGGTCACCTTCCAATTCCATCATCAGATCACGTCCACCTCATAATAAGTTTATATTGTCATCCAATTTACATACGTATACAAAATTTCAGCTCAATCGGTAATCGTTAAATGGATAAAATTTACTTGCGATATTTGATTTCAGACATAGGTAAAATAAATAAAAAAAATGCTCATAAAATAAAAACTACTGAGCCTACCTGAATCAAATTTTTATGGGACCAATTCTATAAACCAACCAAGACCAAAAAATATAATCTGACAATTTTCACAAACCGAAGTTATTGGATTTTGTTTTTTTCTACTCTAATAACCCGCCTCTATATAAAGGCCTTATATTTGTTGGAAAGCCTCAACAGTATACGAGGCAGCTCCCCCTATGTTAATCTGACTCGCTTGAATAAATCCAAAAGTCCCCTCTTGGACTCCCTTTATATTAAAGGGATCTAAGATCATTTTTTAAGTCAATAACGCGAACGGTGGATTATGAATTTTTTTGACAAATTTGTCATAAATCAATTATTATTAATTTAATGTACCTAGTTCTAATGCATATTTTGTAACAATATTAGATTACTGCAATCCTCCGCAATCTAAACAACCTATGCCAAATTTAAAACCCCTCCGTTCGCTAACTAAAGGCGTAAAAAGGCGTACAAGTTTTCGCCTCATTCATTAATACTAACGATTGCCTATGGCCGAAATTCGACCATAAAATAAAAACAATACGATCGCTTTTTAAGTTTGACAACTGACTTTAGCCGTAAATAAAATAATATACCTACATGTGTGTATATATATATATATATATATTTTTTTTTTATAGTAGAGGGGGCAAACGAGCAGATGGTGCACCTGATGGTAAGTGATCACCGCCGCCCATGGACATCCGCAATACCGGGGGTATTGCGGCTGCGTTGCCGGCCTTTTAAGAATGAATAAGCTCGTTTCTTGAAGGTCCCTAAGTCGTATCCATTCGGAAACACCCCCGAAGGTAATAGATTCCACAAAGGAGTAATGCGAGGCAAAAGGTGTCGACAAAAGCGCACGGTTGTGGATTTCCAGACATCGAGGTGGTGAGGATGGAACTTTAAATTTTGACGCGATGTCCGATGGTGGAATTTAGCGGCAGGCATTAGTCCGAACAACTCGTCGGAACACTCCCCATGGTAAATACGGTAAAAGATGCAGAGCGAGCCTACATCTCTGCGTAACGCCAAAGAGTCAAGCCGATTAGAAATAGCCTGGTCGTCGACGATTCGAACCGCTCTACGTTGAATGCGATCAAGAGGAAGAAGCTGGTACTGAGGAGCTCCGGCCCAGAGGTGAGAACAGTACTCCATGTGAGGTCGAATTTGGGCCTTGTAAAGTTGGAGGCGATGGGCTGGCATGAAGTACTGCTTTGCTCTACTGATTACACCAAGCTTTTTGGAGGCTAGTTTAGCCTTCCCTTCCAAATGACCGCGGAACTGAACGTTGTTCGATATGTCGACTCCCTGAATTCCAATACTGGCTGAGGCTGTCAGGAGAGTATTTTCGAACCGAGGTGATACGACAAAGGGTGTTTTTTTTGCGGTGAACGCACAGAGCTGCGTCTTTTTGGGGTTAAATGTAATAAGGTTTTGACGACCCCATTCTGAGA
The DNA here is from genome assembly GCA_036924255.1 of Apodemia mormo. Taxonomy (NCBI): domain Eukaryota; kingdom Metazoa; phylum Arthropoda; class Insecta; order Lepidoptera; family Riodinidae; genus Apodemia; species Apodemia mormo. The sequence goes on along the minus strand of JAUPFN010000012.1, from coordinate 29,207,018 downwards.
CATCAGTTAGTTGATTCCCGAGTTCAGACACGAGCTTGATCCGGCCCTCTTCGACGTGTTCCCGAGAAATACCGCTACGGCCGGAGTATGTAGCATCAACAGTACTGTCGTCCGCATAGCAATGTATGTTACTAATTCGCAACATATCATTGATATGCAGAAGAAACAGAGTCGGTGATAGCACGCAGCCTTGGGGAACACCAGCATTGACAGGTTTAAGATCGGAGCATGCACCGTCGACTACGACCTTAATGCTCCGATCAGCCAAAAAACTGGTGATCCACTTGCATAGTTTCTCGGGAAGCCCATAGGAAGGCAGCTTTGAGAGAAGCGCTTTATGCCATACCCGATCGAAGGCCTTCGCTATGTCTAAACTAACTGCCAATGCCTCCCCCTTGGACTCAACTGCCTCCGCCCAACGATGTGTCAAGTATACTAGAAGATCACCAGCTGAGCGGCCACGACGGAAACCGTACTGACGGTCACTAATCAGCTGGTGCTCTTCTAAATACTTCAGGAGCTGACAGTTTATAAGTGTCTCCATGACTTTGGAGAACAAGGAGGTTATGGCTATTGGCCGATAGTTTGAAGGATTAGAGCGATCTCCTTTTTTAGGAATGGGATGCACTAAAGCTGTTTTCCATGAATTCGGTACCACGCCGAGTGAATAGGAGAGCCAGAATAGGTGCGTCAATACTGGCGCCAACTCTGGAGCACATACTTTAAGCACAACAGGAGGGATGCCATCAGGCCCACTCGACTTGTGGATGTCCAAAGAAAGAAGTGCTTTACGCACAGCTGACTGCCGAAACTGCGGTTCTGGCATGGAACTATCACACTGCGGGATGGTAGGCGGTGTGTTCCCTCGGTCATCCAGAGTCGAGTTGGCCGCAAAGAACGAGCCCAGAAGATCGGCTTTCTCCTTTGCGGTATGGGCCAGAGAGTCATCGTCTCTGTGCAGGGATGGAAATGAAGGCTGGGAGAAATTCCCTAAGACAGCCTTGGCGAGAGACCAGAACGCGCGAGTGCCAGAAGGAAGGCGAACTAATTTCTCACCAATTCTGCCAATGTGTTCCGCTTTTGCCTTGGCGATAGCTCTTTTGAAGAATCTCGAGGATGAGTTGTACTCCTTTCGTAATGCGCTAGTTTTTACATCACGAGATGCCGACGCAGCAGCCCAAGCTCGGTAGCAATCCTGCTTTCGGCGTAAAGCCGCTTTGCAGTGGCGACCAAACCAAGGCTGAGATTTGCCACCGATGGGCACCGCAGAAAACGGAATGAAAAGTTCCATGCCCTGCAGCACCACATCAGCGACAGAGTCAGCGACAGCATTCGGATCATCCAGCGAGAAGCACAACCGCCCCCATGGGTAGGATGCAAAGAAAGACCGCATCCCGTCCCAATCTGCTGACCTATAGTGCCAAACCCGACGACAGCCTGCAAAGGGAGACCGTGATGGGCGCGTGACCGGCACTTTGCTCCGGATCAGGCAGTGGTCCGACGCGCCAAGTGGAGCGTCCACCGATACCTGATAACGATCCGGGTCAGAGGTCAGCAGGAGATCCAACAGTGAAGGCGTATGGCCATCCACATCGGGAACACGCGTAGGCGAGGTTACCAATTGTGTTAGACCATACGCCAAGGCAAAATCGTGAACAGACCTCCCCGCATGATCGGTGGTGCGAGAACAAAGCCATTCGGCATGGTGGGCATTAAAATCGCCCAAGATCACGATCTCTGCGGAGGGGGTCTGCTCTAACACGGAATCCACAGCCGTTTGTAAGCGCTCAATGAGCCGGTCAATTTCAGTATTCCCGCTATGGGACCTGTATAGGCACGCGTAGCTGCGTGGATGGTCGTCGCAAGCTACGCGTAACCAGAGGATGGATAGGTCCTGACCTTCAAGTCTGCCGAGGCGCCGGTAACAAATATCTTCTCTGACGTATGCGCACACACCAGCCCGCGGTACAAAGGAATGTTATATATGAAATAGGAATACAGTGTGTGTAGCTTATTTTTATTAATTTAATGTAATGATTTTTATTCAAAACTAACTGACCCGGCAAACGTTGTTCTGCTTTTTTAACTACTCTTATTTTTTCTATATTTTCTCACTTTTTAAACCTTCCCTGGATTTCAACAATTAAATCGAAACTAAAATTAGTCAAATCGGTTCTGCCGTTCTCGAGTTTTAGCGAGACTCCAAAAAGCTTGGTGTACTCAGTAGAGCAAAGCAGTACTTCATGTCAACCCAACGCCTCCAACTTTACAAGGCCCAAATTCGACCTCACATGGAGTACTGTTCTCACCTTTGGGCCAGAGCTCCTCAGTACCAGCTTCTTTCTCTTGATCGCATCCAACGTAGAGCGGTTCGAATCGTCTAATTAGATTATATAGAATTCGTGGACAAACATATAAACATACAAACACATATATACTTACGAAATTTAGTATACGTGTTTGGATGTCGAAATTGATCATCATACTCAAATGTTATCCAAATCCAAAGATATAACATGCATACAACTGATAACCTCCTTTTTTTCGTCGGTTGAAAATAAATATTACACACACTACGTTCATTTGGCAAACACTATACCCACATATATACTATTATGTATATGGACCGTATCTGCCGTACTAATTATGCGGGACCCAATTATTATATTTAATTTGAATTGTTAGTAAAGATTTTGGAAAAAGTGACAGATAAAATATTTCTTTTAATTTTATGCAATATTTTTTTCTTTTGTGAGAAATCTGTACCCTTGATAAGGGCCCCTAAACAAATTTTTTTCGGGGCCCCGCCAAGGCACATTACGCCATTGGGCTAAAGTATGTCGTCAAGCTTAGAAGAGATTTTATTGTTTAGTCTATGGACAAATTTCGACCAGAGGGCGATCGGTAGTTAAAAAAGATAGCCGTATTCACGTTTCAATTGACACTAAAAATGATAAATACTAGTAAATAGCGGCCAACCGCGATTAGCGCAAATTAAAATTTCATATTGAAATCTACATGCTATCAACATTATATTTATTTTTATTTTATTTATTTCCACACAAAAACAAACACAATAAAACATGCATACAAGAGTGTAAACATAAATTCTTACGAATTTTACCGTACACCCTACATCATCGACCATAGTTAAGACATAATGTTTTCGATAACGCACAGCTAATACAAAAAGATAATAGATAGAATATAAGATGTTAAGGGGAGGTATTTTGACACGGGTCAATTCTATAGGAAATGGGCGGCGCGGTATGTTCTGAAACCGCTGGGAAATTTTCGGATAAATAAATGTAGGACTTCAGCTAAAAACCAAAATTTACTACATTCTTTTTGGTATTTAAAACTAAATATCACTATATAAAAATCATGTGGAAGGTTAGAAATATTATTAACAAATTATTTGTTTTAGATATATTTTTAGCCTGTTTTCGGAATTTCATATGATCGAGTGAAGTTAATTCTATCATGTAAAAAGTTAGCACATTCCTTAGGTATTACTTCAGGTATATCCTGAAATTTTTGTAAAATTGCTATTTAACAATCGATACAAAAAAAACGTGATTTAGCAAACCAGTTTTTTTCCGTTTTTCCCGATGCCTCGCCTTAAATATTTGCACTCCTTATTGCGTTAGAAAATTTCATTACACTACCTTAATAAACGATATCTTGTAACACCCATTTACTTGCAAATAAACATTCTTTCATATTATAGATTTGCACAAGTAACGCCTGCTTCAGTAAGTAATGCCTACACCATGTAAATTAAAGTTTCGTTGCTATTAAGCATTAACTGATCTAAACAAGACCTTACTTATGTGGTTTAAACGTAAAAACAAAATTAATTATTATAAAATAACTAACCACATTACTTTTATATCGTCATTTTTAAGATTTTTCCAACTTATTTTCTCCAACAAAGCATTTTCGTTGTCACATATGACAGAATGACAAAGCGAATGAAAATACTTGAGACTAGTTCTGACAGAGTGTTTATATAAAAGTTTAGTATTTACTCAGACGTGACACTTGTGTTCTATTTGGTCTTTTTTGTTAAGGCACTTTATCAGACATAATAATATATAGTTGGATTTTTAATTAATAGAAGCTGAGAATTTCTAAATTTAATATTAGTAACCGTAAAATAAATTGTTTAAAAAAATGTATGTACAATATGGACTTCAAAAGGCGAAAAAATGTTAATGTACCTAATATTACAGATAGAATTTTGTTAATTAACAATCACCTTACTTTGTAAAAAAGTTACCTCTTAGGTCTCTCTCTGTCTGCGCCAGCAGCTGTGCCCGTGCGATCGGGCGTCGACCCGCCGCCGCGCCCCCCTCCGCGACCCCGGCCCCCTCGAGGACAGCGTACGACGCGCGCCTCGCACTCCACCGCTCAATACGACCGCCGACACTACGCAATTGTCTATACTTTTATACCAGCGAAATATATAATAAAAATACAGTCCAATTTTAATTTAAACTATCAAGAAACAACAGTTTGATCCGGCTCGAAGGACCAAACTGTTGTTTCTTGATAGTTTAAATTAAAATTGGACTGTATTTTTATTATATATTTCGCTGGTATAAAAGTATAGACAATTGCGTAGTGTCGGCGGTCGTATCGAGCGGTGGAGTGCGAGGCGCGCGTCGTACGCTGTCCTCGAGGGGGCCGGGGTCGCGGAGGGGGGCGCGGCGGCGGGTCGACGCCCGATCGCACGGGCACAGCTGCTGGCGCAGACACTCTCTTTTTACAACGTGATTAAAATAATTTAAAGTTTACCATGACATTTAAATTTCTATATGCAAAATTTTATTTGACTTGCAGTCAAATAAAATTAAAATAGCAAAAAAAATATGCTGAGAAACGGTAGAAAAACACTTTATTAAAAGTCATTCCGAATCAAATGAGCTATGACCAGGGACCATTCGGCTACTCGTTGAAAGGGTTTTTGAAGGGATTTTTTTAAGCGCTTCCAAAGAAAACCCTATCATAGGTGTTCGAACAGAACAACAGGTCACACTCGAACGTGTTAATTTAACCCTTTCCGAACAGGTTACCCTTTAAAACCCTGTAACACTGTAACAAGGTAAGCCAATCCTTCTCAAGACATTGTAATGTGCACTTTTTTTGGTCGACATTAGTTTGAAAATTGCATAACAACCACCTTACTGCACACGTTACATTTTGTCGCCCAGAGCCGGCAATGTAGTGAGAGAGTTGTAAGCATGGAATAATAATTCTTAGACCTATGATCTTACGGTTTCATTTTGCTTGTCACATATGCTAAACATTGCATTATTTCTTATTTCGTGTTTATACTTGTTTTATTTTGATCGTATTCATACGTGATTTAATTCGGAACTTTGACGGAACTACGGAAGTAATTACTAACAATTTAGCAGTGTTTTGTTGTAGTAATTTTTATTATATTTTATTTCTTTTATAATATATTAAAAAAATAGTTATTCCCTTTGTGAAAATGCCACAGCCGAGACGAGATGCTGTACACCGTTATTTTGTATATGATGCATCGAATAACACAAGCAAATGTAATTTATGTGGGAATTCTATGAAGGTAAGGTTAATACTGGTTAATTCACCCAATTTATAATAATAGCATTAAGATAGTGTTATGTGTATGTTTATGGGCGTCGTAAGTCACTTCAACTATATGTTCATTTAAAAATAAAAAAAGTGGACCCGTATGAGATACGATTCGGCTCCCTCACGGATTGGGTTCGGATTATTGGTCATTAGTTGCCTTGTGCCCAATGCTCACAAGTACGAAACATCAGACTTGCCCAGGGTACATTAATAAAAGAATGCCCTCACTCTCAGATATTCCAAGACATTGCAGAGTAAGTGTAAGTGCTCAGCGCAAGAGGACACTGTCCGACCCAGTACCGCAAGTAAGCAGGAATAAGGATACAGCAGTATACTGCCCCCGTTAGTTGAAAGGTCGCATCTGACATTTTTTTGAAATTGAGTTACATATATTGTCAGAATCAGGAAGAAAAAGCGGATCTGCCAATATTTTTGCTATTCGGCCAAATATTGAAAACTATTCGGCTGAATACCAAACAGCCAAAAAAGTTTACGAATATCCAAATATTCGTGGCATCTTTATAAGATGTATACTTATAAAGTAAGTTTAAAGGTTTATGGTAAACTAGCTGTCGCCCGCGACTTCGTACGCGCGGACTTCGTTTACTCCACACAGCTCCCCCGCCGTAGGTGATAGCGTGATAATATGTAGCCTATATGTTGACCCGACCTGTTAGTAATATTCATGCAAAATTTGAAGTAAATCCATGCAGTACTTTTTGAGTTTACCCCGGACATACATTGACTTACCTACGATTTTATTATATGTATAGATAATGCATTTTGTTGTAGGGCAAGCATACAACCAATTTGAAAAATCATATTTCTTCAAAACATGTGCAAGAATACATTTTATTAACCAATATAAATAAGGAAAATCACCAGCATCAATCAAATACTTATCAACATTCTTCAACGTTAGACCAAGTTATAAACAACTGTGTTAAATTAGTAACAGTACATGGGCGACCACTAGCATTGATACAAGACAAAGCTTTTTAAGAAATAATTAACATAGCTGTTCCGTCTAATATTAAAACAAAACAAATAAATATAAATTCAATCAAAAGACTAATACCGGAAAAAGCATATGAAATAAAAATTAAAATTGCGTCAGAAATTAGAAATAAATTAATAAGCCTTAAATTTGACTCAGCTACATATTTAGACAGAAATTTTTTAGGTATTAATTTACAGTACATAAAAGAAGGCCAAATAAAAGTTAGAAATTTAGCTGTTTTGGAAATTTTTGAAAGACAAACTGGGGATATCCTAAAAGAAAAAGTTTTAGAAGTAATGAACGATTTCATGATATCGGCGGCCCAAATATATTCGATAACGACTGACAACGGCAGTAATTTTAAAAGGATGACAAGATTGTTGACAGCTCATTGTTCTACTATTACAGAAGACAATGATATGAACAGTGATAGTGAGATGGACGATGAAAATGATGCTGACGAAGATAATGATGACCTTGAACTTCCCACGATTACACCATTGGAATTAAACGTCGATACTTTTATTAATGCAATGAGAACGGAAGTATTTAAACCCCGTACAATGCTCTGTGCGGCACACACATTGCAACTAGCAATTAAAGACGCTATTTCTGAGAATTTTCAAGTTCAACTTTGTATTGAACTCTCAAGAAAGGCAGTAAAAATTTTACGACGACCAAATATGAAAAACTATATAAAATCGAAGTTTTTAAACAAACCTTTAATTTATTGTCCTACTAGATGGTCCTCAACTTATCAAATGTTAGTGCGATTGGTTTCACTAAAAGATATATGTGATAGTCAGCATAAGCTATCGGATATTTTCTCAGACGACTTCTGGACACAAATTACGGAGGTTATCGCTTGCCTTAAACCTATCAATGAGGCGACAGAAGCTTTACAGCGAGAGCAACTAACAATTGGTGATTTTTATATAACTTGGCTTAATTGCAAAGCAAAACTTGAATCAATTTCAACTTCATTTGCAAGTGAATTAGTAAACAAAATGAAGTTACGGGAGACAACTTTATTAAATACAGATTTAGTCTTAGAAAACTTGTACCTAGATGGTCGCCTAAATGTATTATTATCCGACCAAGATTGCCTTAAAGCCCAAAAATTAATAAATGAAACATATAGACAGTTACAAAGTTTATCATCGTTTGACACTGAAACACGAGATATGATATGCACTACGGTTCGCACTAGTGGAGATAATAGTCAAAATACTTATATAAATATTTTGGAAACACGTTTACAAGAAGCTGAGACACTACGTGGGTTGCCTGGAAGAACTTCACAAGATAGCTTTGAAAGGATGCTTAATAAGTTAAGATATGAGCCAAGAGTACCCTTGGATAGTAATATATTAGCTCACTGGTCCAGTAAAGACGTGCCTAAGAACCCTACCCTGTTAAATGTCGCTAATTGCGTGTTAGCTGCTCCAGCAACACAAGTATCCGTGGAAAGGCTATTTTCTTCCGTAAAATTTATTCTTAATCCACTAAGGAGCAATATTAGCAGCAGCTTATTACAAAATATCATGTTGATACGCGCTAATCATGATTTATTTACTTAGTTATTATTTTATAGTTACATCCTTCAACTGTGATTAGCCAATATATATGTGATTTCACTGTAGTGACAAAATAAATAAAAACTGATTAGTGATTGTCTATGGCAATTTAATTATTATTTAAATGCTTATGTTTAAGTGTTTCGACATATTTCAATATGGTGATGTAGGCGTGTAATCTCATACATGGAGGCAAAAACTGAAGCTCTCCTACTAGTAAATTTCCAAATTAATAATTTCTTTTATCCAGCTCCTTGTCAAAAATACAGGGAATACATTCTATATTATTACCATTACCTGCAACGTTCTCACAAGATTCTTCGACTTTATTCCTCTTAGAATTACTGTATTCAATATAATCATTTTGAATTTTACAACTATCTTTATTTTAATTTATTACTACCTCGGGTACATGTTTCTTCTTATTTATGATAATTGTATTTTGGATTAAACTTTGTGATTGGTTATCTGTGCTTGAAATAAGAAATTAGTTGGTTATTGTTTTTCATATACTCGTATAATTAAAAATATTATATTACTAAGTTTTTGATTCAAAATTTCCTCTAAAAAATATAAGACCATCACATACCAGTATCGCATAGAAAGTATAGAATAAATCTTATGAAAAGTTGGGTCATAAGCCCATTCTTACTTATAGTTTTTTTCAGTATTTTATACATAAAGTACTAGATTTCCGACGACCTAGTGAATCGTAGTATCTATTATTAAATGCGTTTTTAAATTGTTTTTTTTTTTTATTTTTTTATTTCTAAGTTTAATTGCTAAGTATTTTAAAATGCGATGCAGCCAAATCTCATGACAAAAAAAGCTAATATTATGATTGGTTACTTCCCATCGTTGCAGCATGTGCTACTAACCGAACTAGGGAATAAATCTTGATTTTCTGTAAAAAGCGGCTGACTATATTCTTGGTATTGCACATCATCATAAGTTTCGCTAGCGTCACCTGAAACACATTCAGTTATATGAGTAACTAAATTATGATGAAAATTGAAAATATATGTTACTTAATAAGTATGAAACTAACATATTTAATTATAAGTCACAATATATGTATTAAGTTAGTTAGTACTTTAAATATTGATAATCACTTACCTGTGCTACTCATCCTCATAGAACAATACTAGCTCGTTTTTAATCTGTCGTCACTAGTCAAATTCGTTAAAATAACTAAATAGAAAAATTAAAACAATGGGGCCCTACTCGGGTGTACGTATCCCCCACCTACATGCAGCTGCAGTTTATTAGGTAAGTCAGGGTAACTCAAACAAAAGCTTTTCATTAAGGTAACCTCTTCAAAGGCTTAAGTCATTGAAGGGGTTAACCCCTTCACGTGGTTACCATATTTAATGTGTTAATCATTTCCGTGGGTTTCGAGAATGTAACCCGATCAAAGGGTAACACTCTAATATTAGTTACCCTATGAACGGGTTACCCTATCCAAGGGCTTAACTCTTAAACGGTGTTGTTCGGTCCCTGGCTATGACACAATGTTTTAGGAGCTTTATCTCTTTTTTACGTTTTTTAACTAGTTGACTAGATTAAATAAAAAAACCCTGTTTCTGAGGGATTCCCTCTATCTGACAGAATCTTGGTGCACGAAATTTATTTAACATAACACACTTGACATAATCTTCTTTGAACGAATATTTTTAAGGCATAAAAATTATTTAATAAATAAATAAATGTTAACGGAACAAATTACACTGATCTTTCCCCAATGTAAGCAAATTATTTGCTTGTGTTATGGGTGTTAGTCAACGATACTAATACATAGAAATACATATATAAATTCTATTACATACATATTAAACACCCTAACACGGAAATACAAACATTTATGCTCATCACAAAAATGCTTGTCCCTGTCAGGGATCGAACCCGAGCCCTGTCGATTGCGTAGTCAGGGTCGCTAACCACTTGACCAACGGGGCGGTCAGTCAATAGATATAATTATTGTTTGTGCGATTTTTTTAATGTCCAAATTTACAATGATGTACTTTTAAAATTTTATTAGACAAAGTTAACACTTTGTTAACACACGAAGCTGCGATGATGAGCGCTAAACCATCTGGGACGTAAACTTCGCGTGAGACCGCTGGAGTCCTACAACGCTGGAGCCGTAATCGCGACCGTTCTATTTGAGTCTTATAAATTTGAAGACAAACATAACATGAAATCAGAGTAAGAATTTCATTAGAACTTAGGTAAACATAATATTACCAATTTACTCAATGTAACTTAAATAAACTATAAAAAAATTAAACGTCAATTCCTGTGAGAAGAAACGAAAAAGAAAAAAAATGTTACAATATATTTTAAACAATTATTTTGTTCAAACACACATACGTATAACATCTGAATGGATTTCTGCGTCGCCTCTGTGGTCTAGTGGCCCAGTGTTGGCGTTGACCACACGTGGTCCCAAGTTCGATTCCCGGGTCGGGCATTTTAAAAAAAAAAGTGTTTTTTCAGTTTTCTGAGAAACACAAAGTTGCCCGGGATTGGAAAGTGCCCGGTTGGCGATAGGCTGGCTACCTATCACATTTGTGGGACCAAGTATCTTCGGCTAATCGTGGGTGCACTTGTTGTACCTCTGCCTATCCCTTCGGGGATATGGGCGTGAAGATGGATTTCTACGTTACTATGGTATGTTATCGTAAGTTACTATGATTTGATGACTCAAAAGGGGTAATATAATATATGTATGTGGTATTTCATCCCTGCTATATTAACATTTTTGATGTATATAGATGATTGTTCTTTTTCCACCAGTAAAGTCACCGATCGATTGTACGCGATGCTGAGATAATTTATCATATAATATTTACTGTAATATTCGCTCCTAAAAAGAACTATTTTTTAATACATTTTTAGATCCAAAATTACGTCAACAGACCACTTGAACACTGAAGCTGCACCGAGAATATTAATTACTGAAAGCAAAAACTACGAAAGGTCGTTGCATACTTTATTCTAGATTCATTTTACAAGAGGCGTTATTTTCTGTAATTATTATTTAAGTTAGAATGGAGTGGAGCTCAAGGTTTTTAACTTTAAACGAGATGCATTAGGAACTACGCAATCATATTATTTAACACAGTATTAATAGAATTCACAAGAATTTTAGTTCACAATATTCCACCTTGTTGTAATTTAAGTTATATATATACACAAAAATAAGGTAATGTTTATGTAGATACTTTTTGGAGTGCTGTTATGATGAAAACAAATATAATATTGTGGTAATATTGTGGTACTTCTCATCCATGTGGCTTGCAGCGAATGCAACTTTAGGTACAAGTGGCAAGAAGAGGTAAGTGGATGATACTCACTTGGGTGATAAATTACGTAAATGGTGGCAGATAGCAATGATATGTATAGTTTACACTCACTGTTACAATCTGCCTGGCAATATAGCAGGTGGACTATTCTTTGATAGAAATCCGAACTTACTTGGTAATTGTTTTTTTATACATGACGGCGTCCGCGTCATCAAATGCAAGAATATTGTAAACAACAGGTGTACGCCTGAGCCACCGAGCGCATCGTTCGATATCCCTACTACTCAAATTGTTTTGCTACCTGTATAAAAGGCTCTGAGCGCCCGCCGTTCGGGCAGTCTTGGCTCTGGCGTGGCTCGGTACACTTGTTGTATCTTGCTAGTAGCTTATCCTTGTCTCTTGGATCATTCAAGATCGCAAAGATTTTTGTTTTACATGTAGATTAGAATAACCGAATGTGGTCACCAATAATTTCGGATGCGATCAATCCACTACGTGCTTATATATGAAAGGTTTAACTTAGTTAAATCTTCTAACTTTAAATTAAATCTTCCATATATAAGCACCTAGTAGAGGATCGCATCCAAAATTTAAGATATTTTACTCCAGAATGCAAAAGGCGAAAAATTCTTAAATAAATGTTCACGAAAAGTTAATACACTCAAATTCGTATCCAATAAGATTTCATATTAACAATCTCAGAAAAGTTTTTGAACTTTTCTGAGATTGTTAATATGAAAGTTTCTACAAAGTTTACTGTAGGTACGGTATAGAACTAAAGCACCTTATTATTATTATGAAATATCCGATCGACTCTTGAAATTCAATGAGCAGCATATGTAATACTATTCATGAATTAAATCAATTCATAACAGTCTAGATATTTTGTATATAGTGATATTTGTGTGCACATCTACATACAATGAAAAAAGAGTACAATATTATGATTATACGATTGATAGCATACACCTAGTATTTTATGTCTAAAACTAAAACACAATCTAAACTTATTAAACAACGTCGGCAAACTCTCATACATCACAATATCTGACTAGTGTCTTTAAACAAGAAATATATAATAAAATACAGCATCTATTTCTGAGCATTGATATTGATAAACAAAGGCTTGCTTTCTTGATACCTAGAACTTAAAGAATTTTTGATTTTTAATGGCTTGCTTGTGTAAGTAATATGACAATTTAAGTACTTGTTTACAAAACAGGGTATCTGTGAATAATATTGACAAACATATTGCAGCTTACGGACAAAATCTGCACGAGTTTTACATTCATTCTAATATTGCTATTACATTTTTTAAAAGTATTCTCATATTGAAATAATTTTATCTAGAAAAATAAATACTTAGAATACAAAAATATTCTACTAATTCGGTGTGGCACGACTTTTTCACGTTTTTCCACGTGTTGGTCCGGGCTCCTATGAAGAATAGACCAAACTTTCGTTCCACCAAGCAGGTCCTAAAAGGCGACTGATTGGCTATACGAGTCACTAACATCGTGGCTACTAGGTGGTAAAGTTCTGCATTATCTCGCCCGGGTCTAGTACCATCGCCTTACCTATTCCTGCCGCAATAGCGTCAGTGCTTATCACTGTCGTATTCCGGTTTGGAAGGTAAGATTGCCAGTAAACGTATACATGTGGCACAAAACCTCGCAACAAGATAGCAACGCATCATTAACACTTTTGGTGTCTATAGGTGATGGTTGACTCTTTCCATCAGGAGAACCATTTGCTTGTTTGTTGTGTGTTACTACTATGTTACAATATAAAAAAAGCGTAGTTTATTCTAAGCGCACTGATTGATAACACGGTCATATCAAAACGCCAAAAACAATTTAACTTTCATTTTTATTCTTATTCCAAATAAAGTTAATTTGTATCTAATAGACCTTCTAAATAATCCAGAATTTTAATTTAGACAATGAAATGTACCTGTTTTAATGAAGATCTTTTATTTTAGATTCAATTTAAGTGCCCCCGCGAATTTAGATGGCCAGATCGCGTGGCCAGGTCGCGCGGCCAATGAATTCCTCCAAGATAATGGAAGTGCGCGCATTATGCGGCCAGCAGATGGCGGCCACGTTTTGGCCGCGCGACCAACAAAAACGCCGCAATCCAACATGCGGCCATTTGGCCGCCGCGGCCAACGAGATACGCCAATTCGTATGAAATACGTTCAGTATGTGCGCATAATTCCTTCCTCGACGTCCATTTTAGAGCACGTTGTGCATTCAACTGACGTATGCAGTGTTGCCGTTTGGGAAAAAAATTACTCACCAGACTTTTATTAAAATGTCACTAGATTTGTAGAAAAATTAAATTCAAAATGTCACTAGAAGTCACTAAATTTTTTGATCGATCTTTTTAAAAAAAATCATGTTTTAGAGCGGGAATTAAAATAAAATATGCAAAAATATGCAAAATTACGATACGAAACAATTTTTATTATTAATTATTAAAAAAACTACGTGTGTTCAAAAATTAATAAGCCGAACAAATCTTATCTATTATATCCGTATCATATTCGTGATCTGGTGTATATAGTAGACAGTTGCTGGTAATTATAGTAGTGGAATTAGAAGCTCGCGGTTGTGTTAAGGAATTATCCTAATTACATTTTTAAAAGTTTTTTAGTTCCGGCAAGAATAGTAGAGTAAAGAGATGTATTATTCTAATTATTTTGAGATGAGAAAGCAATATTAATATTACTCCTGGCAGAGTCACAAACGTAATGATACATATAGCATATTCATATGTGATGATACGTCATATGGTTTGTTAATTATGGGGGAATTCCCCGTTCGGTTTGTTATATAAACCCGAACATGCCGTGTTACCATTATACGTTACTCAAAACTACACAAATTTCAAGCTTTTGGCTAGCTAAAAATAAATATTATAGTGGATAAAGATTGTATTAACAGTAAAATATTACACAATTGATGCGTTAGCTAAAAAGTCACTAAAAATCACCAGAGTATTTTTTGGCACTAATCAATAATCATAAAAAATGTCACCTCAGACATCAAAAACTCTCTAGATCTAGTGACAAAGTCACTAAAACGGCAACACTGGACGTATGTGGTCGCTTGATGTGGTCGCTAAATTATTATGAGCTGCGCGCTCTGGCCGCTGGCCACTGGCCGCGCGAACAGCGAACAGCAGCGAACAGCAGAAGTGTTTTCCATCATTTAAAAAAAAATACCACAATGCGTTCTTCCCAGGAACAAAGTGTGTGCTTGATCTCGTAATATAACGAAATGTTGATCCTCAATAACCTGTATTATATTAAATATGAAACTAAATCATTTCTAATGTAAGGAATACCCTACATTTAGCTGGAGGCCAATTATTCGGCACGACTTGCTCTTTCGAGCCTCGTCGTCAAAGTTCTAACTGTCATCCCCACTTTTGGGGATACCAGTTTAAAACAATAATTTCGCCCATTTATAATAATTTCGGGCAAAATCTTGCTTTATTAAATAAAACCTAACACTAATTTTTGTCAATTTTTGCTATTACCTAAATGAAACAATAGTAGAATTTCCAATCATTTTATAAGATTTACTATCATAAAGAGGTCAATTGTTTAATACCTCTGCAATAAGTAAGGACACCTTTTACTTTTTAAATTTTAAGACCGCAGATATTTTTGAGGGATAATAATAATTATCATCTATAGATACCAAAGATGTTAATGGTGCATCAATATCCATGCGACATGAATGTGATACTACATGCACAACTTTACCAGATAAAGCACCAAGAAAATGTAAGACAGTGGTACCAAATTCTTTCTTAATATCAAACCCTCCAATTCGACAGAATACAGCGGGGAGCCATTTGAGTTATCGACAATCCCATACTTACCAACGGTTAAAATCCCTCCAGCCTTCGCAGAAATATTGGTTTCTTATACACAATGTACCTGTTAGACATTTGGGAGTGTTCAAATGAATTATGAATTTTTCAATTAGAACCTGCATCCACTACCGTCTTCCTACTCCACGCCCCCTCCCCTCCCTATCCCCTCCCCCTCTACCCTCCCTCTCCCCTCCCCCTCTCCCCTCCCTCTCCCCTCCCCATCTCCCCCTCCCCATCCCCCTCCCTCTCCCTCTCCCCTCCCCCTCCCTTCCCCCTCGCTCTCTACCCTCCCTCTCCCCTCCCCTCCCACTCCCCTCCCACTCCCCTCCCACTCCCCCTCCCCTCCCCCTCCCCCTCCCCATCCCCCTCTCCCTCTCTCTCCCCCCTCCCACTCCCCTCCCCTCCCCCTCTCTCCCCCTCCCCCTCCCACTCCCCTCCCCTCCCTCTCCCACTCCCCTCCCCCTCCTCCTCTCCCTCTCCACCTCCCTCTCCCTCTTCCACTCCCAACACCATCCCCCTCCCCTCCTCCTCTCCCTCTTCCTCTCGCTCCCTCCCCCTCCCCCTCCCTCTCCCTCTCTCTCTCTATTTTTATGGTAGATAACATATCAAGACATGAATTTAAACTACTACGTCGAAGCACAAACCTAAAAGTCCGATAATTTTTGAGTAAAATGTACCACAAAAGTGCATAGAAAGTGGCCTAGTAGTTAACGGACTTAGTCACTGTGTAACTATATCGTCCCATCCGGTTTACAAAAGTAGGTAACTAAAATTGAAATTTCCTTCCCGAATATTAAAATCGGAGATTTTGCGTAACATAAAATGTTAAATTACTAAAACTTGCAGACAATGTAAGAGTTGAAAAAAGGTTAATATATTATAATAAAAAACAGATAACATAAAAACATAATTTCTTTCTAAACTTTATTCAATAACTTCTTATTAAATTCAAGTTTGAAAATTAGGTACCCACCAACTACAAATTGCTGCGATGTTATTTTAGTTCTCACGAAAAGATACATTTGAAAACGAAATATGATATGAGCGAGAGAGAACTGCTTATATCATGAATTATACAGCTTATATAGACATTTATTTTTGATTATTTTGATTATAGCATCATATAATGTATTTTTGAAATATAAATGTTGTAGAAATTAAAAATAATAGATGAATAATGTTTTAACCCTACACATATGATTCTGAAAACATGTGGAAAGGCCTTCCTTTAAATTTGTTTGACGTCTGTCAAAAACTGGCACATTGACACGCAATTATAAAAGAAGTGATAACAGTGTATATGTAGACAGGCAACAGTGTATAGGCATTTTAGGAATACAGTCATCCTTTTACTATATATATTTTCACTGCAGGCCTGTAGCGCTACCCCATCTATTGTTTAACGCATTTGAGCACGTTATGGACAATTTTTAATCGTAGTCATGATCTAACATTTAGAAGATATAACAAAAATATATGAGTTCGTAGTATCTACATACGACAAAAAGTTTAACATCTTACATAGATACTACATCTAAATTGTTGTAAACAAACGGTAACCATTCTTCATTTCTTTATATTGATTCATTTCATTAACCAAGGAAGAATCCACCAGGCGTGTTGTACTAGGCGTTGTTAATGTTTTTGTTGTTGCGTTTGTGGTAACTGCAAAAATAAAAAATATATTTAGTAGGATCTCGTTTAGAATCTTGGACGAACTTTCAATCCTAGGAATTTCTAGAACTTTACCTAACTAAGACAGGCAAACGAAGCTGAATAAGTTAATACGGTTATAGATGACATGCTTGATAAGAGTGTTGAGTCAGACAAAAGAGTTCATGTAGTAATAAAATTATTGGCTTATATATGAGTGTTATATGAGGTTTCATTGGTTCGCTATGTATTAAATGGGATATGAGAAGAAGCATACGTAAACTCCCATTAAAGCATAAAATAAAAAAAATCGTATTTTCATATTTTACAAACTAGAATTGACTTATAATGTGTGTGTATCTTAGCGTTACGCGTATTTGTAAGTTAAACTACTGACGAAGAAACAGAACAAATATATTAGTCCAGTAAAATGAAACCAGAAAATCGTGGTGAACCGGAAAGTCTATGAACATGTAGCTCACTCAGCCTACCTCGTGAGGAATCGGCGTGAAGATACTCTACTCTTCTATAAATATCTTAACAGTAAGGAGTAAGCAAGATTTTGTTTGTCAGATATTAAATTGTTTCGGTCATCTTAAATGATAAAAGAGAGGTGCTTAGGGTTTGTATATACCGAGATGGCGATAACCAACTTGCCATCTAATAAATCGTAAAATTACATGAAAAGGACCATCTTACAAAATTCCGTTCATTTGGTCTACCACTTGCGAAAACTAGCCGGATTTTTTTTTTAAATCATTAGATAGCAATCAAACAAATGACTTTTCTGATGGTAAGTAAAACCATCGCCTATATAGACAACAAATAGGTATGTTAATAGTGCGTTGCTATCCGTGTGACGGAATGGCAATGCTACTTGCATAAGTCTCCTGACTATCTTAAACCAGAACACGACGACGACTAGCACAGAGACTATTGCGGCAGGAAAAGGTAAGACGGTGGTACCATATATCCGGGCGAGACGTTTCAGAACTTACCACTTAGTACTCACGATGGTAGCATTCCGTATAACTAATTGGTCGTTTCTTACGATTTACCTGGCAGAGCGATAGATGGTCTATTTTTCAAAAGGGGTACCGGACCAACACGGGTAATTTATTAACAGAATTAAACACAGCAAGATGGGAACCTCGATCGAATATATTTCCTTTATTAAAAATCACTTTTATACAAAATATGTAATCATGTGTAAAATTCACGTCATCCTGTTCATTGTGTTCTTTTCATTCATATTGATTCTCCAATTCTCATTTCTCCTAAAACTTGCCTGCTTCATAATTTGGGTTTAATTGGACGAAATCAAGATCTTACGGTCGAAGAAAAAAGTACTCATATATATGTGATAATAGATTAATCCCTGAACAAATTACGCAAATCGATCGATACGCAAACCCCAAAGTAAGCAAATTATTTGTTTGTGCTAGGGGTGTTAATTAATTAATTTTGGACCATTTTTAATGTTTAAAATTATGTAACATGTCGTTTCTGAAGTTTCTAAAATGTTAGGTATAGCACTACGAGCCTTCGCCCTACCGAAGCTTGTATTACCGCCCCGTTTGACCTCCCCGTTGGTTGAGTGTTGAGAAAACCTAACTACAAATCGAGAGGGCTCGGGTTCGATTCCCGACAGAGACAAATATTTGTATACATATACAAATTTATGCATGTGGCACTGCCATCCCAGCTCACGGATAGCAACACACAATTATTATATTTGGTGTCAATAGGCCATGGTTTTTTTTTCATTCAGGAGACTCATCTTCTTGTTTACTATCTAATGACATATAAAAAAGTCGTCTTTGATAATCCTATACTTAAACGACCAGTTCTTGTATATTTGTATGTAACTGATTTCTCCGAAACGGCTCTAAAGATTTTGACGAAATTTTATATTTAGATAGTCTTTTAATATTAAAATTAATCTAAGGGTTACCTCCATGATATTCCGTTTTTACATGAAAAAATATACGAGCGAAGCTCGTTTACTCAGCTAGTATAATTTAATTGGCGTTATATTCATGTAATTTCTAAGATATTTGTATGTGAGGATTACCTTTCATGTCGACGACACAGTAATGGTATCCTAATCCAACCCCCACTCCTAATATTATTAAGAACGTAGCCATGATGCATGTGATCAGCGCAGTAAACGCACAGCATGCCATTAACCTGTAAATATTTTGAAATTAATAAACAATAACCCAAGTTAAAAAGTGTGTACCGAGAAGGTGAAAGTGGAACTTTCAGAACACTTTATTTAGAAAGAATAATAATAAAAAAAACTTGCAAAATGCACGTGGCATTAGACCTCGCCACAAGATAGCAACGCACCATTAACACCTTTGGTGTCTATAGGCGATGGTTGACTCTTTCCATCAGCAGACCCATCTGCTTGTTTGCTATCTTATGTTATAAAAAAAATATATTCACCGGACTGTTTCGGTGGGAAATCTCTAGATCTACATATATTATAATATAAAAGTAAATGACAATTTCCCTTGATCATAACCTAAGAACGACTTTACTGATTTCATTAATATTTTTTAAAGTTTTCTATTTTATGCAATAACTAGCTGTAACCGCTGCCCGTTGCATTATAAAAGTTTTTGGCGAATCCTTCGGGATTACCTGATTTTTCAGAGATATAAAGTGTAGGCAAGTAGTAGATAAAAAGTAAGTCACCATCTACCCGTGTGCTAAATTTCATTCAATCCATTTGGTAGTTTTTGCGTGGTTGAGAACAAACATCATCCATCCATCCAAACATGTAAACACTCAGACTTTCGCATTTATAATCTTTACATATAATAAATCGTAGGAAAGTCAAAACTGTACATTGAATATTTTTTAAAGAATACTTGGGGCGTGATCTACAATCGATATCGAAGCCAAAAATATAGTTATTAGAATTTTTGTCTGTTTGTCTGTATGTATGTCCGGGGTAAACTCAAAAAGTACTGCATGAATTTACTTCAAATTTTACATGAATATTACTAATAGGTCGGGTCAACTTATAGGCTACATATTATCACGCTATCACCTACGGGGGAGGGACTGCGCGGAATAAACGAAGACCGCGCGGACGAAGTCGCTGGCGACAGCTAGTATTAATATAGATATAATCTTAAAACACCTCGTCAGTTTGTATCACCGTCTTTGCATTTTCTACGGTAATAGCGTCAGTGCGTGTCACGGGTGTACTTGGGTTTGTATGGTAAGGTATAGTGCGCGCGGAACTAGTTGGCCGCACACGTATTATGTATGGCGCGGCCAACTAGTTCCGCGCGCACTATAGTTGTTAGATTTGAACAAACGTTATATCATCTCCACAACATTGGTTAACGCACCATTTATATCTTTGGTGTCTATAAATGATCGTTAACTCAAACGAGACTAATTCTTGTTTGTTTTTACCATCAAGGTGGATCATGATAATCACAGGCATTCGCGCTAGTGCAAATGACACAGCTACCGTATTTAAACGAGGCGACTCAAAACAATTCAAGCTAAGAATAATTTGTGTGTGATTTGCCCGGGAGATTTTTATAATACGAGATAACAAATAGGAAGTAGGCATTCCTAGTGAAAAGAGATAATCATCGCCTATAGACCAATTATGGAAATAATACGTTGGAGTGTGGTGATGTATTTCCACATGCATAGTCTCCTTTTACTAACAGCTTGACACAAAGGGAGTTAGTATTTACTTCAATAGGAAGGAAGGACATATTTTTATAAAAATCGAAGACTAATACGATACGAAAATATTTATAAAGTTTAGCAATACCTTTCTATGGCAAATATTATATTTCCTAAGCAATTAGCAATCTTTTTCGAACAACACATTCTTAATGGGTTCACTCGTGTATAAAATATAAAATTAAAACATATTATAATAAAATATCCATAAACCTATGTTAAGTATATTGTAAACAAAAAGACTATGCAATCTTAAATAAGACGTTTCTTATTTGACAGTCAAGGGACATATGGATTTTTTTACTTATCAAAATAATGGATCAAGTAAATGTAAAGGTCTACACACACGTAATGGCATACTGCATGTATAGATTTTCAATTAAATCACTGACTTTGCCACGTTTTCGAAAATCGAATTATAATAGTAAATTGCATCAAAATCAGTTTATTTGTTGACGAAAAATATTGAATAAAGTTTTTTCTCGACAAAACTTTCAGAAAAAAATTTTTAACCAATCATTTTCTGACCTACGATATTTTAGCACTAACAAACTACGTCGAATTAACAAATTAAAATCGAATCAAATTTTCAAATGTTACAGCTTTTCAAATATTATAGTTACGTTGTTTACAGCAAACTTACTCCATATTTTTAAAATAACTTTCAGGCTTTTAATTCAAAAAATGTGTTTTTCAGTTTTCTGGTAAAAACAACTTTGCTCAGGATTGAAAAAGCGCCCATTGGCGATAGGCTTGCCACCTATCATATTGTGGGACCAAGTAATAATTGTGGGTGTAGGTACTTGTTGTACTCTGCCTACCTCTTCAGGGATACAGGCCTGAAGATACTTTTTGAATATATGAGGGGTATAGAAGCAAAAGCGCTTCAGTCCAAAAATGCATTTTATTACACTGAGTACACCAAATTGTAGCGATAAAAAATTTCAAAATTATATTATAATCGTCACCATGCAAATCCAAATCAATCCTACATAAAATTCACTTAGAAAGTAATGATTACATGCAAAACCACCTCAATCCAAAATTTGTTAGGAGCAAATCCACCTCAGTCACAATCAACTAATCAGCCTGAGCAGCCATTTCAAAATTTCTAAGATGGCGAATCAATTACTTTTCATAGTAAGTTGACTGCGCATAGCGCGTGTTTAATTTGTGTTTTTTATTAAATTACTTATTGTAATGAAAGAAAAAATTACACCAGCACGTGCAGGACATACACGAAAACGTCTGGTAAATAAAAATCAGTGGCGACGAGTAAATAAAAAGGCAGAAAAGTAACAAACAACTGCCTAATATTTTGGCCTTTGTGATAGGGTAAAGTAGGGTTTGCATAGAAAGCTTCTTCTAAATTTTATTTAAATTTTTATTAAATTAATAATTATTGCAAAAACATACTAACATTTTATTCACACTATACTGAATTGTTTTTTTCTACTTTTAGTAATGGGTTTTATTTTCTTTTGGTTAAGGTACTCTGCAAAAGATCTCTCGATTTAATTCTTTTATTTAATTTTTTTTACAATGAGCAAGAATTTTATTTTATCTTTACTTTCCATAAATAATTATAATACAATATAATGTACCTTACCTGTAACTAATTTGTTAAGAAAATTAATAAAATTCTATATTCTAAACTTTGTTTTATTTTGCAATCGGTGCCTTACGCTATCGCCATTTATTGACAGTTGACGAATTAAATAGTGACATGCAAATTCGCTTCGATCCAAAGCAATGAAAAGCAAACATGCTTTAGTCCAATGCTTAAATGCAAAAACACCTCAGTCCTACACTATTTCTTAAATAATAAAGAATTTATGTATATTTGATTTGATTTGATTATTGTTATTTGAAAAATGTATTCTATTGAATGTACTAACATCCGTTTCTGATAAAAAATACAATTTATTAAGATACAGTGGAAATTTGCGGTTTACTCAGTCTAGGTGTTTTGTGACTGAAGCGCCTTTGCTTTTATACCCCTCATATATACAGTAGTACAGTATTTACTCTAATGAAAAATGGTTATAAAAAAGTATTAGTGATATAATACAACTTCATGCTAAAAACTCTACAATAACCATAGACAAAAGCGTTTAATATATTTTGACATAATATTCAATTCACAACAATCAAT